>CM046006.1:6621075-7228576 GCA_025175895.1 Wurfbainia villosa
AGCCTTCATTCGAGCGTGGTTTGTTCTTTACTCTTCTCTTATACTTCAAGTATCCATATGTTATAAGAAGAGAGTCACCTCCAATGTTGTCAAAAAGGAGAAAGATAATGAAACTTTCAAGGAGTGACCCACCTAAAGTATCATAGGTCCTAAAGTATGAGTCTTAGGGACTTCTAAGCCACAGTATATTGTTGTTTTTGGTTTCATTTTCATTTATCTCCATTTGTTGCTATTGTTTTATTTCCATTGTGCATACTAACAATGTATGTAGTGAGCAAAGACAAGCGAGGAAAATGAGAGAGCCTATCCATTCCCTCCTCTAGTATCTTTTCATAATCCAACACTGAAGATACTTTTTACTTTATTGGATTATCGACAATGACCACTCTAAAGATAGAACTCAACTCAGTTGAGATTTACCCTCACCTTGCTACATATCTCTCAATTCTTAAGTCACTAAGAGTTTACCTTATGCCTTATGTAGTCGGTTCTTGGTGTTTAGGGGCCCTGGGTGAAATAATAAAAGTTGAGCTCTTTTATAGATAAAAAAATATTTTTGAATAAAAATTGAGCTCTTTTCCATGTAAATTTAAAAAAAAAAATCTTTGGGCCTTGAGGGGGGGCCCAATTGCCCTTTCCTAAGGCTGACTCTGATCTTATGACTTCTTTGCCATCTCCCATCAAGTTTCTCATCTCTTAGTGCATTCGAACCCTTGGCTTGTCTCCACATGCGATCTTTCATGCTCCGTTTGCGTAGCTTGCCTACACCATTATAACTAACTCTGATGTTTTTCATCCTACAATTTTTTGGATGTCTCATATCATCTTTTTTTAATCTCATCTGATCTTAAGCCATCGGGTATTCATTGACCTTGGTCGCTCTAGGTCATGCTTATGTGTATATTCACTAAGTCCTACACGACTCAGTATGCCTGTCAAATACAACATAAGTCCTAATTTAATCTCTTTGCTCAAACACTTAATTCATTGCACTAACATATAATACATTACTTATATACTTAGATGCAAGTTTTTTTAGAAAAATACCAATTCGATACTATGAAAACAAGTCTAATTTAGTAGTTGATTCTTAGGCTCTTTGTATTCTTTTGTGCTTTTGGAGTTCTTCTATTCGATGCTAATCATTTGTTGAGACTTCAAATTGAAAAAAAAAAAAACACTAAGGAATACAAAGTGATAATGAGAGCATATTGACATCTTCTTTTTTTGTTGGCTTTTGTTGTCACATCAAATGGGTTGACTCATGGCGGGACGTTCAATCCATCATGAATCAAATATTTAGTGAGAAAGGATAGACTGACTTGCCATCCCAATAGATTTAGAAATTTCTAATTCAACCCAAGATGAGTTACGGATTAAGCAGGCCAAACTACGAGCTGTAAAAAATATAAAAAAATCTTTAAAATTACTCTATCATTTTTCTCTGAAAATACTATCTTGAAGTGTCACTTATACATAACCAAATTAATTTCATTTGGAAAAAATAAGAGTTCAACAGGAGACATTACTTTATCCTATTAATTGAATATGATAAATTAAATTAAGTTCACTAAATCCAATAAATGCACAAACAAATTAGAAATACTTTAGGAGAGAGAAGGACTTTCAACTTTCTCAACCTATGATCCAACCCAAGCCTGCCACAGGTTGACCAGTCTTGACTTGTAACCTATGTGGATTGATCCATTTAAGTCCGTCAAATGATGAGTTAATAAAATTTAAATCCAACTCATTTAAATTATTTGACAAGGGCAGACCAATCCAACGAACCCAACTAAAATGGTCCTAACCCAATAATTATATGATAATCAATAAACTAGTCAAGAAAAAGAAAAGATAATGAGAGTTATATACTACCCATAGGCTACAGTGCAGTGACAAAGTGCTCACACAATCTCCTAAAATACGTTGCACTGTAAGATATTTTCTTTCAGTGAGATAAAAAATCTAAGATGTTAAACTATTAAACCGCTCAATGCAAGTATTCTTGGATTTACTCTGACAGTTGATGAAAATTTTTTATAGGATTAAACAAATCACCTCTAGAATTAGTCAATTTGAATTATTGAATATTCGGGCGCTAATACAAAAAAGAATTATATACTTGACTTGATGAAAAAAAAAGAGAACAAAATAAAATAAAAGGATACTAGAATCGATGAATGCAAAAGAAGGGGATGAGATTGAAAAAGATGGAAAGTATTTAATGTTTAGTAAAAATAGATTTAAAACAAATGGTTATCGATCATTTTTTTAAATTAAAATTTTTATTTTTAAAATTAAAATGCACCTTAATCATATATTCTTTATTATTTATATACAGCTTTCGATCCTTGGTTAGCTTTAGCCCTAGTCGTTTCAATCCTTCTCTAACTTTTCAATCGCGAGAGCAAGCAGATTATTTCCCTTTTGGTCTCTTCGATCGTCGACGGATTGGTGGCACAAGGATCCGGTTTTTGTTCTCGGTGGCGGAATCAGCTCAGTCCGGGAAGGCTTCGTCTCGATTCATGACCGCCGATCGTAGCGTCGCGGTCGTCATCGATATAAGTTCGGACGAGGAGGAGGAGCAGCAGGTTCTTGGGCTCGGCGGGTGGCGGGTGGAAGAATCGGATGAGGTGGTGGTCCTGGATGCGCTGTCGGCGCCTTCCGTGAAACGGCTGAAGCAGAGTGGGGAATTCGTGGGTGGTGCCCTGGTCGACGACGACGACGACTGCTTGGTGTTGGAGTCGGACCCGGATAAGCCGGTGTTGGTGGAGAGCGATCAGGGAAGGGGTGGAGATGACCTGCTCATTGTCGCCGAGAAGGGGCAGGTCAGTACTGCTGAATGTCATGTTGTATTTGGTTGGTGCTACTGCTAAGTGAATCTCGTCTGTTTGCTTAATCCTAGTTATACTTATTTTTAGCCTTCTTCCTTTGATATCAGCTTTTGTTATGAAAAAGTTATCTTTTTTTTAGTACCTGCAACCTTCTATTAGGATCAGAACCTTTGCTTCCTTTGTGTTAGCTGTTCTGTGTAGTGGAGCATTCTATTGAGTAGCCACAGAAGGCGCTGAGAATACCATAAAATGGAGGAAACGGAGTGAAGCAGCAAGAAGAAATGTTTTTTTCTTCCACTACAACTCTCTTTTTGATGGAGACAAGTGGTAGTCTCTTCTAAAAGTTTATAAATGCAGAAATAAAGATTCCGAAACCTAATTTTTAATTGTGAAGAGTCTATTTGGGAAATGATGTAAGTATAGCAATTTCTAAGGCTTGAAAGTCAAAGTTTGGAAGTGGAATAATTAGTTACAAAGTCCAATAATTTCAATGTTTTTCAATTTCTAGTGTTTAAAAGACTCTTTATGAGTGCTTTATGCTTTCTATGTTAAAGAGTCCATCTATTAGTATTAATATGTGTTGTTGTATTGCTATAATATGATAGGAATTGTTCTTGATTGTGGTGATACAATCTCCCTATGGTGCGGTGATGCTTAGGACTCTTTATGTGTAATACCAAAGTTTTTATAACCTTTCTACACCTCTCTACCACTAATTTTAGATTCCAACTCTACAAACGTTTGAACCATCAATCTCTCTGCTTGTGCAACATCATATTTTTCGAACAATCAATCTCTTATTGTGCTTCATAACTTCCAATAGTAATCACTGCCTTCAAACATTTCCTTTCTCTGATTTGAGAAGTCTTGTTTTACTAAGAAAGTCAGGAAGAGATGCTTCCTTTTGGGTCTTCTTCAAATGTTTTACATTTACTTCTCTTCCTTGATGCTGTGCATCGTGTTTATTTGGATATTTCTTTTCTCTTCTTGTCCTTTCTCTTATTGCTTCATTTTACCCTACTTTTTCTTCTCCAAGTAAACACAATGTACAAGCATTAGTGACATGTTATGCCATTTTGCAAGTGTTTCTTCTCTTTGTAACATTGATATTAGGTATAGATCTTTTATTGAATCCATTACCAATCTAGATATATAGTGGGAAGGCGTGGTACAACCTATAGTTCATAGAATCATAATCATAATACTGTGGATGAAAAAGTCAATGGAAAAATAGTGGGGTTTGATGTGCCAAGGTAGTCACCTCTACTTATTTTCATTTTTATAATTTTGTAATTTACACCCTAAAATTTGTGGTATTTAAAATTAGGTATGTAATATCACCCCTTAAGTTAATATTGCCTCTTAAGCTAGTTTAAATATATTATAGAAACTAATGCCAAAATGACCTATACCGAGCATGCCAAGTGCTTGTGTCTATAGTTGTGTGGGATGGTAGAAGAGGAAGAGAATGAGGAAAGAGATGAAAAATGGACGAGTATATTACAGAAACTTTGTAGATGTGGTTAGGTTTCATTCTGGCTTTCCATGCTTTCTTTTGCCTCACCGTACCTCGCTTCACCTTGCCTCAATCGTCTTCGATGTGAGTCGCAAAAGCTTCGCTGACTTGCATTGCAAATGCACTGTGGTTTCTTTTGGTCTTCGCTCATCTTGATCATCTTTGATGTGAGTTACAAGAGATTTGCTTTGCGACTTGCATTGCTTTGATCGTGGATCGCTGACCACAATACCTTGCCTCAATTGTCTTCGACATGAGCCACAAAAGCTTCACCAACTCATGTCGCCTCAATTGAGTCATGGAAACGTTTCGACGTAAAGGAGCTCTTGATTTTGGGCTTATTGTGATGAACAATTCAGAGCTTCTCATGGATGACATTGACAAAGGATGAGCAATTAGGAGGTTCAATGCTTCTTGTGACTACAATGATCATTTAATTCCTCTAGTTTGCTCATGTACTAGAGGTTTTGGAGCTTCTTGCATGCCAATTGGTGAGCAACATGAAAAATTTCACCTATGCAGATCTTGAAACAAGAGGTTTTTCTACATAGTATTCTTTAGGTTCCATATTAGGACTTCTCCCAATATTTGCGACATGGGTTTCAAGAAGCTGATTGATCAAGCTAACAAATAACATATTAGGGTTAATGGGAAAAATATCAGGGTTTGATACCCATGGTAATCTGCCTTACCTATACTTAGATCGATTATTGTGACTTCGCAGTTTACGTTCTAGAATATGCAGTAGAAAAAAAAATCTTTTCTATTAAGATTTCCTACAGTACCATTGCACCATTTTCATATCATAGTCCCCAGCATTTAGGTTCCTTTAGACCTTCTACACCTGTTTAATACTGGTGAAAACTGTTTTCTGTACTGATACGAACTGATTTGATTACAAAACATGATTTTGGAACTTTTACTAGGAAGGGTTGACATGTTTGCCACTTGTGAAAAAGCAGCAGGAAGAGACTAGTTGTTTGGTTATGATAACTTATGATGAGGTAGCAAAAAGGTTGAGGCTCAGGCATGTTCCCTCATCTCCTACCTATTTAATGACATGGATTTATTGTCACAGTGTACGAAAATCTGGAAGTAAATGGATATAAGAATTGTGTTAAAGTGGTGCATGTGTCTGCATATGCATTCCATATGCTTATCTAGTGTTTCATAGTATTGGTGATGTCAGATGACACATGGATGGTTGTGGTAAAAACAATTATAGAATTCGACTTATTAAAGATTAAGTGCATTGCATGGCTAGTTAATTGCTTTTGATCCAACAGTAATTGTATGTTGCAGATATTAACTTTGTCTGGAGAATATGTTGTTATGTTTTTTTAATTCAAATATTAAAACTATTAAGAATCAAGAATGATCATTTGTTTACAAAAGGCACATTAAGTGTAAATGGAACTATTTGATGCTTTAGGTAAAAAGCTCACACTTGTATTGAGCTTGTCATGAGATTCAGGTTGCAAAAGTGCTGACTCCTTGTCATGACATGGGACTGTCATTCCACCTAGGATGATTAAGTCATTCCATTTGAAGATAGTTTAATAAATGGTGATCTAAAAAATTATAACAACAATAAATAACTCAAGGTAAGTAGATGCTTTCTTTAGTTAGAAGAGTACAATAAAGACATACAATACTAAAATGCGGAATGAGCAAAAATGAAAAGTAGAAGTAAAAACCAAACTAGATATTCAACACATCGAGGATCTTTGAGCGACTCTATATACTAGTTGAGACCAACTCAATCCTTAAAATCGACCATTGTTTGCAAAACTTAAGGCTAGGCTAATGAAAAATAAAAAGAAACACAAATTGTTAAATGGTTAAAAAATGGATATGAATTTAATCTTAATTAAAAATTCAACAAACTAACAAGTCATTATTTTACGTTACAACTTTAAAATTTCCATTTGAGTCTTTATTTTAATATAAAATCAATTTTTATTTTTATTCTTGTTTATTCATCATCGACTAATATTCTCAATCATTTTTTCTTATTTTGACCATCTTCTATCATAAATTAATATACCTTTAATATCACCTTTTTAATCATCACTAATAAATGTATTAAGGAGTGAATCGGTAGAGACACATCCTCAATGCTGTCATTGAGGATAAATAATGTCATTAAGAAGTGTAAATGATAACATTGACATATAGGCTAAAGTCTCACGGAGGATGTCTAATGGTGTAGCACCATTGTGCAAATAAATACTTAATGCGCAGGATAGAGCTATAAAAGAGCTAAGCCAAACTAAGCTTTGTGGCATTCAAGCTTGTTGAACTAAGCTACTGAAATGGTTGTTCAAGCTTTAGCTTTTTTTTTTTTTTTTTTTTTGGGCTTAGCTTAGGTTTGGTTTGTTTAGATGTTATCAAGTTCTTAATTTGAGGTTGTTTGAATATTTCAAACTTTTTTATTTTTATGCTTGCTTGTTCGGATAGTGAGCTTTAGATTATAAACTTGCTTATTCATTGGGAAGCTTCTTTGGTTATTTTTAAGTTTAATAAGAGTTTTGTTGATGCACATGGTTCATAAGTTTTGTTCATGGACATTGTTCATTAGAGTTCACAATCTTTGTTCACATGGCAAAACATGATAACGCTCACGCCAAGTGCCTTTCATAGTTGACCTTCCGGCTTAATGAAGGGTAGTAAATCACGGAGGACTTCGCTTTGGCGCAATGGTCCCTTTGTATGGGAGAGATCAGGAATCGAGGCATTTTGCATCCGCTAGGAATTAACCCTAAGATCTCATGTGGCAAACACCCATGTACGTACCAACTGTGCCAACCTATGGGGGCCATAATCTTTGTTCTCGAACATTAACGAGTTAAACATGTGTTCATTTATTTAATTGAAAGTTTATTAATTAAATCAATTAATAGTAAAATATTGTTAATTAATTCTTAAACTATTTATAATAATTAAATATATAATTACCACAAATAATTATTTAATAATTACTTATTTTCTATTAATTGCTCCTTTTGATGATTCTAGAATCTTGACTTGTCTCGGATGCTCAAGGAACCCTTCCTTCTTGAGCACCGAAGGAAGCTTTGTGCTCACCAAGCCACCTGCTCTATGGTCCTCCGTGAGAACATTAAAGAATAGTGTCCTTCTCCTTACTGGCTTGTCCACCTTTAATCACACTTTGCATAATGCCAAAGTGAATGTTTTGCTCGCCTACTTGGTGTTCACCCTCGAGAACATCAGAACTATACTCTTCTTTTCGCACATAGAGAACACTGTTAGCTTGGCTGCATGATGTCAATCCAAGCACCACAAGTTGCTGATCCTCAAGCTCTCTTGCTCTCAAAATCATAAGAATATTTTGATCTAGATCTAGGTTTCCCATTGTTTTCTACCACCAGCTACCCCTCTAAATTACTCGACCCATCCTTCCCACTTTGTAACATGAAAATATTTTCGAGTGGGATTAGAGAGATTGGCTAAATTGAGCGATAAGCTCTAATCTCACTAATTTCTCCAATTTAATATGATTTTGAGATTTTTACCCTCAGCTCTCATTGATTTTATACTTGATTACCATTATTTCAGAGATTATAGGAATCATGTCCAAGAAATCGCCCAAAATTGGATCAGCCTCAGCCTATTTTGATCCAACTTGGCTGATTTGTTTGGGATCGGTTGAGTTTGCTAACCGTGGTGGTATGCACATGTTAATATGCTTCACTTCTCTTATATTATACATTGTTTTTGGACTATGGTAGCACCTTTAGTGCCAAATCTAGGCTAGCTACACCCTAACAAATCTTCCAAATTCAGCTAAGCCTATTTGGTAGAATTTCTTTGTCAACCTATCAAGTGTGTTATGTTAGTGTGACTCATTGGTAGAACTTCTTTGTCAGCCTATCAAGTGTGTTATGTTAGTGTGAATTTTCTCAAGTATAATTACTGTTTTTGAAAAGATTGTGTATAATTCCCTATGTGGTTTTATAAGTTTAAGTCGTGAGGAATTGCATAATCTTCACTTTTTGGCGCTTAAGGATTATGCAAGGTAAATGGATCTCCTTTTTATTAAATGAAGTTATGTTCAAGATAATATTATAAGTTCTATTAAATTAGTTCTACTCAATTCACAACAATAAACATATTCTATATATTGCTTTGGAGTTCTAAAAACCATCAAAATACCTTCTAGTGTTTTCACACTCTTGTCCTTTCAACCCCTAAGAATTAATGCCATTACTTGACTGAAAAGTATCATGGTACACACATAACATAGTTGCCCATCATTATGTTAGTAGGTGAATTGATGGTATCAATGCTTGGGGTGACAAAAATTTGAAAACTCATATGGTTGCAGAGGGTATCTCGAAGGAGATAAAATTCTTGTGGAAAAATATAAATTTTCTAATTTTTTTTATATGGATTGTGACAGTTGATTAATTTGCATCGTTAACTGTGCTCTAGATTAGTATATTGCTTAGATTCACATAAATAATTTCACATGGAATTATTGATTGCTTAAGCTAATTTATTTATTTATCAATTGATTGATGTAAGTTGATTATGTAGTTTTAGATGTAAATTTATATTTTTTACAGGATATTTACATTTTATTGTGAATGTAATTAATGTTAAATTTGGAAAATTATGGACCACATATACAATCGACACTCGTATTCTTCCACAATGTGTAGGTGCCTTTTGTAGGTGCCACATATTAATTATCTTCCTAGCTTCTATTTGTACAATTTACTTTAGAAGCACTCAATTCCTCTTGAAGTGAAGTTTTTAACAATGAAAATTATTTTCTTGCTTTTCGTTTGCTTTTTGACACTTTATCACTTGATTTTGTCTAGGGAAAAAAAATCTTGTTAATTACCCTAGCTAATCTCCTCTACCTATATTATTAGTCAATATAAATGTTAGAATTAGGTCATGTTGTTAACAATATTTATAATTACATTCCATGACACTTCTATTTAAGCTGATTTAAATATATTATGGAAATCCAACTTATTTCAAACATATTCAATTCTATGACCTTCCTTCGGACCACACATTAGCAGGAGCTTTGTGCACCTAGCCATCCTTTTATTAAATTCTATGACCCCTTGAGGGATTGGTTAACAAGTTTGCTTGTTGATCATTGGAGCTGACAAACAAGGTGAAATTTTATTGATTACACTTTCTGAAAAAAAAAGACCTTTATTTCCTTTGTTCTCTTATAAAATCTTGGATTAGAGATTTGCATATAGCTTAATTAGTCACAATAAAGCTTCATACTTTATGGAACGATGCCCCAACTTTGGCCATTATCGATTTTACGACCGTAAGCTCACATTTTGCTCAGGTTGACCCTATACTTTGCCTTTGTACTTGTTTTGGCTTTAATAGTCCGCTTCTTGTGCTTTTTGAAAATCATTGTACTTTCTAAAGAACTCTGCAGCCTTGTGTGGGTCATTTATCTATAGGAGCCTACCTAATTAGCATCATTGTACCTCATCATCTAAAGATAACCTCACTTGATATACTATAAAATAATTCATTTCTAATGATGATATAGAAAAACAAACTTATCATGTATAGGAAAACCTCTTAACTAATCACGTTTAAGTGCAAAGGAGACATTAGGTCTTGTAATCGTAAGGTGCTTTAGTTTCATTATCAATCGTTTATATTTCTGAGAACACATAGTTGCCTTTGTCTTGGCACTAATTTAGCATTATAGTTATCAAAATCAATATTTGGACTAAGAATAGATAGTCAAAGAATTTAAGTACAGTTTTCATCAGATCAACAGAGTTGATGAAGTCAGAATTGATAAGAAAAAGTAAAAAGTGAGAAAGATATAAAATTAGTTTATATTTGAGAATACAATGAAAAAGACAACCCGATGTACGAAACTCCCATCATGCAGGGTCCCGAGAAAGGATCCATACAACCTTACCTTGCTTTGCAAGAGATTGTTTCTGCGATTCGAATCCGTGACCTCTAGGTTACAAGGCATTGTCAATGCTCCCCTTCATATTTGAGAATACAATGGATGTTCTAAAATTTTATTACAAATTCTTATTAGTATATGTCATTACTTAGTAATACTAGATTGTTAATGTATTTTTAAAAATAAAATTATCATCATTATTTAATATTTTGATGGTTTAGGGTTTAGTCTATCCCGAATTACATTTGCATTGGTGTTTAGATGAAGCAAGACAATTTTATGATGGTGGTTGATTGAGAGAGATTATTGTCTTTACTCTTGATCCACAATAACCATGATTCACCTATCATGAGCAAGAGAATTATAGTGAGGCATCGAGTCTAACAAGTGATAGCAAGGTTAAATAAGTGATCTTTGATCCCATGATAAATCTTGAGCTGACAATGCTAAGCTATTTAAGAGATGATGAAGACTTTATCTCTTCCTGTGTAAGTACTCTAAGAATCAAATTAAAAGTAAATAAAAGACAGGTTTTCAAAGTCATTTCACTTGGCCCAAATTTTAACTTGATTTCAATTATTTTAACTAAATTTACTTATTGTTTTTCTTTCAAATTTTAATTTAATTTAATCAATCATTAGCTGATTTCTTTGACTATCTAGTTTTTCTCACTCACGAGATGCCAATTTCTCTTGAAAAAAATTAATTCGGTCATTGCCAATACTGATTGGACTTGGGCGACATTAGGATCTATAGGAGTGTTTGGTTTGATCCTTAACATAACCTTCTTAGGCATACTTCTACTGTTGAGCAAGAAACCTTTATATTTAGTACTTGAGGTCATTTGAGTATGAAAATGTTAATGGAGTTACTCCTTCAGTCGTGTGATTCTAATGGAATAATCACCTATGTTTAAAATCTTGAGCCATGTTAGAGTTTTAGGATTTTAAAAAAATCCTGTTAGAATATTATTATTAGGGATAATTATTTCCTGGGATAAGAGTTTGAGTTATTCTTAGATAGGGTTTGATTTATTCCGTTGAACAAGCCCTAACTTTGTATATAAATAGGGTGTCTTCCATGTAATAAGGTGTATTTCTTTTTATGAAATAACATGGTATCAGAGCTTTAGGGTTACGCGCCAATCCCTTCGCGATTCTTTCTATCCTTGCGGCGGCTTTCTTCGCGCCGGTTCAATCCGCTTGCTTCTCTCCGTCTGCGCTCATCCGGTAGCTCGCGCGTCGGCCGCTCCAGCCACTCTAGCACCTCCTCGTCTGGCGACCCTCCAGTCACCTTTGCCTGTCGGGTCTCCTGCTGTGTCGCCGAGCCACTTCCGCGTCTTCTTCCACAGGTCGCGAACGCTTCCACGACCGAGTTCGTCGTTGCTTGCTTCCCGTCAAGCGCCGCCGCGACTCGCTCTTCCTCGTCGCCTCATCGGTCATCACTAAGCTCCACCTTCTCAGCTTTGTACACCCTCGAGAGGCAGATCGTGGCGTCGGGAGTGTCTCAGTCCTATTAGTAAACCGGGGCATCGGGGTCATCACCGAGCATCGCAGAGCTCTCACAGCGGCAACGAACCAGTCCCCTGCGCTGTCGTCGAAAGATCCGATTTCGTCTCCTCGGCTTGTCCATTTATTCGCCTGTCTCTGCACTGCGGGAGAGGCATCAACGTGGTCCTCAGCGCCGGTGCGTTGCCTTCTTTGTGGCAGCTCAAGACTATGATCGCATGCATCTCCGCTGAACCAACAGAGAGATTTACCTCCTGTTCAGCAGTGGCAGAACCAACCGCTTCCGCTACCTTCCTCGGCGGTTCCAACCCTGGGCGATCTGAGCAGCACGAGGAGATCAACCATGGAGGCTCCAACATTTATCAATCGTGTGTCCTGGTCGGTGACAATGATCACACCAAGGACGTCCTTTGCCATTCTTACGAGATGAAGGTCTATTATTGTTTCGAGAGACCAACGCTGAAGAGTCTACATGGAGCAACCTCCGTGTTTTGAGTCTTCTAGTCTTGTGTGCCGCTTACGAAAATCTTTATATGGTCTCAGCGATCACCCGAGTATGGTTGGTAGATTGAGATTGTAATTCAGCGATTCGGCATGACTCGGGCGGTGACCATTCATCTTTATCGTCACTCATCTCGGTTGCAGATCTACCTAGTGGTTTATGTTGATGATATTGTCATCAGCGGTAGTGATAAATCATCCGGGATCTCGGTGTGAAACATCTTTTCAAACATTTTGAATGACAAAGGATCTCGGAGACTTAAATATTTCTTGGGGATAAAAGTTGCACGGTCGAAATGGGATCATTATATCCCAAAGGATGCAATAGATATTCTAGAAGAAACAGGAATGTTAAACTCAATGACAGTTGACAACCCTATGGATCATAATGTCAAGCTCCTGCCAAATCAGGGGAGCCTCTACAAGATCCTGAACGATACAGGCGATTAGTAGGGAGACTAAGCTACCTTACTGTTACTCGTTTAATTATCTCATTTGCAGTAAGTGTATTAAGTCAGTTTCTCAACTCTCCATGTAAAGAACATTGGGATACTGTGATTTGCATTGTTCGATATATCAGAGGCGCTCAGAAATGGTCTTTTCAGATGAAGACAAAGGACATACTGAGTCATAGGATATTCGATTTAGATCGTGAGATCTCCAGATGATAGGAGATCCACTTTTGATTTTTGTATATTTGTTGGAGGTAACCTTGTGTCTTGGAAAAGCAAAAAGCAGAATGTTGTGGCAAGATCTAGTGCAGAGGCAGAGTATCGAGCTATGACTGAGCTTATATGGCTCAAAGCGGTTGCTCAGAGGAGGTGAGTATGGAGATGTTACACAAATGTCACTTATATGTGATAACCAGGCCGCCATGCATATCGCCTCAAATCCAGTTTTTCATGAGAAGACAAAGCATATTGAAGTCGACTGTCACTTTGTCAGAGAGAGTCATATCCGGAGAAATATCTACTAGTTTTGTTAACTCACATGATCAGCTAGCAGATATATTTACTAAGTCACTGAGAGGTCCCCGAATTGATTACATATATAACAAACTGGGTGCATATAATTTATATTCTTCAGCTTGAGGGGGAGTGTTAGAATATTATTATTAGGGACAATTATTTCCTGGGATAAGAGTTTGAGTTATTCTTAGATAGGGTTTAATTTATTCTGTTGAATAGGCTCTAACTTTGTATATAAATAGGGTGTTTTCCATGTAATAAGGTGTATTTCTTTTTATGAAATAACAAATCCCAACCCCATAAAAGCCGAAGCCTGGATCAGGCCAAATATAAAATCATATGATAGGGGCCCTCCCTACAGGGGATGGCCAGATGAACTTGATATTCTTATTGATTCAGGCCCTCCTAAGGCAAGCCCCTATGAGAAGTGGCCCCTGATCTACCCTTCAAGGGGCCCTTGATCTTCGCCACATAACATAGGGGCATGCCTTAGGGCTTCAGCTTTTATGGGATCGGGATTTTTAAAAATCCCGACCCCATAAAACCCTTAGAAATCCCAACCCCATAAAACTCGAAGCTTGAATCAGGCTGAGTAAAACGAGATGGCAGGAGCCCCCCTCCCTACAAGGGATGGCCAAATGGGCTTTATACTCTTATTGATACAGGTTCCCATAAGGCTAGCCCCTATGTGAAGTGGCTTCCGATCTACCCCTCGAGGGGCTCCTGATCTCTGCCACATAACATAGGGCATGCCTTAGGGCTTCAACTTTTATGTGATTGGGATTTTAGTGCCATATCATTATCAGAATGGTTTCAAGACTTAATTCAAAATATAAAGGTATGTGCATAAATATATTATCAACTATGTATGTGTTAATTAGTATAACCATATGATTTCGTCGAACAATGCGTCGTACTCGTGATTCCATATCATCGCACTTTACTCGCCATCTCATCTCTGCTCACTTTCCTTTGCGATTCTACCTCCCTCGACCAGGAATGTTTTCTCGTTCATAGCTCCATCTATTTCATCTTCCTCTCTGCTTCCCTCCCTCACCTTGATTTCTTAATCGAATTATCTAGGCAAGCTATTCGTGCTTTTATTGTTCCATGTCTTAGTGTGAGAGCAGAATGACAAGTATTGACCATGCTGTCCGACATGGCTTGATACTTTATATCTTCATTAGTGATGGTGAGGTCCATATATACAATAAGAAGAATATGTCTTGATTGAAAGATGCATTGAAATATTGAGTTGTTATTATGCTCTTAATCATGTTTCAAGGAAATGTCCGGTCCGCCTGGCAACGATCCTACAAATCATACCATAACGAAGAAGAGTAGTGCTAAGCTTTTCAAATCATGCCTCAGATTGTTTCAGTGCATATAATGATTTCTTGAACTTGCACAGTAGGTTACTCTACTTCTGAGTAATAAAGTCTCGAAGTTGCTCTCTGCAAACCTCACCAAGATCACCGCCAAAGGGTTAGTCAACAGATAGATCATAGATACACCAAAGACTGTTTCGAAATGTATTTTCTGCAAACAATTTAAAACAGTCAACAGAAATGTCTTTAATCAATTGCATTTGGAATCTTAATCAATCATGATATTAGCATGGTAAAAATCTCAGGATCACAATATAAATGTAAGCTGGTTTTTCATGGTTAAAATTTGCTATGTTGAAGTTATACATTTTCAAGTTTTAGTTATTTTTTTCTACATCGGAAGCTCTCACTGTTTGCTATCAATTGTTATCCTTAAAAAAATGGCATGCTTTTTTATAATCTTCGTATTTCATTATCATTAATCCTTACAACAACAACAATAACAATCACCAAGTCTTATCTCACTAAATGAGATTGGTTATATGGATCCTACGCTGTTGGACTCTTTCACCTACTATATCGTCATTTATATTTAAATGAAATTTATCTTATTTTATCGTTGCTAATTAAGTTTTCCTTGATCTTCTTCTTTCTCGTTTGATTTGTATATATATAATAGTTTCATATCATCTAATTGAAACTATATCAATTGTCTAAGTACATATCTGTACCATCTTCAATGTATCTCTTAAAATTTTTCCTCAATTGGTGTAACTTCAACTTTCATTTTAATGTTCTCATTAATCCTTGTATTTTATAATTGTTTCTTTTTACACATTATGTAGTTGAAGTGGCATACTTTTTGATGATCGCATGTTTTATTATGATCCTTTTTTTTTTAGTCCGTGTACATATTTGCAGTTGGCTTGTCGGGACTATCCACATCCGCGCCATCTTTGTGCCAATTTTCCTTTTAGCTCATCATTACACGAGAAGTACTGCGAATTGGTGAGTACTTTTTTGCTGAAGTTCGGCTCCTTTTCTATCCCGAGTCATTCTGATCATTCAAACTTTTACCTGTCAGTTTCCTTTTGTTACTTATGCTTTCTCTTATTGATGTTGACAATAACTCTGCAATTCAGTGCCATTGTTATGTGTGTGACTCTCCAGCCCCTTGCAATTACTGGGCCAATGGTGACTTAACTACTGATCATTGCAATTCGACCGATAAAGAACCAAGCTGGAGGGCGCTGAGGAAGTCTTTCAAACTGAGAAAAATGGTGGCTCCACATTCACAGATATATAAAGATAATTCTTCTTCTAGATTCCCACCTTTCAGAGGGCGAGCACCGGTACACTCCAATTCAAATCCTATTTTGGCTTCCCTCTCTCAATCAAATTTGCTGCAGCCATGCTCCATGACTCCAATTACAAAAACAAACTTGATCAATAGCGGACGCTATCCTCCCGCAACTGTCCCCTGTCATAACCAGAGATACAACCACTACACGCCTAAAGGACAACCTTTACACAGAGAGACAGGATTGACGTATTCTCGTAAAAGAACTAGAAAGGATGGGACACTGGAAGCTCATTTTACTACCTTGAATAGCCCATATAGCGGTGGCATCACTGTTTCTGCTAACCATCATAATCCCGACACCGTGCCAATAACATCACAGAGCCCTCGGTGGTCTGAAGTTGGACAGCGGGCATCTCAAACTCCGTTGATAGTATCGGCAGGTGACTCGACAGGGATAATGCAAGCAGCTGTATCATCTCAATTTGTACCATCAGCAACTGAGGGTCCTCTTTGCTCCCTGATCACAGCTGCTGATGTTAACTTCAAAACTTGGCAGGATGTAATGGCTCATGCAGCATCTGAATCTGGGACTCCAGAATTCCACTCGAACCAGAAATAGAATGACAGATGCCCAACAACCTCTACAGATACCGTCTCCGTGAGCACCTATGTCGTTTTCTGAAACAATTGGCGGTCAGGGTTCCCGTTTTCCTTCCGGAGTAACCTTCGTTAATAAGATTATAACTTCACATGATGGCAAGGAAGATCTCAACATTCAACTTCCAGGACATCAAATTTTGGCCATGTAGAAGAAACTCAGTTTAGGTACCACTTGTCTGGATGAAATTTTATCTTCTGTATGCCATAGCATGCCATAAAAGAGCCTCTAGATGAGTCATAACTTTTTAAAAGGCGAGTTGCAACCATTTGAAATAGCAGCAGCAGCTCTTGAGTGTTTGGGCGACTCTTGATTCGATTCGATATCGATTCTAACCTCGCTTGCACACTTTCGCTCTACACTTGATTTATTGGTAATGGGAGCTACAGAACTGCTCTTATCTTTATTGTCGCAATGCTAATCTCAATTGCTTTCGTATTTAATGTATATTTTCGGTAGCAATGGACTCTTCTTTAGAAATCCTTCGTTTAATCTATGGGAAGCTGCATAACGATATCATCTTGATTTTTAAATTGTCAACAAAAACTTGTAGAAGGGAAAGGAAGTTTTTCGTCGTCTCATTGGTGCTTGACGTGGTGGGATCATCGACTCGATGATATCTATCACGTATTTTAAAATTTGTTAATGTATTTTTTTGAATTAGTTGTTGCCGTCACAAGTTCGGTAAAAAAATAGTCGATAAAGTTGTATACAATATATCAGAAGTATATTGCATTTTGGATAATTGATACACTTTCGAATAAAGTCAGTCGAGTTAAGTGTTGGTTTTTTTTAAGATGCTATTGCATGCTTAAGTAGGAGCACTTTGAATTTTGTCTCCACTAATTTTAAATGCTTTGAAACTCTTTAAACAACACTTGAGGTTTTTAGCATAGGATATCTGTAAAAGATTAGAATCGTCAATCTAGTGGTTTTCATCGATCTGTCTCAAAATCATCGTGAGAGAGATAAATCATAGAGGGGGAGGAGGTTCTTTGGATCTTAATGCGATTGACAAGGTTGTGGAGCGCCATCGAGTCCGGAGTATGGTTTTAGAACTCTCTTTGAGATTTGATTCGTGTTTCATCCGTAAATTATCACATGACTTTATCAATGTGTTATCTCCGTGAGGACAACTCTAGCATAGGACATGAACCAAGTGATAGGAAATGCCCTTTCAAATGACCCTAGTGGTTGTTGGAAACCAAAAATTGGACATTCTAATGTTATTTAATTTTAAAATTCAATAAAAAAATTATATATCTATTTCAATCCTTGTGATTTTTATAAATTTTTAGTGCTTATAAATAAATTTAGAATAAAAGATGATGCGTTCATTTCAGATATTTCTAAATAAAAAAAAGTAAATTATGAGGTATATTTTCAGATATTTCTCATGTTGATCCCATAGCTAAATAAATAAAGAAAAGTAAATTATGAGATATATTTTTATCTAATTAAGAAAGAACTAGTATAAATACTAATAAACAAACTTGATAAATAAGTGAATGGATGAATTTGAATGTAGCCCGATTTTAAAGTCTAGTCTTTACTCATGTGTAGAGCGGTTAAACAAGCTCAAAAAGTAAATAACTAAGTTTGAACATCGCTGAGCTTGAGGGTCTCGATTCGACTCGATTGGACTCAGTTTGAGTCAAGAGAATTCCATGTCCACTGTTTTTTGCAGCAATGCCTCGGCCCGCGCAGTTGAGTACTTGAGCGCGTGGTCGGTGGCGGGGTCTCGGTCTTCGTCGTGGTAGATGTAGGCGAAGCCGCCGTGGCGAGTGAGGTCCATGCCGGCCATCTCGTCGTCGGCGGAGATGCGGAGGAGGCCGAGCTTGTGCAGGGTGTAGAAGAGAGGGCCCATGGTGGCGCTGACCCACCCGGCGATGACGAGGATCTCCACGAGATGAGCGGCGAGGAGGCGGCCGCCGCCTCCCATGAGGAGCCCGTAGGGCCGCCCGGCTCGCCCTGGGTACACCTCGTTCACGTACCTCTCCGTCGCGAAGAGGGCCGTGAAGATGATCCCCCAGGCGCCGCAGCCGCCGTGGAGCTGCGCGGCCTCAAGGGGGTCGTCGAACTTGAGCGCCGCCGCGAGCTGGTTGAGGCCGATGAGGACCCAGGCGGAGACGAAGCCGCAGATGATGGCGGCCCAAGGCTCGACCACCGAGCATCCGGCGGTGATGGCCGCGAAGCCGCCGAGGAGTCCGTTGCAGACGTCGACTACCTTCCAGTGGCCTGTCTGCAGGCGCTTACCGAAGAGGGTCGTGAGCGCGGCGGTGCAGCCAGCGAGGGTGGTGGTGACGGCGGTGCGTCCGACGGCGGACCACTGGCCGTGATTGGAGCCGCTGGGCCCGTAGACCTTGAAGATGACGGCGAAGGAGCCGGGGTTGAAACCGTACCAACCGAACCAGAGGAGGAAAGTGCCGAGCACCACCAGGGTGGCGGAGTGGCCGCGGAGGTTCACCGACCGGCCGGCGTGGTCGAAGCGTCCGATGCGGGGGCCCTCGATGAGGGCGCCCCACAGCCCTCCGATGCCCCCCACCAAGTGGACCACTCCCGAACCTGCGAAGTCGATCACTCCCGAATCAAACAGCAGCGACTCCCCGGCGTTCCTCCCCGCCGCCGCCCACCCGTCGGCCGACCAAAACCTGATCGATGATTTCCCATCGACATCATCGATCGGAAAATTAAATCATTGAAACAGAGTGATGATGACCTTAGAAATGGAGATTGCGCACCAGTGAGATACGATTGGGTAGACGAATCCGGTGAGGAAGGAGGAGTAGATGAGGTAGGCGGCGAACTGGGTGCGCTCGGCGATGGAGCCGGAGGTGATGCCGGCGGCGGCAATGGCGAAGGCCCACTGGTAGAGGACGTTGGAGTAGTCGAAGCTGGCGTCAGGCACGCCCTTGAGGGCGAAAAAGCGGGTGCCGATGAAGCCATTGGAGGGAGCGCCGAAGGCGAAGGCGAAGCCGAAGAGGTAGTAGAATAGTCCGCCGGCGGCGGCGTCGAGCACGTTGGTGAGCATGATGTTCATGGTGTTCTTGGCGCGCACGGAGCCAGCGCAGAGCATGGCGAAGCCGAGCTGCATGGAGAAGACGAGGTAGGCAGAGAAGAGGAGGTAGGTGGTGTCGATGGCGTGGCCGGCGTCGGTGAACTGGTTGCAGATGTAGTCGGCGGCGGCCGACCCGTTCGTGCCGCCTCCGAGGAGCGTAGCCAGATCCGACGACGAGCACATCGCCGCCCGCCCTTTCTCTCCCCCCGCCGCCGCCGGCCGTGCTTCTAACGCATTGCCACGTGGGGGAGTGCCTTTCCTTATATAGCAAAAATCTAGGCAGTATCCCTCAAACGGCTCAAAAAATCTAAGTAAATAAATTAGCTCAATTTAATTAACAAACTAAATAAATTTAATTAAAATTAATTCAAAATATTATTTATTAATTTAACCAAAATTATTTGATTAAAATTGCTCGAAAGCTGATAATAGATATGACATAGTTACTATAATAGTGATTCATTTTAATTAAGTCGAAATATATATATATATATATATATATATATATATATATATATATATATATATATATATATATATATATATATATATATATAATCAAAATTAAATGATCAAACTAAACAATTTTTTGATATAAATAATATTTTATATATAATATTAAAATAAAGATATTTTTGGATGAATAATGTATTGATAGTATTTGAATATTTTTTAAAAAAGATTTATGTCTAAATATATGGAATCGTCATATTAGTGATCCCCTATCGATGAAGAAAATAAATTAAAAATTTAGATAGTAAATGTAAAAGAAAGAGTCGATCGATAATTCAGAATCATGATCTTTTAAGAATTGATTTTTATTATTTTTTTTATATTTATCATCTAAATTAGTCTGAGAACTAAATAAAAAATAAAAAAAGAGATTTTTTTTTTCTAAAGATCTATCTCGCGATAGATATTTGTAGGTAAGGCCATTATTATTTAATAACAATTTCTGGTTTTTTTTTTTTCAAAATTGCTCATGTATCGCTGTCATAACAAATATATTAAGTTGGAAAATTTAAATTTTTTAGCTTTGACTCACAGTTGGCTTGACTCACAGTTGGCTTTGACTCGTAGTTGAACAAGGCAAACATTTCATTATTATTATTATTATTTTCATAATTTTTTTTATAAAGAAAATATTTTATTATTACTGATATTATTTAAGTCGCCGTTGTCTTTAGTTTATCTGAATTTGATTTTGAAAAATTTTGTAATAATTTACTCACCGCATAGATTATCAATGTCAAGGATTGTCCCACGGAGATGATGCGTCGATTGAGACAAAAATGATATTTACGAAATAAATACAGATCGATTTCGAATGAGAGACTAAATTTTTTTTAAATTCAGATGATTCTCTTATGTTCTGACCAATCGTCTTAAGACCAAAAATTCTTTACGATTTATCTCTTTTATAATAATCGTGAGGGAAATCAATAAAGACTGTTAAATTTATGATTTTAATTTTTTACAAAATCAATGTCAAGGATTTCTTTTTTATTAATGAAAAATGAATACGTCCACGTCAATAAAATTTATATTTGAGTAAAACACCTCGATTTTTTCATTTAGAACAAATAAGGGTGGTTAAAGATAGTTTATGTAAGAGGAAATGACAGTAAACCTAAATATAAGCGGTTCTTGGCCATATCGATGTTGATAGTCCAAGTACCTCATCTTTTGTCGGAGCCCTTTGACCTCTTTCAGAATAAAGAGATATTAGAGTTCATAGATAATATAATAAAATATTAAATTAAATTATATATTAAAATTTTTAAATAAATAAATTTTTATTTTAAGATATTTTATTTTTCATAATCTTGGTTATGTAATTATCTGATAATTACATACCTAAGATGATATAATTATATGATAATTACATAATTAAAATTATACATGATAACTTGAGCCAAATACACTGTGTTTCACTAACAATCCAACCATAATTCTCTAGGAATAAACTCTCCTAAATATTTTTCTAATATTTCTAATCCTAAAGAGTTTTGACACAAAGATAAAATTACTATCATGTAATTTAAAAGTCATGAATTTAAGTCATAATAACTACCTCTTATAAAACAAAGCAAGACGGTATAAAATAGATCCTTTTTGGAGGCACTGTATTAGTGAATCACATTATCTTTGTTCTAATCCTCAAAGGCTCATGTGACTTGTGCATTGTATTTAAAATGATATTTATTTTTTTATTGATATTAGAATATTTGAATTTTCAATTTGATTAATCTTTGATAGCGGATAAGATCGAGTCATTGATCTTCTCAAAGATAATCGAGAAGCACTCATGATTTTCACGACTTAACTCGGACTTCCCAATCATGTCATCCATGAATGACGATTCAACACCGAAGTTGTACTTCATTTATCGGGCAAACTCATGGTCTCAAAGTCGACCGAATAAATTTTTTCTAAATTCGTCGTCAAATAATATTGTAACAAAGGATCGAACTATATTCTTATATCGGATGCCTCTCTATTTTTATCCTTGTCTATGAGAGTCAAAAATAAAAAAATAATAATAATAAATAAATAAAATAAACTCTATTATAGGGTAGTATGTTGTTGGTCTTGTACATCAATTTGTAACCCAAATTGGTATTATCATAAATGACCTTTTGACTTTACAAAATTAAACTTATATTCTTATATCTATTTGTCAATTGCAAGGTAGGTAGGCATGTGAACCCTAAAATCAAAACTTAACTTTCTAACTTTAAATTCCTAATTTTAGGGTTCACGTGCCTACCACGTATATAGAGTTTGGGGTCTGGAGCCGACCAATACATATTTTCTTATATTCGTCACTGAATTAGGTTCTAATAAAAAATTAAATTATATCATACTGTAAAATGTCATTTTGCCACTGCACTGCACTCCCAAGGGCATATTTAAATTGCTCAAATATAATTTTATATTTTAAAAAAAAATACATCTCATTTCTTTTTTATCCCTTTCATCAAATATGGATTTAATACTCAGATATTATATATATCCGAGCCACAATTAAAAATTCTGAACCATCCAAAAGATGATGTTGAAAATTATATTCCCAACAAAAATTTAAATTCCCATCACGGAGTCTAATTTTTGATATATGACTGTGGATGCTTAATAAAATCTATATTATCAGAAATTTTGGACATGAATACACAGAGAGACATTTCTCAAATCCAATTGACTTAGATTGGATAGAAGAAGAGGTGAGTAGACCATCAATGGGTTTGACCGAAATCCATTAATGGACTTAGTGAAGTCCAATTTATGAAATCTTGACATGAACTGAAAGATCTTTAGCATGAATTGTTGATTTGTCGAGAAAATTTTGTTTTGATCCTCCTATCTCCTTGTTTTGGCTGTGTACCACGTATAAATTCAAGTTGAGCGAGAAAAAAAGGTGGTGCTGAGAATTATATTCCCCAAGAACACAATGGTCTTGGGCTTTAAATCCCAGGAACACAGTGATCCTAGGATTTAAATTTCCAGCAATACATTCAATTTCAAACTAGCCGAAAAAAAAAGATAGTGTTGAGAATTATATTTCCAGGAATATAGTACGGTCCTAAGATTTAAAATCCCAACACCATATATTATCAAGCTGGAGAAAAAAAAATGATGCTGGGAATTATATTCTCAGAAGTACAGTGGTCATGAGATTTAAATTTCTAGTACCACGTACAATTTTAAACTGGTTGAGACAAAAAATGATGCTGAAAATTATATTACCATGAACATAATGGTGCTGAGATTTAAATTTCCAGCACACATATAGTATCAAGCTGGCTGAAAAAAATGATGCTGAGAATTATATTACCAGTAACATAGTGGTGTTGAAATTTAAATTCCCAGTACCACGTACAATATTAAGTTGGCCGAAAAAAAATTGTGTTGGGAATTATATTACCAGGAATATAGTGGTGCTAGGATTTAAATTTCTAACATCACGTACAATATCAAGTGACATTTGGATGACTCGAAATTTCGGGTTGTGGCTCGGATGCATACAAAATCTCAATACTAATTACATGTTTGTTTGACGGGAGGGGTAAAAAGAGAATGAAGTGCGTGCCTTGGTAAATATGAAACCATGAGATTGTATTTGGACAATTCTAAATTTGATGTACACTTTTTGATTAATTGACCCTTTTTTTATTGACATTAGGATATCTGAACTTTCGATCTGATTAATTAATAGGAATGATCGATTCTGCTCCACAGACTTTCGAGATGCCTTACCAACAACTAATTCAGATAAAATTGGAGCCTAAGTGACCTCCATCAATCATCAAGGATAAATCTTGAAGACACTCGTAGTTTTTTTACAGTTCAGTCTGGACTTCACAATCATATTATTCTTGAACGACAATCTAACGTCGAAGTCATATTCTATTCACTGGATAAACTACTGGATCTAAGATCACCTGAATGGATTTTTTTTTAAATTCGTTATTGAATGATCTCTTAAGTAGATAATTAAATTATATTCTTGTACGAAATGTCTTTATTTTTACCGTCCATTGCGCTGACGGAGACTTTTACTTTTATATCTGAGGAGACACGCTTGTAGGATCATCTTTTAAATTAAATTTAGATTTATCTTTTGTAGTCGAGGCTACTGTACCCAAGGGAATGATGACACTTCCTTTTTATCAAAAAGATAGAGATTGAGCTTCCAGGGCAACAGCGCATCGATAAGAGTTTGGAATGTTATTGTGGTAGCTATGATTCGATCCCCGCTAATCATAGTTTGCGGAGGAGATTTTATCATTTTCCACTTGCTTGCAGATTGCGGAGGCGAGTCCTCATTTTCCAACTGGATCGAAGTGGGGATGTAAATCCAATTGACGTACACACCTCTCACGGTGATTTGACGGTACGTCATTTTGATTTATTCTTGTGGGCCGGTGAAGACTCTTCGGAGGATGTGAGGCAGAGCCGATTCACCAAATGGATTAGTCGGGCGAAGTCCGAATACCTCTTGTTAATAAAAAAAAAATCGAGATTGAGGGTTCAGTGCTTCTTAATCTGAATGTAGAATTAAGTAGATCTTTCGATTTGTTCCGGTCGATGACATTTCATCCTCTATGGGTTCAAGTGAAGTAAATGATTCATTGTTTTTTTTTTACGGGCGTTAATTATTTAAATTTTTGACCCGATTAATTTTAGAGATGATTGGTCATATTCCATAGATCTCTAGTAGCAGAGTCGATCCTGATTTTCAAAATTAATTTTAGGACTCTAGACGAAAATGAAAAATTATACTCCATTTCCACTATAAATTTCACAAAATGAGTCCTATAAAATACTAAAAAAAATTTAGACCTTGGGTGAGAGCCCCAGTAGCTCTCTTCCAGAGCCGACTCTGTCTAGTGGGATGATAAATAACTTTTAGATGAGATATAATTCATCAACTATCAAGATAAATTAAGAAGTGCTCGTATGAATAATTTTAACAGTTACAAAGTCTTTAATTTGTCATTCCATTTGAAAGAAATTAGAGATCGAACTCTGAATACCTGAGAATCGAATTGAATATTCTATCGTTGCACAGTATCTTGTAACTCTTGAAGCAAATGATTCATTGCTTTTGACTTCAGGTGTAGAGGATCTTCATCAACAACTTGTGGTTCTTCTTGCAATCGTTTCCTTGGAGATTCATGCATCATAGAGGAAGTTCGTAGAGCTTAACTAGCTGGTCCCACGACTCATTTGCAGCACAACATTATGTTAGATACAAATTCAACCAATAATTTTGTTATCTTTTTTTTTTCCTTGATTTTTTTAGATTTTTTTTGGTCCACTTTTTTCTTTTTGAGTGCCTTTTTCGTTTTCGTTTTTGGCGTTTTGAATCTTTTATATATAGAGAGAAAAATTTTCTCCTACACAACGATCTCGTGCCCCGTCCGCTCCACGCCGATCCCATGCCACTACCGACATCACCACCGCATCGTCCGATCATCGTCGGTCGTCAGACCAGGTGCGATCAACACGCAGCTCACTGACGGTCCGACGAGGATCGGATTCCGGCCGATTAGCTATCGAAATTCAGTGTAAATCGGCCAAAAACGATCAGTTCACGCGGCCGACAGTGGCACGACCACTGTCGGCCACAATTGGGCTGGATTCCTACCGAATCACAGTCGGAATCTAGCGTCGGACGGATCGACAGTCGACGTCGGTCTGTCCAGTATACTCGACTGGCTGGGATTCGACCGTCGGCCGACCAAATCGTGGCCAAAATCGGTCGCCTAATTCTGGCGATCGATTTCGACCGGAATCTGGTCCGATCGCGGATCGATTGGCGCGCGCATCGCCGACCGCGCACTCGGGTTGTTTCCGACTGGTTAGCGTCGGATTCCGGGCACTAACCGACCAGAATCCGAGCCCCGCGGGATTGCCGACGAGTCGTGCGTCGATCGCGCTCGGTCCTGCAGCCGGCGGTGACCGAATGGCATGGCGACGTTGAGCGGACGGGCGCGGAGTTGGCATGGAGCGGACGGGCATGGGGTCGGCATGGAGCGGACGAGCACGGAGAATTTCGTCGTGCAGAAGAAAATTTTTCTATATATATATATATATATATATATATATATATATATATATAGGTGATAGGTCGCATGCAGTACACACTCAGCGTCAGTTAGTGAGAGAAAAATGAACAAGGTTTTTACTGTTTATATGAATAGTAAAATTATTCATTATCTCAATCGCTCACATTAGATACGCACGCAACGTATCACATATATATATATAGAGGAATGCTCATCTACATAATTTATCCATGAGCACTTCTATTATTCATCGTCCGATCTCTTAGAGTTCAAGGATTGAATTATAATGCTCATTCGATCGAACAATGAATAATGGAGTTCATGGATGCTCACGCTTTTATATATATATATATATATATATATATATATATATATATTACAGTGAATAATTAAGACGTTCATGGATGCTCACAGTTGAGTATGTAGGGGATGAGCGATAGAGTGGAGTGCACAGTGTTTGCACTGTGAACACTGTGCACAAGAGAGTCGCTCATCCTGTGCATGTCCAGGATGAAATTTTTGTGTGTATATATATATATATTCGGTGCGACTCATTTCTATGCGTCCATGCACAACTCGCTCATAGCCATCCAATCCACGAATATACAGTGACTGGAAATATACAGTGCCATTGTCATGTGACTATCTGTCGCCATTTGCACTATAGCCATTGCTTGAACCTAGTGAGTACCTGCATTGTTCGATCGTGGCTAGATTTCAACTAGATCGGGATCGGGATCCAACCCGATTATAGTCGCCAGCAGCCACGACGGGTCAAATTCCGACCATAAGTCGGATTGCAATTGAATTTCTGTCCAATCGAGACCGCCAGTGACTCCGTTACTGGTGGCCACAATCAGACCAAATTCCGATCGAATTCTAATTCTAACTGAATCAAGATTGAGTTTCGATTAAATCACAATCGAAATATGATCGAATGATGACAATGTCGAACAACTTATGCATGGCGATCGAAGAGCAGTATGCATTTCTAGCACGATCTAGATATCAAAATCCTATATATGTATAACCATAAAGTCTTACTTGTAGTATTCCATTCTCATTTACTACCAGAAAAATGAAAAATCATCAATCGTACATTAGAGTTGGAGTGCACCATGAACACTCTTTGTTGTAGTGTGAATACATCTGCAAAGGATTAGAATCGTCAATCTATCGATTTTCACTGATCTATCTCACGATCATTGTGAGGGAGGTAAATCACGAAGAGTTCTATGGGCTTTGACATGATGGTCAAGATACGCGTAGGGGTCATCTGAATCCAAAAAAAAATTTAAAACTCCTCCGAAATCGATTCATATCACTTCTACAAGTATCGTCGTGTCTTAACCACCAGACCATCTCTGTAGAGACACACAGAGTTATAGTACGAATGCTTTTAATTGTAGCACACAGAGTGCATCGCGAATGCTTTTGATTGTAGCATATAGTGCACATCGCGAATACTCTTTATCACAGTGCACAGTGGGCATTGTTAATGTCTTGTAATTTTTAACAATTTATAACGTGCGAATGAAGTCTTGACATATGAAGGCAAATATGAAAAGTCTTCATAGGTCATGGACTGGACTTTAGGTGAGTGTTGGAAGTCCAAATAGAATATTTAGCATCAATGAAGTCTTGACATATCAAGATTGATCGAATGATAGACACAAGTGGAAAAGTTCAAACCAAATATTTGGTGTCAATAAAATCCTGACAGGTCAAAAGTAACTAGATGCTAGGGGGGTAAAATCCTAGCAAATTAAGAATGATCATATTCTAGGTGAGAAAAATTTTAGTAGATTGAGATCAACCTGATATCAAGTGAAGTAAGAATTTAGTTTCGGTTAGGATTGAAACTCAGGTATCAATCGAATGATAAAGTACAATAGTCAACTGATAAATCATAAACCCTGAATTCAAGGGTTTAAAGGCATTTACAAGGATTTCAAATGTGATCAATCAACAAATAGAGTTAGTAGTACAGTGATATGACTCTTCTAGCGAATACAAATAAAATAAAATTTGATTGTTCAACTCAACCGATTATAATTAGTTGGCTGATATATTAGCATAACTTGACTGCTAAATTTGATATGGATCAGTCGACTGATAGTGAGTAACAATTGACTAATGCTAAGGTGGATAACTGACATGTCAAGGTAACGTTGGATTCTACAATGGATCAGTCAATTGATAAAAAAAAATTAATTGATTGCAAATCAATCCAACAATAATCCTATAAAAGAATTTAAAAGAATCCTTGGAGACTTTAATTTGTAGAAAAAGTTCTATTGCATTTCAGATTATCAGGAAGTAATCCAAAACAATCAAATAGCAAATAAAGTTAAGTTCATTTGTCAAAATCTATTTTAATTTCTTTCTATTTCATTTATACATTTGTATTTGGTTTGTGTTGCTTTAAAAAAGAGATTATAAGAAATTTATTCATCTTCAGAAGGTGTTCGAAAAAGAAAAAAAAAATATAATAGTGCTTACAATTTGATTCTAAGCCTTATAGAAAGAACCAAGGATTTCAAAACGTAAAATCGAAATATCGTTCTGCTTGTTATGCTTTTTCATATTTATTTATTTTGTTTTTGCTACATAAAACTCATTGCAAGCAAGTATGAACAAAAGACAATCAATGTCGAACGCGATTGTTATTTATGCCCTTTAGCAACGTCATCGATCCCAACAAGGACTATAAAAACATTACAATAAAATGATGTTTTTTTACTTTCTAGCAATGGTTGTTAGTTGAACTCCCTTTCCCCCTTTATTAAATTGTTCAAAATAGATTTAGATAAGCTTCATGAAAGTAATAAGTTGATTGAATCCATTCTAGTTGACATAAATCTCATTTATCTATTGGATCGAATAAGATCCTCTCCGAACAATCTATTTTTTAAATTAAAATAGTGGCTAAGTTGAGTGCATAATCAACTCAAACTCAATTTGTTTAACTTAACTCAAAATTAACTCTTTCTATTTGCATGTAGAATATTTTAAGTCAACTACTTAGTTTACTCAAAAAATTAATTGATTAATGTTAACTCTCTTGGATGAATCATTGACTATGACCCTAGTTTCCACGGAGATGGCGTGATGGTTAAGGTATGATGGAGCTTACGGATAAGACAAAAGTCGATTCCGAATAAGGTCTAAAGTTCTTTTCTTGATTCAAATGATCCCCATATATCTTGACCACCACGTCAAGGCCTATAGAGTCCTCTGTAATTTATCTTCCTCACAATGACCGTAGAATAGATTGATAGGAGTCACTAGATTGACGAATTCTAACCTTTGCGGATTGACTATGACTCTAAAATACTTATTTCTTAATTGAGTTCACAACTAAGTAAAGATCCACCCTAAATTCATGACATAATCTCTTAACACTCATTTAGACTTTACTTACCAAAAGACCTCGTCCTTAGGTCTTCCTCTTCTAAAAGTCCTACTTTTGCATCTTCTACCAAGAAGCCTCGCTTCTAGATCTTTCTTTATCATGAGAATTTGTCTTTAGGTCTTCTTTATTGGCACCTTCTTTGCTCGAGCATCTCCTTTTGCTAAGGTCTTTTTTGGATTTCTCCTCTGCCAATGCATATTGAATTTCTCTATATATCTAATGTTGATCAATTTTAACCTATTTAAATTTCTTTCATCTGTCAACTTCTATTAGGCTTTCTTATCGGCTAGCACCAGTTGAGCTTCTTTATCGGTCATCAACCTTCACCTACTTCGAGTTTTCTAACCAAGTTGTTTCTATGGGAATGACGTAGTGGCTAAGATACAACGGTGCTTACAGAAGTGGCATGGATCGATTCCGGAGGAGGTTTAAAACTCTTTCATAGATTCAGATGACCCCTATATGTTTTGGCTATCACATTAAAGTTCATAGAATCTTTCGTAATTTATCTCCCTCACAATGACCGTGAGACAGATCGATAGAGACGGTTAGAGTGATAGTTTCAATCTTTTACAGAGTTTTCTAACCAAGTTATCTACAATGACCTGTGACATAAACTCCACATGGATACTTGACATGCTGCATATTGGATAATTTGAGTGAATCCTAAACCCTAAATCCATGTATTAAGATGGGTTAATATCCATGCGATATGTTAAAATGGACATACCGAGCAAGATGGGTTTTTGTGTCCTACACGATGCATGACTTCAAGCTTGTCGATATACATGGCTTGAACTAGAGTCGATCCTGATTTAAAAATTAAATTTTAAAGTCGGGATGAAATTTAAAAATTGGATTCTATTTTTACTGTGCAATTTAAATATTGAATCCTAAAATTTGAATATTTAGTGTTAAAAAATTTTGAGTCATGGATGAGGACTCCGGTAGCCCTCCCCCAAAGTCGACTTTGGTTTGAACCTAATTGTGTTTAGGTTGGCCTAAAGTTAGACTTGGTTCTTTGATATAATTTTGATACGTTGTACGTGTATTGTGCACACTTAGTGGGCCTGATGAGTGCACAATCTACACCCGCATTTATTTGTGCAATTTGTGTGCGTTAACGGGGAATATACAATAACTTCCATTGTCCGAGCACCTTTTTCCCATCATGCCCGAGCACCTACCTCTTCTCTTTCCCATGCTTGACACCAAGCACCTTGTCGTACGACATCGCTGTTGAGCGGTTGAATTCCGATCACGATCTTGTCGGAATCTAGTCGTCATCCGAGTGACATCGAAGTTCGACCGGATTGCAATGGATTTTGATCGGAATCCATCAAATTGCACAATCGATTTTAACCACAATCGGGTTGGAATCTGGTCGTGATCCGATCAGACTTCGGTGTCGGTCGAATTCCAACCCGATTACGGCCGAAATCGACCCACGCCGACGACCACAATTTGGTCGAAATCCAATCGTGATCCGATCGACACTAGTCTGATTGAATCGTGGTTGGATTCCGATCAGATCGTGGCAGATTCCGATCCGATTGCCGTTGAAATCGACCGCGATTGCGACCACCAACAGTCACGGCACTATCAGCCACAATTCGATCGAATTTTGACCGCAGTCCGACAAGGAACAGAGTCCGATCGGATTGCGATCGGAATCAACCACGATTGAGGTTGTCAACGACTATAGCACTGGCGATCACAATTTAGCCGGATTTCAATCGAAATCCGATAGAAATTTGACCACAGTTCGATCAATCGGACAACGACGATGACCTTGATGGGTTCAAGGGTTGGCCTATAGTCTCAATCGGAGAAGAAGATAGATGACGAAAATACTATGCATTCCGTTTGATCGGACGGTGGAGAAGTTGTCGCATATGTGCCAAAATCCACTGGATGAGATCTTTTGTACCCTTATTACTTCAACTGTTTCTTAAAGTCCTGATTTAGTGGTTGCTACTTTAGTCTACCGATGACCCAGAAAATAAATTGAGCTCTGATAGACAGATCTAGGAAGGCAGCTGAGTTGTGACTGATAGATTCCAATTTGGAAAAAGAAAGACCAATAGATGTTATATCAGGAATTAATATTCACCGACTAGTCTTTTATATTCATCCATGTAGGGACTAAATATATTAGTGAATATAATATCGAACAATATCTAGGGATACTTTCGATGAGGAAAATAATTCAATTGGATATAATAAGTCTTGGATCTGGGATGCAACGAGATTGTATCTTTTGATACAAGTGTGACTCCTCTATCATCATAACAGGTGTATAGAGCAGTTTTTATATACAGGTGTACTCGCAAGTCGTACGATGCCCAACTTTGTATGAACGCTTAATAGGATGATGGATCGCATGAGATGTGATCTGATGACGTTTAAAATTATATGTCCTCATGGACAAGTGGAAGATGTTAGTTTCTGCTCACTAATGGGTAGGAAGTTATGCCCACGAGGGGCATGGATCTCCTTTCCTCTCTTCTATATATTCTACCTTCTTGATGAGAAGAATGATGGGAGTGATTGTTGATTGATTGTTGAGTTATTGCTCATGAGGGGTTGCTGGTGAGAGGCAAGCGAGTTGTGCACGAGTGAATCAAGAAACGATGAGGTTTCTTGTGTGCAAGTACTGCGAGAAGCCAGTCGAGAGTTTTCATGTAAAGTGCTTCGCATGAAGACAAACGCTCTTCTCTTGTTGAGTAGAATAAAACATCATCGTCGTCACTGAACTTAGAGTTGCGTCATTATGAAACTGTGATAGAAGTTCGAATTAATTCTTGTAATTTCCATCCCGATTACGAGCATTTTGCGAGGATTAGAGTTCGCAGCAAGGTTTCTATCTAGAACAGTTTCAGATCGTGCAACATTTACATTATGTGAGATATACTTTAATTTCCGCAATTCTATTTTTTTCATAAGTTATTTTTACATCTAAAGATGTATCGATCTTGTCCCATGAATACCGTCTACCTGAATAAATCAGAAGAGTGTATGAGATCAGAAGAAGATGATCTATGGTTCGACTCAAATCCCTCCAATGGGGAGCTAACACTTGGCTCAACTCAAAACCCCAAAAAATAATACCCAAAGTACGGAGTACGATCACTTCTCTAAATTGGCAACGAGTTGCTTCCTCATTCCAACAACGGAGGCTATTGAGGTTGAGCTATTAGCTTCTAGGGCAACCAAAACTAACGACAAAGTCATATAAGGATTAATGAACTGTCAAATCCACCTAATGACCATCATGATGCAAAAGAGTGGCATGATCCTAATCGAATGCATGTAGAGAAATCTCATTAACTCTGAGCTGGTTGAGGAGATGGAGAGGGCTAGGGGAAAAGGCCCTCCAATGCCCCCAAAGGAAGTCGCGATCGAGCCACCTAGGTTGCAATAGGATGGATGACTGAAAATTTACCTCTATGAATGTCATTCAAATACAAAATTTAGATGGAAGCCATAATAATGAACTTTTCGATGCCCAATATGGGCATCTAGATGGGAACGTTGAACCGTTTGAGCACATGGAAATGTATTAGGCAAGGATGTTCCTTTCCGAGATCTCTAAAGGTTTGTTTAGAATTGTAAACGAGTCAAGTCAAACTAAGCCTTACAGTATTCAGATTTATTTGATAAGATAATCAAGCCAAATCTAAAATTAACCAAACTAGCAAGCTTAGTTTTGTTTCTTTTTTTAAAGATTGAGCTTTGCTTAAGCTTGAATTAAACTTGACTTATTTATTGGATATCAAGCTTCTAATCGAGCTGAATTCAAACTTGATTTAAATTTATTTAAGTTCGATTTATTTAAACGTTATCAAACTCTTAAATTAAGTTTGTTTGTTTATCTTAAATTTTTAATATTTTAATCCTTGTTTATAAATAAGTTCATAAATAATTTTTAAATGAATTTGTTCATGAACATAATTCATGAATATTGTTCACGAATATTAACAAACCGAACATATATGTGTTCAAATTTGTTTATTTAATTTATCAAATTGTTTAAACTTATTTATTAATTGACTATATTGAACGAATGTAAACGAGCTCTTATCGAGCTGAATACCAAATTTGTTCATAAACGCTTGATTTGTTTATAACCCTAGGTCTGTTTGGATGGGATAAGGAGAGGTTCATTAATGGAAGGGAAAGGAAGCAAAAAGGAGAAAATTCACATCCCAAATTGGGATGTAAAAAAATCTTCATTTTTATGAGTAAGGAAAGATAAAAGCTACCCTTCCCTCCCCTTCCTTCCCTCACCCCTTTCCAAATAAAATTTAAAATTTTTCCTCCTCTTATTTACCCTTCTCTTCTCTTCACTCACCTCCTCCCAAACATACTCTAACATGATCATGTGTAGAGTTTTGTTGGCCACTTTGTGCATGGTGCACAAGTAGTTTGCACACCTTCCAAAATGGCAAATATCTACCTTCAACAAGACGACTCATAGTTTTGATGTGTACTTCATCAAAAGTCGGTGCAACCATTGGAGCATCGACAACCCAATGTCGATGAAGAAAAGAGGCGAGAAGTCCCTCAACGATTCATTAAGAGATTCATTAAGGCCACACGACAAGTATGTGAGTCAAGCTTTATTGTCCTAGTGACTTCACTAAAAGTCACCATATAACCCTTGTGCCTCCTACACTCCCTCAATGAGAACTCACTACTAGAATATGTAGAGACGCCAAGCAAGACAGTTGATACTATTGTTGCAATCATGCCCTAAATGATTGAGTTTGATCTAATGGTTTTGAAGTGTTTGAAAAAGGATTTAAGATAGGCTAACTAGATTAAGTCATTCCATTTGTGCCATGCAATGCAATTACTGTTGGATCAAAAGCAATTACTCTTTGATCTGCAACATACAATTATCAGGAAGCAAACTTAAACCCTAATTATATTAGGAAGCAAAACAAGATATTTTGAGATGACCAAAGTGGGGCAGTCTTATGCCTACCTGCGCCACACTCACATTGAACTTGTCGTCTCTCCGAATTCTTAGAATGCATACCTTCTTCCTGTGTCGATGGGAACTTTGGGCAGATCTCCACATTATCAGGGAACACTCAGAATACCAGCACAAATATTCAAGAGCAAGAAAATGGAACCATGAAGTCATTAACTTACTATATTCAAGACATCTCATTCACTTATGTAATGCACTCTAAAGATACCGATGCCGCCATCGTCTAAACAACGGACTCTACTTTCTGTGCCTCCAGTGCTTGAAATATGTCCGTCCGAGTAACAATTCCTAGTTTTATCAAAAAAATTTAGTTACTAGTTAGTAGCAAGTATCCTATCATTGCAGAACTGAAATTCCTAAAAGAATAAATGACAAAGTATGCACAGTTTTCTCAGTTTTGCAATCCATACCTACAACTCTTTGTTCCTCATCTAATAAGGGTACCCTGTGGATCTTCATCTTAAGCATTAAAGCTGCAGCATCTGCATGATTTTGATTATATGAAACGACTCTTAACCAAACTCAACGAGGTGCTCCCGTATAGAAGTGTAGTATCATCGGCGAGGAAGCATACCTAGTACTGTCTTGTCAGGTGAGAGTGTGATTGCAGGAGAAGACATGATCTCATTGACCTTGGATTTCAGCTGCTATGCAATATTTTAATATTAGGCAAATATAGAGTTGCAAGAAAGAAAATAGGAATTTCACTTTCGCCTAACATTGATAAACGAATCATATAATACTAGCAACGTGATCCACAAGCTCCTCAAGAAACCAGTGAATCACATAATAGCAGTGAACCACATTGGCAAACCAATGGAATTTATCATCTGATCATTTTTAAAAATGCCAAGGTAATTAATCAGTGTAAGCTAGGATTTGTAACTGGTGTAGTGCCAGCCAAGGGCACATGGACCACTCGTTCTAGATCAATCATACACGAGAAAGTAGTTTCCTTTTTGGATCAACCTGTATATGAAGAACAAGAACATAAATCATAAAGATTGAGGGCACAAGACACAAGATGCACATACACACCATGCACAAAAAGGGCCAGGCAACCATACAAGGGGCCTATACAGAATTGTGGTTCACAAAAACAGGGCAATGCAAAGTTCCACCTTTCACATTGATATGTTCACTATTATATATAGGTCAATTAAGCCTACCTCTATCTTTCATAGAGTTTACAAAGCCTGTATCAATTTACTTCCATCAGTGACCCTACAAACAGATTAAGACCAATTTGGATTGTGACATTAGTATTAATATGATGTGATTCCTCACTCAGAAGGTGGCTGAAAAAGTATATATTACACTGCAGCATTGATGAAAGATTTTGCATAAATATAGGTCAGTAATGTAACAGATGTTTTTCCATTCAGTGACAGCGACAGTGACAGCCACAGCAGGTTAGAAATAAGAAAAAAATTAGAACAAAGTAAAGAATACATATGAGGAGCACATAGCAGTAAAGAAACCACGCGAGAAGTGGTTGCCCTTTTGGATCAACAAATATATGAAGAACAAGAACATAAACGATAAAGATTGAGTGCACAAGACATAAACAACGGATGCACATGCACACCATGGACATATATAAGGAACAAGTGCATCTATCATAAAGATTGAATGCACAAGACACAAGATGCACATACACACCGTGCACAAATAGGGCCAGGCAACCATACAAGGGGCCTATACAGAATTGTGGTTCACAAAAACAGGGCAATGTAAAGTTCCACCTTTTACACTGATATGTTCACTATTATATATAGGTCAATTAAGCCTACCGCTATCTTTCATAGAGTTTACGAAGCCTGTATCAATTTACTACCATCAGTAATCCTACAAACAGATTACGACCAATTTGAACTGTGACATTAGTATTAATATAATGTGATTCCTATCTCAGAAGGCGGCTGCAAAAGTATATATGACACTGCAGGTCAGTAATGTAACTGATGTTTTTCCAATCAGCGACGACCACAGCAGGTTAGAAATGAGAAAAACATTAGAACAAAGTAAAGAAGACATACAGAATGCATGTGGAGGAGGGTGTGAAAGTGCATAATGATAAAAGTAAAAAAGGTACGACACAAACCCCATTAGATGCTCTGGATTTGTCCTTCTTGGAGATGACACCAATGCACCTCAATTGGTCATCGACCACCGGAAGTCCCGAAACGAACTCGAAATTATGATCGATATCTTCCAGTATCTGCTCAGGCTTTGCCACTCGGATCTGCGTCGACATCACGGTCGCCAGCGTCGCCGAAGGCTTCATCTGATCCATGGACGCGGTCAGCACCAGTGAAGAAAAGAAGCAGCGAGATTCTAAAGACGAGACTGACCTTTTTGCCGACGATCTGGGTCTCCAGGTAAGCCCGGAGGTCATCGTAGCTAAGGAGCGAGAAGTTCTCCGGCCACTCCCCCGATATGACGCCCTCTGGGTTCTCTCCGAGGGCTGGGCGGAGGTCGTCAGCAAAGGAAGCGGCTGAGGCGGCGAAGCGGAGAGGCCTCGTAGAAGGATTAGTGGGAGGCAAAGTGCAGGCGGAAGGGAGCGGACGATTAGGGGAGCATTTGAGGGTGAAGCTGCAGACAAGGGTTCCATGGAGATGGAGAGAGCTGCTGCAAGCCATGGCGGATCGCCATCGTTGTTGGTGCTCTCGGAGATTCAAATAGAGGCACCGAAACTTCTTGAAGTCAACGCCTGCAGCGCTACGCCAGTGACGAAAAGGAAAGCAGGATTTTTAAATCGCAGGCCAAAGCTTGACTGCGGTATTTAAATGGGCCGTCTTCTTATCCATTTGGGCCTACAAAATGGGCCCAATCAAAATGTATTTATATTTATTCATAAATAAAATATCGAAAAAATAATATGGTAGAAAATTAAAAGATATGAGAGGAATAATTTTTTTCAAAAGATATTAATACTTAAATCATTTACTCTTCCCCTTGATAGTCATAAAAATAAATAAATGACTTCTCACACAATCGGATTTTATACTTACATCAAGCATATTATACATTGGTAGTACTCGACAATTGTCCCCCCGAAGATGGCTCGATGGTAAACACAAAGTGACGTTTGTGAGGAAGCCCGGGTTCGAAACTGCATTTAGGATCTAAACCCCCCCGGATGAAATACCCTTCTTTATATTTACCATCGAGTCAAGTGTCAAAGGCTCACCTGCGATTTATCTCCCTCACAATGGCCGAGGGATTTTATACTTACATCAAGCGTATTATACATCAGTAGTACTCGACAACTGTCCCCCCGAGAATGACTCGATGGTAAGCACAAGGTGACGTTTGTGAGGAAGCCCGGGTTCGAAACCAGACGAGGGGCCTAAAACCCCCTGGAATGAAATACCCTTTCTTGTGTTTACCACCGAGTCAAGGGACAAAGGCCCACCCGCGATTTACCTCCCTCACAAATGGCCAAGGGGCCGGTCAATGGGGTCGTTAGCTTGGCGGTTCCAAACTTTTGTGTAGGGGTAGTACTCGACAACTGATAATGTTGAGTCATCTATCAAATATTTTCCAAATTTATCTTGATAATTAATAAAAAAAATTATAAAATTAAGTGGGTCACCTCCAAGATTATATATATATATATATATATATATATATATATATATATATATATGAATATTTTCCAACACAATTCATCCATGAGTATCGATAAATACCTCGATTATTTATCGTCTGATCGGATGAGTACTATAGCTCAATCCTTGAATCTTAGGGGATCGGACAATGAATAATAAAAGTGCTCATAGGTGTTCACTGATGAGTTATGTAGGATAACATTCTTCATGATCACCTTCATTATCTATCGTTCGATCCCTTAGGATTCAATTATTAGGCTATAGTGTTTTACCTGATCGGATGATGGATAATGGAGATGTTCATGGATGAGTTGTGTAGGAGATCATTCTTTTAGGGTTTAAGGATTGACTATACACCAAGGATATATGTGCATCTATATATGAACGAGTACAGTAATGAAGAATACATAGTAATATCGAATGAGTACCCATCTTTGGCCTGAGCACACAGTCGATCAGCTTTGTCGTTGAGCGGCCGGATTCTGACCGCGATCTAATTAGAATCCGACCCCAATTGTAATTGCTAGTGGTTGTGATCCGATCGGACTCCGACTCCGATTAGATTCTGAGCCAATTGTGGTCGGAATCTGGCCCAATCGTAGCCATAATCTAGCGCGATGTCGCTATTGCGATCCGACCCTATCACGTGCGACCGTAATCCAGTTGTGATAGTGGGCCGATTACCAGCAACGAGGACGACGTCGATGACCCAATAAGTTCAGGGATTGGCTATAGCATGCTCCAGGGAAAACACTGTATATTCCCATTTATTATACAATCATGTGGATCGGACTGCTGAGTGAGCATCACGATCTGTTGTCCGCCGCACACGATGCTCGATATATCGTCCGATCGCACGAAATACACAATAAATGGAAATGCATAGTGCTTCTGTCGAGTGTGTTATATCTCATCCTTGAATATGTCGGGGTCGCCTGCGCTATCCTCATCGCAACATCGCCACCAGTAGCAGGATCACGGCCGTACACAATCGGACTAGATCGCGATTGGAATTTGACCCAATCGCAACCGCAGTGCATTCAACGATGCATCAATGATCCAACACAAATCCAGCCACAATCCAGTTAAATTCGTCGGATCATGGTCGAATTCTATCAAATTTTGCTCGATCATGCGACAAGTATCGCGATTAAAACACCTTTGCATTCACGGGCGAACACAAAAAGTGCATATTTTATATATCACACACGGTATTGATCTCCTGTGCACTCATTCCCTATGCGCCTATGCATAAAAATGGGAATGCACAATAACTCCCACCGTGACTCTTCTTCCGCCCGTGCGTTGGCAGTTCGACATCGTCGACAGGTAGTCAGATTTCGATCACGATTCGGTCAGAACTAGGTCACTGCCCGATCAGAGTCAAAGTCCGACCGAACTACAAGCGGATTCCAGTTGATCGAATTGCAGCCACCAACAATGCACTAGCAACCGCAATTCGGACGAACTATATCTCCGGCCAAACCGCGGCTAGAATCTGACCCGATTGTGGCGTCAGTGGTCGCGATGCTAGCGACCGCGATCAAGTCGGATTCTGGCTACGACCTGGTCGGAATCCAACCACGATTCGACGAAATCGAATGAGACGATAATCCCGACGAATTCAAGGATTGACTATAGTGTTGATCGAAGAAGATTGTCATGGGTGGAAGCATTGTGCATTTCCAATTATTGATCTTGTGGATCGGAGAAGAAGTTGTCACGCACGTGGCATGCAGGATTATATATATAATTCTATTTTTGCACCCTACATGACACATAGTAAATGGAAAATACACAGTATTTCTTCGTCGGGCAAAGAAGCTACTATCGCTCGTCTTTCCGTCAAATTTCAGTCGCGATCAGTCAACACCAAAGTCCAGCCGAAATCTCATCGCGGATTGGCCGACATCAAAGTTAGATCAAATTACAATCATATTCTTACCGAATTGCAGCCAAAATCGACTGGTCGCAATTCAATTGGATTCTAGTCACAAACCGATCGGAATCCAACTGCGATTTGATCAGTCTGATGGCAACATCGCTGGCGACGATGACTCTGATAAATTGGCTATAGTGCTCACTGAAGAAGAAGAGTCACGAGCGGAGCACTGTACATTTTCCATTACTGATGTGTGGGCACCGAAGGAGTCGGGTGCTCGAGCAATTGAGAAACGATCGACTCATATGCTTGGGTTGGTGCTCTGCTGACGAGGACAAAGGTGCTTGGGGTAGCACCTGCAATGCTCAGGTGATGGGTACTCAAGAAATGAGAAATACAATGCTCAAAAGAGTTACGACACAACAATTGATTGTTGTGTTGAAGCAGTCGATTGATGTTATTGTAGCACACCACAGAGAGTTCTAGAGTCGATTGCTTAGTCGACTGACTTTAGTGGATAACACACATAAAGTTTTTGAATCAATTGGTCGCTTGATTGGTGGCTCAATAGTCGACTGATGGAGTGGAGCAATCAACTATTCGAATGAAATCTGACGTTGATCAAACTGTTATGGGACAATGGTCGAGTGACTAATTGATTAGGGATTAGACCAATCGCTTGGTGGACAGAAATCAAATGATGTAAAGCATATAAAAGAAAAACTTGGCGAAGTTTTCATATGTCAATTCCTTGGAGATTTTTAAAGGGAAATGATGTTGCATTCCAAGAATTCCAAAACAACCAAACAAGCAATCAAACAAAAGTTTCTTATGTAAAGTGTTTCCTTTCATTTGTATTCAGTTTATTCCTTTATACTTGATACTGCTTCTACCTCTTTTCCGTAAATAAGGTGAAAAGACCCGCGCGTAGGACGCTGTCCGAACCAAGTAGTCGGTTCGGCGGGAGGAGTCTGAGAGGAACGGTTTGGGCCAATCAGTCTGGGGCAATTGGCTCGAGAGGATGGTTCGAGAGGGTTGGCACGGCCGGGCGAATTCGAAGATTGATCCGATACGAGACGGATAAGAATCGGCTCGGTCCATTGGGCTTGGAGGTGGTTCGGTACAGGAAGGATAGAAGTTGGTCCAGGCTATCGGAAAAAGCCTAAGAGCTACGCTACACGTGAGCGGTAGGTTTAGGCTAGCTTTACCGAAGGTAAGTGGTTGAAAGGGATGGGCTAGAATATTTTCCGAAATATAAATAGGAAGTTGTTACACAACAAAAGAGGACCCCACATAATATTCGGAAGAGTCTTCACTCCTCGTGTCTGTAACAGAATGATTCTCCAGATAGGTAAGGTGGTCACGTGTACGATGAAAGAGGTTCATGGTTCAACAGCTGGCCAGAGGAAGGGGCATAAAAGGGAGAAACAGGGCAAGAGGAAAAGGATCCGCATTTTTCCAACAAGCAAGAGACAAGGGCACGCTCGAAGGGGAGAGCAACCACATCGCCGGAGAAGGAGACAAGAAGAGTAGTGAGCTTCATCCTTCGATATTTTTTGTGTATTAAGCTAGTTGTAAGAGGTTTTATCTTCCACCTCTGAAAGTTTTTTTCGCCAAGGAGGAAGTTCATAATGAAAGTGTTTGGGCACCGTAGCTCGTGGGAGAGCTCACCCCCGTGGAATAGGAATTTTCATTCCGAACTACGTTATATCTTGTGTCTCTGTTCTTTACTTGTGTTGCATGCATTTTTCTTCTTCGTACCTCATTATTGTTGCGGTCGGAGAGAACCCCCAAGCTTCCTGCACGCTCCTTGACGTTAAAAGGAAGCCAGAAAATCCATCTACGACCGCATCAATACTTATTTTCAGGGGCGGATCTAGGCTGTTTTTGGGGGGGCCATGGCCCCCCAAACCTCTCTAAATTTTAAATCATTATTATCAAATTTTTATTTATTTATTTATTTTTAATTAATATTATTATATTTTAGTATGACGGCCTCCCCAATATAAAATCCTGGATCCGCCTCTAGTTATTTTGTTACTCTTTTGTAAAGCTCAGTGTAAGAGATTTCTCCGCCTCTAGTGTGATGATTTCGAGAAGGAAAAAGTTTTAATGGTGGTGCATTGCTAGAGCTAGGACGTGAATAGAAATTGAAGATTCCAAACTACATAAAATCCTAGTGCGGTGTTTTGTTCTTGTTGTGCTTGTATTTCTGTGTAATTTATTTTGTTTCCACTGCTAACACTTTATAGACAACCACACGAATGAAAGAGACGATTAAAGAATAAGTTCGGATCGCTATTCACCCTCCCCTCTAGTGCACAAATGTTCCAACAATCTAAAAGTCTTTTCTCAATTTAATTAAATTGTAAACGCTAAAATAATACGAAGGAAATTGGTTGTTGAGGCGGATACCATGTTGTTTGATCTATGCCTCATGGTTTGACCTAAATAGTGTGGTTCAACCTGTGCAAGCTAGAGAAAATGTCAAATGGTGTTAGAGTTTTTTCGGCAAAGTCTCTCCGATGTTTAAGTCATTAAGATATAGCAGAAGAAAAAGCAAAGTAAATATTACGAGAAGATGATGCCCTTACCTAAGTACTTATAGGTGGGAAAGAAGTGAGAAGTTTGTAAGGATCGTGACTATATGGATTGTTTTGATTGTTTCAATCGTTTCTAATTAGTTTAGTTTTTATTGATTATGATTGTAATATATCGGGAATTTTTTTAAAATTAATTAAATTAAAATTAAAATAATATAATATAATAATAATATAATTTAAAAACGAGATAAATAAAATAAATTTATTTATTTTATTAAAAGGAATTTAGTTATTTAATTTTGGGATAAAAATTGATAGGACTCGGTTAAAATAATTAATCAAGTTGATTAATTCGAAGTTTGGTTTACGGATAAAAGAATTTATCAGATTGATTAATCACGCTTAGTTATAAAAGGGGGAATTAATCACGTTGATTAATTCAACGGCTTAGGTTTTATTTTCTTGCCCGCTTTCCTTTCCCCGTGCCCAATTTCCACATCTCCCCACCGACGCCGCAGACTTCCTTTCCTCGCGCCACAAGATCAGGCCGCTTCTCGTCGCGCCACAAGCAACGCCACCATGCCTAACTTCATTGCCGCCGCCTTTCCCGGTCGGGTCATCGTTGCGCGTGGTGATGGCATCATTGTTCTTTCCTTCCTCCGCGGCGAAGCCTGAATCACGCCGGCCGAGCCCTAACCACGGCCACCCCACACACAACACCGGCCAGCCACTGCGCCGCTGATCTTCTCTGCGCCGCCTGCCATGCAGGTCGCCGCTGCCAGCGACCATCGACCAGTCGCCCATGGCAAGCCACGCGACCAACATCGCCCGTCAGCAGCCGCAGCGCCGATCCACCATCGCCACCGTTGCTCGCCGCATCACACTCGCCTGACCAGCCTCCATCATTTATCGGCATCGCCCGTAGCTGCGAGGTTCGGCCTACCTTCAATCGTCGTCGCTAGCCTTTGCCCCAGCATGCGATGATCTCCGTGGACACCGCGGCCACCAAGGTCGCAGAACTTCGCGACCACTGAGGCAAGCTTCGAGGCCAGCTCCACACAATGTCTCTAAGCCTCGCAGCCAACCGTCTCTGTCGTTGTGAGTCGTCTTTGTCATTGCCACTAGTAGCTCTGTCACCGTGAGCAGCATCTTCTCGCAGCCTATTCCTGCTGCGAGCAGAATCAGCCGATGTTGCCTTTCCTTACAGTGCACAACGACAACTCCACCGTTGTGATCAATTGAGGTGAAGAAGGGGATGCCAATGATAGTGAAGGAAAAGAGAGCCAGTGATCTCTGGGCTCTGTGATTTCCATTGGTTTGGACAACATTATCGCTACGATGAGGAAGGGTGGGCTTTGATCTGTGAATCGGCCAAGGGAATGACTATAGTCAACACCTCTAATTTATGGTGATATTTTGGTCAGATTGATTACTTCAGATTGGATCTCATTAAGCAAGATCAAGAAGCTGGTGGTTATTGAATCAAATATAGGTAGGCTTAAATCTGGGAGTAGTTTAGTTGTACGGTAATGAATTTCATTCTAGAATTATTACTAAGGTGGTATTATTCATGGAATATACAATGGTTGAATCTGGCTTATTATGCAGAAAGAATGTTCATACAGAGTTGGGAGTTGAAGCATCTTTGAATTAAAAGATGATTAAGACGCTCTACCATTAGAGTTGGGTGGATTCTATAATTTCAGAATTTAGTGCATGTTTGTATTAGTTATATTGGTTATGCTGGTTACATAGGTTGCATTATGTTTCCACTTGGGGATCTAACTAGTATTGCTTTAGTCTTATACCTGTTGAACCTAGATTCTAGGTTGCTTGCTTATCGTTAGCGTATAGTTATTGATTGCTATTACTGTTATATGCGTCTAGTTATCACTGTGATATAAACTGTTAGATGTTGTTGGTAGATGTTTACTTATTAATTGTTTGGATTAGTATTAGGATTGGACTAGTAGGATAATATGACTAAGATGAGATAAATACTTAGAGGGTATATATATTGGTTCTTTGACTCTCTAGATTTTAATGCGTGGTGATATGATTACGTTGCTTATGTGGTTTATAGTGTATTTGCACTTGATGCTCTGTTTTAGTATTGTCTTGATTTTGTACTAACATGACCCTTTAGTTATACCTTAATTAATTTCAGTCATGGATTTCTACTGATATAGTTATGTAGTTATTGGATATCACTGTTAAGTATTTATTCGGTTATATATTGTTGTTTGTTAATCTCCATGAGTATGTTTGTGCTGTTATTATTGGACATCATGGTTAAATGCTTATTTTGTTATGTATTATCGCGATCAATACCATGATAGAGACTAATAGATGGTATAACTTAGATGAGGTCATTCCGTAGGAGTGGATCGCAAGAAGGAAACAACATTAGTAGAACCCTAGGTGTTGGAACCCTAGGCGTAATAACTTGGGCGTGCTTATTAGTAGATGCTACTGGTATATGTTTGATCTACTCATTGGTTCGGTGGATATTGTGATTAAACTATCAGAGGTGGTATGATCCTTAGAGGATATATATCGTTTCTCATATTTCGGCTGTCAACTAAGTCTCTCATTCGTAGTTGAGAAAGTTTACAGTAGAATTTTCTATGGATACTTTGTATATCTGGGGTCGATTGTGTTTCCCAATCATGGATGAGATGACTTACCGTAAAGTCATACTCGGGTATTATCCATTCGGAGTTAGTGATAATTGGAATCGTATATCGGTTGTAGCTAAATGACTACCTTACATCTTAAGTACCCACAAGACCTATTCGTGGTAGCATATTGTAGCCTGCATGATTGAATTGGTAGAAATGGTATAATTTAGATTTGATCGTCTCGATGTGTTATGAGAAGGTTTATGATCTTATCGGCTGTGATAGGTGTTCATGTTAGAAGGGTTGGAACCCTAGGTTTAACTACCTTGATGTACTTATTTTAGGAGTTGTAGCATACACTTGACTAGCTTTTAGATATACTTTCCCTGTATACTTAGGTCATCGATATGTACTCATTTTTTTTTGTACATATTATTTGGAGACGTATATTGGTTGGTGTTACATGCTTTAGTGACATGCACCATCTTGCATGACAGCAGTGACTCTTTCAGAGTTGAGTCCGCATGCCATATACATGATCTGCGCACACAACCACTCATGGGTTAGTGGTACATCAGGAGGGTGTGTGCGAGAGCTCACAGCTTCCACCGGTCCGCCATGGGTAGCCGTGTGCAGCTGTGGTAGCGAGATCCTCCTCCGTCTACGACACCGGAGATGAGAGCTTTGCTTCCCCACTGCTTGGGGTAGGAGGATAGTGTACTCGACAAAGATCCCGCCCACTGATCACTCAGAGTAGTGATGGCAGAGTGCACTTGTCATAGCCTCTACCCACTCGGCCTCACCATCGCTGCAGGAGGCGGCCGATCAAGGCCGAGGTGACTATGTCACTTGCATCACATGCATATCGCATGGATTTGTTTGTGTTCACGATTTTGGTTGTTGCCTTGGTTGTTGCATATGATTGACATGCATATAGGATACATCTTGTATTTGGTCTGACGACCTTACTCCTTCTAGTATGGCCTACACTCCATAGACAGTACTTCGTATTTTGCTTGTCGACCCACGAGTCTCGTTCGTGATAGTTAGTAGATAGTACCTCTTCGCATTACCTCGAGAGCCGAGGCTTTGTCGCGATATCTTGATATTCATTACTTGTAGATTTGTAGTTGGTTATGTGTTATAGATGTATTTATTATATTGTTGTCCAGGTTAGTGGCGGACTGATACAGGTACTCTGAGGTTTGAGTTACTCTAGTTGGTTTCTTTGACTTTCATTATGTTCATTATGTCCGGCTATCCATTATGTCCATTATGATTATGCACTTTATTCTATCCACCCACTGAGTGGTTGTACTCATCCCATTTTTTCTCATATTCTCCAGGTTAGCTGATAGAGGACGAGTCCAGTTGACTTACCATTGTGTCGCTCAGAGAGTCTATGGCCGTGCTGGTCTCACAGCATTCGATCGAGATGTCGTTCGATTTTCCTTTGTTGTTATCGTAATATGTTTACGCATTTTGGATTTTGTTGAAATTGGATTTAGTGTTAAAAAATGTATTTTACTTTTAATTAAATTGATACTTAGTCGTGCATGCATGCGATCCATAAAATAATTATATTTTTATATTATTTTGGAGTTTTTACCAGAGTTGGTTCCAGTATTGTGTTTATGAATATTGTCACTAAGGGGCTCCTCCGTCATTTGGATGGCGAATAAGCCCCCGGGGCGTGACAATTTTATTGGTATCAGAGCTCAAGTTTGCGATTTCGATTTGTGGGTTTTGTGTTTCGAGGTTTTCTTGTCCTTTGATTTTTGGACTTTTGTGTTTTGGGACCAGGCAAGCTGAAGGACATCTCTGAGCTATAAGAAAAGTAGTCATCTTTAGTGGTCACTGTACTTTCCTCATGTAATAGGAATTTGTCATTATGTTTTGTTAGATACTTACATATTTGCTCAATGTAGGAAATGCTACCTAGTGAAATTTCTCCTACTTGGATTGTGAGGTCGACACTTTGGCGACCTATTGATGCTACAGGACCTACCCTTGAGGTTGGAAAACATAGACTCTTTAGAGGTGTCGACTGATGTTGAATTAAGAGGCTAGGGTTAGACTCGCTAGCCACCCGTTTGGAGGTCAAGGAAGTAACCCCTCAGAGAGTATCAGTCCCTACTACCAGTGATTTGTTCATAGATAAGGCATGTATATCTACACTGACCAAAACGATGAAGGGTTGTTTTACCTTATGTTAGGGGATATCAATCCATGGATTGCTCATGCATATATGGACAATCTAGAAGATTCGTTTGGATACATAACTTGCAGGGATGCAGAGAAGATGGAGCTTGCAATGTATCACTTCCAAGATCAGGCCAACACATGGTGGAAAAAGCAGATGATGATTTCGTGGAGCAGAGTATCACTCTGAAACTATTCCAAGAGACTTTTGAGAGAGAGTATTTTCCGATCTCTGTTGGTATAAGTTGTTATCGAGAGTTTCTGAATCGTAAGCAAGGTGATCGAAGCGTCATGGATTACAGTGGAGAAATTTAATCGACTTTTAGAATTTCTCCTCATTAAGGAGCTTAGGACTATGATCGTATGTTCTAGGTTGTCCATGGTCTTGCAACCCAGATTCGGATTAGGATGTTCGAATCCTCTATTAGTATTCTATCGAGAGACACTAGGTCGAGTCATACTAATCGAGATGACTCAGTGAGCCGATGGGTATGGTATATGAGGTATCATTCTGGTTTATCCTATTCTAGCTGATATATTGATAGTTCACATTCCTTTATATCTCAATAATTCTTAGTAGAATTCTGATACCTCAACCTTGTAGGTTAGTTATAATGACACTACCAAGGGAGATTCTAGCATCTCGCTACGAAGTAAAGGAGTTGTCTTTTGGATTTGATATTCATACCTTGACTTGAGACTAGACTACCATTCACTTAAGAGTAAGTAATTCTGATATATAAAAAGCTTAGCACAAATGTATTAGATCTCACACTTGTCAAGCCGAGAAGATTAGTAACCGATTAAGATATTGATCAGAGTTGTACAATGAAAACATGGCGGGCTCATAACCCACATAGAAGTTTAAGATCTGACAATTTGAGATGTGAAGATATTAGAATAAGCTGGAAGAGTGATAAGACATTTAAGCTTACCTAACCGTTGAAGTACATGGAAGTATGTACTTAGTTTATCTAGGTTGTGAACAATATAGTTGGAGTTCCAGATTATATTCAAGTACAAAGAATGTTGATCGCTTGATGGATTGAGGTTAGATAGTAATGAGATTCTGATGAAGAGGATTACTTAGAGTAGAAGAACGACATATAGATAGGACACCTTTATTAGGGTATATCCAATAGGAAATTTGGGGACCAAATTTTTATTGGTGGGGGAGAATGTAATATATCGGGATTTTTTTTTAATTAATTAAATTAAAATTAAAATAATATAATATAATTTAAAAACGAGATAAATAAAATAAATTTATTTATTTTATTAAAAGGAATTTAGTTATTTAATTTTGGGATAAAAATTGATAGGACTCGGTTAAAATAATTAATCAAGTTGATTAATTCGAAGTTTGGTTTACGGATAAAAGAATTTATCAGATTGATTAATCACGCTTAGTTATAAAAGGGGGAATTAATCACGTTGATTAATTCAACGAAGCTAGGTTTTATTTTCTTTGCCCTGTTTCCTTTCCCGCGCCTAATTTCCACATCTCCCCACCGACGCCACAGACTTCCCTTTCCTCACGCCCACAAAGACTGCTTGTCCTCGCCGACGCTGCCACAAGCAACGCCACCTAAGCCTAACTCAATGCCATCAGATTTCCAGGCTCAAGTCATCGCCGCCATGGGTGATGGCCACCGCTCCTTTCATTCCTCCGCGACGAGCTCGAACCGCTGCCGCTCGAGCCCTAACCACGGCCACCCCACACACAACACTGGCCAACCACCGATCACGATCTTCTCATACCGCCACAGCAGGTCAGCCGCGCTGACTATCGACTACCGCTCGGGCAAGCCACGCGACCACCATCGCCGCCACAGCTGGGCCACGATCCACCATTGCCACTGCTCGGCCACACCACACTCGCCCGACCAAATTGCTTATCTCGCCGCCACCAGAGTGCGGAGGTTCGCCTACCTTCAATTGTCGCCGCCACCTTTGGCTGGCGACGATCTCCGTGACACCGCGCCACCTGTGGTTAGTCGCAACTTCTGCGGCCACTGAGGCAAGCTTCGAGGCCAGCTCCACACAATGTCTCTAAGCCTCGCAGCCAACCGTCTCTATCGTTGTGAGTCATCTTCGTCATTGCCACTAGTAGCTCTGCCACCGTGAGCAGCATCTTCTCGTAGCCTATTCCTGCTGCAAGTAGAATGAGCCGATGCTGCCTTTCCTTACAGCGCACAACGACAACTCCACCGTCGTGATCAATTGAGGTGAAGAAGGGGATGTCAATGATAGTGAAGGAAAAGAGAGCCAGTGATCTCTGTGTTGGGGATCGAAACGGCCGACTAGAGGGGGGGTGAATAGCCCTCAATCGATGGATGTCGGATTTTGCTCGTCTACAAAATGTTAGCGCAAGCGGAATATGCAAACACAAATAAATAAAGACAAAGCAAAAGATAAACAAACAATACAAACACCGAGATGTAACGTGGTTCACGACTACGCCGCTAATCCACGGTCCGATTCGTCCACGGTGAATCACTCCGCAATCTATCCACTAAATCTCTCCTTTGCACAAAGCTAGGTGGAGGTAACCTCTTTACAATCTCTCTTCTTTCAATAGAATGGAAAAAAAGCAAGTAAGAAGAGTGGAAAAACCCTTAGAGCACTTTGGGAGAAAATTAGAGCATGAACATTAGCCTCCCAAAGCCCCATTCCATTCCTCTTTATAGAGGAAGAGGGTTTCTTCCCGTTGACACAGGAGCAGTCGACTGATGTCCCAATCAGTCGACTAGTCCTGTAGTCGTTGCCCAATAACGGCCGCTTTCCACGTTGGATTTCATCCAACCGGCATCGCATCACCGACCGGGTGCTCGATCAGTCGAGTCCTCAACGAGGTCGACTCCATTCTCAGGCTTCGCGCACGCGTCACCGGGCTCATCGATCGGGATCGATCGGGCCAGCCGCTGATCGGCTGGGGCCAAATGCCCTCGACGAGTCGGCAACCAATCGAACCTAATCGACTCGTGAGCAATCACCGATCGTCATTCCATGGTAGTCGACTGGTGTCGGGAAATCTCATCCGACACTTAGCCAAATGACCAAGTTTCACCTACGAGCTACTACCCCTTCCCGGGTTACATTCGCTCACTCTCATCCCTGAGTCCTCGCCTCAAGTTCTCTCGTCGCGGCCACGCCCTCGACAAGATCAGCGACGGCCTGCAATGCTTCTTCGCATCTCTTGCCTCGAAGTCTACTTCCTCCGGCTTCACTCCAAGCTCCTCGTCCGGTGGTCCCTCGGATGCTCCAAGCGCACGACTTCCGCAAAGCTATCCTTCACCGACTCAAGGACCGAGTCATGAGATGTGAAACTCGCCACGACTCCATGTGCGAATTACTAAGTCCTGCACGACTTCAACGCACATATCGAATCAACATAACAAACTAACTTAAACCCTTTGCCACACACATCAAAACCTAATCATGGCAAGAGATTGCCCTAACAATCTCCCCCTTTTTGATGTGTGACAATTCGTTTAAGTTAGATAAGAACATTTGATAAAAATTTCTAAGGAAAGAAAGCATGTAAACATAAACATGATATAGCAACATGCAACTCCCCCTTAATCCATGAAACTCTCTCTCCCCCTATCATAATTTACTTAAACATAATCATTTCTCCCCCTTTGACACCATCAAAAAGATTAACACTAAGTTATAAACTCATGGCATCAAGTATAATAGAAGGAAAATACCAAAAATTAGTCTAAAACCTGAATTCGGCCTTAACTAGTCTGATTTTTGTGCCACCAATGACCGTCTGTACTACCAATCGATCGCACGCTAATCTAACTTTCTGATTTTCGGACCGAATTTCAGAAATGCATTAAAAATTCTAAAAAATTCAAAAAATCATGAAATTTGGGGAACATATTTCTTGTAAGATTCTTTATCAGTGAAAAATAGGTCTTAATGAAAAATTATTATATTTTCATGTATTTGCCAAAAATCTAAAAGGTTTAAAAACCACTAGGTTTTTGATCATGTGAGTATCAAGTTTAACACCTAGTTTTGGTTCCAATTGTTTCAAAACATGTATACATAGATTTTAGATTAAGAAATTGTTTTGAAAACATATGAAATATCCAACCATGATCTTTGGGCAATATGTCTATGAATTAAACATAAGCTTTCCCCATGATTGGTCTATTATTGCTATTTTGATACTTTAAATGACCATCTAAATGTCATAGGCATTAGTGGACATTTGTATCATCCTAACATCTCACTCATGCTAAGTTTTCAATCATGGTAGCCTATAGTGAGTGTGAGATGTATCCTAGAGGTATTTGTATATACTTAACCATTATATTCATGCAATTCCATCAAGGTTAAGTATCACCCTAACAATCCACATGATCATAATGACATATATGAATGAATTACACATTATGATCATGAAACACATGTATTCATTGAATTGTTATCATGCATTAGGTATTATATCATTATAATAAGCAGAATATCACCTAAGGCATGATTTAACCCCTATTTCTCATGATAATGTGCCAAATTTCAAAATCATAAATCATGATTGCAAATATACATAGCAATTTCATTAAATATCATGATTTAAGCATTATTATCTATTTATGGGCACATTATCATCACCCAACACTATTTCAAAAATGTTGTCCCGCCATCCTAAGTCAACCAAAAATAAGATATAGGTAAATTCCATTTGGTTGACTATCCTAGGGTTTTCCTAACCCTTAAGGATGGATTTAGGAACCCAAAATAAGTTCTTTCCTATTGGGTTCACTAAATACTCCTTGGGGATCCATTTTCTAGCTATTACCTTCTTCTTATCTTGTCCCCTAGCAATTAGGCATTTATAGGCCTTTTCATTTTTCTTTTCTTTGTATCCTAGGCCTTTCTTATTGAAGTTGGCTCTTTGGCTCCCTATAATCATGTTCAATGTATTTGAGCCAATTGTAAACTTTTCTAGGGCTTTGGTTAAATAATCTACTTTCTCTCTTAAAGCCCTATTTTCTTCTATACATGCATCACTAACATCCAAAGGCATATAGTTATCATGTGAGCATGCATCATTTAAGCTAGAAGAAATATTATCATCATTTAAGCATTCTTTTTCTAGTTTATTTTCTAAGTCCTTAATTTGATCTAGCATGCTTTTGTTCTTCTTCTTAGCTCTAAATAAATCCCTAGTTAAGCTAGAAACCATGGAAACTATTTTCTTAGGAGTTAGATTCGTTACCATAGTTTCCATGTCCTCTTCTTCTTCTTCGGATGAGGAGGATGTAGAGGCTCCCCCTTCACTTGAGCTCTCTCCACTTGAGCTTGATTCTTCATTTTCGGTGGAGGAGCAATCCAAGTCATCGAAAGCCATCAATGCAAGGTTGGAGTAGACATGCTCTTCTTCATCGGATGAGGAAGAGGAAGAAGGGTCATCCCATGTCTTGGCCTTGAATGCTTTGGCCTTCCCCTTTTCCTTTGCCTTCTTTTCCTCTTTCTTCTTGCTCCCCTTTTTCTTCTTTCTTCTTCCTCTCTTCTTTGCTCTTGTTTAGGAGAGGACAATTGTCCCTTATGTGCCCCTCTCCTTGGCAATTGTAGCATATGACCTTCCCCCTTGGTCTTCTATTTCTATCATTAGACTTATTAAATCTAAAACCTTTTAATGCACGCCTTACCCTCCTTACCATATACGCTTCTTCCGTGCTATCCATGGAGGAGGAGGAAGAGGCTTCATCATCGGAGGAGGAGGGGATCTCTATCTTCTTCTTCCCCTTGTTTGCCATCAAAGCTACTCCTCTTGAAGGTTGGATTCTAGACTCTTCAACTATTCCTTCAAGTCTTGTTTCATGAAGCTCCATTGTTGAGAAGAACTCTTCCAAGGTGCTCACTTCTAAATTCTTCAAAATATAGGAGTCCACCATGGAGCTCCACTTTGAGGACCGCGTAAAGGCATCTATAGCCTTCATAATCATATCCCGGTTTGATAGCTTCTCACCTACACTTGACAAACCGGTTATAATTTCCTTGAAACGAGAATGTAAGGAAAGTACCTTTTCTCCCTTTTCTAATTTAATGTTGTTGAGTTGGGAGCGGAAGACATCTCTCCTTGCTAGCTTGGCCTCGGATGTGCCTTCATGGAGTTCTACAAGCTTCTCCCACATCTCTTTGGTGCTAGCACATTCTCCAATCCGATTGATCTCTTGTTGAGGGAGCACATTGAGAAGATGATGTTTTACCTTTGAGTTTGCAAGGTGCTCCTCTCTTTGCTTCTTAGTCCATCGTGTTTTTTCAATTGGTTCACCCCTTTCATCCCTAGGCAACTCGAAATCATTTTCCATTATAAGCATAATATCAAAATCGGTCTCGAAGAATACCTCCATTCTCTTCTTCCACCAAGCGAATTCCCCTTCGAACTTCGGCGGATGAATGTTCGAGCCGGCCATCTTTTGATGAAGAGCTTGTTGCGGCGGTTAGTTCGGTGACAAGCAACCTCGCTCTGATACCACTTGTTGGGGATCGAAACGGCCGGCTAGAGGGGGGTGAATAGCCCTCAATCGATGGATGTCGGATTTTGCTCGTCTACAAAATGTTAGCGCAAGCGGAATATACAAACACAAATAAATAAAGACAAACCAAAAGAAAAACAAACAATGCAAACACCGAGATGTAACGTGGTTCACGGCTACGCCGCTAATCCACGGTCCGATTCGTCCACGGTGAATCACTCTGCAATCTATCCACTAGATCTCTCCTTTGCACAAAGCTAGGTGGAGGTAACCTCTTTACAATCTCTCTTCTTACAATAGAATGGAAATAAACAAAGTAAGAAGAGTGGAAAAACCCTTAGAGCACTTTGGGAGCAAATTGGAGCATGAACATTAGCCTCCCAAAGCCCCATCCCATTCCTCTTTATAGAGGAAGAGGGTTTCTTCCTGCTGATGTGATCGATGTCCCAATTAGTCGACCGTCCTCGTAGCCATTGCCCAATAACGGCCAGTTTCCACGTTGGATTTCATCCAACGGATCGCATCACCGATTGATATTACCATCAATCGACCGGTGCTCGATCAATGAGTCCTCAACGAGGTCGACTCCATTCGCGTGCCCGGCTGCCATCACGATCGTTGTCGTGGCCGATCGCACCCATGGCATGCTTGGGCCGCTAATGCCCATGAGTCGATACTACCGAACCCAATCGACTCAGAGCAGTCGATTGTCATTCCATGGCAGTCAACTGGTGTCGGGAAATCCCATCCGAAACTTAGCCAAATGACCAAGTTTCACCTACGAGCTACTACCCCTTCCCGGGTTACATTTGCTCACTCTCATCCCTCGGAGTCCCTCGCCTTCGAAGTTCTCTTCGTTCGCGGCCACGTCCCTCGACAGCATCAGGCGCACGACTCTGCAATGCTCCTTCGCGTCTCTTGCCTCGAAGTCTACTTCCTCCGGCTTCACTCCAAGCTCCTCGTCCAGCGGTCCCTCGGATGCTCCAAGCGCACGGCTTCCGCAAAGCTATCCTTCACCAACTCAAGGACCGAGTCATGAGATGTGAAACTCGTCACGACTCCATGTGCGAATTACTAAGTCCTACATGACTTCAACGCACATATCAAATCAACATAACAAACTAACTTAAACCCTTTGCCACACACATCAAAACCTAATCATGGCAAGAGATTGCCCTAACACTCTGGGCTCTGTGATTTCCATTGGTTTGGGCAACATTGTCGCTACGATGAGGAAGGGTGGGCTTTGATCTGTGAATCGGCCAAGGGAATGACTATAGTCAACACCTCTAATTTATAGTGATATTTTGGTCAGATTGATTACTTCAGATTGGATCTCATTAAGCAAGATCAAGAAGCTGGTGGTTATTGAATCAAAGATAGGTACGGGAGTAGTTTAGTTGTACGGTAATGAATTTCATTCTAGAATTATTACTGAGGTGGTATTATTCATGGAATATACAGTGGTTGAATCTGGCTTATTATGCAGAAAGAATGTTCATGCAGAGTTGGGAGTTGAAGCATCTTTGAATTGAAAGATGATTAAGATGCTCTGCCATCAGAGGTGGGTGGATTTTATAATTTCAGAATTTAGTGCATGTTTGTATTGGTTATATTGGTTATGCTGGTTACATAGGTTGCATTATGTTTCCACTTGGGGATCTGACTAGTATTGCTTTAGCCTTATACCTGTTGAACCTAGATTCTAGGTTGCTTGCTTATCGTTGGCGTATAGTTATTGATTGCTATTACTGTTATACGCGTTTAGTTATCACTGTGATATAAACTGTTAGATGTTGTTGGTAGATGTTTACTTATTAATTGTTTGGATTAGTATTAGGATTGGACTAGTAGGATAATATGACTAAGATGAGATAAATACTTAGAGGGTATATATATTGGTTCTTTGACTCTCTAGATTTTAGTGCGTGGTGATATGATTACGTTGCTTACGTGGTTTATAGTGTATTTGCACTTGATGCTCTGTTTTAGTATTGTCTTGATTTCGTACTAACATAACCCTTTAGTTATACCTTAATTAATTTCAGTCATGGATTTCTACTGATATAGTTATGTAGTTATTGGATATTATTGTTAAGTATTTATTCGGTTATATATTATTGTCTGTTAATCTCCATGAGTATGTTTGTGCTGTTATTATTGGATATCATGGTTAAATGCTTATTTGGTTATGTATTATCGCGATCAATACCATGATAGAGACTAGTAGATGGTATAACTTAGATGAGGTCATTTTGTAGGAGTGGATCGCAGGAAGGAAACAACATTAGTAGAACCCTAGGTGTTGGAACCCTAGGCGTAATAACTTGGGCATGCTTATTAGTAGATGCTACTGGTATATGTTTGATCTACTCATTGGTTCGGTGGATATTGTGATTGAACTATCAGAGGTGGTATGATCCTTAAAGGGTATATACCGTTCCTCATATTTCGGCTGTCAACTAAGTCTCTCATTCGTAGTTGAGAAAGTTTACAGTAGAGTTTCTCTATGGTTGCTTTGTATATCTGGGGTCGATTGTGTTTCCCAATCATGGATGAGATGACTTACCGTAAAGTCATACTCGGGTATTATCCGTTCGGAGTTAGTGATAATTGGAATCGTATCTGCTGTAGCTAAATGACTACCTTACATCTTAAGTACCCACGAGACCTGTTCGTGGTAGCATGTTGTAGCATGCATGATTGAATTGGTAGAAATGGTATAATTTAGACTTGATCGTCTCGATGTGTTATGAGAAGGTTTATGATCTTATCGGCCTTGATAGGTGTTCATGTTAGAAGGGTTGGAACCCTAGGTTTAACTACCTTGATGTACTTATTTTAAGAGTTGTGACATACACTTGACTAGCTTTTAGATATACTTTCCCTGTATACCTAGGTCATCGATATGTACTCATTTTTTTTGTACATATTATTTGGAGACGTATATTGGTTGGTGTTACATGTTTTAGTGACATGCATCATCTTGCTTTGCAGAGGCCGAGCTCGCACTCGCCATACGATGATCCGCGCACACGCTACCTCATGGGTTAGTGGTACATCAGGAGGGTGTATGCAGTAGCTCTGTCAGGCTCCGCTGGTCCGCTCATGGGTAGTTGTGATGCAGCATGGTAGCGGACAAGGATCCCTCCTCTGGTCTACGACATTGGGAGATGAGAGCTTTGCTCCCCCACTCTGTTTGGGGTAGGAGGATAGGTGTACTCCGACAAAGATCCTCGTCCCACTTGGCCACCAGAGTAGTGATGGCAAAGTGCACGATTGTCATAGCCCTACCCACTCCCTCACCATCGCAGGAGGCTACGATCAAGCGTGGGGTGACCATGTCATTTGCATCACATGCATATCGCATGGATTGCATTTGTTTGTGTTTGTTGCATTTTGGTTGCTGCCTTGGTTGTTGCATATGATTGACATGCATATAGGACACATCTTGTATTTGGTCTGACGACCTTACTCCTGCTAGTATGGCCTACACTCCGTAGACAGTACTTCATATTTTGCTTGTCAACCCATGAGTCTCGTTCGTGGTAGTTAGTAGATAGTACCTCTTCGCATTACCTCGAGAGCCGAGGCTTTGTCGCGGTATCTTGATATTCATTACTTGTAGATTTGCAGTTGGTTATGTGTTATAGATGTATTTATTATATTATTGTCCAGGTTAGTGGCGGACTGATACAGGTACTCTGAGGTTTGAGTTACTCTAGTTGATTTCTTTGACTTTCATTATGTTCATTATGTCCAGTTATCCATTATGTCCATTATGATTATGCACTTTATTCTATCCACCCACTTAGTGGTTGTACTCACTCCCTTTTTTCTCATATTCTCTAGGTTAGATGATAGAGGACGAGTCCAATTGACTTACCATTGTGTCGCTCAGAGAGTCTCTGGCCGTGCTGGTCCCACAGCATTCGATCGAGATGTCGTTCGATTTTCCTTTGTTGTTATCGTAATATGTTTACGTATTTTGGATTTTGTCGAAATTGGATTTAGTGTTAAAAAATATATTTTACTTTTAATTAAATTGATACTTAGTCGTGCATGCATGCGGCCATAAAATAATTATATTTTTATATTATTTTGGAGTTTTTACCAGAGCTGGTTCCAGTATTGTGTTTATGAATATTGTCACTAAGGGACTCCTCCGTCATTTGGATGGCGAATAGGCCCCCGAGGCGTGACAATGATCGTGTCAATTGCTCGGTCATTGTTGATCAAGTATGACTATTATAGAGGGGTTATCATTGCTCCTAGGAATATGGTGCAACGGTAAAAGTGGAGAGGTATTCCACAGGAGAATATAATTCGATCTTCTGCTATGATATTATTTTCAATTCAGACGGCTTTGGGATCCAGGAGTTTATCCTGTGTACAGAGTAGACTTCGGCATTGGACGATGCTCGAGAGATGATGCGATTGAGTCTGGTGAACTGTAAAAAGTTACGAGTGTTTCTCACGATTCGGGGTGGCGGTGGAGGCAACTTGGACTTCGACCTTATCCAACTTAGATGTTCGTGAGATGTCTCGAAGGTTTATAAGACAGAACCGATTACTCTTAGGAATTAATCGGACTAAAAATTCAGATACTCTATTGTCAATAAAAAAAATATAGAAGAGTTATCATTATGTTCATCGGTCACATCATCTTGAGTGCGTAAATGAACATAGAGCTTGGGAAGTTGTCTCCACAGGAATGGTGTGATGGCTAAAACACGACGGAGCTTACGGATAAGACAAGGGTCGATTCCGGAGAAGGTCTAAAGCTCTTTCTTGGATTAAGATAATCTCCACGTATCTTGGCCACTACGTCAAAGTCCATAGGATCCTCCGTGATTTATCTTCCTTATAATGACCGTGAGATAGATCGATAGAGACTATTAGATTGACGAATTCTAACCTTTTAGAGAGAGAGAGAGCTTGGGAAGTTGAGATAGATAGAGAGTTTGGGTGGCCGAGTAAGATGGAGAGTTTTAAGTGGCTGAGGTAGATGAGTAATTCAAGAGGTCGAGTTAGTCAGAGAATTTAGGAGCTGAACTTTGAGTAGGGAATTATATTAAACTCGTCCTTGGTGACTTGGCCACGGTCCGGGTTCGGTCCGGGTCCGGGTCGAAATCGCCGGGTTCGGATTGACAAAATATCGACCCTTAACCGGCCCGCTCGTGGCCGGTTACGGTCCGGGTCCGGATCCGGGTCAAGTCCGAGTCGACACGCCTGTGCTCGGTCCAAAGCATTTTGGTACTCGGATTTACACGCCTCTACTGCGACACGGACACGACGCCCGCGCGACACGCCCGCGTCGTAACGAAAAGCGACACGGGCGTGTTTGGCCAGGCGACACGCCGCGTTTCGGCCAAATTTTTTTTTTTAAACCGGTTCGGTTTTTTAAAAATCAGATCAGCCGCTAATAGCGGTCGGCCATGGTCCGGTTAAACTCGCTGACTTCGCCGACCGTTGACCACGGTCCGATTCCGGGTCGAGTCCGGGTTTGACCCGGACCTTGGCCAGGTCTTGGTATAATTAAATACTCTCTAAGTATGATTTACTGTCCTAAAATAGATAAATATGAGGTATGAAATGTCAAAAACTTATTATTTGTACAAGATTGCACTTGGATATCCTTTGCAAATCTTAATTTTTTTTTAGTCATCTATTAAATAAATTTATTTTTATAGGAATAACGTAGTGGTTAAGATACGATAAAATTTACGGATAAGATAAAGATCGATTTTGAAAAAGATCTCAAACTCTTTCTTAAATTCAGATGACTCCATATATTTTGATCATCACATTAAAACCCATAAAATCTTTCGTGATTTATTTTTTTCACAATGACCGTAGAACAAATCGATAGAGACCGTTAGATTGATGAATTTCAATTTTTACAGATCTATTGAATAAATTTGAAATACAAGCTCTCTGATCTTTTTATTTATTCTTCTAAATGTTTGACCATTGCATTATACTTGTGTTAGCCTTAATTGTATTATTATGTTTGATAATTTTCTCAAAAGACACTCAAATTTTTGGATTTCTTAAAATACGCATCATATTTTTATATTTATCAAATGATATATTTCTTATCTAAAATAACTCAGCCAAAGTCGTAGCCTTAGTCAGGCGAATCGATTACATGGCAGCCCTTTGTCGAGCGACTAGGGTCGCCATGTGATCGAGTTGCACGATGAAAGAATTTTTTTTAAAAAAAATATTTTGAGAAAAGAAATGTGCCTTTTAATAAATTTGAAAGTATCATATCTCTTTTTTAAAAAGCTCTTTTAATCAGGTACCCGTCAAAGATTGAAATCCGTAAATCTAACAATTTTTATCGATCTGTCTCATAATTATTATGAGAGAGAGAAATTATAACGATTTCTATGAACTTTAATGTGATAGTCAAGACATATAAGAATCATCTGAATTTAAAAAAAAAAAATCTCTTTTAAAATTGATTTTTATTTTATTCTTAAATTTTATAAATGTTTTAGCCACCACTGGGAACAGTGTACCCGTTCTAAGACTAAAAGAATGGTGCATGCCGCATGTCACGTGGGGAAATTAATAAATGGATTAATGGTGGGGATCTAAACCCACCGCACTTTAATGTAGGCGAGAGTTGTTAGTGTTAAATTCACATCATTATTTTGGTTGGTCGTGGAAAACGACTCGCCAACCTCAAAAGGGAAGGGAATGTATTCCCTTATAAAATTGAATTCTAAATTAAAACAAATTACTCGTCTAATCAACTTTATATTTATTCCCACGTTATAAAAGATAAACGGACAATCATTCAATTTTATCCTAATAAATCCTTCTACGTGTATCGGATATTATTCTCTATTATATTATTATTTATATGTAAATAAATTTTTATTTTATTTTATTATTTCACACAAGTTTTCATTGATTTTTTTCTAATTTGATTTATATATTTATAATAGTTTTATATGGATCTAACTGAAATATTTATAAGTCATTTAAATATATATATTTGTATCATCGTCCAATTTTTTTTTTTTTCAATAGATGTAATTTTAATATTCACTTTGATGTTCTCATTTTTTTTATTTTATCCATCTTAATATATTTATATATTCATTTTGATATTTTTATTTTGTGACTCTTGGATAATAAGAAAAAAAAATTAATATATAAAATTTATTTTGATAAAAAAATTTAAAAGAGCATCCTTAATTATCTATATCATCAAGATGGTACTTTTTTTTAAAAAAAATTATCAAAATAACAGTCAGCTTGTAAATTTTTTTATCCATAATATCCTTTGTTCTGAGTCCATCTATCGACATGATTTTTGTTTGGAAGGAGATGAGAAAAGTGTAAGTAATGAAAGGATAAAGATAACTAAGAGAAAAAAAAAATAACTTCCGTTCGAAAGAAGTGAGAGAAGAAAAAAGTGAGGGAAATTTATATCCCTCCTTACAAAAACTCAATTTTTCTTACATCTCAATTTAGAGAGTGTGAGTCTCCCTTTCCTTTTCCTCCCCTTCCATTACTTATACTACCCTCCCCTCCTCTCAAATAAGGCGTTACGAAGGAAGGTTCATTGATGGAAAGGAAAGGGAAGAAAAGGGGGAGGAAGAAGGGAGGGGAAGGAAAAAGAATGTTAAAATTTGCACTCTAATTTACGGTGTAAGAAAATCCTCTTTTTCATAGATAAAGAAGGTTAAAAACCTACCAGGGTCACATTTCAACGGTAAAAACGAAGAAGCATCCCATAGGAGAACACAGTTCGATCCTCTGTTGTAACATTGTTCGATGGCGAATTTAGAAAAAATTCATTTGGATGACATTAGGGTCTAGGAGTTTGTCGATGGATGGAGTACGACTTCGATATTGGACCGTCATTCAAGAATTGTGCGACTGCGGAGTCCAGAACAAACCATGAAAAAACTACAAAGCACTTTCTTGATTTACCCTTAGTGGCGAGGGGAGATCGATCTTATTCGGCTCAGCTGTTGGCGAGACATCTCGAAAGTCCGTGGGACATGACTGATTACTCCCAGAGATTAGTCGGATCAAAGGTTAGGATACTCTGATGCCAATAAAAAAAGTTAAAACTTATTCTTTCTTAACCTTCATTCTCCTTCTCTCAATTTTTCCCAAATAAGATTTAAAATTCTTCTCTCCTTGCTTATCCTTTCCTCGTACCTTTCCAAATAAAATTTAAAATTTTCTTCTTCTTGCTTACTCTTCCCTCATCTCCTTCCAAACATAGTTCGTAAAACAACTTTGACTTAACCCCTGGGCTAGACTTGATAAATTTGGACATGACACGAAAGCATGATACAAACACGATCTTTTTTTTTTTAACGTCCATTTTCGGATTCATGTCTATTTCGTATCTATCTGTTAGACACATAAATATTTCGTGTCGGATTAGATTTTGTCTTCTGGATCCGTTAAATCTATTTATTTATTTTTACTTAAAAAATCTATACATGAACAAAAAAAAAAAAGTTTGAATGATGATGACAATATTTGAAATTCATTTTGTGTTTTTATGATAATTATAGGGTGTATATTTTATAGTCATGCACTTGTAATCCTAATTGAGTAACGTGGATTGTGGGGATTGTTAAATTTTTTGTAAGCTCATTTACTTAAGTTATTACATTATCGTACACTTATCGGTCTTTTCGCGTCTATTGATTTGGACCGTATCTAGTAATCTATTTTATACTTTGTTTAAGTTATTACTTTTTCGTGTAATTAAGGGCCGTTTCGTATTTATTGATTCGAATCATATCTTGTAATCTGTTTTACACGTTTTTTTTCGTGTCTAACGGATCGTGTCATTTCTATCCGAAATTAAGTGGTTCGTGTTTGGATTAAATCCATTGATATGAAAAATTAAACGGATTGAATGATTGACGTTTTCAGATTGTGTCAATACACAAATCCAATTCATTATCCGATTTGCCAAATCTATCCAAAGTTATCCCAGTTGACAAGTATAAAGAGATAACTCTTAAGTAGATAGAGATCAATTTTTTAAAATTTTATCGCTCTGAATTATCGATTGATCTTCTCTTTTATACTTGCTATATGAGATTTAAATTTATCTTCTTTATTAACAGTGACAATCAAAAGAGTAGCGGTTTCAATTTTTTAAAACGACTTTGTCTAGAGCAATTCTAATCATTTTGGTCAAAGCAACTCAAAAGTGGAGCAGCTTTGACTATAGCAACTCTAAAATGATATAATTAAACGACTGTAATGTAATTTTAATCTCTTCCGTAAAAATTATGAATTTGTCCAACTAACAGTCTTTTGTCATCCGTTTCAAGATATTGACGAGAGAAAGATAAATCACGGAAGAAACAGAGTTCCTTGACATGGTGACAAAACAGGGAGGGATCCATCTGAAATCAGGGGGATTTTAGACCCCTCATCCGGAATCGAACCTTGTCAATTCTACAAGTAACACTTTATTTTACCATCGCGTTATTCCCGTGGAAACAATTTTAATCTCTTCTGTTTCACATAATGAACACAGGGATATTTTGTTTTGATAATGTTTAAAAGAAAAAGTGCCTTTTTATTATATAAATAATTAAAGTTACTTTTTTAAAAAAAAAACTATTTATTTTTTTAATAAATATAAAGACTATTATTTTATAAAAGATAAATCATCATAAGTTAAAGTCGAATGGGAACTAAAAACTCACTTAATAATTGATGTATATAGAAGTTCGTCGTTTAACAAAAGGGATGAAATAAATATAATTCGTTTGTAGTTTTATTTTTTTTTTCACGAAGTGATTTGTTGTTGTTATTATTATTATTATTATTTTTTATGAACAATTAGTACAAAAAGCGTCCGATCCAAAACTCAACCGCAATGGATTTGTTGATATCCACCAAATCTTAACTTAACTTTTGGATTCGTTATGGAAAATATTATAGAAAAGGCGTCCAAATTGAAGGTGGTGTAGTTTTGCAAAATAGATCGTATCTTTCAAACAATATATCTTTAAAGTACAGCAGTTTGTCGATAAAAACGGAGAAATATTTTATAGAAAAATATAATTTGATTTTTTATTATAATATTATTCGATATAAATTTAAAAAAAATCTATTCGAATGACTCTGAAATTTAAGAATTTAATTATTCGATGAACGAAGTACGATTTTAACGTTAGATCGTCGTTCAAGAATATCACGACTGTAGAGTTCGAATTGAATCATAAAAAATTTATGAGTATTTTTTTTATTTATATTTGATGATTAGTACGTAGATATCATTTGAACTCCAATTCTAAATTATTAATGAGATATTTCGAAAATACGTGAAACGGAAAGTTGAAATATACTATGTTAATAAAAAAAATTAAAGTACAGTAGCTTTGATGGAAACTGTTTTAAAATGGTAAAGGTTTGGTCAAAATTATTTTAAAATAAAGCACCCTGTGGACACGGTGCGTGATCAAAATATTCAATAATAAAGCTTTCACGAGGGAAGAATATCAAAATTTGATTCTGTATTTCTGTCTGAGAATGAATTTGGAACGTCTGATTTAGATATGAGTATGTCTTTGCATGAAGGATCTAGTGATTAATACATACAGATATTATATCAGAGGATAATGGATCAATTCCTTGCAAATGCGAAGGTGTCGTCTCTCTATGCACTAGTTACTAATCTCAAAGGTCAAAGATCTACCGTGATTTACCTCTCTTATGATGGTCCAAAGTGGATTGGTAAGGATCATTAGATTGACGAATTTCAACCTTTTGCACCGGAGTATCTATCTATGCTTTTGAATTTATCGATAAATAAATCAAAGAGAAGATCTTCACCTCCAAAACTAACAGAGTGAAGTCTAAAAATCTAGATCAACAAAAAAAACATAAAAACTATTTTAGACACTATTTTAATAATTTTTGAAAAAGAAATGTCTATTAATTTATCTAGATGACCATATTCGATCGATTATTTACTGATCCAGTTCAACAGACTTAATCCATAATAATATCATCTTTAAAGACGAATTTAAAATTTTAATCACATATTAAAATATAATAATATTAATTAAAATAAATAAATAAATAAAATTTTGATAATATATATATAATAAAAAATAATAATTACTGGAGACATGACCCCGAAATACTCTGATCATCTTAATTGACGAACCGACGGTTCAACCATAAGTTCAAATCGATAACTAAAAATGGCACGGAGTCCAAACCATAAGGTTTGGATAATGTAGTCGAGCACTTTTCCAACTATGAATCGATGTTGAAAAGAACGGCACGGAGTTGTCAAACAACAAAAGCTTGCCGTACCATGTGGTAAGTAGAACAAAAGAGGATTTTCCCAACGACAAAATCTACCAAACAAAATATAAAAAAAAATTGATCATTAATTAATTAGTTTCATATATAATAATTTCACTCGATGTTGTTCTCCGGCTCTGCTTCATACTTCATCACTCTTCCAAATCGCTATCCCAAGCTCGATCGCAAAAGGTTCTTGCCAGTATAGACCACTTGGACACTTAGGCCATAATTGAATGTGCCCACTTTCGCAATCCGTTCCGACCATGAACCCTAGAGTCTAACGACTCTAGGATTCGAGCACCCTTTGACACATGCTATTTTATTACGAAAGAGGTTTTCAATTTAACATTTATGCTACATTTGATACTTTATGAATGAATCAACTTTACAATTAAGTTTTCAGAATATAACGTGTATTATATTATGTTTGCTAACGATCAATGATAATCTTTGATTACAAAACGATTACAATCGCTTTGTTTGTTTGGCCCATATTCATGTTATAAGTTAAATATAATTCATATCAGAAACGATAAAAATATCCTTATAATTTCTTTTTAAGGTAATATAATTTTTAATCTGATCACGGCTTAATTATCACCATCAAGAACCGTTAGGTGGTCGCGGCCGATTTAACGCGGAAAGAATTAAAAATAAAAGAATGATATATTTATCATGATAAATATTGAGTTCAGAATGAATCAATTACATAACTTTTCTTTCAGAATCTAGACATTGATTTTAATCTTATTTTATAATGTAATTACATTACATTACATCTTCAAATATTATTAAATAAAATAAATCATCTTATAACGTAATTCTGATTATATCGGTAGTCTTAATTTAATTGGAGATGAATATTTAATGCATGTGAGTGAGTAATTAACACAGTGGCATGCGGAAGTAGCAAGCAAAGGCAGAGGAAGGTCTGTTGGTGTTCTTCCGCTAATCAATCATTGCAGAGGCATAGGAACACCACCATTCGCCTCGCTTTTTTGTCCCCCCGTAAAGGATCTCCCAAAGTAAACGGAGGACTAAATTAACCAGGGAGGGGAATGGGTCCGCCTCGGCCGACCGACACACTCAACGAGCGAACCGGCTTCGACCGCAAGGAGCGTTAGAGCGTGATCAACCGACACCGCTCGCCCACGTGCCTACGTCCGTCCCCTCGTCGGTGGCCTCGGCGTCGCTTCCGATTCCGTTAGCGGCGGTTAGTTCCGTACGGGCTGGACGATAACCAAACCCTACCCGACCGTGGTTGGGTTTCGAGCTAACTGACCGGGCGTCGCTATAAAATGGCGGTTGCTCGAGCGTGTCCGGGAGGGAGAGCGGCGATGACGTTGGGATCGATGGGACGCCCGGCATTGCTGCTGCTATGGCTCGTACTGCTGCTCGTAGTCGGTGCCGTTTGCCGGTTTGGCACCGCCGCTGTCTCCGCCTCCAGGTGCATTCTCTTCTCCCCTTGTCTCTTTGGGGATCTTAAAGAAGACCTCAAAGTCCCGGCTACTAGATTACTGAGTTTTTTTTTTTTTTTGATCTTTGTGCGACTGAGGCACAATGTATATGGATCTGGGGATTTCACCTCCTCCTTTCGCTTCGATTCATCTTTTTTTTCGTTTTTTCTCAAAGCATTCGGGAGATTTCGCTAGCTGCTCGTTTTCATTTCAAAGCAAAGTGGATTTATATGAACAGTTCTTGTTTCTAGTCTTTGATTGATCGGTCGAACTGGAATCAGAGACAGCGTAGGCAAGTGAACTCGAACAATTGCAACTAAAAATTGGTGCTAATGAAGATGTTTTGTCCTCTTCTAGGTTGGGTGCTGGGGTGGCGGTCTCAAGGGGCTTGAGTGCTTCTCCGGCTAACGAGTCGTCGGTTTCCATGGGGAAGAGGTCAGTCAAATCTGAATCCTGGATTTTTCACTCACCTTTTTTGTTGTGCCCTTCCTGCCGCTTTCTAGACAAAAAGTGAAAAAGCGAAAAAAAAGAATGGATTATGTTGTTCAAAAAAAAAAAAAAGTGACCGAATCAAATCAAATCTCTTCTTGTCATATAAATCCTTCGATCTGGAAGAAACTACCAGGGCGTTTTTGGTAGGTAATCTACGATTGTGATCGTTTCCAACTCTACTAATTTCACTTTGTTATCCGCTTACATTCTTGAAATTTCAATCCATCGCCTCTTCCATCGATCTGCTTAAATTGTCATTTCCCCTTTTTGGGTCAAAGAATTGCCTAATTCTTACAATCCAAAGGTTTTACACAGTGCCGCCGAGCGTCAAACGGTGGTGGCCGCGGTCGACGACCCGGAGCTGATGGCAGCTGAGGTTCATATGTAAGTCCTTCGAGCACCACTTGCAGTCCATATGCGATAGTTTCTTCGGATTCCGCTGCTTTTTCTTCGTGTCAAAATGATACATTGAGTAATCGAAATCGAAAATTTCGATGCTAAAGCCACTTAGCGTGGATGATTTTCTTGCGCACTGCGTAGTCGAACGAGGCGGCCGGCCATAAGAGAATTATTGTCGATGGTTCCGTACTGATCATCGAACTTTGTCCTCGAGTGATCAAGTTATTGCTGTCCTCAGATTCCTTTCGCCGTCGATCACTTTTAATCACCCCACAGTTCCCATGACATTGCCTGGGTTTCCTGTCCACGGTGTTAATGCCTGGTAAATGCAAAGTTGCCTCTGCTTCCGGTTGCTTCATCTTGTACTTCCCTGTCGTCTTCTGTGTTTTTCCATTGATTGGTCAAGTGGTACCCTGCAAATCGTATGCCCACTGAACATGGTTGGAACATGGCCCGGTCTGCTCAGTCTCCTGTGAGAAGTGATGACATTCCAACGACCCCAAGGGTAGCCAATTCTGAACATTCGATCGGAACTCATTGCTCTCTTTTTTTTTTTTTTGGAAATTGTTTTTGACAGGGTGACGCAGAACAGTACGGCTCGCCGCAACCTCGCCTATTTGTCGTGCTCCACCGGCAACCCCATCGACGACTGCTGGCGCTGCGACCCGGAGTGGCACGAGAACCGCAAGCGCTTGGCCGACTGCGGCATTGGCTTTGGCCGTAACGCGCTCGGCGGCAGCGACGGTGAAATCTATGTGGTGACCGACCCCGGGGACGACGACCCCGTGACCCCGCAGCCGGGCACGCTCCGCTACGCGGTCATCCAAGAGGAGCCCCTCTGGATCGTGTTCAAGCGCGACATGGTCATCACCCTCTCCCAGGAGCTGATCATGAACAGCTTCAAGACCATCGACGGCCGCGGCGCCAACGTGCACATCGCCAATGGCGCCTGCATCACCATCCAATTCGTCACCAACATCATCATCCATGGCCTCCACATCCACGACTGTAAGCCTACCGGCAACGCCATGGTCCGCAGCTCCCCCTCCCACTTCGGCTGGCGCACCATGGCCGACGGCGACGGCGTCTCCATATTCGGGTCCAGCCACATTTGGGTCGACCACAACTCTCTTTCCAACTGCGCCGACGGCCTTATCGACGCCATTATGGGTTCCACCGCCATCACCATATCGAATAATTACTTCACCCACCACAACGAGGTGCAGCTCAGTGCTCTCCTTTTTCTTGCACTAGCACATGCACAGCTGCTCTGCAATCGCTCTCACGCAGAGATACCGCTCCATTTTTGTCACAGGTGATGCTGCTGGGCCACAGCGACTCATACGTCAGGGACAAGGCCATGCAGGTCACCATCGCCTACAACCACTTCGGAGAAGGTTTAATTCAGAGAATGCCAAGGTAACCAAAGATTTTTTCTCAGTTCTGATTTATATACTCGCTGGATTTTGATCAAGAAGGGATGAAAGTACAGGTGCAGGCACGGCTACTTTCACGTGGTGAACAATGACTACACGCATTGGGAGATGTACGCCATCGGTGGAAGTGCCGACCCAACCATTAACAGCCAAGGAAACAGATACCTTGCCCCTACCGACGACTTCGCCAAGGAGGTAATTAAACAACTCCGCTGTGATACTCGACCACATTGCAGTTTTCATTCAATGAATGACATTCGCATCGACACAGGTAACCAAGAGAGTCAGCACAGATTCAAGCGTGTGGAAGAGTTGGAACTGGAGATCAGAAGGCGACCTGCTGCTGAACGGGGCGTACTTCACCCCCTCCGGAGCTGGAGCCTCTGCTAGCTACGCCAAGGCTTCCAGCCTCGGAGCCAAATCTTCGTCCATGGTTGACTCCATCACCGTCGATGCAGGTGCGCTGCGCTGTCGCAAGGGTGTCCAGTGCTAACTAAAAGGTGAAAAGATAGTAAAAGACAACAATCGACAAACGCGGATTTTCATATTGTTTTAGATTTTTTTTTTCTTCCTTTTTTTTTTTCTATTTCTCCCTAGTGTATCCGAGTGAGGTGCAGCAGTCGTTTTACCCTTCTTCAACCTCCCCTGTTTCCGTCACAACTCAATCCACGGAGCCGGTGGAAGCGTTGCTGATTCGTTATCGTATTGTTTCGTTTGTTTGTTTGTTTTTTTTCCCTCCCTTGCCGATGGCTTCTTTTATTTGGAGCATTGAGCATTGATTTGCAGTTGAAATCTGATATGGTGGTACGTACCTTTGTGATGTAGCGTCCAAAAATTGAAGATTGTAATTGATGATGGTGGAGGAAAGTGTCGTGTATAACATTTCCACAACTCTTCCTTTGAGTTACTTGTTGTTTTGCCTTTTGTTGTTATTTAAATAAGACTCGCGGTTTGTTTGATTGAAGGGGTTCAATATCCAATTCGACTGAAGTTGGAAGTTGTGATTCAATTCGATTGAATTATTTTAACTGATCATCACCTAACCTTGTTCATTTTTATTTTACAATTTTGTTTTTTATTATTATTCTGGACTGTACTTGAGCTCCCATTGCGATTTCTTGTACACTTAGCCTCCGTTTACTTTTAAAAAAAAAGAATTATGGACAGAAAGAAATTTAAAAAAAAACATCCTCGAAAAGAGAAAAAAAAAATTTATTCACTTGGGACCGTACTAATTAGGACGGTGGTTATTGTCGTGGTCGTCCGTCGTTATTTGTCATTCAGTGAGGCAATGACAGTTAGCAATCGACGACGATGGATGACCGTCGATGGCGATGGTCGATGATCGACGATGGCTAACGACTAATGATGACGACTAACGATCGACAGTGACGGTGACAGTCGATGATCGACAATGACGACGATGGACGATCGACTACGATGGCGACTGACGATTGACTACGATGACACCTAACAATCGATGGTGATCGACGACTTGTGACAGCAGCCGACGACCGATGGCGACAGCGATGGCGTTTGACTATCGACGAAGACGGACGATCGATGGTGGTGGTTAGCAACCAACGATTGACGGCGATGGTGGTTACTACTGCGATCGGCAGCAATGAGGACCAACGACCAACAATCGATAATTGACGGGGGTGACAACCAACGATCGATGATCGACGACGACGAAAGTGACGACGAGCCATTGAAGTAAAATTTTATCAATAGTAAATAATTTAATAGGAAGAAAAAAAATTTAGATCCGATTGGGATTGAAAAAAAATAAAACGAAGGGAAGAAAAAGAATCAATCAAGGATGAAATTTTAAATTCATTCACTTATTAAGTAAATAAATGAAAGAAAAATAATTCTTTTTTAAAAGTAAATGAAGAAAAATTATTTACAGTAAGCTTTTCATAATTTTTATTTCCTTCCCCCAACTCCTTTCTCTAAAAAATTAGAATGGCTCCCCTAATATTTTTTTCCCAAAAGTAGTATAATTTTTATTTTTAAAAATAAAATTAATAAAATAAAAAATGATATTGCTATTTAACGACTAAAAATTAGTTGTTGAATAATAGAAGGAAATCAATAGAAAAGTTTTTATTTCCTTCCTCTCCACTCCTATTTCTCTAAAAATTAGAATGGCTCCCTAATATTTTTTCCCAAAAAAAAGTATAATTTTTATTTTAAAAAATAAAATTAATAAAATAAAAAATGATATCGCTGTTTAACGACTGAAAATTAGTTGTTGAATAATTATTATAAAATAATTGTTATAAATTAGTCCTTCTAAATTAACGGATATTATATATATATATAATATAAAATATAAATAAAGAAGGAAATCAATAGAAAAGTTGTTGAAAGTTTTTTGATAGTTAAAATAAAATAAATTTTTTTATTTTTACGTGGCATTATAGAGACTGTATAAAAATTCTCTAATAATTTTTATCATGGGAGAGATTTTTTTTTAAATCTCTATTACTATTACAGAAATCAATTTTGTAAAAATTTCGGTAAGAATAGAAGGTCTCAAACAATATAAATTATCTATATGATTTTTTTTAAAAAAATTCTTAGGTCTCTTTATTATTTGCACATTTATTTTACTATAATATACACAAGCTTTCTCAAAATAATAGTGCCATCTTATATCTTGTTAGGCACTTAAAATATTGTTAATATAATTTTAAAAAACCTTTCTCAACTCAAGTTTTTTATTTCGCTATGCAATCTCTCTTCTAGCATCTATCGATCCAACATCATCATTAACTTTAAATTGGAATCGCCATATTAGTGATCCATTTCGGTGGAGAAGATAAATCAGGATCTCAATTAGTAAGTACAAGGGATGAAATCTCTGAAAATTAACTCATGCCCACTACGAACAAATCTCTTTGTATTTACCACCTGGATTATCCATAGGAGCTTATATAAATTAATAGAGGGAGTAGGAGCTAGTGATAGAATGTTATTTTAATATACAATTTATCAAAAATATAATATATTTTAAAAATAAAAATTCCAATTGATTCTCCAAATTGAAATGGGCTTCTAACAAATATTTGGTAAATTATACTCTTAAAATACTTTTATTATTTTAAATGAATATTTTTTTGTATTTTTTTATGTATTTTAAATATTTTATTATTCCAACTAAAGCCATAAAATGTCTTCGACTACAACTAAATCAAGCTCAAAGTGAAATTCCAAAAAAAATATAAAAGAAACGAAAATGGCGAAATAAGGAATTAATTAATTGGCCGGCGAGTCCAACTTCCCCATCCACGGCGGCGGCAGCATCCCCGTCTGCTCCTGCACCGTCCCAAATAGCGGCGGAAGCATGCTGTAAACCCCGGCCATGTCTCGCATGGCTGACGATACGCCGCCGCTGCTGTGGCCACCATCGCCGGCCAACTCCGCTCCGCCGCCGCCACCGTTGGACCAGATGCTGATCTTGGGGTTGAGCCCCTTCACCGCCTCTGCGTTGATCCTCGCCATCTCCTTGTACGTGCCTCCGTCGATCATCAGGAAGTCCCTCAGCGCCGGGTAGTTCCCGCCGAGCGCCTCCAGCAGCGTGCGCAGGTACGCGCCCTGTGCCTCGGCCACCAACTGGATCCCCTGCGCCTCCTTCTGCTTCGCGTACAGCGCGCCGTCGGCCTGCCGCTGCAACGCAAAGAAGTTGGCCTCCGCGATCGAGCGCCGTCCATCCGCTTCCTTCTCTTGCTGGTACAGCGCCGCCTCTGCCGCCTTTTGCTTCCGGTACAGCTCCCAGTTCGCTTCCAGAACCTGCACGACAGAAGACCATTCGACGGTTTTTTTTTCTTCTGATTCGACCGTTATGTCCGATTTACTTTACCAGTCGTTTACTTCGACGGACGGACAGACCAAGTAGAGGAAAAAAAATATCATAACAAAAAAAAAAATCCTAAAGAAAAAAAAAGAAAAAGAAAGAAAAACAGACACTACACTACAAAAGCCACTATAAAATCTTAATCTTTGATTTTATTTATTAAATAAATTTAAAATTAACATTTAAAATTCATATGAAATCAAATGATGAATATCATCGCAAACTCTTGGCTTTCTAATGACATCATGAATTTGCTAGTCTGATATCAAATCACTATCAAAAGTAATTAAAAAAAAGAGAAATTTTAAATTTTAAAAGGAAAAAATAAACTAAAATTCACAATAAAAAGTCCTAAAAAAACAAATTACTCTTCTGATTTATCCATTAAATAAATTTAAAATACAATTTAAGTTCGTGGTTGCAATGATTGTAAAAATGGGTAAAAGATAATGTGTTGATTTTAAATATTTTTATAAATTTAACTCGATCATACAACTAAATGAAAAAAAAAATGATCGATCTTTTTAATTAACTGTCTAAGGTTATTAAAAAAAAAGGAATTTTTAATTTTAAAAGGAAAAATAAAGTGAAATTAAAATTATGTCCGTACATCGGAGCATGCAAGGGCGCTAGAGGTTAAGTTTGAGAATCGACCTTAATTTCGTAGTCGACGGTGGCTTTGCTAAGCAAGTCGGCCTTGAGCTTCTCCGTCTGGCGGGAAGCGTTCTTCTTCTCCACCTCCAGTTGCAGCTCCGCGTCCCTGATGGCGACGGACTTGGCGGCCTCGACGTCGGCGACCTTGGCCTTGCGCTCCCACTCCGCCTTCTTCACGGCGAGCTGCGCGTTGGCGGCGGCTACCTCCGCCTCGCGCTCCGCCTGGAACAGCTTAATGTCGGTACGGACCTTGGCCTCCGCCTTGATGCCCTCCCCCTCCCTCTGCGTCGAGTATGCCTTGGTCTCGGCCTCGATCTTGGCGGCGTTCTGGCGCGTCCGGCCGTCGCGCTCTTTGGAGCCTATCTCGCCCTTCATCCGGGCCTCGGCGACGTCGACCCTGGCCTGGTTGGCGGCCTCCTGCTGAGTCTTCTGGCCGAGGTAGGAGAAGTACTCGTGGCCCTTGACGTCGAGGAGCTGCTTGATGTTGGCGTTGTAGATGACGAGGCCGAACTGGTTGAGCTCCAGCTGGACCTTATCGAACACCTCCTGCTTGAACGTCTTGGTGCCCTTGAAGATCTCCTCCATGGTCATGGAGGCGGTGAGCACGCGGGTCGCTCCCTCTATCACGCCCTGGACGAGATTCTTCACGTGGTCGGAGTTCTTGTCGTGGGGAGCGATGAGGCGGGCATAGTGGACGAGGCTCTCGACGTCGTCGGTGCGGGGGCCGATGGTGAAGACGGCGGGGAGGGCGAAAGGGAGCTTCTCGGAGCTCATCGCCATCACCTCGAAGGTGTAGTTGACCGGAGAGACGTCGAAGCGGGTGCAGGACTGGCCGAGGAACACCCATGCCTTCTTGGCCAGCCGGATGTCGTTGATGCCCCAGCCGGTGATGGCCAGGTATTCCGACGCCTTCGCCACCATGAACGACATGATCACCATTGTTGTGCCTTCAACTCTCTACTCTGCGATCGATCGATGCTTCTGCGGATGGAAGAAGAAGAAGAAGCCTCCGCCGCAGGAGCAGCTTTATCCCAATGATCTGCATGCAAAGACTTGGCAAAAAAAGTTATCGCTATGATCGTAATCTCTGCCTTTTTTTGTGGAAAAGGAAAAGAAAAATACATTTGCATTTTAAGATGATATGTTTCCTAATTTCTACCCTCTTTTTATGGTTGATTTGGACCATTTTGTGTCAAATGTATCGATGGAAAGAATTTTTGGAGGAATTATATTGTTTACATTTATGAAATTTTTAATGTATTTCTAAAATTATTGACTCAGCAAAGTTTCAAAAACACTGATCAATTATTTCATAAATCAATCTATTAATATTCTGATTAAGAGATTAAATAGGGTTAATCGGAACAGTCGATGGCTGGGAGAAGATTTTTAATCAAATAACATATATATATATTATAAAGTTGAATTTAGGGTTTTAATTTTGGGGATGACCATAGGACTTATTCAAATGTGAAATCCAGTGAGTGATTTTGAATATAAGTTAAAGGTCATTGGTGCATGAGATTAAAGTTCGATATATTGTTGATGCATCTTTTTTATACGTGGCAAAAGGAAGAATAAAGGAAAGATTTAAGTGGAAAACCTTTTTTTTTCCCACGTAGGTCCTTCGTCGGTACAGTTGTAATCTATCTACTCTTATTCGTCAAAGGAATGTTGGTTGATACTGTCGTAACATGATTAGAGGAATAAAGAAAGAAAGAAAGAGTGAAAAGCATACAATCGAGTCAGGAAAAAACTTAGCTCTGAGAATCAAGACGAACTAAGGAAATCACAGCTCGAAAAGTAGAGCCGAGTCATAAGTGTAACGGCTCAGTTGCTAGAATCGAGCCAGATAATGACTCGGGAAATAGAGCTGAACTAGGAGAATAGCAAGAGATCTGATCGAAGGAAGGAAGGGCATAATGATAAAATGAAGGAAAGGTGGACCTCATGACACGCTCTTGCATCAGTTTGTTATAAGCCACAACAAACCAGGACATCTCAGAAGGCCCATAGAAGATTCCGGATAAGGGGCATTCCCTAACGATCTAAGGGCATCTTCATTGGTAGTCGGAGGGCTCTCTAGGGGGACGGTGATTGATATAGTTTGTTACGTTATAGCTCGCCCTAGAGGGGAGGAGATATAAAAGGAGGAGGAAGAGAAGAGAGGGGGATCAACCTCATTTTCATTCTACTTATATTCATTGATTTTTTTACGGTAACCCCTTTTTGCTTCTTTTCTTCATACAAGTTCTAACTTAAGCATCAAAAAATCTCCATCAAGTAGGTCGGTGGTGATTTAACGAAGTATTAACTTTCTCAAGAAGGAAGCAAAGGAAACTTTTACTGTTGCGGTCGGAGAGAACTTTGATCCTCCTCAACAATTCCATCTCGAAAACGAAGAAAATCCGTGCCGCATCAGTTGACGCCGCCTGTGAGAAATATTTTTGCTGAATAAGACGTCGAGATGCATCTCCAAGAGATCCCTCCTCCTGCAGCCTCTTCTGCTGAAGAGACTCCCCTCACCTTATTGTCGTCTCAGTTAAGGGCTCTAGTGGATACGTCAGTATCTGAAGCCTTGGTGAGAGAGAGAAAGAGGATGAGATATCTTCATCCTCATTCTAGCGAACCTTCTCAAAGAGAGCCACCACCCGAAGAACCTTCTCATATTCTTGCACTTGGTCCTCAAGAGATAGAGATATTGTCCGGAAAAGGACCAACGGCGGAGGAGGGGGGGATGTATCAATATCCTTTCCCTGTGTTACCGGTGAGGAGGGAAGATCAGGGGGAGAATCATTCGACAAAAGCTCTAGAACCTTACGAACCTTGTCCATTCACAGAAGATATAGTGCTGGAGCGGCCATCAACTCATTTTCGTACTTCACAAGTTGGGTTGTATGATGACGCTTCCGATCATGAGGAATATTTGTCCCAATTTGAAGGTGCGACTGCCCTCCATTGCTACATTGACACTCTCAAGTGTCGAGCCTTCCGCATCACTTTGTCGTTGTCTGCCTAGAGATGGTTTAAGTCACTGCCACCTAGCTCTATCACTTGTTTTGCATATCTGAGGGAAGTTTTTCTTAAACAGTTTGCTAGCTGTAAAAGGTATAAGCATGATGCCTCTATTTTACTTTATTTAAAGCAAGAGTCATCTGAATCCCTAAGAAGTTATATACATCATTTTACTACTACTGCCCATGAGATACCTTCAGTGATACCCGACTTCTTAAGAGTTGTTATCTCCTACGATTTAAAGGAGGGACCCTTCCTCAGTTTCTTGTTAAGAAGACCAACGGTTAGTTATGAAGAGTTATTTGGCTCAGTTGAAAAATATATTAATAAGGAAGAGGGATTAATGGTGAGGAGAGCTGAAAAGAAGCATGTCTCCACTCTTATAGAAAGGAATCCTCCTCCTGCTTAGCGGAAACCTCTCAGAAGAGAATATATCATACCTCTTCTTCCTGAGGTGCCTCGTTCTCGACTCTCGATGCGGGAGGCTCATTTTCATCTTCCCTTTCGAGTTATGGCCACTGAGGTCATACCCTTGCCTCGAACTTGGAAGGAGTAGGAAATGGAAGTATATGATAAGCAGGGTATTCTTCAGCGTCCTGCGGGGTTTAGAAGAGTTCTTCGTAATGTCCCGACTCCATTTTTCTATCAGTACCACATGGATTATGGGCATGATAACGATCAGTGTTTTAAGTTGCAGAGAGAATTGGAGCATATTCAAGCAAGTTACCCGCACCTACAATTGCAGTTAAGAGGATGTGCGGGGAGAGGTCGTAGATTTAATGCTCCTCGCCCCGAGCCTTACAATAGAAGACTCCAAGCCCTCCCCCCACTGAGGCAAGTACAACCCAACCCCAAAGTTGTCCGTCAAGAAGGATCAGCAAGCAAAGGGGCACTAGCTGCTCTGGGTGATGCCCCCACTAGAGGAGTTATTAACGCTATTGCGGGAGGACCCACTGATGGAGATTCCAATAGAGCTCGAAAGTCTTACACTTGCATGATGGAAAGTTTAGCTATTGGGGAAGATCGGACTGCCTAGAATACACCTCGGATATACTTCTGGCCTGAAGATCTACAAGGTATTTTTTTGCCTCTCACTAATGCTTTAGTAGTTAGGGTTTCACTTACAAACTATGAGGTGACCCGAGTCCTAGTAGGCTCGAGGAGTTCTGTTAATATTCTTTTCCAGGGAGCTTTCAAGCAGATACAACTCGAGAATGCATAGTTGGAAGACGTATCAACCCCTTTATTTGGGTTTGCCGGACACGTAGTACACCCCTTAGGGCAGATATCTCTGTCTCTCACCCTGGGAAGGAAGCCGAGTCAGAAGACTAATATGACCCCCTTCTTAATAGTGGATGCCCCTTCCGCTTACAATGTCATCCTGGGTCGCCCCTTCCTATCAGTTTTTCAGGTGGTGACTTTTTCTTATCATCAAAAGATAAAATTCCCAGTAGACCAGCTCATTGGGGATGTTCGAGGAGAACAAAAGACAGCTCAAAGCTGCAATGTGCATATGGTGCAAGATGATAGACAAAGAGTTCGAGTGAATGATCCTAAGGGGAAGACACTCAATATTTGGAGGAAACCCTATCCAAGAAGGAGAAGATAAAAGAAGGAGAATCCATAGAGATAGCTCCCGGAAAGATGACTCGGATAGCACAACAGTTGGAGATGAAGGAAGAGCTCATCGCTTGCCTACGAAGAAATAAAGATATCTTTGCTAAAGATGAACATGATCTGACTAGGATTGATCCCCGAATTATGGAGCACCATTTGAATGTTATCCGAGGAGCTCGACCGGTCCAGTAGAAGCGGCGACACTTCGAGCATGAAAAAAAACAAGGTCATCACTGGAGAAGTAGATAAATTACTACAAACTGATCTAGACGAACATGTAAATGCAATCGACGATCGAACGATGAATCACTATTTATCCTGCTCTAGAGACACCAAGGTCCTAGTATAATTGTTCTGCTTAGGTATCTACCTTGAGCTTTATGGTTGCCAACAATAATTAATGGCGGTGTTATCGTAGTTGCAAATTTCAAAAGTGGTCAGTAATCGAGATTAGAGAGGTCTAGCCCAATGATAGTCTTCCCGTTCTAGGATCCCCTCCATCTCCTATTTCGTGCGTAGTGCATCGTCGTCTCCACCGGGATGGCTCGATGATAAAGATAGGATGATGTTTATCGAGAATGTATGGGTTCGATATCGAATGAGGAATCTAAAATCCTCTTTGATTTCAGATGGACTCTTCCCTGCTCTCAGAGCCGGCCCGGATTTTAAAATTTTAACTCTGGACTCTGGGCGAAATATAGAAATTGAGCCCTATTTTCTATTAAAAATTTTAAAAATTAGGCCCTTTCTATTAAAAAGTATTTTTGGGCCCTGGGCGAGAGCCCCAGCAGCCCTCCCCCAGGGCCGGCTTTGCCTGCTCTTGTCACCGAGTCGAGGAGTTATATCTCATCTGTGATTTATCCTTTTTCTCGTCGATAGCTCTAGGACGGATGGCAAGGAGCCGCTAAGTAGGTGGATTCCCATCTTTTGTCGTGTGTAGGACGAAGATGACATGATGATTAAAATACGATGGTATTTACAGCAGCAACGCATAGTGCATCGTCGGCTTGCCACTGCAGTGCAAAGAAGCTGGACTCCGCAATCGTGCCCTTATTCTTCGCTTTCTTCTCTTGCTCATACAGCATCGCCTCCGCCGTCTTTTGCTTCCTGTACAGATCATTCGACCGTTATGCCCTATTTACTTCGGTGTCCAAGTAGGGAAAAAAATTCACCATAAAAAAGTCCTAAGGGGGAAAAAAAAAAAACTCGTCAATACTACAAGGTCACATAAGGTCTCAATCCCCTTATTCGTCTACTAAATAAATTTAAAATACGATTTATGCACACTAACAAGAATGACATTTAAAATTCATCCGAGATCAAACTATGATATTTTACTTAATCCGTGTTTGGTTCAAATTATAATATATAATCTTAATAATATGATTATTATCACATTGCTAAAATTATGTGGAATGAAACATAACCAAAACTTGTTTGGTTCCATCTGAAATAATACAATCAAAACTTATTTATTTGGAGGTTTTAAAGTATCATCTAATTTAATATTTTACTATATTATCCATTCAATTATAAGATTTCGTTTACTCCGAAACATATTTGTTTATGTTATGCCGATCGAGACGATCGTCTTATAAATCAAATGAGATAGCGGCCATCACGATCGATGTCGATAGGTGATTGACACTTGGCAGCAGCGACATCGGTTGACGCCGGCGGCGATCGGCGATCGACAATGATCGGCGATCGATGGCCAAACGGGCGGCGATCGGCCGGCGATCAACGCGGCCGGCGGCGGCAGCGACCATCGATGGCGGATCGGCCGCCAGCGACCGATGGTGGTCGGCTTTTAATTATATTATTAATTCATGTATAGTTGGATTGTTATTTGATAAATTGACGAAGATATTTTTATCCTAAATGGTAAAAAATTAGAGGATATTTTTGGAAAAAAAAATTCCATAATCAAAAGAATCAATAAAAACCAAGCTTCTTGAACGTTTTTTAATTCCCCTATGCATAACTCTTTTGCTAATGTGACACGATGTGTCGGACATCCATTATGATTTGATAATCGTTCAAAATTTAAATCAAATAAAATTTTTATTGATAACCGTGAATAAATAATCAAAATTATCAATAATAATTCCGAACAAAATGCATCCTTTGAATGTTTTACCATCCCACAATATCTATAGGGACGAACTCATGGCTTTCTAGCGACACCGTGAGTTCGTTGTTATGACCCTGAGAATTTATTAGTCTTGTGTTGATTCACCATAAAAAACAAAGAGAAATTTTAATTTCAAAAGGAAAAAAATAAACTAAAATTCACCATAAAAAAGTGCAAAAGAAAAAAAAGAAGAGAAAAACAAATTGATACTACAAAGCCACTGTAAAGTCTCAATCCTTTAGTTGGCCTATCATACAAATTTGAAATATGATTTATGCACATAAATCTACGTTCTTTATTTGACACGAGCTTTCTTGTGATTGCAAGAGTTCGTTTGTCTCGTCCCCACGGAAAACGGAAACGATGGGTTGATGAAAATAGAAATTTATGAAATGAGCATTGATCGATTTTGAAAAAGATTTTAAAATTTTTTTTTGGATTTAAATGATCCTCCTCTGTGTTGATCAATCGCGTCAAGATCAAAGACTCCTACGATTTATTTCTGTCATAATGACCATGAGATAGATCGATGAAGACCGCTAAATTGACATTCCTATAGACTTAATCAAATAGACTTTGTCAAATTAGATAAAATAAAGTTTTCTTATCTAGAATATTTATTTGAATATTTCAATTGATTTGGTCTTGTAATATATCAATAAATACCCTGTTTATCTACAAAACACATCAATGAAAAAAATACTTTTAATCTTTTCTACGATTCATATTATTTTAACATGGTATCAGAGCTACCGATCTCTTCTTTGTCGTCGCGCTTTATCTCTCCTTCGTGGTAATCTCTATCTCAGGCTCTTTTTTTCTTCGCTGCCGTGCATTTGATGAAACTGCAAAGGATCCCGAGTTTTTGCGACATCAGGAACTTGATCTGCACACACGAATAGAAGGCGGCGCTTTAAGATATTTCTTCCCTCATCTTGGCAATCATACCGATCAGAGTCGATCCGGATTTTAAAATTTTAACTTAGAGTCCTGGACAAAATTTAAAAATTGGATTCTATTTTTTATTGAAAATTTGAAAATTAAACTCTTCCTATAATTTTTTTTTCCTATTGCACACTTCCAGGCTTTGTGCTAAGTTCCAATTAATTTGCTTCATTTTCTTCTTTTAATCATTTTATTTGCAAATACAATGTCTGAACTTTCATCTTCGTCCATGCAAAATGACTCAAGAACTCAATTCTCCACTTTATCTATAAATGTCACATTCTATCTACTTATTAAACTTAATAATGACAACCATTTACTTTGGAAGATGCAGTTTCAGTCATTACTTCGTACCTATGATCTACTTGGTGTTGTAGATAGTACCTCTGCTAAACCTCAAGAAGATGATCCTAATTATGTAGTTTGGAGCAAGAAAGATCAAGTGATTATGACATGGATGATTTCGTCGCTTAGCAAGCCTATATTTCCTATGATTGTAGGACTTGACAGCTGTCACTAAATATGGGAAGCCCTTGCTCGAACCTTTGCATCACACTCTCAAGCGTGAGTGCTTCAACTTCGCATGCAACTACAATCAGTGCAATGATGAGACAAATCTATCAATGAATATATTCAATCAATCAAAATTATTGCTAATAATCTAAAAGCAATTGAACATTCAGTTTCAGAACCAGATTTATTGATACATGTTCTTGCAGGGTTAGGGCCTCAGTATGACAATTTTATTCCCAGTATAACAACTCGTATAGAGCAAGTGTCACTCGATACTCTTTATGGTATGTGTTAGTAATATATGAGAGATGTCCTAAGGCAATCACCTTATGTATGAACCATTTATATGATAAATGAAGATTCACTATTTGAGTATACATGTTTAATGTATTTGATTGGATCTTAAACTCATTTACTGAATGTCCACGATACGATTCACAGCATGAGAGAATTTGTGATTGGATCACAACTAGTGAGTATCTCTACATGTGTAATTGTGATGTATCGGAATTATCCTAGTCGATGAATTGATGGATTTGGACACCATCAATTACTCGAGACTAGCACGAGGTATACTCCTTGGTGTATCCAAGCGGTGATTCTCTTTGGTGGAGACATTGTGATGTCGAGTTAATCGTGGATGCTAGTTATGGTAACTAGTTCATTGGAGTGACCAGTAGTAAGACTTCATATGGTTCTCTGCATATATAGATATGTCAATGAAGTTCTTCTTGTGGCTTAAGTCGATGTTCCTTTGACTTGCGGTATTCAAGTCATCTTGATCATGGAGACTTATGCTTTGACATCTTAAGCAAACATCTCAGGAGATGTGGACCGGGATGATTGGGTATAAGTCGAGTGATCGAAGGTGTTTGAATAGCCTATAAAGGATTCACCACTCCTTGCGAGGAGATGTATACCCATGGCCTCTCGTCGGATTGTTACTAAAGTCTTTGGCCAAAGCAATACATGTTTAGAGTAAGGTACTCTTCGATACATGTGGAGTAACTAGAATCCGTAGGACGAGGAAATGATACTTGGGCTAGGTGTGACGTAGTCACCTAGTGGGGCTGACACAATAGACCATGTCACAACCAAGTGGGTATAAGATGAGTGAAGGGAATGGGGCACGATTCATTCGAAGCTCTTGAAGGGTTTGAAATAGTTACGGATCAACCGTTGATCTTTTGGTTAATTGGGGATCATGATGTACTACTAGGTGCCACTCATGATCGTTCTATAATTAATGGTTAATTATAGGCGGCCAACATAAACCGAGAACCTATTTGGTCACACGCTGAGTGTAATCCAAAGGATTTAAAAGCGAGCTTGAGAATGAGATTCTCGAGGCCAGGAGAAACTATGTTTGGTTGGACCAAACATAAAGCGAGCATGAAATTGTTTTCATCGCAATGGAAGCGTGGATGGGCTGTCTTATGAAGACGTAATGGATGGACCAAAATGGTTTGGTTCTAATCCAATGGATAAGAATAAACCAAAGGGTTTGGTTTATTTTAAGCGAATGAACCAAAAGTTGGTTGGTTCGTTTTAACTTAAAATAAACCATCTTATGGTTTGGTTTATTTTAACTTATCTTAATGGAGCGGGTTAACGGGCTTTATGGATATGATCCATTAACCATTAAGAGAATTAGTTCTCTATAAAAGTGGGCTTAAGGGATTGTTAAACCCTAATCCAAAATCAAAACCCTAGCCTCCAAGGAGTTGCCGCCCCTTGGTTGTGCCGCCCAAGCTCCTTGCCGCCCAATGATTGTGCTGCCGCTCAAGACCCTTGCCCGCCCAAGCTCGTGAACCTCCGGCGACCTCCGTGATCCCCCATCAAGGTGAGCTTTTGTCTCCTTGTTTTGGCGGCGCCTATCTCCTCCACCAAGCTGTCCAGTTTTCTGGACAGCTTCTTCTCCCTCGTCGGGCGTCGTTTGGGCGACGGTTAGTGCTCCGACAGCGGCTAACATACGGGGATTTGATCTCCGGTAATCCTCTGAGTGGAGGAGGCGAAGGATTCGTCAATCGGTTGTGAATACCTCTCGGAGAAGCAAGTCTTGAGACTTGTTTTAGGTCCGAATTTGGATTGGATCGTGATCATCTCTCGATCACGTCGTCTTCAACACGAGGCTAGTAACCCGTCACGAAGGCGAAGCTCGTGGCTTAGCGAAGTCATCGAGGAGCTCGGCGTGGATCACGGATAGAGCGATTCTTACGAGGATCGTTCGGTTGATGCCGTTCCGCTACCACGTCATACGAAAGGTATAACGTAGTTTAATTTCCTTTTATTGCAATTTTAATTTACGGTTATGTCTACACTTGTTGTAATAGCATGCGTGTGTTGTGTGTGTTGTAATAAATATAGATTTATTATTTTTAATTGCTTCCATGTGCTCGTATTTCTGAAACATGATCGAACACACCTGCCTTGAGCGGTCGGAAACAACTTGATGGTATCGAGGCCCAGGTTGTGTTTCGACATAATCGTAAAAATGGTTTTGCGATAGTCATAATGTATTTCTGAAAGTTTTCTAAATTTTGGAAATTTAGAAGTATTTATGGAAATTTTTCAATTTTGGAAAGTCTAGAAGTATTTATGGAAATCTTCCACTTTTGGAAAGTTGGAAGTATTTATGGAAATTGATATTTTCCATAAATAAAATATTTGATTAGATTCTGGAAATTTGTTTCCTAATTTAATCATGATTTTATTTGGGAAATCAAATCTTAAAATATTTAATTTCCATAAGTAGTTTTAAAGATTTAGGAAATTGGTTTCCTAAATAGATTTTCCTTAATCAAATAATTCCATGAATAAAATATGTGATTAGATTTGGAAATTTGTTTCCTAATTTAATTATGATTTGATTTGGAGAATCAAATCTTAAACATATTTTATTTCCATAAATAGTTATGACATATAAGGAAATTATATACATGACATAATTGTATGTCATGTAATTGCATTAGATGCATAACATTATGCCATGCGTGTCGTGACATGTAGATGTATGCCATGTATGCCATGCCATGTAGATAATAGTTATTTGCATGCAAAGAGGATGAGACATAAAAAACCTTAATCAATATTAAAGCCTACACCTTCCATTAATATGGTTAGAACCAGAGTTCTGTTTCTTGTTTGGGTTGTTGGACTCTCTCCAAGCCCGGCTCGAACGAATATGTTCAAACCATGGAATAGTTTAATACTAATATGGTAAGAGTCGGAGGTCAATCGTTAGCTTTGGTTGTTGGACTCTCTCCAAGCTAGGCTAATTGGTTGAATGCGCTCTAACCATATTAAAACTATGTCTGATTAATGGGTTGGCTTTAACACAGGCATCGGCTTTGTTGGACTCTCTCGAGTCGATGTAAAGGGAGGTGAAGTTGGGTGCTATGCATATGATGCATACTTGTTAATGTGTTAACAACCCGATGTATGTGTGAACATTCAATTAGTTGATAGCACATTGTGATAGTTGCATATCGTGATATGCAATCGGTATAGATGATACCTACCGTCGTAGTTATGAATGGCTTGTTGGACTCTCTCGAGGTTGTTCGTAACTATGATGGATATCACCATTCGGAGATGGACCTACAATCTCCAAGTGATTTTGGGGTTTTGAAATTCGAAAAATGAATGGGATTTATAAATGTATATTGATGCATTTTAAAATCATCTTTCTCATATATGCTCGTTTTGTATTTCTAAGTTAATATATTGATCATGATGTGTTTGAATTTGCGTTCCATTTTGGATTCAAATAAATTGACTGGGCCGAACTTCTTGGACTAGCTTAGAAACTTGAGAATTGTTCTCAAGGTGGAAAAGCTTGAGTATGTCCTCAAAGCGCCTCTTCCCGCCCATCCTAGTGACAATGCAACTCTGGACCAATTGTTGGCCTATCAGAAACATGTGAGTGATTCTGAACAAATGAGTTGCATCATGCTAGCCACGATGAAACCCAAGCTACGAAAGCAGCATGAGCATATGGATGCTCATATCGTAGTCCTTCATCTTTGTGAGTTGGTTGATGAGTAAGTGAGATTCGAAAGGTTCGAAGTCTCAAAGCTCCTCTTCACCTCTGAGATGCTAGGAGGTTCATCTGTGGTACTGCTCAATATGCTGAAGACTGTGGAGTCTTCTGAGAAGCATGAGCAGGGGGTGTCTTTGTAGTTGATTCCTCAAAGAAAGGTTCTAACAAGGAACAGCAGAAGGGAAAGAAGAGAAGGGCTAAGAAGGTAGAACTAGCACAAAAGGAAACTTGCCATCATTATGGCAAGGAGAGACATTTGCGAAGAAAGTGCAAGATTTATCTTGAGTCCATGAAGAAAGATAAGGCATCGGATGCCCCATCTTCTTCAGAAATCTTCTTTATTGATTGTCATTCTATTTCCTCAGACACTTGGGTATTTGATACTGGGTGTGGCTCACATATATGTAATGACATACATGGGCTAAGGAATAGAAGAAGACTCGTCAAGGGAGAGTCAAATTTACGTGTTGGGAATGGAGCAACGGTTGCTGCACTCGCCATCGGAACGTATTTGTTGGAACTCCCTGTAGGACTTGTCTTAGAACTGGACAATTGCTTTTATATTCCTTCGTTGATAAAGAACATCATTTCTATTTCTTGTCTAAATAGAAATGGGTTACATTTGACTTTTAGTAACAATTGTTGTTACATAACTTTGAATGGAGTTCTTTATGGGATTGAAACTTTAAGCAATGGTGTTTATACGCGATTCCAAAGGACATTTGCAATATCAATATCGGCAAGCAACAAGCGTGCTCGAAAGGATAATCAAATAGACTTATATATGTGGCATTGTCGTCTTGGCCATATAAGCAAGAAACGCATGTCCGAATTACACCGATGTGGAATTCTGGAATCGTTTGAATTGGATTCATACGATACATGCGAATCATGCTTAAAAGGCAAGATGACTAAGTTACCTTTTACTGGAAAAGGTGAACGAGTGGGAGAGTTACTAGGTTTAGTGCATACTGATGTATGTGGACCTATGTCAACTCAAGCATTAGGAGGCTATAGCTACTTCATTACCTTCACCGATGATCACTCACGGTTTGGGTATGTGTTCTTGATGAAACACAAGTCTGAAGCCTTTGAAAGGTTCAAAGAATTCAGAAATGAAGTAGAGAAACAACATGACACGAGTATTAAAATACTTCGATCGGATCGAGGTGGTGAATACTTAAGTCAAGAGTTTCTTGATTATCTAAGAGACAATGGCATATTGTCTCAATGGACTCCGCCCTATACACCACAGCATAATGGTGTATCTGAGAGGCGAATCAGGACCTTGTTGGACATGGTCGGTCAATGATGAATCATGCGACTCTTCCCAAGTCCTTTTGGGGTTATGCACTTGCATACCGATTTGTTAAATGTAATGCCAACCAAGGTAGTCTCTACTACTCCATATGAGATATGGGCTAGTAAGAAACCTCATGTATCTTACTTGAAGATATGGGGTTATCCTGCTTATGTGAAGCGGACTGTATCAGACAAACTGGATGCTAAGTCTGATAAATGTCTATTTATTGGATACCCTAAGGAAACAAGGGGTTACCAATTCTATCATCCTGTGGAACAAAAGGTGTTTGTTTCAAGGTATGCTGTGTTTCTAGAGAAAGAGTTTCTCTTGCAAGAAAACAGTGGGAGTGTCGTCGAGCTTGAGGAGGCTCGAGAGACTCAAATAGACATTAATGAGCACAACAAATGACAACTCATAGTGATGAGCAATCGGGACCTATCAGAACACCACATCTCAGTAGATCCGCAGAACACGCAATATTCCCGAGAGATATGAATTTCTCGTAGTTTAATCGAACGACGTGTTACTCATTGATGATGAGGAGCCTACCAGTTATGAAGAAGTGCTGACAAGTTCAGAAAGGGATAAGTGGCTTGGTGCCATGAAGTCGGAAATGGATTCCATGTATGAAAACCAAGTTTGGAACTTGGTTGACCCACCTGAAGGCATAAAGCCTATAGGGTGCAAGTGGGTTTTCAAGAAGAAAACCGACATGGATGGTAATGTGATTACCTATAAGGCTAGATTGGGGGCGAAAGGATATCGTCAAAAGCAAGGTGTTGATTATGACGAAACCTATTCGCCTGTAGCTATGCTTAAATCCATTCGGATGCTCCTGGCCATAGCGGCTCATTATGATTATGAGGTATGGCAGATGGATGTGAAAACAGCTTTCCTTAATGGAAACTCGCCGAGGACGTGTATATGATACACCTGAGGGTTTCACATCGGTTGATAAAACCAAGGTATGCAAATTGACGATCCATTTATGGATTAAAGCAAGCATCCAGAGTCGAATATCCGCTTTGATGAGACAATCAAAAGGTTTGATTTCTCACAAAATCCGCATTTAACCTTGTGTGTACAAGAAGGTTAGTGGGAGTGCAATGTGTTCCTAGTATTGTATGTCGATGACATATTACTTATAGGAAACGATGTGTCAATCTTACAGTCAGTTAAGGTTTGGTTATCCAAGACATTCTCCATGAAAGACCTGGGAGAAGCAACCTACATCCTTGGGATTAAGATCTATAGAGATAGATCGAAACGGTTGCTTGGTCTTCGCTACATATATAGACCGAAAAGCAAAGAGGTTTAGCATGTCGGAATCCAAGAAAGGTTATCCGCCCATCGAATGGGGTACACCTTCAAGTCTATGTGTCCGCGCACGTAAGACGAGAGGATTTGCATGAGTAAGATTCCCTATGCATCCGCAATAGGATCTATCATGTATGCTATGTTATGTACGAGGCCCGATGTATCGTATGCTCTGAATGTCACGAGCAGATACCAGTCTGATCCAGGAATGGATCATTGGGTGACTGTCAAGACGATCCTTAAGTACTTAAGAAGAACTAAGGATACGTTCCTAATATATGGAGAAGGGTACATGGTGATACGTGGGTATACGGATGCGGATCCGCATGCATAAGGATAATTCCATGTCTCAGTCTGGGTATGTATTCACCTAGAATGGAGGCGCAATAAGTTGGAAAGGTTCCAAGCTTGACACTGTAGCGGATTCTCGCCACTAAGGCGTAATACGCCCACTGGAAGCAAAGAAGGAAGCGGTTTGGATCCGAGTTCATCTATGAACTTGATGTGGTCTCATCAACGATCCAAACATGTGCTTCGCCGCTATCATCTTATCGAGAGATCATCGAGGAACGAAATACAAATCGAGAAAATTCCCAAAAGGAACTTAGCGGATCCTTTGACTAAAACATTACCTCAAAGTAAGTTTGAGGGTCATGTTGGTGCTTATGGTATCGATACCGTAGAGAGATTGGCATTAGGCCAAGTGGAGTCCGTTAGTAATATATGAGAGATGTCCTAAGGCAATCGCCTTATGTATGAACCATTTATATGATAAATGAAGATTCACTATTTGAGTATACATGTTTAATGTATTGATTGGATCTTAAACTCATTTACTGAATGTCCACGATACGATTCACAAAGATGAGAGAATTTGTGATTGGATCACAACTAGTGAGTATCTCTACATGTGTAATTGTGATGTATCTAATTATCCTAGTCGATGAATTGATGGATTTGGACACCATCAATTCCGCGAGACTAGCACGAGGTATACTCCTTGGTGTATCCAAGCACCGATTCTCACCGGCCGAGACATTGTGATGTCCGAGTTAATCGTGGATGCTAGTTATGGTAACTAGTTCATTGGAGTGACCACCGTAAGACTTCATATGGTTCTCTCGCATATATAGATATGTCAATGAAGTTCTTATCTGTGGCTTAAGTGCGATGTTCTTTGACTTGCGGTATTCAAGTCATCTTGATCATGGAGACTTATGCTTTGACATCTTAAGCAAACATCTCCGAGGAGATGTGGACCCGGATGATTGGGTATAAGTCAAGTGATCGAAGGTGTTTGAATAGCCTATAAAGGATTCACCACTCCTTGCGAGGAGATGTATACCCATGGCCTCTCGTCGGATTGTTACTAAAGTCTTTGGCCAAAGCAATACATGTTTAGAGTAAGGTACTCTTCGATACATGTGGAGTAACTAGAATCCGTAGGACGAGGAAATGATACTTGGGCTAGGTGTGACGTAGTCACTAGTGGGGATCGACACAATAGACCATGTCCTGAACCAAGTGGGTATAAGATGAGTGAAGGGAATGGGGCACGATTCATTCGAAGCATCAAGGGTTTCGTAAATAGTTCTCGATCAACTGCTGATCTTTTGCTAATTGGGGATCATGATGTACTACTAGGTGCCACTCATGATCGCTCTATAATTAATGGTTAATTATAGACGGCCAACATAAACCGAGAACCTATTTGGTCACACGCACAACGAGCGTAATCCGAAGGATTTAAAACGAGCTTGAGAATGGGATTCTCAGACCGAGAGAAACTATGTTTGGTTGGACCAAATATAAGCGAGCATGAAATTGTTTCAGATCGCAATGGAAGCGTGGATGGGCCGGTCTTATGAAGACGTAATGGATAGACCAAAATGGTTTGGTTCTAATCCAATGGATAAGAATAAACCAAAGGGTTTGGTTTATTTTAAACGAATGAACCAAAAGTTGGTTCGGTTCCTTTTAACTTAAAATAAACCATTATGGTTTGGTTTATTTTAACTTATCTTAATGGAGCGGGTTAACGGGCTTTATGGATATGATCCATTAACCATTAAGAGAATTAGTTCTCTATAAAAGTGGGCTGGGATTGTTAAACCCTAATCCAAAATCAAAACCCTAGCCTTTTGTTGGCTCCCACTCCTTGCCGGCCGTCCAAGACCCTTGTTGCCGGGCCCAAGCTCAGCCGGTGAACCTCCGGCGACCCTCCGGTGATCCTAAAAGGTTCGGCATCAAGGTGAGCTTTGTCTCCTTGTTTTGGCCGGGCGCCTATCTCCTCCACCAAGCTGTCCAGTTTTCTGGACAGCTTCTTCTCCTCTCGTCGGAGCGTCGTTTGGACGACGGTTAGTGCTCCGACAGCGGCTAACATACCGGAGATTTGATCTCCGGTAATCCTCTGAGGTGGAGGACGAAGGATTCGTCAATCGGTTGACGAATACCTCTCCGGAGAAGCAAGTCTTGAGGACTTATTTTTAGGTCCGAATTTGGATTCGGATCGTGATCATCTCTCGATCACGTCGTCTTCAACACGAGGCTAGTAACCCGTACGAAGACGAAGCTCGTGGCTTGGCGAAGTCATCCCGAGGAGCTCGGCGTGGATACGGATAGAGACGATTCTTACGAGGATCGTTCCGGTTGATGCCGTTCCCGCTACACGTCATACGAAAGGTATAACGTAGTTTAATTTCCTTTTATTGCAATTTTAATTTACGGTTATGTCTACACTTGTTGCAATAGCATGCGTGTGTTGTGTGTGTTGTAATAAATAGGAGTATTTATTATTTTTTATTGCTTCCGCTGTGCTCATGTTTACGAAACATGATCGAACACACACACGCCGCGGTGCCGGAAACCCAACAGTATGCTATCCTCTCATGAAATACTTATGCAACTGCAATCTCAAAGGATGCCAGATTCTATTATTCTCTCGACACATACAACCAGCAATTCAGATTTTGCTACCCACCAACAACACAATCAACGAAATCAAGGTGGAAGAAACATAGGACAAGAACGAAGATGAGGACGAGGACGAGGATGAGGACGAGGTTGAGGATGTTGTCAAATTTATTTTCGCAATGGTCACTTTGCACATCAATGCTATAAGAGATTTGATACAAATTTTCTGGGAGAATTTGTATCTTCAAATCAATCGTCATCTTCAGCTTCATCATCACATCCAAAAGTGTTCTCTCTTACAAACAATCCTTATAAAACTGTGACAAATTCTTCAACCTCAGGATGACATCCAGACTCTGGAGCAACTCATCATGTCACACCGAATTATCACATTCTCACAGAAGCTTCCCCCTCTCATGATCTTGACATGGTACAAATAGGCAACGACTCAGGTTTGAAAATTGCTAACTTTGGAAACATAATTTTTCATTCATCCGGCCGAATCTTTCGCATGCGCGATACACTTCATGTTCCTTCAATCACTAAAAATTTACTTTTGGTTCGTCAATTTTCTATTGACAATAATGTGTTCTTTGAATTTTACCCTCATCATTGTCTTATGAAGGATCCTACAATCGGAACGACTCTACTCAAAGGAGAAATCAAAGATGGTCTTTACTACTTGCAACCCACATCCACCAAGGTTCTCATTGGAGAATGCACAAATAAGTCTTCCTGACATGCACGACTTGGTCATCGATCTCTTCGTCTAGTTCAAGAAATCATCAATAGGTTTAACCTACCAACTTCTTTTGCATCTCCTTCTCATTCTTGTGAAGCATTTATGAAAGCAAAGAGTCATAAATTATCTTTTTCCACTTTGTCTCATGTGTCTAGTTTTCCTTTAGAAATAATTCACTCTGATGTGTGGGGACCTGCCCCTATTCTGTTGAATCAAGGTTTTCTTTATTATGTGATTTTTTATTGATGATTTTAGTAAATTTACTTGGGTCTTTCATATGAAAAGAAAATATGATCTTTTTGATATTTTTTATCGATTTCAAAGGCATGTCAAGCGTTACTTTGCTCGCAAAATACTCTCTCTCCACTCTGATTGGGGTGAAGAATATCAAGCACTTCATCGATATCTCGACACCTCGGACATTTTTCCATCGAGTCTCATGTCTTTACACTCCTGAATAAAATGGTTCCGCAGAGAAGAAACATCATCGTATAATCGAAACTGCCTTAGCCCTTCTCAATCGTGCATAGGTTCCACTTAAATTTTGGGATGATGTTGTCCACACTACTGTTTATCTGATCAATCGTCTACCTACACCATTGCTTTAACATAAATGTCCTATGGAAAAACTCCTTAATCAACCTCCCAACTTCATGTTCTTACGAATCTTTAGTTGCACATATTATCCATGGTTACGACCCAACTCTAAACACAAGCTTAATCCTCGTTTTCAATAATATGTTTTCCTTGGTTATAGCAATTTGCATCATGAATACCGTTGTATATATATATATATATATATATATATATATATATATATATATATATATATATATGATGAATCTCTATTTCCTTTTGCAGTCATAACAAAAGCTCCATCCTCAGGAAATAGTGGTACCTTTATAATACCGCCCAATATAACATCAAAATTTTCGCAGATCATTTTTCCAACGAGACATGTTGAACCTACAAGAAGAGATGGAATCTTAGGTCCTGTTCCCGAACTCTCTGAAAACTCTTCTATACCATCGGATTCATCCCAAGGGTCTATTCCCACAGGAGATACGTGCAATGATAATATTAGAAGGGACAACATTCAAGAATCTATTCCATGTCCAATCTCGGAATCCTCGCCGGTCAAAGATAATATGCCTTCTAGCACTGAATCCTCAGATAATGTAAGTCCATTATCAAAATCAACAACTCAATCTACTTCATCATCACCAACAAAGAGTGATTTAGAAGATGATGCACCTCGTCGCATACTTCCCTTGAGTGATATCTATGCACGATATCCACCAAAGACAACTCAACATCCTCTTCCTTGTGCTCTCATGATCTCTTCAAAATTTGTTGAGCCAACTTGTTTTTCACAAGCAAACAAGGATTCAAATTGGCATAATGCAATGACTATAGAATTTGATGCATTACTTTGCAATGGAACATGGAGTTTAGTTTCGCGCATTCTCTCCATGAATGTAGTAGACTCTAAATGGATATTTTACCTTAAACATCGAACCAATGGTTCTCTTGAATGATACAAAGAACGACTAGTAGCGAAAGGATTGAGTCAACAACCAGGTATTGATTTCAATGACACCTTTAACTCAGTTATCAAAATCACATCTGTCAGATTATTATTATCAATAGTAATAAGTTCGAACTAACCTATTCGACAACTAGACGTTTCTAATGCATTTCTTCATGGTCATATTGAAGAAACTATATTTATAGAGCAACTGTCTGAGTTCATTCACCCACAATTTCCAACATATTTGTCGACTCAAGAAATCTATATATGATCTTCGACAAGCTCCTCGTGCATGGTTTCATCGCTTATCTAATTGGTTACAAGTACAAGGATTTTCTAGATCAAAAATTGACTCTTTTCTATTTTATAAATATAAGGATGGATCTATGATATTTTTTCTTATTTATGTGGATGACATTTTAATAACTAAAAATGATCAAAAGAGTATCACAAATTTATTAAGTCTTTTCAATCAAGAATTTCCTATTCGAGATTTGGGCAATCCTCGATTTTTTCTTGGTATTGAACTTATCCCATATGATGAAAGTTATCTTCTCTCTCAAAGTAAATACATTGCTAGACTTCTTCAAAGAGCTAAGATGGATGGAGCACATCCGATTTCTACACCAATTGCTATAAATAATAATATTGTACCCTCGTTCTCTCTTGCTAGGTCTGATCCTCAGATTTATCAAAGTATTGTTGGAGCCTTACAGTATATTACTATCACACGATCTGATATTACGTTTGCTGTAAATCGTGCTTGTCAGTTTATGCATGCTCCCACTGAACAAAATTGAGAATGTGTAAAAAGAATTCTGCGCTATCTCAAAGGCACTATACTGCACGGTCTTCTACTATATTGTCATTCATCGCGAGATTTACACGCCTATAGTGATGCGGATTGGGCAAGTTCTCCTGAAGATAGACGCTCTACCAGTGGATATACAATATTTCTTGGACGAAATCTTATCTCATGGAATTCGAAAAAGTAACCTACAGTTTCTCGCTCAAGTACTGAGACTAAATATAAAGCTATAGCTAATATAACATCTGAAATTATTTGACTTCAATCACTTCTTTCTGAATTACATCTTGTGTTAAATACCACATCGAAAATTTGGTATGACAATATTGGAGCAACATATCTTACAACAAATCCGATCTTTCATGCTCGTACAAAACATGTGGAAAATAATTTTTATTTTGTTCGAGAGCGAGTTACAACTAAACAATTATATGTCTCGTATATTTCTACATAAGATCAAATCGCTGATATTTTTACCAAATCATTATCCAGACATCGTTTCAATAAGTTTATATCAAACTCAACGTGAAAGATCTCCCATTGAATTTACAGAGGGATAAAAGAGACTTAATCAAATAGACTTTGTCAAATAGGCTTTGTCAAATTAGATAGGATAAAATTTTCTTATCTAAAATATTTATTTGAATACTTTAATTGATTTGATCTTTTATATATATATATATATAGAGTTCTTTTCTCCTGCGCGACCGATTCATCCGCGCCCGTCGCTGCCACCGACTCATCGCCATCGCATCGCCGGCCCGCCGTCCACCGGACCGGGTGCGTTGGCGCACTCGCCGTGTCCGTGAGCTCGGCTGGCCGGATTACGGCCGGAAGCCGGTCAGCCGCGATTCCGCCGAATCGCGGCGCAGATGGCGCTGCCTTCGGCCGCGATCGAGCCGATTCCGGCCGGTCTGGCCGGAACCGCGCAGAGATGACCGGCGTCGCTGCCGGTCCGTCCGGCCGGATTCGGCCGCATGATGGCCGAGGCCGAAATCGGCTGACCGCGGCCGATTCGGCCGTGATTGGCTGTAAACGCCCGAATGGCGGCCGACCCTGCGCCGACGGACCACGTCATTCGCCGGCCGTCTGCAAGGTCGGCCGCCATTAGCTGCCGGCGGCCGAATCGCCGAATCGGCCGCTCATCAAGACGGCCGATTACGCGCGTCTGGCGTGCGCGGCGCCACCATGCCGACGCCGATCGGCCTTCGTTCGGCCGGTTCGGGGGCCGCTATCCGGCCGGAATCGTCATCACGGACCGCCAGGTGAGTCGGCTCGATCGCCGGCGTGGCGGTGATTGGCGGCGACAGGGCGCGGCAATGGCGGATGACGAAGTTCGCGGAGGAGTCTCAGAAGATTTTCCTATATATATATATATATATATATATATATATATATATATATATATATATATATATACTTTATCAACAAAACACATCGATGAAAAAAAATACCTTTAATCCTTTCTCCTATTCATGATATGTTATTCTAAGAGTTCCAACTTTTGCGAAAGTGTTCGTTTGTCCCGTTCCGATATACTATATCAAAGTTAATTAAAAAAAAAAAGAGGAATTTTAATTTTAAAAGGAAAAAAAAAACTAAAATTGCTTGAGCTTCTCCGTCTGGCGGGAAGCGTTCTTCTTCTCAACATCCAGTTGCAGCTCCGCGTCCCTGATGGCGACGGCCTTGGCGGCCTTGGCGGCCTCGACGTCGGCGACCTTGACCTTACGCTTCCTGCACTCTGCCTTCTTCACGGCGAGCTGCGCGTTGGCGGCGGCGACCTCCGCCTCGCGCTCGGCCTGGAACACCTTGACGTTGGTACGGAACCTGGCCTCCGCCTTGATGCCTTCCCCTTTCCTCTGCGTGGAGTAGGCCTTGGTCTCGGCCTCGATATTGGCGGCGTTCTGGCGCGTCCGGCCGTCGCGCTCCTTGGAGCCCATTTCGCCCTTCATCCGGGCCTCGGCGACGTCGATCTTGGCCTGGTTGGCGGCCTCCTGCGGAGTCTTCTGGCCGAGGTAGAAGAAGTACTCGTGGCCCTTGACGTCGACGAGCTGCTTGACGTTGGCGTTGTAGATGACGAGGCCGAACTGGTTGAGCTCCAGCTGGACCTTACCGAACACCTCCTGCTTGAACGTCTTGGTGCCCTTGAAGATCTCCTCCATGGTCATGGAGGCGGCGAGCACGCGGGTCGCTCCCTCGATCACGCCCTGGACGAGATCCTTCAAGTGGTCGCAGTTATTGTCGCAGGGGACGATGAGGCTGGCGTAGCGGACGAGACTCTCGACGTCGTCGGTGCGGGGGCCTATGGTGAAGACGGCGGGGAGGATGAAAGGGAGCTTCTCGGAGCTCATCGCCTTCACCTGGAAGGTGTAGTTGACCGGAGAGACATCGAAGCGGGCGCAGGACTGGCCGAGGAACACCCATGCCTTCTTCGCCACCAGGATGTCGTTGATGCCCCAGCCGGTGATGGCCAGGTACTCCGACGCATTCGCCACCATGAACGACATGATCACCATTGTTGTGCCTTCAACTCTCTACTCTGCGATCGATAGATGCTTCTGCGGATGGAAGAAGAAGAAGAAGAAGAAGAAGAAGAAGCTTTATCCCAATGATCTGCATAAGCAGACTTGGCAAGAAAGTCATCTCCATAATCGCAATCTCTGCCGTTTTTTATGGAAAAGAAAAAAAAATTATAGTTCCAAATTAACTATTCTAAGATGATATGTTTCCTAATTTCTACCTTTTTTTTTTTTATGTTTGATTTGAACCATTTACCTAGTATTGGAGTTTGTCACATTATGGATGGAAATAATTTCTGAATGATTTTTTTTTCTAAAAATTTCGTAGGTTTATGAAGTTTTAAGTGCTTTTCTAAAATTGACTTCAGTAAATAGGGATGTAAATAAATCAAGCGTTCATGAATAAATTTGTATTGGACTCGATAAGAGTTCATTTACGTTCGTTCAATATGCATCAAAATTAATTAATAAAAAAAACTTAAACAACTTAAAAAATTAAATAAACAAACTTGAACACATATGTTCGGCTTGTTAAATTCATTTAAAAATTATTTATAAATTTATTTATACTAATTTATAAATAAGAATTAAAATATTAAAAATTTAAATAAATAAACAAGCTTATTTTAGAGATTGATAACATTTAAATAAACCAAACTTAAATAAGTTTGATTCAAGCTTAATATTCATTAAACAAGTCAAGTTCAATTCAAGTTCAATCTATTAAAAAAAAATCAAGTCAAGTTTAAATAAATTTTTTAATAGCTTCATTAATTTTAAACTTGGCTTCACTCGATTTGATTATCTTATCAAACAAATTTGAATATGATAAAATTTAATTTGACTTGATTCATTTACAATCCTACCAGCAAAAGTTTCAGAACACTAATCAATTATTTCATAAATTAGTCTGGCTATGAGATTAAATAGGGTTAATCTGAGAAGAGTTTTACTCGCATAACATGTATAATAAAGCTGAATTTAGGGTTTTAATTTTGGGGGATGACCATAAGACTTATTCAAATGTGGAATCCAATGGATGATTTTGAGTATAAGTGAAAGGTCATTTGAGGTGCACGAGATTAAAGTGTGATCCATTGTTGATGCGTCTTTGTTACTCATTTCTTTTTTACTACTAAGTTGGCCTAAAAAAAGGTCATGTTGGGATTTTAAATCTCAGGTCCACTGTATTTTTGGAAATATAATTTTCAGCACCATCTTTTTTTTCGACCAGTTAATATTGTACGTGGTGCTGGAAATTTAAATCCCAGTACCACTGTGTTCCTAGAAATATAATTCCTAGCACCACTGTACATATTCTTGGGAATATAATTTCCAACGCCATCTTTTCCTTGGGGCAGCTTGATATTATATGTGATGTTGGAAATTTAAATCTCATGACCACTATATTTCCGGAAATTTAAATCTCAGAATCACTGTTGTAGGGGATCAATTGGACACTAGAGGGGGGTGAATAGCGCGTTACCATTCGTTGATGGAAATCGTTCGTGATTGAGTCTACAATTTTCGTTAGCGCAACGAAATAATGATAATAAAAGCAATAATGAAATAAACACAATCAAACACACCAATACACGAGATGTAACGTGGTTCGGAACCGAATGGTTCCTACTCCGCGGATTGGGTTCGTACGAACCCTAGCGATGCCACAAACACCACTAAGCACAATAAACTCCTTCTCGACAACACGTCGGAGGTGGAGAAACCTCGTACAAAGATTACACTAAGTAAAACAAGCAAATACAATAAGAATACAACAATCTATGCAAAGAAAAACTTTACAAATGCTCTTTGGATTGCTTGCTTTTGGTTGCCTTAGACTAGCCTTGAAGGACTGGAATGTTGGGATGTCGCTTCGGAGGCTCATTGGCTCCCATGTCCCCGGATTAAAATTTTCACTAATGAAAGGATTAATCCGGATGGGATGAGCTTCCTTAACAACACCATTTCGTCGTCGTGCTAACAACTTGAGTGGTCGCTTGAACAAACTAGTTGTTCAAGCAACACAACTCTTCTAGTTGGTTAGCCGCGGAAGAGACGATGGATGGATCGCCGGTTTTTGTGTTTGTCTTCGGGGTCTATGATTATACAATATATATTCATACATACACATGCATAATCAAAATATTAAAGAACATATTCAGATCTGTAAATAAAGTTAAAAACAACTTTATACCTTACGATCTTCTATCGTATGTCCTATCATTCTCGTGGACGACGTGTGGACGAAGATCCTCCACGAGTTGAAGCCTTCTTGATCACTTTCTTCTCTACCTTGTCCGCTGCGAACAAAGAGAAGCAATCACAAATACCTTTCCTATCTAGAACCGACCACCAAATTAGGGAATTTGGTGCAACCGTCGGCCAAGGAGCAAGTGGATGATGCGCCGGCCACCAAATGAATGGAAACCGCCGGCCACCTTGGAGAGATTGGAGGAAGATGATTGCCGGCCACCAATGGATGGAGAACCGCCGGCCAAGGAGCAAGGAAAAGGGAAGAGTGCCGCCCAAAACCAAGGAGGAGAAGAGAGGGATGACCGGCCAAACCCTAGCTTGCCGCCAAGCTTGTAGCCGCCAAACCCTAGCCGCCTAATGGAAGATGAGCCAAACCCTAACCCTAATTCAAAACCAATCTCCTTCTTTTTCTTATCCTTGCCACCAACCCTAAGCACCTATTTATAGAATAGCTTAAGCCTCCTTTAATCTCACCGTTGATCTAGGGATTTAATCTCCACCGTCGGATCTTGGATTTTATCCCAACCGTGGGATCTAGGTTTTTATCCCAACCGTCTAGGATTTCATCCCAATCGGATCTAGGATTTCATCCCAACCCGGATCTAGGGTTTTATCCCAACTGGATCTAGGATTTAATCTCAACCGATTCTAGGGTTTCATCCTAACCATCGATCTAGGATTTAATCCCAACCGCTGGTTCTAGGGTTTCATCCCAACCATCGGATCTAGGATTTAATCCCAACCGCTGGTTCTAGGTTTTGTTTTACATTCTTGGATCTAGACTTCACAAGGATTATATTAGGCTACGATAGGGACCATAAGGAGGAGTTGGGTCTTGGCCACCCGATGGATCGAACCACACATACTGATCCATCAATGATGTTCCATTCCACTAGAGGATCATCATTGAACTACCTCACCAACCCCCATAAATTAATATGGGCTCCATATATTATTCAGTAATCCCCTGTTTAAGATATCGAATGTCCACAATTAATTGATTTATCGACCATCAATTAATTAACATCTAACCTCGAGTAGTACCACTCAACCTTATCATCATGTTGACTAAGTCAACCACCGGTTTACATGATGAACCTTATGAGCTCCTCAAGGACATCATCAACCTAATATATAGGACACGCTTTCCCTATAATCAACGACACCATGTAAATAATATTATTTCCCAACTTACTGCATATTGATTTAATCCATCTAAATCTCACCCTCGTAAATCAAAGAAATAAATACTAAGTACATGTGCCCTATTATATCGGATTAAGAGCATGTACAACATAATATCCGAGGTCCGATTCAATTGTAGTCAAGACTAAATCAATCACCTCTATGTGGCCCCTACTAATACACCTAAGTGTACTAGTGTAACTCTATGTTCAAGATAAAACAATACTAAGCTACACTACAACCATGCCAATGGTTTGTCCAAAACCATCTTGGTGAGCCTCTACTTATATTTTACAAGGATCGATAACATGATCTTCGTACACACAAGCACCATGTTATCTACAATGTAAAATATTAGACAATATGCACACATATATAATGAATATATAAAATGCAAACAATGATCATGTGATTCTTATTTCAAAATAAAATGTTCATACAAAAGAGCTAGGCTTTCAGATACATTCCAACAATCTCCCACTTATACTAAAAGACTACGTTGTCATCACTGCCATACATCCGATCCCCATGTCCTCCACATGCCTATCAAACGCTACCGGAAGGGCCTTAGTGAATGGATCCGCCAGTTATCCTCTGATGCAATCTTGGCGACAAGAACTTCTCCTCGCTTACGATCTATGTGATGAGGTGGTACTTGCGCTATGTGTTTACTTTATGGGCTCGTGGTTCCTTCGAGTTTGCAATCGCACCATATCACAATAAATTGTGATAGTTCGGGCAAACCAGAATCACATCCAAGTCCATCAAGAAGTTCCCGAGCCATACTTCCTTGGTCGCCTCGTAGGCCGCCACATACTCAGCCTTCCATGGTAGAGTCCGCCACGCATTTCTGCTGACACTCCTCCATACTATGGCTCCACCTCCAAAAGTAAACACAAACCCCGAGGTAGACTTACTCTTGTCCCTATCGATTGGAAATCAACTGTGTAACCCATGGACTAATTGATCCGCCTCTAGAAACCAAAGATATAATCCCTAGTCCTTCTCGTACTTCAATATATGCTTTACCGCACCCAATGTCCTCGTCCAGATTACTCGATATCCGCTAACCATGCCCACGGCAAAGCAGATATCCGGTCTCGTACATAGCATAGCATACATAAGGCTTCCTACTGCCGAAGCATAAGGAATCGCCTTCATGTCCTCTATCTCCTTTGATGTTTTGGGACACATCTCTTTAGATAAAGGAACTCCATGCCTAAAAGGTAGAAAACCTTTCTTGAGTTCTGCATGCTAAAACGAGCAAGGATAGTGTCAATATATGAAGCTTGAGATAAGCACAACATCCTTTCTCGATCCCTTATAACTTTGATCCCAAGGATGTGTCCCACTTCTCCCAAGTCCTTCATGTCAAACTGCTTGACAACCATACTCTTACGTCCTCGATAACACTTTGATATTGTTGCCAACTAACAAAATGTCATCTACGATAGTACAAGAAACACCACTACGCTCACACATCTCTTGTATACACAAGGCTTCATCCGACTTCAATAAATCCATATGATCGGATTACCTCATCAAAGCGGATGTTCCAAGATCTAGAAGCTTGCTTCAATCCATAAATGGACCGATTAAGCTTACATACAAGATGCTCTTGCCTTTAGCAATGAATCCTCCGTTGCGTGATATAGATGTTCTCTCAAGACTTCCAAGGAAAGCCGCCTTCGACATCCATCCGCCAAATCTCATAATCCTTATAGATAAGAGAATCCGGATAGACTTAAGATAGCTACGCAAAAGGTCTCCTCATAATCGATACCTCTTTCCGAGTATACCCTTTCGCAACAAGCCTAGCTTTGAAGGTCTCAACCTTCCCTCTCCCTCTCTCTTTCTCTTGTAGATCCACTTGCATCCAATGGTTTTTACACCATCGGGTGGCTCTACTAGCTCTCAGACTGATTAGAATCCATAGATTCTATCTCAATTCATCGCCTTTGCCAAGATATACATTCTATCTTGGATTGCCTCACATATGTCCAGTGGATCAGTTCATGTTCACTGTGACTAAGTCCAAGACTCTCCCAAAAACATGAATCTATCGGGTTGTCTAACAACCTCCCACTACGACGCAGGTGCCTCCCGTATGCTCTCGTGACACGCGGCAGTGCTGACTTGTGGTGTCTCTCTCAGACGGTGGTATCAAGCCTGACTTCCCGCCAACTCCTCAAGAACAATCCTACTGGGCTTGTGGTTCATCACATAATCCTCCTCTAGAAATCGCATTCGTGCTAACGATCACCCTCCGATCTCTAGGATTATAAAATAAACCACCTTCGCTCCTTAGGGTAGCCAACAAACAAGCATACAGACGAGATTCCAACTTACCAAAGATCTCCTTCAAAGACATGTGGCCGACTCCCCATATCCGACATGTCTAGACTAGGCTTTCCCACCCACAACTCAGGTAGAAGGTACTGATTTAGATGGAACCAAGTTCAGAGTACATTGTCAGATCCAGCATACCCCGTAACGAATCAGTAACTCGTAATAACTCATCATCGATCCGACCATCTCCATAAGAGTCCTATTCCTTCGCCTCCGCTACACCATTCTCACTGGGTGTGCCAAAAGTGACAATTGGGATTGAATCCCACCTCCGATAAGTAACTCCTAAACTCTCCCAAGAGGTACTCGCCACCACGATCGATCGTAATGTCTTGATACTTTTACCTTGACGGTTCTCCACATCACCTTGAATTCTTTGAACTTGTCAAAGCATTTAGACTTCGGCGCATCAAGTAAATGTATCCATATCTTGAATAATCGCCTATAAAAGAGACGAAATATTCAAAGCCACCTCTTGCCTCGATAGACATAGGATCAACAAATCGAATGAACCAATTCTAACACATCTTTGGCTCTATACCCTTGGCCTTAAAGGCCTCTTGGTCATTTTACCTTCCAAGCAAGATTCGCAGGTTGGGAGATCCTCCACCACTAATGAACCCAAAGGTCCATCACCTATCAACCTTGAATTCTACTTAGGTTAATACGACCAAGCCTTAGATGCCAAAGATATGTTTGGTTCATTCATAAGGTTCTTTTCTTATTAGATTTAGAAGATGAGTTATTTATTTCTATATGCATCGTGGGAGTTTTTGGTTCAAGAGTATATAAATTGCCAACCAATGTACAGATAATCTCCTATTCCTTTTATAACCACTTGTCATTAAAAGAAATGTAATATCCATCCAAAACAATTTAGAAAATGAAATTAAATTCTTTCTAAAACAAGGTACATAAAGACAATTTCTCAAAACCAAAACTTTATTCCTATCAAAAGATAAATAAACGTCTCCCATTTCAATAGCCGCCACCTTTGAAGCATTGCACATGAAGACGGTAATCTCTCCTCGCCTAGTCGTCGGTTTCGAACCCCGCAAAGTATTGCAGACATGATCGCTGGCTCTGATCTACACACCGCAATCGTAGATAACACCGCTAAACATGTTTCAACAACTAAACAAGAAGATATACCTTTGTTCTTTCTACGAGGACAAACCGCCTTCCAATGTCCAAATCGCTTGCAAGTGAAGCATTTGCCTTTCGGCTTCTTCACTCCTGCCTGAGGTCCCACTGCCACTTTCTTCGCTGCACATTGCTTCTTCTTATTCTTACCTTTTGTTTTAGAGGATTAAACCTTCTGAGCGACCATGGCTTGAGAACTCGATTTAAAAAGCCCCTCTCCGCCACCTGGAGTTCTCACAAGCTCCGGCCAACGAATACAACCTCTTGTTCATGTTGTAGTTGAGGCGAATCGCCAAAACTCCTAGGCAGAGATCGAGAATGATATCGACCTGGGTTTCATCGATCTCAAATCCTCAGGACTTCCATCTCATTAAGATGAGCCATCATCTTGAGAACATGATCCCTAACGGGTGTTCCTCGATCATGGTGGTCGCCATCAAGTTTCTCATTGCCTTCCTCGCTTAGCCGCCTACTCGATGTCCTAAAAGTTCCTTGAGATTGAACATCATGTCATAAGTCAGGGCTATGGCTCGATGTCGATGTTGCAAAGACATTTGACATAGATGCCAAAATGTAACACCGCCATCTCATCCGCCTTAACCCATTTCTTATAACGTTCTTTCTCCTTTCATCGTAGTCATCTGGGCTTAGGAGGATGACCTCAAGAGTACAAATTTGTACTCCTCCGCAGCTTAAGACAATATCCGTGTTTCTTTTCCAATCAATGTAGTTTGGACCAAGAAGTTTGTTTTCTTTTAAAATCACAAAGAAGTGGGTTGAAAGCCATTTGAAAATCCTAAAATCACAATGATAAAAATATTAGATTTCAAATATTATTGATTCCTCAAAACAATAAAATCTCAAATCAACCAACACCAAAACACCGAGAATATCGCATGCCACTGATAGTGTGGACGATACGAATTCTACATTTGTAAGAGGAGGTTTTACCCATTAATTTTATTATCTTGTCAACCTTACTTTTTGACAAATAAAATTAATAGTTGGTTCCTCTTGGCCCTACAAATAAAAGCAAAGTGACTGATGGGGAGGATACTTTTATTTGCATCTAAGTGTGCACCATTACACGATACTAAGGGAATTATTTCGATTATGTGCCTTACCGATGGGGAAGTACACACGCTCCTAGATAATTTCCTATAACCATTATTTGACCTAGTGATCCGCAAACAAACCCATCCGATGGGGAGGAAGGCACTCAGAGCCAACACACAAGTTTGTTGCATCACACGTCAAATTGTAATGGAGGTCTGGGAATTAATTAAAATATCCCTCTCCCACTTAGTAAATTGAAATCGAGGAATTTTAAACATACACAACATGCATATAAAACAAATAAGCAATAAATATGGAAAAAAAAGAATTTTTTTTCCAACTATTATGGCATTGTCCTCCAATATGCATCCATTCGTATCGCCACCTTGTCCGCTCCATCTTTTCCCGTGCGCAAGTCACCAAAGAGATCCGAGCCGAGATAAAACTATTTTAATTTATATCCATCGATCCTATACTCCACGAAGGAGTGTACAAATAATCTAGATCGAAAGTAAACTAAAATGAGCGGCTACACAATGCCGTATTTAATTACAAAAATTAAATACTAATCTAGCCTCGTCAACCCCGAGGATTCAAATAATAAATTTTTACACACATCCATTCACATACACACACATGGCCATAATAGTCGGATCTTATGCCTGCAACCAAAGAGTTAAACTATGCATATCCTACTATTATCCGGCACATATAATATATGAAAATGCATAAAAATTAACAATCCAAAACACACAAAACCGAAACCGTGGCTCGATACCAATTGTTGGGATGTCGCCGAGGCTCGTTGGCTCCTATGTCCCCGGATTAAAATTTTCACTAATGAAAGAATTAATCCGGATGGGATGAGCTTCCTTAGCACAACCATTTCGCCGTCGTGCTAACAACTTGAGTGGTCGCTTGAACAAACTAGTTGTTCAAGCAACACAACTCTTCTAGTTGGTTAGCCGCAAGAGACGACTGATGGATCGCTTTTTGTGTTTGTCTTCGGGTCCATGATTATACAATATATATTCATACATACACATGCATAATCAAAATATTAAAGAACATATTCAGATCTGTAAATAAAGTTAAAATAACTTTATACCTTACGATCTTCTATCGTATGTCCTATCCTTCTCGTGGACGTGTGACGAAGATCCTCCACGAGTAGAAGCCTTCTAGATCACTTTCTTCTACCTTGTCCGCTGTAACAAAGAGAAGAACAATCACAAATACCTTTCCTATCTAGAACCGCCACCAAATTAGGGAATTCGGCCACCAATGGATGGAGAACCGCCACCAAGGAGCAAGGAAAGGAGGAAGAGTGCCACCAAAACCAAGGATGGGCGCCGCCAAGGAGAGAGGAGGATGAGGCCAAACCCTAGCTTAACCAACTTAGAAGAAAGGTTGCCGCCACTTTGCTCCAAACCCTAAGATGAGCCAAAAGCCAAACCCTAATTCAAAACCAATCTCCTTTCATCTTGCCGCCGCAACCCTAAGCACCTATTTATAGAATAGGCTTAAGCCTCCTTTAATCTCCACCGGATCTAGGATTTAACCTCACCGTCGGATCTAGGGTTTTATCCCAACCGTGATCTAGGGTTTCATCTCAACCATCGGATCTAGGATTTCATCCCAACCGCCGATCTAGGATTTCATCCCAACCGCCGATCTAGGGTTTTATCCCAACCGTCGGATCTAGGATTTAATCTCAACCGTCGATTCTAGGGTTTCATCCTAACCATCTGATCTAGGGATTTAATCCCAACCGCTGGTTCTAGGTTTCATCCAACCATCTGATCTAGGATTTAATCCCAACCGCTGGTTCTAGGTTTTGTTTTACATTCTTGGATCTAGACTTCACAAGGATTATATTAGGCTACGATAGGGACCATAAGGAGGAGTTGGGTCTTGGCCACCCGATGGATCGGAACCACACAAACTGATCCATCAATGATGTTCCATTCCACTAGAGGATCATCATTGAACTACCTCACCAACCCCCATAAATTAATATGGGCTCCATATATTATTTGTACATTAATCTCCTGTTTAAGATATCGAATGTCCACAATTAATTGATTTCATCGACCATCAATTAATTAACATCTAATTCTCGAGTAGTACCACTCAACCTTATCATCATGTTGACTAAGTCAACCACCGGGTTTACATGATGAACCTTATGAGCTCTCAAGGGGACATCATCAACCTAATATATAGGACACGCTTTCTCCTATAATCAACCCATACACCATGTAAATAATATTATTTCCCAACTTAATGCATATTGATTTAATCCATCTAAATCTCACCCAATCGTAAATCAAAGAAATAAATACTAAGTACATGTGCCCAAGTATTATATCGGGATTAAGAGCATGTACAATATAATATCCGAGGTCCGATTCAATTATGTAGTCAAGACTAAATCAATCACTCTATGTCGTCCTACTCAATACACCTAAGTGTACTAGTGTAACTCTATGTTCAAGATAAAACAATACCAAGCTACACTACAACCATGCCAATGGTTTGTCCAAAACCATCTTGGTTGTGAGCCTCTACTTATATTTTACAAGAGACTGATAACATGATCTTCTGTGCCACACCAAGCACCATGTTATCTACAATGTAGAATATTAGACAATATGCACACATATATAATGAATATATAAAATGCAAATAATGATCATGTGATTCTTATTTCAAAATAAAATGTTCATACAGAAAAGAGCTAGGCTTTCAGTATACATTCTAACATGGAAAAGTACCAACTATTCCCCTTCAAATCGCCCAAGAAAACACTGCTAAAACCCTCCATCCGAGATGCCATTATATTCTGCGTCGGGCTGGATTTCCGCCTGGCGATCGCCATAAGGCCCGGTCATTGCCCGCAACATCAGATGCTGTGAGATAACGGCTCGATCCACGAAAAAAGTTCCAGCGGGACTCTTCTTGCCATCCCGTAGTCGATCGTCTAGTCGCTCACGGAGCATTCTCTTTCGCGATTAAACCAATGATCATTATCGTCTCGATACGATGTTCATTCGACTGTCGATCGCTCAATGAGCAATGATCGCTGCCCGAGACAATTCAGCTCTAAAACAATAGTCAAACTCTAGTCGACTCACGGCAGTCGAACCGGCCATAATGTCAGTCAACTGTCAACCTCAAACATGATGTTTTAACCCAAGTATGGTGCCCCCCATACTTGCTAGACCACCCTTAGCCTAGACCTAAACCTTCTAGCCACCTCTATCAGCCTCACGCCTCTCGGATCCCTCCAAGTCATCCATGACTTGTTCATCCATCGCGCTAGCCTTCAGGTGCTTCCATCGGCTATGCCATGCTAACAGTGTCTACACCGCCAAGGCACATTGGACTTACGCTGCCAAGACTCCGCTTGGACTTTACGCCGCCAATCATTAGACTTATACTGTCAAGACTTCACCCTTGGACTTTACGCCGCCAATATCAAACCCCTTGGACTTCTCAAATGCCAAGACTCAAGCTTGGACTTTCCCTTGCCAACCCATGTTGGACTTTCCATGCCAAGACCCATGCTTGGACTTCCTTTGTGCCAAGTACTCAAGACTTGGACTTTCCCAAATGTCAAGTGTCCCACTTGGACTTTCCATGCCAAGTACCCATGACTTGGACTTTACCTTGCTAAGACCCATGCTTGGACTTTCCCATAATCACATGGTCAACCCTAGTCAACCATCAAAGTCTCCCTCGAGTCAAACTCGAGTCTGGTCAATTATAACCTGGGTCGATTGTATAAACAATCTCTCCAAAATATTAACCGACATCAATGCCAAACATTAATGTCAAACATACTATGTCAAACATCAAAATATCACTCGAGTCAAACTCGAGTCTGGTCAATCGTGACCTGGGCCGATTGCACCAACAATCTCCCCCTTTTTGATGTTTGACAAAACAAATCTTGAGTTAGGCCCCTAACTCAAATTCCCTTACCAATTTTCCAAATTGGTAATTTAACCTTCTCCCCCTTTTTGACATAAATCAAAAAGGTCTTCTCTCCAAGGAGGTCAATGTCTCATATCACAATGAGATCTTACAATCTCCCCCTTGATCCACTAATATATAGGATGCCTACAATCTTTCTAGTGATAAGTCTCATATCACCCAAGAGAGACAATCCTATACTCTCTCCCAATTTCCAAATCGGGTTTCTCAAAATCCCATTAATTTTCCCAATTGATAACATTCTTCCCATAACTTCTCCCCTTCAAGAAGAAAAAACACATCCATCATCCCAAGATGGATATGTCATGCCCCGGGGGAGTCCCCGCCAGACGAAAATCCGACAGCATCACCCCTGTACGGGTGACAATATGAAACTTGCATACAAGACCTACACGACCACTATACATCGGTCAACACGACCGAAACAAAAAAAACTACACACGCAGATAATAAATTGGCCTCAGGCCATCAATCCAGATAAATAGCAACAGTCTACTATATCTAGACTTACCCCTTCTGCCATCTGAGCAGGAATATACAACCAAACCAATCGAATAGTCCATAAGGACACAACAAATATCCCCAAACCTCCATAAGTACATAACCAAAACAAACACAAATCCTACACACTTCATCTAGTTAAAATCCAAAACCATAAGACCAATAAAACCTATCCATTTCGACGAGGGGGGATTTGACAGCTGGACTCTCCTAGCAGTTTCAACCTGAAACAGATGTAAAGCAACGGGGTAAGTTCAAAGAACTTAGCGGATAATAGTCGATATGCATAGCAAGATATAGCTAACAATAAGAATCATGCCAGTACAGTCTCATATAAATAGGGTATGCAAGCAAGAAATACAAAAGGATTGTACTTACCTGAATCTCCTGCCCTGATACAGGAGCATGTGTCATACTATAAGAGATAAAGTCACCACCATATACAAATATTAATCCTGTATGCATGACAATCATATGCAACATCCAAGGCATCAATAAAAATACAGCAAACACAATACAAATGCTATCCATGCAAAGTGCATGTCGTGCAAATGACATGGTCACCCCTGATGCCGGTCAGTCGCCTCACACGCGATGGTGAAGCTGAGTGGGTAGGGCTATGACAACTGTGCACTCTTCCATCACTGCTCCTGAGTGACCGAGTGGACAGGATGCTGTCGGAGTACACCTATCCTCCTGCCCCAAACAGAGTGGGGGAGCTAAGCTCTCATCTCCCGGTGTCATAGACCAGAGGAGGGATCCCTGCCCGCTACCACGCTGCCTCATCGCTACCCATGAGCGGACCTGAGCTCGACAGAGCAATCGCACACACCTCGATGTACCACTAACCCATGAGCGACGTATGGTAGCTATGTAATCGCCGTCACTCAACTATAAAGGAACCCCGTCCAGCCAGCATGCAATCATGCAAGATGGTGCATGATACTAAAGCATGTAAATCCAACTAAAAATACCTATCCGAATAATATACACAATCAATAAGTACATATCTATGATTCAAGTAACTATGATCCAAGTAAAACAGGGAAGATATAATCATAACCGATCAAATGCATGTATCAAGTAGACACAAACACATACTAGGCATATAAATATGAAAATTATTGCAAGCTATCCTAACTAGCATATCAACTTGACTATATCTAAAAGATAAGTCAAAATACCCGCCTGCTATAATGATCGAAATCATGAACTCTTCACCCCTGTAGGCCGGTCTCGTGACCTAAACCTACATAAAACATAATTATCATCAAATCCAAACACACACAATGTGCTAAATTACTACTATACAGTTTCTATATTCGCATTCTTTTATCGATTACGAATTAGAAACTCTCACCTGTACATCAAACTAAATCCCATTAGGATTTCCATATTAACTCACCTTCCATATTAAACTCCCTAATTCATACACCATAATCAACACCCCTTTTAGCCTTCACAACCGTTTACAACCATTTCTAGATTACCCATTTCCATCCTAAACCTCACAGCCAACAACCCATAATCTATCCATTTACAACTAATAAAAAGAGAAGATAGATCAAATTTACCAAGCTAGCAAAACTCCACCGGCAGTAAAATTTTCCCCCAAATCTGTCCGGTTCGTCGGAAAAACATCACCGACCCAAAAAGGCAAGATCCATCCTGAGCTAAATCAGTTATTGCGATGAATGTTAAGTAGGCAGCGAAAGGTAGTTTCTCATCGCCAGAGCAGCTGCGGAGGAGGGAGATCAAACTCAAGGGAGATCCATCGGACCATACGGAGCTTGGCGACGAGTGTATACCATTCCGAAGGAAAGTCATGGTCCATACGAAGGGAGGAGAGGTAGGGACTCCGGCGAGGGACACAGACGGAAAGGGTGGCGGTGGATCAGGAACCAGAGGCAGGGCGGCAGCAGTCCGAGCTCGCCGCGGAGGAAGGAAAAGAGAGGTGACGCCGCTGTCACCCGCGACGACGATGACTGACACCGAGAAATGCGGCGACAACGAGTTGGGCGTGGCTGGCATTGCTTGTGAGCAGCATCGACGAGGGCAGGCGGGGTGTTGTGGCTGTGGATGTGAGGTAAGGGAAGTGTGGCGCACGATCGCAGTGCCAACCGCACCGGCGGTGACAGGCGACGTGTGCGCGACGACGAGGTGTATGGCGAAGAGAAGGCGGCGGCTTGGTCATCGGCGCAACGCGCGAGAAGAGGGCGTCGGTGGGTCCAAGGGCGACAACGGCGGCCGCTGGCTTTGGGCGTGCGCGCGGAGAAGGCGACGACAGAGGGCGTCGGTGTGGCCGCAGTCGCGAGGAGAAGAAGAAACCGCAAGGAAGAGGGCGTCGGGTGCGGAGGGGAAAGAAAAATCGGGAAAATAGAAAAACCTAGGTTTTCTATTTAAAACCTTAGGTCAGATAATCCGAACAGGCCTTTTAAAAGCCTATTTTTTTTATCCCCGTAACTACCATTGTACAAGCCCCGTTTAAATCCAGAAAAATTCTAAAAAAATTCCTAAAATTCTCCAAAAATCCTAAAATAATTCCTAGAATTATTTTCCTAAATTTTTGGCCATTAAATTTAATATTTTAAATTTCAGTATTTAACATTCTCCCCCACTAATAAAAATTTGGTCCCCAAATTTCCTACTCAAATACATAATGAGTAAGAGGTACCATAAGTATTGAAAAATATATTTCACGCACCTTCAGTAAACTGATAGGGGCATTGAGCTCTGATCTTTTCCTCAAACTCCTAGGTAGCCTCCTCATCGGTGAGGTGACTCCACCCGACCTTGACAAGTCGCACAATCTTATTCCACCACTGTCATTCTTTGTGATCCAGAATCCGTACCGGAATCTCTGCGTAAGTAGCATCAGGTTGAATGGAACCTGACACATTTGACAGAATATGTGTAGAGTATGACACATACTTACTCAGTATGGACACATGGAATACATCATGAATATTCGTCAAAGATGGTAGTAGCACTAGTCGGTAAGCGACTGCTTCGATCCTCTCCAAAATCTCAAACGGACCAATGTTTCTAGGAGCTAGCTTACCACAGAGTCCAAATCTCTTCACCCCTTTCGTGGGTGAAACTCGCAGGAATACATGATCACCAATAGAGAACTCTAGAGGTCTCCGTCTCCGATCTGCATAACTCTTCTGGCGATCCTGCGCCTCTGTCATCCTACGTCTGATAGTACTGACCAACTCTGCCTCATGCTGAGCTCTCTGGGGTCCTAGCAATTGGGCCTCCCCAACCTCCTCCCAGAGGGTGGGTGTACGACACTGTCTACCATACAATGCTTCATACGGGGTCATTTGGATAGCTGAATGATAGCTGTTATTGTAGGCGAATTCCACTAACGGCAAGTGGTCCTCCCAGTTGCCCCTGAAATCTATAACACAGGATCTCAGCAAATCCTCTAGTGTCTGAATGGTCCACTCAGACTGTCCATCTGTCTGCGGATGGAAAGCAGTACTAAAACAAAGTTGCGTGCCTAAGGCATGCTGCAGACTCTTCCAGAACCGAGATGTGTATCGGGGATCTCTATATGATATAATGCTCAAAGGAACACCATGCAATCTGATGATATCCCGACAATATAACTCCATCTAACGATCCAAAGAGTCGGTCTTCCAAATCGCAGAAGTGCACGGATTTGGTTAGTCGGTCCATGACTACCCAAATCGCATCATGGCCTTGACGTGTCCTAGGCAAACCCACCACAACATCTATAATAATATGCTTCCACTTCCATTCCGGAATCGGAATTTCCTGAAGCATCCGTTCCTTAAACTAGTGCAACTCTGAAAACCACTATCCTCCTCGGAGTCAGAGATGGGGAATTATCTTTTCACAAGAGAAGTCCATCTACTGTACAAAATCCACTCCACCACACACCCTGTAAGTGCATGGGAGGCTATCGCGATCAAACTTCCTTGTTACAACCGTTTGTGTTCCAGCTACTCTATAGTAGCTATCCAGTAGCTAGCCAAAACTCCATGAGCCTTTCTGCTCCTCACCTATTCAAAACAACATAATAACTGCGAAATCCACGTCATATATATGACGGCTTATCTCGTAGTCCTTTAATTTCTGTAAGCTTAGGATACGTCTTATTCAATAGCATTGGAATTGCTACGATCCCCGAAATGATGCATCCATGTACACTACCCTTCCATCCACACCAGAATGATTAATCAATACTGATGCAAAAGTCAACCATCGTCTGAGCCCTGAAACTAGTTTCACAAGCTTCAGACCAAGTAAATTCCATCACCTTCCTGGTTCAACCAGTCAGCGATATGGTATCGCTAGAGCATCCTATCCATATCTATGATAATAATCAAATCAATACCAGGAAAAACCACCATCTACGGTGACTGAGTGTGCAACTCCAAATACCACCCTCAACAGTGGTCAAGTTACGTAACTCCAACGACCACAACTGATCCAATCGTGTACAGAATACATGCCTTCCCAAATCCCTGGACGACTAAGTAGTCAATAAGTCTAATAAGATAATCATAAGCTCATACAATTTATACCAAGTATGAAATTGTCGTCGCTATACAACTGCATTCTCTTTACTCCCGGCTGATGATATAACAATCATCACAACGACAATGATAATTGTATGACACCATGTCACTACAATATCAACCCACCAGCCATAGATCAAAATTTAGAGCATACACAGGTGTCATATAGCTGATCTAAATAGATCCTCTATCCACAATGAAAGATATTCATTTCCTTCCGCAACTATCGCATTCTATCATCGATAATCGATGCATAATCTCAAAGGTCCATCTCTCTTTTAACAAAGAATTCCGGATTGTCTCTAGAAAAATACTAGAACAAATAAATATCCCATCCAACACCTCCTATAATAAGGTAAAATGATCTTTCATCGTCTTGACCAGTGTAGGTATTCACGCCTTATCCATAACCAAATCACTAATAGTAGGGACTGATATTCTCTGAGAGTTTACTCCTTGTCCTTCAAATCGGTGGCTAGCAGCCAAATCCCCAGCTTCCTAATTCGACATCAGTCGGCACCTCTAAAGAGTCCGTACTTCTAAAATCATCATTAGATTCCTCAAGGTCAATACGTCGTCGAACTCGTCCACTACCATGAGTAGGGACAATTTTCCTAAGTCAATACTTTTACTAACCACTAAAGTACAGTAACCACTAAAGACAATACTTTTCCTATAGCTCAGAGATATCCTTCAGCTTGCCTGATCCCAAAACACGAGAACTCCCAAAAATCCAAGGAAAAGAAAATCCTCGAAACACTAAACCCACAAACCAAAACCGCAAACCAATAAAATTGTCATGTCCTGGGGCATATTCGTCATCCAAATGACAGAGGAGCCCCTTAGTGACAATATTCAGAAATACCTAGACTAGATTGGTAAAAACCTCGAAATAATAATAGAAATATAAATATTTTATTAACTGCATGCATGCACGACTAAACATATATTCATTAAAGTAAAATAGTTTTATTACACCAAATCAAATTGCGACAAAATTCAAAGTGCATAAACAAAATACAACACCGATAAAGTAAATAAAGCAGCATCTCGACGATGCAGTAGGACAAGCACGGCAAGGGACTCTCTGAGCGACATGAAGGTAGGTCAACCGGACACGTCCTCCATCAGTTAACCTAGAGGATAAGTGAGGAGGGGGTGAGTACAATCACTCTGTGGATGTATTGACAATAGTGCATAATCATAATGCACATAATGGAAGTCACAGGGAACAAGCTAGAGTAACCCAACCCTCAGAGTACCAATATCAGTCTGCAACTATCCTGATCAGCAGTATAACAAATATACACGCAACATACACAACCACTGCAACAAGCAGTGCACATCTGGATACCACGACAAAGCCTCGTGGCTCTCGCACAAATACAAAGGGAACTATCTATGAGCTACCACGAACGTAACTCGTGGGCCGACAATCAATAGCATTGTCTACGTGCAACTACATGCTACCACGAATGAGACTCGTGGATAGACAGGCAGTATATAGATATCTAGTTATCGACTGCACGCATTAGCATACTACCACTAATAGGTCGCATGGCCAGTCGATTATCCTAGGTTGTTAAGCCTAGGGTTATCCAATACATCCAGCATAAAACGACTATCAAAATCGATAAAGATCATCGATCTACAATTAAGCCCATTGAGGTGGTCAAGCGAGGGTTTCAACACCTCTAATACGAAATGTTTACCAAAGTCAATAAAGATCATCGACTTATAAATAAATACCTCGAGATGGTTAAGTCTAGAGTTCCAACCCTTCTAACATAAACGGTTATCATGGTCGATAAAAATCATAAGTCCAGTCCACTCATAAACACGTCGAGAAGATTTATCATAGGGTTTCATCCCAACTAACAGGAAATGCCTATCAAGGCCAATAAGGGCAACCCCTCTACTAACAAGCACGACAAGAGGGTTAAGCCTAAATTATATCATCCTACCAGTTCAATCATACATGCTACAACATGCTACCATGAACAGATCTCGTGGGTACTTAAGATGTAAAGTAGCTATCTAGCTGCAGGCGTCATACGAATCCGATTATCACAAACTCTGAACGAATAACGCAAGAATATAACCTTACATTAGGTCATCTCAACCATGATTGGGAGGCATGATTGACCACATGTATACAAAGCACCTACCTATAGAGAGACTCTACTGCAGACTCTCTCTCTCAACCAAGAATGGGAGATATAGTAAGGATTAATCGCATCCTAACCATACAAACTCTACTAGTCCGATCACCATATCACTGAAACAGTAAATGGATAAACATATATCATTAAGCACATTCGGATTATTACGCATAGGGTTTCCACACCTAGGGTTCTACTAATGTTGTTTCATTCCTGAGATCCGCTCCTACAGAATAACCTCATCTAAGTTATTCTATTTCTACTGGTCTTAATCATGGTATCCACCGAACAAAAAATATAACCATATAATCACATAACACGCTGTCTAATAAACGACAGCATAGTCATACTAACGGGAATCAATGGTTGAAATTAATTAGGGTATAATATCATGTCATCATGCACTAGGATCTAGAGAGTCAAAGAACCTCAACATATACCTTCTACAAATTTATCCATCTTATTCATATTATTCAACTAGTCCAATCCTAATACTAGTCCAAATAGTAATAGGTAAACATCTACCAATAATATCTAATCATTTATATCACAATGGTAACTAGTTACGTATAACAGTAATAACAATTAATAACCATATGCTAACGATAAACCAGCAACCTAAATATCTAACAGTCTAACAGATATAAGGTTAAAACAAGACTAGACAGAACATGATATCACCGCATAACCAATATAACCAATATAAATGTGCACTAAATCTAGAAAATTTTCTAGAAAAATTCCTAAAATCTGACAGCATCACACCTGTACGAGTGACAATATGGAACTTGCATACAAGGCCTACACGACCACTATACATTGGTCAACACGACCGGAACAAAAAAAAACTACACACGCAGATAATAAATTGGCCTCAGGCCATCAATCTAGATAAATAGCAACAGTCTACTATATCTAGACTTACCCCTTCTGCCATCTGAGCAGGAATATACAACCAAACCAATCGAATAGTCCATAAGGATACAACAACTATCCCCAAACCTCCACAAGTACATAACCAAAACAAACACAAATCCTACACACTTCATCTAGTTAAAAACCAAAACCATAAGACCAATAAAACCTATCCATTTCGACGAGAGGGGATTGACAGCTGGACTCTCCTGGCAGTTTCAACCTGAAACAGATGTAAAGCAACGGGGTAAGTTCAAAGAACTTAGCGGATAATAGTCGATATGCATAGCAAGATATAGCTAACAATAAGAATCATGCCAGTACAGTCTCATATAAATAGGGTATGCAAGCAAGAAATACAAAAGGATTGTACTTACCTGAATCTCCTGCCCTGATACAGAAGCATGTGTCATACTATAAGAGATAAAGTCATCACCATATACAAATATGAATCCTGTATGCATGACAATCATATGCAACATCCAAGGCATCAATAAAAATGCAGCAAACACAATACAAATGCTATCCATGCAAAGTGCATGCTGTGCAAATGACATGGTCACCCCTGACGCCAGTCAGTCGCCTCACACGCGATGGTGAAGCCGAGTGGGTAGGGCTATGACAACTATACACTCTGCCATCACTGCTCCTGAGTGACCGAGTGGATAGGATGCTGTCGGAGTACACCTATCCTCCTGCCCCAAACAGAGTGGGGGAGCTAAGCTCTCATCTCCCGGTGTCATAGACCAGAGGAGGGATCCCTGCCCGCTACCACGCTGCCTCATCGCTACCCATGAGCAGACCAGCGGAGCCTGACAGAGCAACTGCACACATCCTTCTGATGTACCACTAACCCATGAGTGACATCGTGTGCAGGCCATGTAACTGGCTGCGGGCTCAACTATAAAGGAACCCCGTCTAGCCAGCATGCAATCATACAAGATGGTGCATGATACTAAAGCATGTAAATCCAACTAAAAATACCTATCCAAATAATATGCACAATCAATAAGTACATATCTATGATCCAAGTAACTATGATCCAAGTAAAACAGGGAAGATATAATCATAACCGATCAAATGCATGTATCAAGTAGGCACAAACACATACTAGGCATATAAATATGAAAATTATTGCAAGCTATGCTAACTAGCATATCAACTTGACTATATCTAAAAGATAAGTCAAAATACCCGTCTGTTATAATGATCGAAATCATGAACTCTTCACCCCCGTAGGTCGGTCTCGTGACCGAAACCTACATAAAACATAATTATCATCAAATCCAAACACACACAACGTGCTAAATTACTACTATACACTTTCTATATTCGCATTCTTTTATCGATTACGAATTAGAAACTCTCACCTGTACATCAAACTAAATCCCATTAGGATTTCCATATTAACTCACCTTCTATATTAAACTCCCTAATTCATACACCATAATCAACACCCCTTTTAGCCTTCACAATCGTTTACAACCATTTCTAGATTACCCATTTTCATCCTAAACCTCACAGCCAACAACCCATAATCTATCCATTTACAACTAATAAAAAGAGAAGATAGATCAAACTTACCAAGCTAGCAAAACTCCACCGACAGTAAAATTTTCCCCCAAATCTGTCCGATTCGTCGGAAAAACGTCGCTGACCCAAAAAGGTAAGATCCATCCTGAGCTAAATCAGTTATTGCGATGAATGTTAAGTAGGCAGTGAAAGGTAGTTTCTCATCACCAGAGCAGCTGCGGAGGAGGGAGATCCATCGGACCATACGGAGCTTGGCGACGAGTGTATACCATTCCGAAGGAAAGTCACGGTGCATACGAAGGGAGGAGCGATAGGGACTCCGACGAGGGACACAGACGGGAAGGGCGGCGGTGGATCGGGAACCAGAGGCAGGGCGGCAGCAGTCCGAGCTCACTGCGGAGGAAGGAAAAGAGAGGTGACGCTGCTGTCACCCGCAACGACGATGACTGGCACGGGGAAATGTGGCGACAGCGAGTTGGGCGTGGCTGGCGTTGCTTGTGAGCAGCGTCGACAAGGGCAGGCAGGGTGCTGTGGCTGTGGACGCGAGGTAAGGGAAGTGTGGCGCACGGTCGCAGTGCCAACCGCACCGGCGGTGACAGGCGGCGTGTGCGCGGCGACGAGGTGGACGGCGAAGAGGAGGCGACGGCTTGGTCATCGGCGCAACATGCGAGAAGAGGGCGTCGGAGGGTCCAAGGGCGACAACGACGGCCGCTGTCTTTGGGCGTGCGCGCGAAGAAGGCGACGGCAGAGGGCGTCGGTGTGGTCGCAGTCGCGAGGAGAAGAAGAAACCGCAAGGAAGAGGGCGTCGGCCGCGGAGGGGAAAGAAAAATCGGGAAAATAGAAAAACTTAGGTTTTCTATTTAAAACCTTAGGTCAGATAATCTGAACAGGCCTTTTAAAAGCTTATTTTTTTTTATCCCCGTAACTACCATTGTACAAGCCCCGTTTAAATCCAGAAAAATTCTAAAAAAATTCCTAAAATTCTCCAAAAATACCAAAATAATTCCTAGAATTATTTTCCTAAATTTTTGGCCATTAAATTTAATATTTTAAATTTCAATATTTAACAGGATAACTCCCCCTAAAGGCTTGCTCCCCCTTGACCATTGCACCAACAATGTCCTTGGGAAGTCCCTAAGCCAATAGGAACTCTAAACCATCAAAAATAAAGTTAAAAGTTCAAACAAGAACTCTCCCCACCTTAAATTTGATACATTATCCTAACACCTCTTCTAATCCATATTCAATGGATTTTCACCCTTTATAATGCTTCCCAAAGCATATCCTAGGGTTAGGAGTGGTTAGGAAACCTTACCATAGCTGAAATCAAGCTAAACAAACAATCCAAATCGCCTTCATCGCCGACCGCCATAAGTGATGATCGATAATCAAATTCTGAATTTGATTATCAGAATCGAATTTTGAAAAAACATAAGTAATTCTACGTATTTTGAAAAATCGTGAAAATTCATACGTACATTACTTATAAGCAATACAATGGGTGAAAAATATTTGAAAATTATTTTACCCATAAAACAGTGAGTTTGATACAAAACTCAAAACCATTGAAATTTTTAATGTTTTGGCCCTATTTTGTATCAACTCTATCAACGGTGATTGCTATCAAAAGATAGACTTCACCAAGGTTTTTCAAAATGATTTAAAAATGTTTTCAAAACTTTATTTTGGATCATATTCCTTGGGCTCTATGTACATGACTTATACATATGCTCTCCCAATGATCCACATTTGAATTAAGATGAGTTTTAGTTCATCTAGATGCAAAAACTATACACCTTGAACTTAACTCATATCCCAGCATCTCACATGTATCTAGGGTGTAAAAATACACATATATGTCAATTTGATGTGAGATGTGGGTTTTGGTTCATTTAATCTAGGGTTTCATGCATTTTCTAAGGCAACCCTACTTGATTCCCTTATGAATGAGACTCCAAGTCACGTCATAGTCCTTAAATCAATTTTCAATCAAGTTAATGCATGAAATGATCATGGCATAATGATAGAAAAATAAAAACATAGCCAATGATCATGATGTCATGACATATGATATAAAACTTAAACTCATGATATTCAATCCTAATTCCTAAACTTAATCATGACATATAAATGATAAAAATAGCATGATGTCATGACATGACATATGGAAAATCAAAGCATGACAAATAAGATATAAAGGTATATAATACCTAAATTTTAGTGTTAATTGCCATTTGTTAGGATTAATTATATTTTGCCATAAAACCTAAATTCTCCCAAGTGTGTCAAAAATCCAAAATGACACACTAACCTCTAAACCTAAGTTGTGCCAATTTAAATTATTTTTCACACTTCTTAAATGATATTGGCACATCCTAAAATCTTTTAGGATTTAACATCAAATTTATTTCTAAGGTATCCATAACCTTGAAAATAACCTAAAGTGCCACCTTTACCATGACTGAGTTAACTACCCATCCAATCAAGGTTGACACACCCTAAACCCTATCTAGCGTGAATCAATCACGCTCTTAGGAACCCAAAACCTATTTGAGCTCCTAGAGTTTACTAGGTATTCCTTAGGGATAACTTCCCTAGATACCCTCCTAATGACCCTTCTAGGCTTGTTAGCCTTGGTCATTGTGATCTTACCTAGGTTGATTCTAGGGGTAACTCCCCTTGCAACCTTCTTAGTGTCCACCCTAGGTTTCTTCGAAACCCTAGCCACCATGCACATACCTTGGTCAACTCTAGGGGTGACTTCCCTATTGACCTTGGTTTTCCTAAGTTTAGTTCCATAATCAAATGGAATATTGTGATAGGTTTCCTTGGGCTTAGGTTTACCCTTGGATGAATCTAGTTTCCTACGTCTTGATTTTTGACAATTTGACCCTAGGCTTTGACCTCTAGACCCTAAATGTTGACCACTTGCCCCTTGAAATTGATTTTGCATTTTTGCAAGAGTCTTCTCCATATTCTCAAGCCTTGATCTCAAGACTTGATTTTCCTTTTCTAATTGTCCAATTTTTGAATCTTGATTTAATCTTTGGGCATTGTTTTTCCTAGGCATATGCCTAGTCCACTTAGGGTTAAGACCTAGGTGTTCTCCTATTTTCTTAATGGTCTCCCTAGGTAAAACTTTTCTAGGGACATTTGATCTAAATTTGTTCTTAGATAAATTATTTTTAGGGACATTAGTCCCAAATTTCTCCTTCTTTGAAACATTAATATTTTTGGCACCTAAACAAATAAATCTATTGTTTCTAGCATGCTTCTCATGTACAATAGCAAGAGAATTGAAATTCCTAGCATGCTTTTTGACATTTAAATTAGAAGGAGCATTACTAAAATATACCTTAAGGTTAGCCTTAGCTCCCCCTACATGAGATGCTCCATTTTTGACTCTCTTGCTCCCCCTAGGGCATTGATTCCTAAAATGCCCCGGTTGTTGGCACTTGAAGCAAATGATGTGCTCTTTGCTTCTTTTGATAGTTGGGGGACCGGTCTCCTTGACTTTTGGCATGGGTGGACTCTTCTTGACTCTTTTAAGACATTTACTCTTGTAATATCCTACTTCCCTACACTCAAATCAAACTATGTGATTTTTATTTAAAACTACATTGCTTGAGTTACCTAGGTCCGTGGTGGAAGGTGCCGGAGTTGGAGCTTCTTCATCTTGACCGGATGTGGAAGCTTCTTCTTGTTGCTCCGGAGTGAAAATTCTTTCCTCCCCCTCAATCCTAGAGGTGGAGGTTTCTTCTACTTCTTCCACCTCCTCTTCCATCGATCCGGAAGTTGACTCCTCTTCAACTTCCGACTCCTCACTTGCTCGTGAGGATGATGAACTCTCTTCATCTTCGGTCTCCTCCTCTTGAGACGATGAGCACTGATCTTCTTGGACCGGTGATGGGTTTTCATAATGTTTCGCCAATTTGCTCCATAGCTCCTTGGCGTCTTTACAATCCCCTATCTTGATTAAAATGTCATTAGGGATTATATTAAGCAAAATACCAATTACCTTATTATTGATATTGTAATATCGTAGTTGGTCTTGGCTTCAATTCTTCTTCTTTATTTTTCTTCCTTCGTTGTCTTTTGGAGTGTCAAAGTCTACTAAGACACTAATCCAATTGTCAAAGTCATACATTAAAAAGTGCATCATTCTACCTTTCCAATACGCGAAATCTTCGCGGTCGAAGGACGGTGGAATGTTGACATCGTCACCCAACCTTTCTTGGAAATCCATCTTCACCCTTTAGCGTGCTCCTTTTGTTGTTAAACTTGAAGAGCGGCCTCGCTCTAATACCACTTGTAGGGGATCGATTGGACGCTAGAGGGGGGTGAATAGCGCGTTACCGTTCGTTGATGGAAATCGTTCGTGATTGAGTCTACAATTTTCGTTAGCGCAACGAAATAATGATAATAAAAGCAATAACAAAATAGACACAATCAAACACACCAATACACGAGATATAACGTGGTTCGGAACCGAATGGTTCCTACTCCACGGATTGGGTTCGTACGAACCCTAGCGATGCCACAAACACCACTAAGCACAATAAACTCCTCGACAATACGCCGGAGGTGGAGAAACCTCGTACAAAGATTACACTAAATAATACAAAGTAAAACAAGCAAATACAACAAGAATACAACAATCTATGCAAAGAAAAACTTTACAAATGCTCTTTGGATTGCTTGCTTTTGGTTGCCTTGGACTAGCCTTGAAGGACTGGAAAAGCACCAACTATTTCCCTTCAAATCGCCCAAGAAAACGCTGCTAAAACCCTCCATCAGAGCTGCCTTTATATCCTACGTCGAGCTGGATTTCTGCCTGGCAGTCGACTGCCATAAGGCCCCAGTCGACTGCCAACACTGTAGCTGTGAGACAACGACTCAATCCACACTGAAAAAGTTCCAATGGGACTCTCACCAGTCGACTGCCAACATTGGCGGTCGTAACTCTAGTCTATTGCATAGTCGACTACGAGCGTCATGCTCGCGACTAAACCCGTGATCATTGCCGTCCCTTGGCGGTCATTTGCCTCCCTCAATAAGCGGTCATTGCAGAGCAATTTCAGCTCTAAAATAGCAATCGAACTCTAGTCGACTCACGGCAGTCGAACCGGCCATAATGTCAATCGACTGTCAACCTCAAACATGAGGTTTTAACCCAAGTATGGTGCCCCCCATACTTGCTAGACCACCCTTAGCCTAGACCTAAACCTTCTAGCCACCTCCATCAGCCTCATGCCTCTCGGATCCCTCCAAGTCATCCATGACTTGTTCATCCATCGCGCTAGCCTTCAGGTGCTTCCATCGGCTATGTCATGCTAACGGTGTCTATACCGCCAAGGCACATTGGACTTACGCTGTCAAGACTCCGCTTGGATTTTACGTCGCTAACCATTGGACTTATGCTGCCAAGATTTCACCCTTGGACTTTACGCCGCCAATATCAAATCCCTTGGACTTCTCAAATGCCAAGACTCAAGCTTGGACTTTCCCTTGCCAACCCATGTTGGACTTTCCATGCCAAGACCCATGCTTGGACTTCCCTTGTGCCAAGTACTCAAGACTTGGACTTTTCCAAATGTCAAGTGTCCCACTTGGACTTTCCATGCCAAGTACCCATGACTTGGACTTTACCTTGCCAAGACCCATGCTTAGACTTTCCCATAATCACATGGTCAACCCTAGTCAACCATCAAAGTCTCCCTCGAGTCAAACTCGAGTCTGGTCAATTATAACCTGGGTCGATTGCATAAACAATCTCCCCAAAATATTAACTGACATCAATGTCAAACATACTATGTCAAATATCAAAACATCACTCGAGTCAAACTCGAGTCTGGTCAATCGTGACATGGGCCGATTGCACCAATAACTGTGTTCTTGGGAATATAATTCCCAACACTACTTTTTTTAGGCGAACTTGATATTGTATGTGTTGGGAATTTAAATCTCATGACCATTATGTTTCTAGGAATATAATTTCCAACACCATATTTTTTTCGATCAGTTTGATATTCACGTTTGGCGGGAGGGGTAAAAAAGGAATGAGGTACACTTTTTGGTAAATATGAAACTATGGAACTGTATTTGAGTAATTCTAAATTTGAGGTGTGCCCTTTGATAAATTACCGAAGATAATACGATGTTCTAAAAAATTTACCGTTCTTTGCTGAGTACCTTTATATAATTGGAGAAGTTGAGGTCCAAGTGGGATGCCACATCCACTTTGGGGAAAGTATACCTTGCATCTAGGAGAGTAGAGAGTCGAGGATGGTGGTCGAGATTGTCGTCGGAGCTAGGGATTACAACTGGGGGAGCACTTCCAACAGCAAAATTTAGTGAAGCCTTTGTAGAGTAAGAAATCTAATTGTAGCATGTGTGTATGATCAACCACCACTCCAATCCATAATTGTCCATCCCTTTGTGTAAAACTTGTGATCTAATTTCGGAGGTTTGCAGTTTTGCTGGGGACGTACTTGTTAAGGAATTTCTATTTGAGTTGTTCCCATGTCGTATGCAACTTGGAGGAAGAGAATGCAATCAATCTCTCACTTTATTCCTCAAGGAAAAATGGAACAAATATAACCTCATGATATCTGTAGAAGTACTATTAAATTTTAAAATTTTATAAAATTCTAAAAATATCTCCAAGTGTAGGTTCAGATCTTCTATGAATGTGCCTTCGAATTGGTTTTGTTGAATCATAGAAAGTAAGGAAGGTTTCATCTCGAAATTGTTGGCTTCTATTGAAGATATTTGGATGCTCGATCTCAATCCTCTTGCACTCAGCGCGACATAATCCTTCAATGGTTTATTCTTGTCGGCAACCATTGTGGGTTCTCGATCAATCTCCCGCTACCTCTGTAATCATCTTCGAATAAGGAGTATTCGTTCAATCTCAGAATTTGCATCTAAAATAACTTCTTGTTTGTCAGACCTTGGTATGCAAAAACAAATAAGACAAAAGTGAGTAGAAAAAGAGAAGAAAAATCTAAATTAATTAAATCACAAGTAAAATCAATATTGATAAAGCATAGTCCCCGATAACAACATCAATGTGATATGTCATATACTGTAAGTATACAATTATCATCAAGAAATAATATATTATTCTTAAGAATTGATTATCAAGTACTAGCTATGTGTACAAAAGTAGATTATCCAGACAAAACTGATGATGAAGAAATCAATTGTGAGAGAAGTGAGAAAAGAGAATACAGATCGGAAACTAAGGTCGAGGATCATCTTAGGATTTTGATTTCACCGTGATTACTATTGATAGTTCAGTTGAGTTTCTCTTCTAATAATGATAAGATTTTCCTGAAGGTGAATCATCCATATGTAATCATTGTTTTCTTTCGGAATACAACGACGTGTTTAACCTGACACAATTTCTATTTTCATGGCTTTGAATCAGATTAAACCCAAAGGGATTCAAGATATTTAATGCGATCTGTTGGTGCAATCGGTCCAGGTCACGATTGACCGAACTCGAGTTTGACTCGAGTAAGTATTTTGATGTTTGACACGGATGTCTGACATTGATATCTGACATGTGTTGGGGAGATTGCTGATGTAATCGACCCAGGTTAGTATTTGATGTTTGATGATGGTTTGACCATTGTCATGGGAAAAGTCGAAGTCTTGAGTACTTGACATGTAAAGTCCAAGCATGAGTCTTGGCAAGGGAAAATCCAACATTGGTTGACAACGGAAAGTCCAAGCATGGGTTTTGGCATGGAAAGTCCAATATGGGTTGACAAGAGAAAAATCCAAGCTTGAGTCTTGACATTTGGAAAGTCCAAGGGGAATATTGGCGGCGTAAAGTCCAAGCGGGAGTCTTGGCAGCATAAGTCTAATGGTTAGCGGCATAAAGTTCAAGTGGAGTCTTGGCAGCGTAAGTCCGATTTGCCTTGGCGGTGTAGACACCGTTAGCATGACAATAGCTGATGGAAGCACCTGAAGACTAGCGTATGGATGAACAAGTCATAGATGACTTGAAGGGATCCGATAGGTGCGAGGCTGACGGAGATGGCTAGAAGGCTTAGGTCTAGGCTACGGGTGGTCTAGCAAATATAGGGGCACCATACTTGGAATAAAATATCATGTTTGAGGTGTATTAGTCGACTGGAACCTATGGGCAATCGACTAGTGTGAGTCAACTAGGGTTTAACTGTGGGAATTGGCCTAGCAGTCGGCTGTCAACCTTTGGCAGTCGACTTCTTGCCTGATCAGTCGACTGATGCTCGAGAATTCGAGCACAGAATGGAGTCGGACTCGACTGTTGGGGTCAACAGTCGAGTGAAGGCTCCATCAGTCGACTGATGGGGGTATGATTAGTCGATTGATGATGGATCCGTTAGATTTTTTCAGCGTTAATGATCTAGCCATTGTCTCATGACAACAGTGACACCAGTCGACTGATGGTCATGAGTAGTCGACTGATAGGCGAAATCCAGCCCAGGCAGCGACTTTAAATGGAGCTCGTGGAGGAGGGATTAAGCACCTGTTCTTGAGCTTCCTTGGGGCAATTTTTTGCTGCAAATCAGGGTCTCCAAGTGCATTTTAAGCAACCACAAAGTAACCATCCAAGTTCACAATTGTAAGGTGTTTCTTTACTTGTATTTGTGTAGTTTCATTGTATTAGCTTGTATTTGTGTTTATTACTGTTGTAATTCATTGTACGAGGTTTCTCCGCCTCCGACGTGTTATCGAGAAGGAGTTTTATTAGTGGTGTTATCATCACTCGAGCTCGTAGAGCTCAATCCATGGAGTAGGAACCATTCGGTTTCGAACCATGTTATATTGCGTGTTGTTCTTGTGTTCTTGTTGTATTTATTTTATTATTGTATATTCTACTGCGTATAATAAATTTTGTAGCAAGTATGCGATCAAGTTCCATCAAGCAACGCTGACGCTATTCACCCCCCTCTAGCGGGCACAACGTTCCTAACATGATCCTCGAGAGAATTCAAGCTATTTTCATTATCAAAAACTCAAATTTAATTATATATTTTTGAGGTTGAGGTTCTCCTTTCAGTTCATCCCTCAATTCATAAATCATGTAAATGTGAACGCAAAATAATCGATAAGCACAATAAAATTGAATCGGGATCAGGGATATCACTAGAAAGGAGAAAGTACAACTTAATGTTAAATAGTCATCAAGCTACTTCCTCATCCTAAGATTACAAGTGACTACTTCATAGAGTGGAAGAGCCCAAAGAATTTATAAAAGTGCTCGACAAACTGTAAATAAAGAAGAGAAAGGAAGAACTCAATTTGTTGACATTGCTGATGACTCCTCCTCCTTAGAACAACTCCCTTAATGGCTCCTTAATCTCTACTACTCCATGATAATCTTTGGTGCTTTAAGGAACATAATCATCATGGTCCATGGCCATGGATCATTTCATGACCTGACCATGGTTTACTCGATGGTATTCTGTTTTTAAAAAAAAATCTCTGAAACAGTAGGAACCACGATCGTAGAAGGCTCTATGGGTTGGTCATGGTCCATCATGCGAGTCGCCTTTGATTCTTTTGAGTGTGTCTTTTCATTTCGTTCGTACCAATGTCTGAGTTTTATCCTCCTATCAATGAAAAATAAGAAAATCATAGTCATCTAAATAAAGAGAGTAAAATAAATACAAATGCTAGAAGTTTGTTCAGAATATAATAAATGCATGCTAAATGGGACAAAAAATGTATGTATGTTTCACACATATCATATAGCTTCTAGCAAGTGTGGGTGTCATGCCCGTACTCCTAATGAAAAGCACAAATAATGGTTGTTTGAGGTCTACAAGGCCCATCGCTCGGCTCCGAGTGGCATCCTCAACAACAATTGTTATTTTTAGATCTACATGGCCTTCTCCTTGGATACCCCCAAGGGGGTAAATTATACTAGATTTCTAAAAAGCATAGATCGAGGAGGGGGCCTGGTTCCACTCAACATTCTCCTCCTTCGGCTAGTCAAGTCTTTATCTGCTCCTAGCATGATTTCTACATCTCCATTACATTAATATACTTCTCTGCCCATACCAACGATTCATCGTACTGTTTCAGTGGCTTCTTGGCTAAGGACAAAAAAAAAAAGTCTCCTTCTCTTAAGCCTTGTGATCAGAAGGCTCTTGTCAAGATCTCCTGAGCGACCAAGGGAATCTCTAATGTATCTTGAGTAAATCATTGTATGTGCTCTAGTAATTAATGGTGTAGATAACATTCATATATCTCCATAATTGTATGATATTGTCGACTTTGGACCTAAGTCCTCGTGATTTTTATTTTTGATTTATACCCAAAAGGTCTTATACCAATGGGAATATCTTTTCATCTTATAAGCTAATGATCTTTTCTATGTCTTTTCAATATGGAACTTTGATTGTTCTCTCACCAATCCCAACAATCCTCCCACAAATGAAGGACCACATTGAGTCTCCCCCTCAAGCTCATCCATCCCCGAAGGATTTGTTTGATGTTTAATCCTCAATCCACTAGGTCTTCATGCCAACTGTCCGATCTTCTTGATCCAATTGGACTTTTTGCCAGTTGTCTGATCCTCTTGATCAAATTGGACTTCCTGTCTGGTTATCTCAATCAGGACATGAGAGCCCTCATTTCCTTCGTTCGAGGCACATGGCTCGACATGGACCATTATCTATGATATTAATTATTAGTGCAAATAAGATTCATATATCTCTATAATAGTATGATATTGTCCACTTTGAGCCTAAACTCTCATGATTTTATTTTTGGATTATACCCAAAATGACTCATACAAATGGAGATATCTTTTAATCTTATAAGCCCATGATCTTTTATATGTCTTTCCAATGTGGAACTTTGATTATTCTCCCAACAATCTCAATAGTAAAGATTCTTGTAATTCCTATTTTAAGTTAAATAAACTGCGTGGTGTAGATAGATACCTCTTAGAATTGGAGAAGTATTGTAAAAAAAGTACGGTGAAATCATCAAAAGACTGAATAGAGTATATTTTTAAAGTGTTAAACCACTATTAGCGAGTTGAGTGCGAGCAGCGAGGAAAATCTTACATTTAACTCTTTTAGAATATTGATGGAGAAGAGTGACATTCTCAAAATGATGTGAGTGTTCTTCGGATTAGCAGTGTCATTATATTCAAACACTTATGGTGCCCTGAAGCTAGTCGACAACATCTCTTCTAATATAGCTATTGAGAAATGTAGTCATCGAGTTGTCTTTTGGTCGATGACCAAGGGGGCTTCTTGGTCCCTTTTTTGCATGGGAGGAGGAGACAACTTCTTGTAAACTCTAAATAGTTGGCTCTATTACTGGGACCTCCTCCATAGGAGCTTCTACTTCCACCTCTGTTCTAGGCGCAGCCCTATAGTGCCTCATTGGTTCCTCGACAATGGCAACGAGTACGACCCCCCATTCATGTCCACTGCTATCCCTAAAGAGGGTCATCTATGATCTCCTACCCCCCACAAGTACTCACTGTCTTCGTCTTTGACTCATTTTGTCATAGACATGGCATGGTCCTTCACTGATAGAGTTGTGATCTATCTGCTCCCGTCCGTTCCGGCTTCAACACATGCATGTTAACATTCGTCAGTGGTTTCTAGTGATATTCAACGTGACCCCTCTAACTAGACTTGGCCATGGTCCGGGTTCGATCCGGGTCCGGGTCGAAACCGTCGGATCCGGGTTGACAAAATATCGATCCTTAACCGGCCCGCTCGTGGCCGGTTACGGTCCGGGTCATGGAACCGCCGGTTCCGGGTCCGGGTCCGAGTCCGGGTCAAGTCCGGGTCGACACGCCTGTGCTCGGCTGTGTACGAGAGCAACACGCCTGTGTCGTGACGCAGAGAGCAACACAGCCGCGACACGGACACGCCCGTGCGACACGCCCGTGTCGTGTAACGGGAAAGCAGCGACACGGGCGTGTCGGCTGTGCGACACGCCTGTGCTCGGCCAAATTTTTTTTTTTTTTTTTTAAATGCCGATTTTTTTGTTTTCCAGTTCGATTTTTTAAAAAACCGGAACCGGACCGCCTAATAGGCGGTCCGGTCACGGGTCTGGGTCAAACCCGTTGACCCGGTTAACCGGACCGTTGACCACGGTCCGGTTCCGGGTCGGGTCCGGATTTGACCCGGACCTTGGCCAGGTCTACCTCTAACGATCAAGTCGGCGCTAAATTAGAGGAATGTGGAGAAGAACTATTGATGTGAACAAAGAAGTGTTCCAAAAGACTTACCATTCCCTACCACTACCAAGTATACTTTTATATAGTCTGAGAAGTCCGTGTCCATGTGGGCTGCCACATCCACTCTGGGTCAATTCAATTAATGGTTCTAGGTAGAGTTTTAGCCATAGCAAAGTTGGCTACGTATGATTGTCCTGCCTAGGTATTTGCCTCGACCTTTACGATTGCCAACAATAATTAAGGGTGGTGTTATCATAGTCACAACTGTGAGAAGTGGTCGATAATCTGGATCGAAGATGTATAGCCCAATGACAGTCTTCCCAGTCAAGGACACCCTTATGCTTCTAGTGAATGCAACTTGGAGGCCCTGTGTATCATATATTAGGATGTTTTTTGTGAGATGTTCCCAAAATAAGTGCATTTTGAAAGTCCTATGTATCACATATTGAAGATGCTCCCAGTCAGGGATTTTCCCAAGTGAATGTATCTCAGAAGTCCTATGTATCATATGTTGGGGATGTTCCCAGTCAAAGTGAGTGCATCTCGAAAGTCCTATGTATCACATGTCGGGGATATTTTCAATCGAAAATGTTTCCAAAGTGAGTGTATCTCGGAAGTCCTGACTAATCTACCGACCTATAATCCTACTTGGGCATACCGCCTATGTGGATGCTAGATCTTGGATACATCAAACCCTTATTCTCCTTTTGGCAGATTCACCTATTTTGATATTATAAGGAGAAGATAGAAAAAGTTTTGAGAAATTTATAGGACGTTTGGTAAGCATTTTTTTCTTTGTTTTTTATTTTCATTTTCTGTGAAAATGAAAAAATACGTTTGGTTCGTATTTTTCATCTCCATTTTCTAAAAAAAGAAAGGAGCATTTTCTAGAAAAGTAGAAAACGAGAAATAATCGTTTTCTATTTTCATTTTCGTTTTTCAAAAAATAAAAGAGCATTTTCTAAAAAACTGAAAAACAAAAAAAAACTCATTTTCTATTTTCTGAAAAAAAAAAAAGAATGAAAACAGAAAACTCTTTGCGAACCAAACGCCCTTTATGCTTTCTTAATAATATTTTTATGAAAAATTTCTAACTCTAGGTTAAACTTAGACGTAGAGGGAGCATAAATGGATGTCCCAATGCATGGTTTTGCATTCATTGCATACATTAGCACTTTATTATTGTTTTGATTTTTCTAATTCAAATAGATTGTCAAACATTAAAAATGGAGAGTGTTGGTGCAGGGGCACCAGATAATCGAAACTGTGTTTTGATTAGACAAAGATACAAAGTTAAGTTTACATCGTTATCTCACGAGCTAAATCAAGTATGCAAAAAGTGCTAAAGCTAGAGCTGAAGGTCAGCGACACCCGGAGGGAGCCGTGGTGGTCGGGCGACACCGGGATGACTTCGGAGGGAGCCGAAGAAATCAGGTGGAAGACCGGAAGTAAAAGCTACAAGTTGAGGTGAGCTCGTGTGAGTGAGCGCAAGTAAGGTCGTGTCCTCTTTACGGGGACGACCGTAGGCGGCGATCCAACTAAGACTTCATGTGGAAAGTCTAGGTCGAGATCGGACGGTTAGAAACCGTCGCATTTACCATTTTCCGTGCCAATCTCTTACTGCAGGGAAGTGGTCAGGCTGGCAGTCGACTGATGCTCATCAGTCGACTGATGGTAACGAATCAGCCTTTGTGCTAGGTCAAAATGGATAACGTTTGACGCGGCCACTTCGCGATAAAATTTGGTACAATTTCGTGATCTGTTCCAAAAGATGAGGAGACATATTCAGAGGCCAAACTCTATAAAAGGAGGGGAGGATTCCAACTCCAATTATCATCAAGATTATTCTTAAGTGCTCCTACAACGCTAAAGCTTCAACACTGTCATAACGTCGACGCGACGCTAAGCTTTCACCTTCTTCGTCGGCAGCAGCAACAAGTAACATATTTTGTTATTGTATTCTTTGTTTTTATTCGTAACGAGGTGAGGTAGGCTTGTTGTCTCATCTTCATACTTTCGGTTTTGTGATCGTTGTCTCCTACCTCCAACGAGAAGGAGACGTTATAGTGTTTTGCCCTTCGTACGCGGTCTAAGACTGTTAAGGCCTTGGAGTAGCAACCGTTGGGTTGTGAACCAAGTAAAAATAAACGTGTCTTTTTATTTTTTTTGCTGTGCTTACTCGTGTATCGAACGAACGAATGAAAAGATTTACGCTCGCTATTCATCCCCCCTTTAGCGACGCTTCTCGATCCAACAGAGAGATCGTTGATATAATCATGCCTCAAATGATTCAATCTGACCTTGGATTTTGAGGTTGGATAAAGGTTTATATTTTGTATGTGTGCTTAAATATACAGGGAGTGCATGAACATATATGAAGCTTGGAGTGCTCTTAGCTTGGCATGGTCAAGGTGCAATGTTAAGTGGTTTGAAGGTTCAAAAAGATTAGAAAAGAATAGTATGGAACATCTGAGAGACTACTAGATGAGGAGTATTAAGGTGGTGCTAGAGCGACTTTGAAGCATTGACCTAAAACAGCTAAGTTGGCAACTTGATGGTTTAAGGTCTATAGATATTGAAGAAGGCTACATGTGGCAAATTAAGAGATTTGTAGAACTAGAAGTATCAAGGTAGTGAGGATGACAGTTGATGGAGGCAAACTCTATATGAGGAATTGAATAACCAAACTAGAGATAAACAAGGGGCAAAGTCAAACTACAATGGTAAGTTCTAGTTAGTTGAGTGTTGAGTGTCTTGTACTCATAGGCGAGTAGAACTCAACATAGGTAGACTTGACCTTAAAAGGTTATATTTGATGTTATCAATCAATTGTTATTTGTAAACAGTCAATTGGTGGCTAAGAAAGAGTTTCGTATTCAACTGAATGTGAATTTTAGTCAATTCGGGGATCAGTCAATTGGGTCGATGGAGCTAGCGAACAGAAGTTTCAATTCAAGCTGACTCGACTAGGTAGTCGACTGATGGTAAGTTGTCAATTAACTACTTGCCTACATGGAAAGCAAAAAGGAGAAATCGTAACTCGACAATGGTTGGATCATGAGGACTAGTTAACTAATGATGACTTAGCAGCTAAGTATTGGTTGACAAACAATAACGAACTTTAGAGATTGAAGGCTATAAAAGGAGAGTCGGTGAAATCTTATGACTAGTCAAGTCTTTAAAGTTTTTCCCTTCCACTACAAAAAATGTAATTTTTGGCGACAAATTTTGCAACGAATTTTTAATAAAAATTCGTTGCAAAATTTTTTTTGCAACAATTTTTTTTTTCATTGGAATTAATTCGTCGCTAAATTTGGCAACGAAAATAAAAAAATCATTGCAAAAATTACAACGAATAAAATTTTCATTGTAAAATTCGTCGCTAAATTTAGCGACGAAAATAATTATTCATCGCCAAATTTGGCGATGAAACATAGTTCGTCGCCAAATCTGCGACGAAAAAATATTTTGTCACTAAATCTGCGATGAAAAAATAGTTCGTCGCAAAAATTTGACGACGAAAATAACTATTTGTCGCTAAATTTAGCGACGAAATATAATTCGTCGCCAAATCTGCGACGAAAAAATAGTTCGTCGCAAAAATTTGGCGACAAAAATAGCTATTTGTCACCAAATTTAGCAACGAATATTTATATTCATCGCCAAATCTGCGACGAAAATACAGTTTGTCACAAAAGTCTAATAAATATATTTTCATGAATAAAAATAAATTTGGCGATGAATATTTTTTCGTTGCCAAATTTGCGACGAAAAAAAAATTTCGTTGCAAAATATTCATTGTCAGTCGACTGAAGAATACCATCAGTCGACTGACGTGTGACCAGTTCGACTGGTCAATGGTTACCAAAGGTTCTATAAGGTGCTACAGTAAATCAGTCGACTAGTGTCGCAGATTTTGCAACAAAATTATATTTTCGTCGATAAATTAGCGATGAATTTTTTGGCTAAATTTGCGATGAACCTTGTTTTCGTCGTAAATTTAAAATATTATGAAAAAAAACTATTATATAATTTACTATTTTTACCTATTTTTATAATTTTTACTCTAAACACATCTAACAATATATAAAAATTCACATATCAAACTTGATAAACACATCTAATCATTCAAAATGATTCATCAATACAAATAATAAACTATTCATCGTATTAAATTTATAATACAAAAATACCGAATGTAACCAGTCAAGAAACATTTAGGTATAAAATTAAAACATAACTACCATCCTCAATTCTCGCGTATCTTCCCTCTCAACAATTGATTTTTACTAGAGAAGGAGATCCTGTAGTTGGAGAACCGAAGATCCTGCAACTGGAAAAGGAGATCTTGCAGCTGAAGAAGGGGCCAAAGACACATGGCCTGCCGATACAAGGGTTGAAGCAGAGGAAGAGAGTATTTTTCCATCACTATTTCATCTATAACTGCCACGTCGAAACTATCAATCATAATTATTAAAAAAATAAAGTAAAAAAGAATTGCATCTTCATCGAATGTATAATGAATAATATGAAAAAACTTACCATATTTTATCTGCAGTACTAGATGTCGAAAATACTCTACCAATATATCAAAAAAATTCTCTAACGTCTTATAACTTACAATGTTTTTCTTCGCTCGATTTGCATCCCCATCTATATGTGGTATCTTAACTTCTCCGGTCGAATTCTCGACTTCGAATTTCCTCTAGCATAGACTCGGAATCATGTCTAGTAACATGCCACAAAAAGAATCTCACAATTGTTCTAACTTCTTGTGTCATCCTGAAGTGACTCTTGTGTCCTGGACGACATAAGAAGTTAGAACAATTTTGGTAGATTCTCTTCATGTCATATTACTAGATATGATTCCGAGTCTAAGCTAGAGAAAAATTGAAGGTGAGAATTCGACCGGAGAAGTTAAGATACTACATATAGATAATGATACAAATCAAGCGAAGAAAAAAATTATAAGTTATAAGAAACTGCTGGTCATCTTCTCAAAGATTGGTGACATCCTGTAAATATATGGATCAACATAGGTACTTATTGTATCATAAAATTTGAAACCTACAAAAGTAATGTAAAGAAAAAAAAACAACAATAAATTCTCCAGAGAAGAAATACATAAAATCAAACATTAATTATATATATTATAAAATGATAATGTTATAAATTTTAGAATATACAATATACTTGCCCTATGAAAGCAACGGATGAGCTCACAGCGGAAAGCTTTACAAACACATGGATCACCTGAAAAGATGAAGTACGATAAACCTATAAAAAATAAAACATTAATTTTTTATTTATATTACACATTACATAATTTAAATAATTTAATTTGAATAACATGTTGACATTTTATGCGTGATCCAAAGTCGACACAATAGTTGTGTCGATCCAGGGCGACGATGAACTATACCCACGAACCTGGAACAACGTCCTAGCTGGGTGAACGACCCAGTCAGGCCATCGGCACGATAAACCCGTCGATCCTAACTGCGCGAACGATGTAGAAGAATTCGTGTGAGTCATTAATTACGCCGGTGTTATTTTGGTCCTTAATATTACTGTTTCTATCCTCTCAAGTGATTTATTATTGATTTTTAGCATGTTTTATGAGTTCATTTTGGACTTTATTATAAATTCTCTTAAATTTTGGACTTATATGAAAATTTTATCTTTGTTTGTAGGAGATCGAGATGAGCCACTAGACTAGACTCAAGTTGGATCAAATATGACTTCATCTACGGGTCATAATGAGCATTTTAAGCTGGAAGAATCTGAGTCTTTCATCAAGATCAGAGGCAATTTAATCAAGGGTTCAAATCTGTTTAATCCTGACCATCCGATGAGATCTGGGTCATCTATCCAGATTTGGAGCGATCCGATCCACACATTAAGATCTACACGCCTTGGCCGTTCATCCAGACTGTTGGATCTCGATCTTCTCTTCTGATTTATCAGATCCGGCCATCCAGAGTTAAATTGATTACCACCGTTGGATGGAGCAACTTAATTAAGCGAATAATGGATCCATTAAAACCTAGCTTGAATTGAGGGTTGGGATTAGATGGAGATCTGATCGGACGGTGGAGATAATCCACTTAATGCCTCCTTCATCGCGCAGAAACAGTAGTCGACATCTTCCTCTTCCGCGACAATCGCCCGACGTAGGAGCTCGCCGCCGCCGCGCTCTCCCTTTCCGCGCCGGTCGTCGGAGAGGGAAGGGGATCCCCTCCAATCTCCGGTGACCGGTGTCACTCCAGCCACCTCCACCGTTGGCAGCCATCATCTCCGCCCCATTTTCACACGACGCCACCGCCGACACACCACAGCTCCGCCCATTTCTCTGCCGCCGCCGACCAGTCGGAGTGGGGATTCCCCTCCGATCGGTTCTGACAGCATCTCCACTTCAATTGCTTCCGTTTCTTCCACCTTCCAGCTCCATTCCACACCGTCGGACAGCATATCACAGCACCTGCACAGCTTTGCTCCGGCCAACACTTCCATCTTCATCCAGCAGCTTCAATTTCAGAATCCTACAGCTTGATGTGTTTTGTTTGTCTCTTGGTTTAATTTGTATTGATTGTTTGTAATCACATTTTCCTTTCATGTTTAGAATTGCACGTGTATTTCATGCCTTTGTGATGTTCGATTAAATGCTTCTTAGAGTAATTAGGTTGTAGTTGGTTAGTTTGGATTTAGTTTCATATTTTACTTTAATTGCTTTAATTATGTTCATGCAGTAGATTTCTTTGATACATTGCTCATTTCATTTAGTTGTTAGTTACATCTTTTCTTCTCTTGAGCCCTAGCAGTCGCCATCACCTTTCTTCCATCCATTTTCCTCCATGGATTCGAGGAGGAACCGCTTCATCAAGAGAATTCGGCGATGTCCTCCATCTCCACAGCTCATCCACCTTCTCCTTCGGATTCGAGGAGTCCGCCCCGACGACACTTCTTCGAGCTCAAACGGATCCGCGAGAGTTCGAAGCATTCATCAAACTACTGGATTCAAGAGTTTGCACCATCCACATCCACTGTCGTTTGCGGAGTCTCGATCGAGCTTCGTCGGACTTAGCCGGAAGAACTTGTTCATTCACCGGGTCTATCTTGGGTTGATTAGATTATTTTCTCTTTCAATTTTTTATTATTTTAATTCCTGCATTGTTTGATTTAGTTGTTGTATGTTAGTTTAGAAATTTAATTATCTTGCAACTATAGGTTAGAGCTCAAATCCCAAACCCCCAATCTTCAATAGAAAACCCAAAGTAATAATTAGTGATCCTAAGTTTACTATTCTGTCGATTACCCTCATTGAGAAATGATTCGGGTCATTCACTATACTATATTAGTGTAGAGGGGGTTCGGTAATTAATTTGAAACGGTACCACGATAAAATACCGTACACATCAAATTTTGGCGCCACGCAGAAACAGTCGGCTTCTTCTTCCTCGCGAGAGGCAACGACCTCTCCTTCTTCCGTGCACGGAAGCAAGGATTGCACAGGAATCGTCGTCGGCGATGCGCAGAAGAAGTTCCTCCAAAGATCGAGCAGATCCATCCGACTTCTTCTCTCGCACGAGCAGAGCCAACGACGAGGTCTTCCTCTGCTCCGTGAGCAGGCGACTTCTCCAGCTGGCGGCAACCACAACTCTGGCAGCCTCTCTTCCGGTGACCTCCCTTCCGAGATCCGACGACAGTCCCCTCCCCTCCTCGCCGACCGATTGAGATGATGGGATTCCGGACAGCTCGTCGATAGCGAAATACGGCAGGGATTCCGATGATTCCCTCTTCACCACCAGTCCACCCTCCTTCCCACGACACCGATTAGGTCGCTCCGTCTCCATCGTCATCCACCTACTGCTGAGATTTAGCAGCCCACCGTCCACCGCCGGTGAAGAGTCTACCTCCACTGTTCCGGTTCCGATTCCTCCCCGCAGCGCCGATTGGCCCGCTCCGCTTCGCACCCATCCAGTGGCTGCACCGATTGGGCAGCTCTGATATCCACAGCCGGCACAGTAGCTCGCATCCCTCCACCTTCAGTTCCTTCCCGCTGAAACCAATTGGGCAGCTCCGCATTCACCGCCGGAGGAAGTTGTTTGGGTCGTAATCATCGCCGAAGAAGGAAGGTCCCTGCTCCGGGAGTTGGAGATAGTTGATCCATTATATTTGGAGCATTACATTTATCCCACCTTTTATTACAGTTATTGCATTGTTTTTTTACTTTATCTTTTTCTCACGCAATTTCGCCTGACGCCTCCACCTATTTCACTGTCGCCTACAGCCATTGGGGTGGGGATTCTCCTCCGATCGGTCCAGCCACCACTACAGCCACCGGAGTGGAGATTCCCCTCCGTTATCATCTCGTACTTCCACATTTGCGGCCAGTTCCTTCACGACAGCGCCGAATCCCACAGCTCTGACCAATATTTCCACATTTGTGGCCAGTTCCTCCCTGGCAACGACGCCAAAATTTGATGAGCGGTATTTGTGTCATGGTACCATTTCAAATTAATTACCGAACCCCTTAACTACACTAATATAGCATAGTGGATGACCCAGATCATTTTCCAACGAGTATAATCGACATAATAGTAAACTTAGGATTTCTAATTATTACTTTGGTTTTTCTATTGAAGATTGGGGTTTGGGTTTTAAAAGACTAATCCTACTGAACGAAAAGACAATGCACGAAATTAAATCAACAAAAATTGAAAGAGGAAATAATCTGATCAACCCAAGATAGGCCCGGTGAATGAACAAGGTCCTCTGGCTAAGTCCGACGAAGCTCAATCGAGACTCCGCAAACGACAGTGGATGTGGGATGGTGCAAACTCCTGAATCCAGTAGTTTGATGGATGCTCCGAACTCTCGCGGATCCGATTGAGCTCGAAGAAGTGTCGTCGGGGTGGACTCCTTGAATCCGAAAGAGAAGGTGGATGCTATGGAGATGGAGGACGTCGTCGAAATCTCTCGATGAAGCGGTTCCTCCTCGAATCTATGGAGGAAAATGGATGGAAGAAAGATGAAGGTAGCTGCTAAGGCTCAAGGGAAGAACAGGTTTAACTAACAACTAAATGAAGTAAACAATGTATCAACGAAATCTACTGTATGAACATGATATAAAAGAGAGCAATTAAAGTAAAGCATGAAACTAAATCTAACCTAATGAACTACAACCTAATTACCCTAAGAAGCATTTAACCGAACACTACCTAAGCATGCAACAAATTAAACCAAATGCGTGCAAATGAAAATGTGGAGGCAAATTTCATTACAAACATTCAACAAATTAAACAACCAAACAATCAAAACACATAACAAGATGTTTCTGTTCAGAGATGCTGGGTGTTGCCGATTATGAAACTGAGCTACCGGAGATGAAATAAGAATCCAGAAAAGCTGGAAATGAAGTTGTCGGCGACTGTGAAGATGCTGACTGTCAGTGAAGGAATGGTCGGAGTTGTGATGGGTTGGTTGTCGAAACCGATCGGAGGGGAATCCCCACTCCGATTGGCCGGTGGTGACAGAGCTCGGAGCGAAGCTGTGGTGATGTCGGCGGTGGCGTCGCGTGAAGATGGGGCGGAGATGATGGCTCCCCTCCAATCTCCGGTGACCGGTGATCTCATATCGCTCATCAAATTTTCCAACAACTGCGCCAAAATTTGATATGCACGGTATTTTTGTCGTTGTACCGTTTCAAATTAATTACCGAACTACACTAATATAGCATAGTGGATAGCCCGGATAGTTTCCCAATGAGTGTAATCGATAGAATAGTAAACTCAGGATTTCTAATTATTGCTTTGGGTTTTCTAATGAATATGGGGGTTTGGGATTTGAGCTCTAACCTACGGTTGCAAGGTAATTAAAATCCTAAACTAACATGCAACAACTAAATCAAACAATGCAGGAAGTAAATCAACAAAAACTGAAAAATAAACTAAATGATCTAATCAACCCAAGATAGGCCCGGTGAATGAACAAGGTCCTCCGACTAAGTCCAACGAAGCTCGATCGAGACTCCGCAAATGACAGTGGATGTGGGATGGTGCAAACTCCTGAATCCAGTAGTTTGATGGATGCTCCGAACTCTCGCGGATCCGGTTGAGCTCGAAGAAGTGTCATCGGGGCGGACTCCTCCTCGAATCCGAAGGAGAAGGTGGATGAGCTGTGGAGATGGAGGGGTCGCCGAAATCTCTCGATGAAGCAGTTCCTCCTCGAATCCGTGGAGGAAAATGGATGGATGCAAGATGGAGGCGACTGCTAGGGCTCAAGGGAAGAACAGATTTAACTAACAACTAAATGAAATAAGTAATTCATCAACAAAATCTACTGCATGAACATGAGGTAAAGTAAAGCATGTAACTAAGCCTAACCTAATGAACTACAACCTAATTACCCTAAGAAGCATTTACCCGAACACTATGTAAGCATGCAACAAATTAAACCAAATGTGTGCAAATGAAAATGTTGAAGCAAATTTCATTACAAACATTCAACAAATTAAACAACCAAACAATCAAAAACACAGATGTTTCTCTTCGGAGATGCTGGAAAATAAGTGTTGATCGATGAAGAAAGAGTTGCCGGAGGTGCTGGAAACGAAGCTGCCGGCGGCTATGAAGATGTTGGCCGTTAGTGAAGGGATGGTCAGAGCTGTGATGGGCTGGCTGTCAGAACCGATCGGAGGAGAATCCCCACTTCGATGGTTGTAGGTGGTGGAGAAGTTGTCGGCGGTGGAGGCGTGATGGAGTGGTTGGTGGAGACGCTGGCAGTAGAAGAAATGGGCGGCTGCCGATGGTGGAAAGGTGAGATGGACCACCGATCACCGGAGATTGGAGGGAATCCCCTTCCCTCTCCGGCGACCGGCGAGGAAGGTGGTGGTGAGTGCGGCGGTGATGGCTTGGCGTCGGGCGATCGCGTGAAGAGAAGAAGCGCCGGTTCTGTTTCTGTGCGATCTAGAGACTGCCGACGCTGTGGAGGTGATCGAGGAGACCACCGCCGGCCTTGGCGGAGGAAGTGGACGGCCGGCGGTGCTTGGGCGTGGAAGGAGAGGGTCAGCTTTCGGCGGCGGCGCGATGGAGTCTTCTGTCGCGCGATGAAGACTCCGCCAAGGTCGACGTCGTTTGGATTCATTTTGGACCTTTTTGTAAATTCTCCTAAATTTTGGACTTATATGTAAATTTTATCTTTGTTTGTAGGAGATCGAGATGAGCCACTAGACTAGACTTAAGTTGGACCAATGACACGGTAGAGGGCAATGGCACCACAAGAACATCGCCCTTGCCGCACAAAGGATGAGGCAGGGGCGACTGCCTGAGCATGCGCCTACCATGCACAAGCTCGCGGTAGCACACGTCGGCCCGCCGCAAGCACGACGCGTGCTCGCAGGGCCACCGCTAGCTCGTGACGGTCGCACCTCGTGCTCATTGGCCGCGCAGACGCGCCTACCGCGAGTCAAGGCGCAGAGGCGTACCACGACGCTCGGCAGTAACAAGCTCGATCGCATGGCGACAAGCCTGCGCTGAGAGCTGGCACAACACCTGTAGGTTGTGCGCGGACGCCAGATCTGCTCTGACCGGAAGAGCGGGAAAGAGGGGAGGGAGAGATGCATACCGAAGGGGAGGATCGATCGGAGCGTGAGAAAGGGAAAGTGGGGAGATGAATGATAATTAGGAATTTGGCGATGAATCAAATATTCGTCGCCAATTTTGCGACTAATTTAATATTCGTCGTAAAAATTTGCAACGAATTATTAAATCGTTGCAAATTCAACGACGAATTCATATTTCGTCGCAATATTCTGTGATTTTTCGTCGCAAAATTAGTGACGAAAATAAAATTCGTTGCCAAATTAGCGATGAATATTAAATTCGTCGCAAAATTATCCCGTCGTTATTTTTTTTTCAAATAATTGAAAATGTCTGATGAAAATATTTCGTTGCTAAATTTATCGAAAAATTTGCAATGAATCCAAGATTCATTGCAAATTTTGCAACGAATCATATATTCGTTGCAAAAATTTGCAATGAATTTTGTGACGAAAATGAATTGTTGAACATTTAAATAATTTTGCAATAAAAAAATTTTTGTTAAAAAATTCATTATTAATTTGTGACGAAATTTGAAATTCGTCATTGATTTTGTTGCAGATTTGCAACAAATTATTTTCGTTGTCAAATTTCGTTGCCAATTTGATGTTTTTTTTTTATAGTGTTCTCTCTAAAGCCTCCATTGTGATCCTTGTACTCTCTTGTGATCATAAGAGCGTTCATCACTTTTAATGATTGATCGAGAAGAAGAAGGGATAGAGGCCATCCAGAAGCGATCAATTAATAGATCATAGGTCGTGGAATAAAAATTTGGGATTGTCAAACCATGTAAACACCACGTGTTAGCAATTGTTTAAGTGCCTTTCATGTGTTTATTTTTGTGACTTTATATTGAGAGAATGAGCATAGAAATAGAATCACACTTGCAAGTTTGAAATTGCTATTTACCTCCTTAGCTCAGCTATTCAATCCCTAACATTATTTATGATCTCATTTCTACTCTTAATTCTCGATAGTTTCCTTCTATATTTTTTGTCATTTTATATTTATAGTTGTATGCCTATTTTGTTTGTTCTCCTACAAGAACCGTGACAAATTAAATTACATAATTGATTGTGTTAACTAATAAACAAATAGACAAATTATAGTATAGAACTTTAGCTTCTATGATACAAAGGTTGAAATTCGTCAACCTAGCGGCTCCTACTAATCCACTCTCGGATCATCGTAAGAGAGGTAAATCACGGTAGACCTTTGATCCTTAAAACTAGTAACTAGCACATGGAGAGACGACACCCTTGCATTTGCGAGAGATTGACCCGTTGTCCTATAATACAATAACTGTATGCGACAGTCACTAGGCCCTTCCGGCGGGGGCAACTTTAACTTCACACTATAAAAGGGGTTGTGTTATTATCGGTATTAAATTAGTAAGATAATGGATGCAACATTGACACTCTAAATAAGTCGTATGACTTCATATGCTAAAATAAATAAATAAAATATACTAATGTTATAGAGCATTGACTCCACATTCAAAAAGAGCCCTTGGGTCCTTTTACAAATGTATAAGTTTTGACAATTTTATATGAGATAGTTTTTTTCTTGGATGGATTAGAGATTATTCGCGTTAGGTGGATTGTAGATCGCTCAACTTAGGTATATATATATTTATCAAGTGAATTATGGGTCATCTATCCTATATATTCATATGTTTTTATGATGCATTTTGTTTTAGATGGGTCGTAGATAGTTCATTCTTATATATGATGCATTTTTTCATTAAGCAAATTGTGAATTGTCTGTCGTATATAATATGTATATACGTGTATTCTTTAATAAATTAAACCGTAATATTAGTAAAATAATAAAAGAGAAAATACAAGAAATGATGAATTCATCTAAAAGTATATTTAATTGAAATTTTATAATAAAATATTAATATTCTTAAATTGTCTAAGACTAATGATATTTACAATTTATTACATACAGGAGATATATTAGTCCACAGGGCTAATCCAATTGGTAAGTGCAAAAGGACTTGTCTATAGTGGACATGGGTCAATTTTCGAATAAGTCATGACCTTAGGCTATCGACGATCTCTCTCCTTTGCGCCCATAAAGGCTGCGATGGAGGGTTACTAATGTGACGATTCCTTTTTTTTATGATATAGGAGATATATTATTTTACATCATATACTTTTCTCTTATATTCACTTTATATGTGTATGCTTGTATTTAGGAGATTTGTCCTCGGGATTTTTGCTCAAGTTTTGTACACAACACTAGTGGAGTTTTTTTTTTTTTTCAAAATTATGCATTTAGTTTATTCAACTATTTTGTATTGTTTTTGGTCTAACATTAGTGATGGTATATGGTGATAAGAGCTCTTCATTGATGGTCGCACGGATCTCCACATAGGTCTCATTCGCACGAGTTATCATATGTTAGCCTCTAATGGATGAGCAACCGTTACATCAACCTGTTTGTTCGTGTGTTTAGGTCATTATGAAATCTTGCATTGAATGTTGGCGGTTCATAATGGTATCACAGTCGTTACTCTTTTTTCAGTCGCTTGGAATTTTCGTTCCCTATATAAGAGTAAATGATATGGTGTTGGTGGAAGGTATGGTCCTCTTTCCTACTCAAGTCATTTCTCTTTATTCAACTATTTTGTATTGTTTTTGGTCTAACATTATTGATGGGATATGATGATAAGAGCTCTTCATTGATCTCCACATAGGTCTCATCCGCACGAGTTAGATTACCGGTACGGGTTATCATATGTTGACCTCTAATGGATGAGCAACCGTTACATCTACCTGTTTGAGTCATTATGAAATCTTGCATTGAGTGTTGGCGGTTCATAATGGCGTCGCAGTCGTTACTCTTTTTTCAGTCGGTTGGTATTAATCTTGGAATTTTCATTTCCTATATATATAAGAGTGAATGATATGGTGTTGGTGGAAGGTATGATCCTCTTTCGTACTCAAGTCATTTCTCTTCATTCTACTACTTCTGTTTACATAGCTACAAGTCTCTTTTCTCCGATCCAAGATTGATTTGATCATCAGAGGAGTTTCATTAGCCATGTCGATGCCCGCTAATAAGTGTTGATGTGCATGATTATTTGGCCGCTCATGTAGAAGTTACAAATAGTGCAAAGATCAATAGACAAAGTCGACATCCAAGGTTATCTAGCCGTTTAGATTCATAGTTGAAAGAAGGAACCCATCAATTATTGTAGTTTACATTTGGTGAGTAAAAATTAACCTCATAACAAGCCAACGTCTTGTGGAGCACGACATTATCAGTCTACAATTCGAACACACAAAGGTTTTCTCCTAGTTCGGTGTGTAAATCAAACACTCACAACCTTTAATTGTTTAGAGGCACCTACAAAAACTCCACAAATGCTTTGTTTATCGAATGATCGATAAAAGAAGGAAAAAGATCAATGGCGAAAAAAAATCGACTATCGAAAAGTAAAGGAACGAATAAGGAAAAGAGGAGAGAATAAATGAAATGGAAAGACAAGAGGTATGGTCATGGTCATTAATAGAGTTGTAAACGAACCAAGCGTTTATGAACAAGTTTGGTGTTTGACTCAATAAGAACGCATTTACGTTCATTCAATATACATCAAAGTCAATTGATAAACAAGCTTGAATAATTTGATAAATTAAATAAACAAATTTGAACACATATGTGTTCGGCTAGTTAATATTCATGAACAGTGTTTGTGAATAGTGTTCATGAACAAACTCATTTAAAAATTATTTATGAGCTTATTTATACTAATTTATAAATAAGGATTAAAATATTAAAAATTTAAATAAACAAACAAGCTTGACTTAAAAGCTTGATAATGTTTCAATAAACCAAACTTAAACAAGCTTAATTCAAATTTGAATCGAACTTGATTAGAAGCTTGATACTCATTAAACAAGCCAAGTTCAATTTAAACTCAAGCCAAGCTCAATCTCCAAAAAAAGAAATCAAGTCAAACTTAATAGATTTTTCAATAGTTTGGTTAATTTTAGACTTGACTTTAGCTGGACTTAATTATCTTATCAAACAAGCTTGAACACTGTAAAACTTAACTTGACTTGGCTCGTTTACAACCCTAATCATTAGGTCATGGCTAAGCCATGGTCGTGAGCTTACGAGCTTGTTAGCTCAGTGTTGCCATTATTGTTTTGATTTTGGAAGGATAAAAATTAAGTCAAGATTAATAGACAAACAAATTTAGTATTCATCCTTTCCCTATCCCCTAATTTTAGATCAAGTGCACAAAAATAAACTTATCATTTGTAGGACCATAAAAATTGCATGTTTATTCGCAAACTGGGATAACTTAAAGGGTATGACATAAAAAACTTGGAAAATAAAAAGATACTTAAACTACCTTTGTATAAAAGATCATACTACATTCATACATGCTCTACTACATCTTTTTTGAGAGGCATGAGGCGAGTGGATTGAATGATCCTACACTGTCAAATTATAAATACTAACAAAAGATAGCTTGTGAAATCGCGTAGCTGTTATATACACACGCGCGCGCGCACACACACACAACCCAAATAACATTCTCTATCTCGTGGATACTTACCGTTGTCTCGGTGCTATGAACGGTTCAAGGACCAATTGAAGTTTTGGTAGGATATTTTGATAGGACCTCCGTCGTTCATAAGATGAGTCAAAAGGCCAGCTTTAGTTGCATCAAGGTAAGTTAAGACCAACTTGAGTGTATCTTTTTCTTGTCCAAAGTCTGCGCTGTACCTGTATCATGAACCTTATGCAAGTTAACAAAACGATACCAAAACATAGGATAATAGTGAATAATTGCAAATGAACTGGCACGAAGTTGTGCGAGCTAGGCGAGAACTGATAAGAACTTATCGGAGACTAAGCATTTCTATTTATATGCGATTGAATTGCTTTTACTTAATTGTGATTTTATAACCTATAACAATCACCATCCTAAAGTATGTCGATTATACAGGCAGAGTAAACTATCAAGGAAACGTACCACTTGAAGATACTGCTGAGATGGATTATCCTCTTCTCAAGATCCACCTCTACACCCCCGTGAAGAAAGAACTCCCTTGCAGCATATCGGAGTTCGACTTCGACACCTTGGGCAGAGAAGAACCTTACAGTTGGACTTGAACGGGTTCCATTGCACAAGCCAAAATGGATCAAAGGATTCACCTTATCCAGAGCCAACTAAAGGAATTGACTATATTTAGCGGACTTGCTCATTAATAATGATAGTATGATTAGGAAGATAAATGAAGTTAATACCTCTAGGCGCTTGTCACCGGCACTGAATGACTTGAGCAATGAGTAAGGCTGCCTTCTGTTTGATCGGAGGATGCCATTTTTGATGGAGGAAAGTGAATAAGGCAAGCCTCCGATTATATACTGGAAGTCAGTATCGAAAGCCCTCCTGTCAATCATTCCTGGTTGGCCAATCTTGATGATAGCATGGATGACCATTGCATTATACAAGTTCAAGAAGAAAGTCAGCTTCTCGTCGGCTGAAAGGCTGAAAATATCAATCCGTTGCAGATCTCGAACTAGGTTAACATATCTGCACAACGTGCCAGGAAAATGAAAATTCAATATGAATGCTTGGAAATTCACCACATATCTTGTAGTCTATTAATTCTCTTTATAACCAGATAACCTGTAAATTGAAATCAATCATATACCTAAAATCGGAGTACTCAATCATTTAGTCTGACAATAAAAGAATGAACCAACTTCGTTATATGATCACTTTCATAATAAACTATACTGAATCAAAGTCAAACATCCAAGTGAGAGAGATATAATAAGATCCCAAGATAGTTTGTAGTCTTCTTTCAGAAAGCAACTGCAAAATCCTTCCATACTAGTTTTGTATTCTCTAAACCTAATATTAAGCGATGGTAGCCATAATTCTTCAAATGGACATAAGGGAAAAGGCATCAGAAAATAAGAATATGAAACAGTAGTCACCGATTGCTTTACTAAACAATAGCATCCACGTGAAACTGCTGTAATTCTTCAAAAGAAATTAGGGGAAAAGGCATAAGAAAATATGAAAATGCCATAGTAGTCCCTTATTGCTTCCGTAAGTGATAACACCTTGGTCTATTGAAACAATTAATTGAAGATTTCAATATAAAACTGCAACAGATTGATGACGTTCTGAATATGCAAATGAGAAAGAAGGCAAAAGTTCGTGAGGGAAAAGGAATGTGATCGATGGAATAAACATAAGAAACTACACTTTTTCTGAAGGAAATTGAGGGAAAGGCATAATAAAATATGAATGTGAAATAGTAATTGCCTATCGGATTCAGAAGCAACACCATCTTAGTCTACTTAACACGTTGATTGAAGATTTCCTCATGAGACTGAAGCATAATAATTTAAGTCTGATCATGCAAATCCAGCACAGTTTTGGTCAAACGATCAAACCATGCAACGAGGAAAGCACATTGCAAGTGCGATTATAGTGTAACAGCACCACCTAGAACCCACATACCTTCGAAACTCCTCACTGGCACCTATACGACCATAGTCCAAATGGCGCCTATCATTAGATGCATAAGCTTCAAGAATTGCTTGCATTAGCTTAGTAAGCTTCAGCCCAACAGTTTGAATTGGCTTTAGTTCATTATCATTTGTTGCTCCCCTGAAGTTGAAGCATCTAGGAATTGATGGTTCATGCTCAAGGAAACGGTAGAAATGATTATGCCCGTCCTCGAAGTCATTCTCCCTGTATAAATAAATTGTCATGCAAATATGCACAAAATAAGCCTCTAGAATTATAGAGTCAACATAAATATCTAGTAGTTCGACAAAAGTATTTTCATCATAAGACTCACCTAAATACATCATGTATGAAGTGCTTCCTGGCAAGCTCTTTACCGGTCTCAGCTGCCTGTAAATTGTAGACCAATTCATCGACTGGTGTGATAAAATGGATATCAATGTAGGAATTAGGAAATAATGAATTTTTATTGTACTAGCCAGAGATTGAAGGCGAACTTTAGTGCAACAGTAACCGTGTGACTTAGAGGCCACATGTTCGAATAGTAAAAATAGCCTCGTGTAATCCAGAGTAAAGCCACTTATAATAAACTCTTTTTCACAACACCAAGTTGTTTCTTTTTCACAACACCAAGTTGTTTGTTCCGAGTCAGAGATTGTATGCGCATAAGCAAAGTCAAACCTATTGCTTAATGGAAGAAGCAGATGGAATGACGTTGAAACAAATAGGATTGACATTTGGATTATCACTGAAGTTTTTTGTATTTAAACAAATGGATGGAAAATCATAGCGAAAGAGAAGACCTTTTTTTTCTTTTACTTTCTTAAGAACATTCACCCCACGGAAAGGGCCCGACACCGAAAGCGGACCATGATCCGTGGAGTGGCCACCGACATCGCATGTCCACTGAGCACTGACCATACCTCGAAGTACCAGAAGCAGAACGCTGGGACCAGCCGAACAATGGAGTCACCCCTCTCGCACTTGCCTTTCCCACTCTAGTGTTTCCGTAACCGTGGAATTCTAATCGAACGGATGAGATCGGATTGATAAGAAGAGGGATAAGGGAAGGCGAGGTACCTTCTTGCGGCCGCAATCGAGGTGGCTGATGAGGGCTTCGACCGCGTCGCTGCCGGTGAAGCAGTTTTTGACGAGCTTCATCCGCGAGATCCGGTCCTGGATAGGGAGACGTTGCCGCAGAACTCGCGCCACATCAACCATCGCGTCTGGCCGCTCCCCCTCCAGCTCCTCCTCGTCGTCAAATCCGTAAACAGGAATCCGTGGAGCCGTCTCCGGGCACCGCCTGCCGGCCATCTCTCGCAGACGCCGATCGAACTCTCCGCTGTTCCGCAGGGAATTGAGCGCAACCAGTCCACCCAGCAGCTTCTCGTTGAAGAAGATAGCCGGCACGGCGGCGCTCCCGGTCCGCTCCACCAACTCCAGATCCCGCTCCGGGAACACGTCCAAGTTGATCTCGACGTAAGGGATGCCCCGTTCGCGGAAGAACGATCGGACGGCTCCACAGTCTCGGCATCCGGAGCGGGAGAAGAAGCTGACCCGGCCCTTGATCTCGAAGCCTTCCCTTTCAGTATCTGCCTCCTCCGTCTCGCTCTCTCCTTTAACCCGCACGACGACCTTGAGGCCGTGGAGGTGAAACTCGGTCACGGGTGCAGCAGGATCGCACTTGCCGTCGACCAGCGGCGGATCCTTCAAGGAGGAGGAGATCCTCTTTGCGATGGCGGCGGAGAAGACGATGCTCCTGTCGCGGATGAACTTACCCAGCGCAGTAAACTCGACGGCGGAGTTGAGGGAGATGGATCGTCCGATAGGGCGACGCTCCTCGTCCGGCCCGATAGACCGCTCCTTCGCAATCGCAGCCGGGGGTTCCGGCAGGGGAAGACGGGAGTGCGGCGGGACGAACTCCACCTCCTTCAGGTACTCATTCTTCTCTCCACCAAACCCTTCTTCGCCGGCCACCTCTTCCCACTCCCGTTCCTGATCGCGATCCATGGCCGGAGAAGAGAGAGAGGCTTCCTTTCCCATGGCTTGCTTGCTCCGAGCGTTAGAGAGAGGAGGCGGGGGCTTTAAATACGACGACGATGACGAGAAGGCAAAGAGGAATCGAGAAATGGTCGTAAATTTAAAAAAATTAATTAATTATTTTTTTCTATTTATTTATTATTTTCTTCTCCGGCGTCTGTTTTGGCAGGTTGGAAGCCTTCCGGTCCACGTGGACCGAGTCGCCGGACCGATCACGTGCGAAGCCACCACTCTAGTCTGACCCTCCGACGGCCGTTTTATCAGGGGGGAAAATTAATATTTTAAATTCTTTTTCAAAATATCTAATTTCTTTTACTTAAATTCATCCAAAAAATAAAATTTTAATTATTCTATTAAACGTTTTTATTTAAAAATTATTGATGATTTTTTAAAACCCCAAATTTATGTGAAATTAATACTGTTTATTCGTAATGATTTTATTTTAAATGTATTTCGTTGAAAATTATTTGATTTCGTTTATATTTTTAATTTTAAATTTGAAGTCCTAATAAAAATCAAAAAATGATAAGGAAATTTTAATAAAATAAAAAAAATATTAAAACACTTAGCAACTAGTCGCTAGAATTGTTTTACCGTAATTTTTATTAAATTAAAAATGATTTTATCAATTTTAATCTTAAACAATTCATTAACGAAGTTGATATACTCTCCAACTTCCTTTTGAATTATATATATATATATATATATATATATATATATATATATCTTATTAGGTAGATTAAACATATAAATCTTTCTATGTCATTATGTTCTATTTCTTATTATATCATCGTTGATACTTAAATGAATTTTATTGTATTTTATTGTTTCTAACGTCTTTTTAAGTCTTTTTTTTCTTGTTTGATGTTTATATTTGTCATAATTTTGCATTGCCTGATTGAGTAATTATTGGCTATCAAAGTATATATTCATATCATTTTAAATGGATGTTATATAACATAAAAAATAATCCTAAATACCACAACTCATCATCACATATCTTAACATTTATTTTATTACGTCTAATAGTGCTAAATTTAAATTTCATATATTATGTCTTTACTCTACTAAGCCTAAAATATTTCACTTCTAGTGTTTTCCATCAAAATTTTAGTTTAACATTTACTCCTTCACGTATCTCATCTACCAAAATAATATCAACTGTAAACAAGATTCACCACGATACTATATCTTAAATGTGTCTAGTAGTTTATCCATAATTAGTGTAAAAAGATAAGAACTCAGTTGATTCTTGATATAACTCTATTTTTATTGGAAACATTTCAGTTAATCTACTTGAGTCTTGACTCTAGTCATTACTTCCTCATACATATCCTTAATTAGTTAAATATATGTTACGCTAATACCTCTCTTTTTTAGAATTTTATATGTAATTTTTCTTGAGATTCTATCGTAAATTTTTTCTAAGTCAATGAATATTATATGTAGATCTTGTTTTTGCTCCCAATACTTTTCAATTAGTTTCTTAAGAAGATGTATAGCTTCTATTATTGACCTCTTAGGCATGAACTCAAATTAATTTTCAGAAACTATAATCTCCTTCCTTAATTTTTTTTTTATTACTCTTTTTCAAAGTTTCATAGTATGACTCATTAATTTAATACCCCTATAATTTACATAAGTTTGTACGCCTCTTTTATTCTTATATAAGAAAATTAGAGTTCTTACCGTCCATTAAATAGACAATTTTTTTTTTATTTCGATATAATGTTAAATAATTTGTAACTCATTTAATATTTTATTTCCCTAAACACTTTCATACCTCTATAAGAATATCATCTGATCCAATAGCTTTTCAGTTTTTTATCCAATTTAAAACTTGTTCTACTTCTAAAATTTGAATTCTACGATAAAAATTTAAATTTCTATATTTATTTTACCTACTTAAATTACCTAAATTATGTTGGTCATCTAATTCTTCGATAAAAAGTTGATGAAAATACCTCTTCTATCGCTATTTTATTTCTCTTTCATTTGCTAGTACTTTTTTGTATTCATTTTTAATAAATCTTATTTTGTTAAGATATTTTATCTTCCTCTTTTTCACTTTAGCTATTCTATAAATATCTTTTTTTACCTTCTTTTGTATCTAATTTTTTATATAACCGTTTAAAAGTTTTATTCTTGATTTCATTTACTATTTTCTTAGTATCTTTTTTTTTTGGCTATTATATATATTTTTTAAGTTTTTCTGATTCTCACAAATATATAAATCCTTATAAGTCATGTGTTTTTCCTTCACTTTCTCTTATATTTTCTCATTCCATCGCGAAGATTCCTTATTCAGTGGTTTATGCTCCTATGACTCACCAAGTACACTCTTGACTACTATTTCCAACTTTAATATCATCTTATCCCATGTCGTATTATGATCACTGTATATTTTATCAAATACTTGTACTTCTATCTTCTCCTTAAATATATTTTGTTTCTCATCCTTTAACTTTCACAATTTAATTCTAAGAGTCGTGTATATCTTTCTTCTATTGATACTATGTTTGACACATATATCTAACACTGCTAACGTATGTTAGGTAGTTAATGGGGCATTTGGTTGGTGGAGAATTTTCGAATTTTCTATTTTCATTTTCTCAGAAAACGAAAAAACGTGGAAAATGACGTTTGGTTCATTTTCAATCTCCGTTTTTCAAAAAATAAAGCAGTGTTTTCTGAAAAATTGGAAAACGAAAAAACGCAGCCTAAGTTTCTCCAAGGATGATATTACAATCTTTACAAATCTTTATATTCCGCTTTCTATCCATAAGAAAGTAAATTTATGATTTATTATGTTGGTGCAGGGGCACTAGATAATCGAACCTGTGTTTTGATTATGGCAAAGACACAAAGTTAAGTTTATATTGTTATCTCACGGAAGGCTAGCGACACAGGAAGCCGTGGTGGGAATCGAGTGGAAGAGCTACTATCGACGAGTGAGAGATTGTAAGGTCGTGTCCTCTTTACGGGGATGACCGTAGGCGACGATTCGACTAAGACTTCCTGTGGAAGGTCTAGGTCGAGATCGGACGGTTAGAAACCGTCGTATTTATCATTTTCTGAGCTAATCTTATCAGAGGGAAGTGGGCCGGGCAATGATCAATATCATCGCTGATCATATCGATCGATGAGATGCATCGCCGATCGCTCATCACCGATCGATGAGGCATCACGAATTGATGGCGATATTCAACTTTTGCGCTTAGGTCAAAGCGGATAACGCTTCGACGCGCTACTTCGCGATAAAAATTTGGAAAATTCATGATCCGCTTCCAAAGAAATAGGAGACAAATTGAGAGGCTAAAGTCTATAAAAGGAGGGAGGATTCATCTCCAAATCACATCAATTATTCATCAAGTGCTCCTACAACGCCAACGCTCAACAGTCATAACGCCGACGCGACGCCAAGTTTGATCTTCTTCGCCGGCCAGATTCAAGTAATATTTTGATATTATATTCGTATTTTTATCTTCATAACGAGGTGAGGTATATTTGTTGCCTCATCCTCGTATTACTTTTTTGTAATCGTTGTCTCTACCTCCAACGAGAGGAGGAGACGTTTAGTGCTTTCTCCGTGACGCTGCCTAGGACCGATAGGGCCTTGGAGTAGCAACCGCTGGGTTGTGAACCAAGTAAAATAAACGTGTTCATTTATTTTCACTGCTTTTTCTCAGTATTGAATCTAACGAAAAGAAAAAGATTTACGATCGCTATTCACCCCCCCCCCCCCCCCTCTAGCGACGCTTCTCGATCCAACATATTATTCCTACTTTTGAAAATAACCAAACATTCTTCTCTTTTCTTGAAAAATATATTAACTAGTATAAAGTCATATGCTATCGCAAAATTCAATATAGTTTTATCTTCTTCATTTCTTATTCCAAACCCATAACCCAATACACCCTCTCATATTCCTTATTTTTCACTCTGACATGTTCATTTAGATCGCCTCCTATTAAAATCATTTCAATTGATGGAATATTTTATAATATTTCATTTAGGTCATCCCAAAATCTTGATTTGGTACCTTTATCTAATCTTTCTTGAGGTGTATATACGCTAATTACATTCATAGTGTCTTTCTCCACTATTATCTTAAGAGCTATAATTCTATCTTTTTTTCTAACTACTCTTATAATTTTATCCTTTAATGAACTATCTACAATAATACTCACTCAATTTCTTATTTTACTCTTTCTTGTGTATCATAACTTACAATCCGAGTTCTCTATCATCTTTACCTTCTCGTCTATCTATTTTGTCTCGTATATATAAAATATTAATTTTTCTTATAATCATCAGATCTACTATCTCCATTATTTTACTAGTGAGGGTTCTTATATTTAATTTCATGCTCCAAATCTTAAACTATTAATTTTTCTATAATATTTATTCTTACTCAACTTATGATGCGAAAACTCTTATTTAATTAATAATATATCTAAATTATCATGGAGATGTAATGGTCCTTACTATATATTACAGTCGGACCCTGCAATACGAACTATTTATATTTATCACTACATTCGAATTTTTGAAATGTAATGATCGTTACCAAGAGTCGAACCCTATAATGCCTTTTTTCCAAGAAATAATATAACTTTAGTATAATAATTAAATGAATTTATTTATTAAAAATTTATCTTAGTTTAACATTGACTAATAATCTAATGGAAATCCTCTTCTTTTATTCAAATTTGAGATCGATTGTGACAAAATTAATTCATGGGAGGAAGTTGTGAATTACATATATAAATAAATAAAAGAGTTCCCTTTATATAATAAGATAGAAACGATAAAAAAGAATAATTTTATAATTATAATTTTTATTTTTAAAAAATGAAGTAATAGTTGGTTAAAAATTAATGATTGAATAACGGTTAAAAATGAATTGTTATTGATTAATTTTTAAAAATAAATTATTTTCTAGATGTGTGAAAAATAAATAAAAAGTAAGATTTATAAAGAAATTATTTTTTATAAAAAAAATTGATAGTAAAAAAATGAATAAGTTTTTTTTTTAATGTTTGATGTGGCGTCCAAGGAGAACCAAAAAAAATCTCTTAAATAATGGAAGATGTCTATGTCTCCTTAGAAGGTTTTGTGATTAACACGATAATAAAATTATATAAATAAGTAAAAATTAATTTTTTCAGAGCTATAAATTTTTCAAAGTGTCTGTTCTCTTATCGTACTAATTATGAATTAAGTAATATATTCTTCATAATTTATCTTTTTCGTATTAACTATGAAATCGATGAGGATGTTAAAGATGAACGAATTATCTTTTACATCAATATTATATTAAAGATGTCCTTGTGTATAAATTAATTTTGCTGGCAACATTTTTAGAATTAAAAAAATATGTTTAGATGCTATTTTATTTTATTTTATTGAATAATTTTTTAATAAAAATAATAATTAAGGGTTTTTTTTTTAATTTTTTACCCTGTATATAGACATTTCGATGGTCAAGTGATGAATCGTTTACCTGCTCTGGACTAATCAGGTGCGAGTGGGGCCCAAGGGTGAAGTACGACGATGCCACCATTCGCGGACGGATTTGACGGGGAAGTCGAGGTGGAGGGCGATGATTGGACCAATGGGAAGCTGCCGCGTGTTTGGTGTCGAGAATTATGACGACGCGTGGTCCCTCTCGATAAATGACGTGGTTGACGAGGGTGACGTTGGACCGTCGTTCACGGATCCGGCGAAAGCTGCGTGGCCGCTTGATTCCCCCCGCGTCTCCAGCCGTGACTTAGTTCGGACGTTTGCGCGTAACTAACAAGTCGTTACTTTTGATAAATCCCAACGCTAATTTTTAATTGTCGTTTTTGAAAGAGTAACAAAGGACACGATCAAAATAAGCCACGGAAAACCTTTTAACTTGAACAATTTATTAAATGGTTCACTTAACTTTTAAAAATAGCTAAAGATCACCTTCAACCTTTTGTATTTACTAACTAAAGGGTATATATATTTTTTTAAAATATATTATTCTTATTGACAAATGGATCAGGATCGTTGATCCCTATCAAGTTGCAAAATCACGATCGCTAGTCTCAATCTTTGACTTTAAAATTGTGGCCAAGTCAACCACAGCTAAGCTCGACATAACCGAGGCATGGGCGAAGATAAGATCTTCGATTATAATTAATAAAAAAATAAAATTTTATAATTACGAAGTATTACAAAATAATTATATTATAATTTTTCTTTTCGAATTTTCATATTTTAAAATTAGATATAATAATCTTATATTCTCTTTATAATAACAATCGCAGCAACGGATAAAATTAATATCAATAATTTATAAATTAATGGATATATTATATTTTTTTTGACATAATTAACTTCTCTGAAATATTATCTAGGTCTTTCAATCTTTAAAATGTTTGATTAAAATACATATTATATATATATATTTTAAATTGATTATTTATTCTATTTGAAATGAATTATTATTAATTATGTTATGTATAATAATAATTATCCATACATATTTATTATATGAGTTGTGACTAAAAATATTAATTTATATTTTATTTAAATTTTTTTAAACAATATTTAACTTATTAATCTTAATAATAATAAATTTTTTCAAAATAAAAATTAAACTTAAAATATAATTTATAACTTATTTTATTTTTTTTAAATGATAGAAAAAAAATAATTAATGTTTAAATTTTATTCTTCTAAATCTTGAAGATTGCAACACAAAAAATAATAATTTAATAAAAAAAATAATTATAAAAAAAAATTGAGTTCAGTGTGGACAACTGTCCATGTTGAGCTCATACTAACTCCGCCCGTGATAATAACCAACTAGATTGCATGGCTAAATTGGTCGCAATCTCTATTAACAAAGTTCGTTGTAGCCTAGCCATGATCAACCTATTCGTTGCAATGGCCTTCTTGGTTGCGATCAACCTCCTTGTCGCAAATTTGCGGTCGAAAGATTTGTCAAGGCTTGTCCACACTCACGATTAGAGGTCACGATGAACTTGATCGTAGTCGATAATTATGGTCGTAGCTACCAACAGCAATTTTAATTTTTATCATTTAATATATTTTTAACGAGAAGTATCTTTTAGAAGAAAAAAAACATATTTTATCATAAATATTAAACTTGAGTGTGCCTTTTGAGCATTTGTAACATGTTAATATAAATAAGCTTACATTAATTTTATTGAAATACTCTTTAACCATTTGTTTTCAAAATTAATCAAACTTAATTAAAACCACTTCAAAATTGTAGCAGCTATATAATAACTTCTACAATAATTTTTTGAAGTGAATTTAATCGAGTGAAAATAATTTTGATCAAATTTATATAATTTTGACAAGTTGTTAAAAAAAATATTTTATATAAAAGTGTTTCATCTGCAGTTTCGTTGAACAAAATAAATTTTAAAAAATATATTAAATCAATTTATTTTAAGAGTTGCAACAATTAAGGCTGATTTTAATATGCCGTAATCTATTTTGTAATGTAATTCAGATTACTGATTTCTTTGTTTTATTACTGTCTTAATATTGTAATGTAATATAATCTGGATTACAAAAGGTACTAAAGTTTTGTAATCTAGATTACAAAACAAAATCTATGTAATTCAGATTACATTACAAACTGTAATCTAAAAAGTGTTGGATGCTCAACAATCGAAGTCAATCTTTGTCGATCATTGCCGCCATCGATCGGTCGGCCGTTGTCGTCACCCATCGGCCCCAATAATCGACGATTGTCCGTGAGTAGTAGCGATGATTCGATGATTGGCCATGATCGCCGCCGACCGATCGATGGCGACGGCCATCGGCGATCGGCCGATCACGATCGGCGCGTCAGCCGATCGGCCGACGATCGATCGCAGGCGATCGACGACGGCCGCGACCGCTAACGATCGGGCGATGATCGGCCGCAAGCCATCGGGCGATCGAGCCGACCGATCACGGCGATCGATGACCGGCCGCCGACGATCGATAACGCCGACCGCGGCCACGGACTGACAACCGGCATGCATCGACGACGGTCGACAACCGGTGAAGGCCGACCGATCACCGCCAACCATCGATCGCCGTCGACCGCCGATTGTCGATCTGTCTATCGTCGGTCTGTCAATCGTCGATTAATTGTCGGTCGATCGTCATCATCGTCTTTATCTCTGTCATCGTCATCGCAGTCTAAGAGTAACGGCTGCAACAATGATTGCAATAACAATTATGTTTTTTTTTTCTTTTTGTTTTAAAAAAGAAACATCAATTCTAATAATTAAGGCTATTTATTTAATTTTTATCTATTTTTTAATTATGGTAAATCAGAAGAATATTTTTGAAAAAAAATACTATTGAGAAGGATTGAGAGGTATGGGATATCCTTGACTTAATTAGCAAGAGCAATTTTGACATAGTATCCGGAGGTATGAATGCAATAATTAATTGAATACTATACTCAATTAGTCATTAGTAAGCTTTAAAAGCCCTCAGTGTCCTCGGAGTTACGGTAGAGCTCTTAATTATTCACAATTTGACCTTCAATTATAGTGAATTTATAGAATTTTCTTTCAAATGAAATAAAAAAACTAGAAAAGTTAGAATTGTTGAGGTTGACTGCGTGAACATTCTTTGATTTATCTCTCTCATTCGAGCATGGGATAATCGTAGGAGGTCGCTAAGGGATCGTTCCATTTTTTTTTTATTAAAAGCCCTCCAATGCCCTCGCGGCTACAGTGCAACAACATGACATCCAGCTTGGCTCCCAAGCACTCACAACTCGATCCTCAGTTACGACGAATTTATAAAATTTCTCTCCAAATGGAATGACAAATCAAAAAAGATAAGTTGTTTGCGCAAGTACTCCCCGATTTATCTCTCTCCTTCAAGTATGTGGCAATCGCATGGGGGTCATTAATGTGGTAGTTCTATATAAAAGTTCCCCAACTACAGGATGTTCAGTTTGGCTCTTAGGTATCCACGGTTCGATTCTCATGTATGATGAATTTACAGGATTTTTCTTCTAATTGGGTGACAAATCAAGGAAGCTAAGCCTATTGTGGTTGTATATACAAGTACTCTCCGATTTATCTCCCTCTTCAGATATGGGATAGTCGTAGCAGGGTTACTAATATAGTAGTTCTATTTTTTTAATTAAAAACCTTTAATTATGCCCCCGGGACTATGGTGCAGCGACAACTTGTTCACTTTAGCTCCCAAGTATCCACGATTCGATCTTAGACGCGATGAATTTGTAAAATTTTTCTTCAAATGGAATGACAAACTATGGATGCTAGGGTTACCGAGGTTGCTTACATGAGTACTTATCAATTTACCTCTCTTCTAAAAATATAGGACAATTACAAATAGACCGCTAATATGACAGTTCTATATTAAAAACCCCCCAACTATGTGGTGGAGTCATGTTCGCTTCTGGATTTTCTTGATGATCACATGTGAGGTCGGGCGCTCACCTCAGTTGCCATTGATATCAAGTCCTCCTTTCGGGCAAAGAGTCATTCTAAATACCTAATACTTAGATTATAAAAATAAAACCACCCGACTACAGTGTAATGATAGAGTGCTCATGCTCTTACAGCAACGGCACATCGATAAGAATTTAGAAAGTCACTGTGATAATCATGGTTCAATTCCCGCTAACCACAGTTTGCGGAGAGAATTTCATCATTTTCCACTCGCTCATGGGTTGCGGAGGCGGGTACCCATTTTCCAACTGGATCGGAGTGGAGGTGCGGATCCAATTGGCGTACACACTTCGCATGGCGACTTGACGGTACGTCATCCTGATTTATCCTTGTGGGCTGATGGCAACTCTTCGAAGGCCATGGGACAAAGCCGGTTCACCAAGTAAATTAGTCGGGCGAAGCCCGGACACCTCTTGTAAATAAAAAAAAAATGATAGAATGCTCAAATTTATTTTGATATTCTCGGTTCGATTTCTAACTACATAACACTATAGAATATTTTTTTTGAATAGGATAAAAAATCTTAGAATGTTAAGTTGTTTGATCGCCCACTATAAATACTATCATATTCACAAATCAAGAAATCAGAAGTATAATTTATGTGTATTTAGAAAATAACCTTCGGAATATTTATTTATATTGACATTCGAACTCTAATTTTTTTTAGTTATTCATTTAAGTTTTGTATCAATGCACCACGTCTTTAGTAAAAATAACACCTTTTAGTCTATCCAAATCATTACCGTAAAAGATTAGAATAGTCAATTTAGCGATTTTCATCGGTCTGTCCTATAATCATTATAAAGAAAGAAAATAAATCACGGAGAACTCTATGAACTTTGACATAGTGGCCAAGATATGTACGGACTATCTGAATACAGAAAAAAGCTTTAGACTTCCTCCGAAATCAATCCATATTATTTCTATAAATACTATTATGTCTTAACCATCACGTCATCCTCATGGAACTACTTAATCCACAATTCATATAAAGATATATTATTGAAAACAATTTAATCTTATCGGCAGCAGAATATATAGTTCAAAATTGCTCCAATTTGCTCAAGGAGCACCGTGTAGTGACAAAAATGAGGAAACATTCTATAAGCGTTGCGATATTATTCGATGACGAATTTTAAAAAAAATCTATTTGGAAAGTTTTGGGACTCAGGAGTTTGTCTGATTGATAGAGTACCGTTTCGGTATTAGACCATCGTTCAGAAATGGTGCGACTATAGAGTCCAGACTGAACCGTGAAAAAGTTACAAGTGCTTTCCTAATTTACCCTTGGTGGCCGGTAGAGGTCACTTGGATTCCGACCTTATCCGATTCAACTATTTGTGAAGCATCTTGAAGATCCGTAGGATAGAATCGTCATTTCTAGAAATTAGTTGGACAAAAAATTCGGATATCTCATGCCAATAAAAAAAAATTGCTCCAATTTGATTAAAAATATTATACATGGAGCACTGTAATATTAAAATACTCTTTATTAACTTCGTCAAAATTATTCAAACATAATTAAAATCATTTTAATTTAATTAAAACCATGTCAAAACTATTGTACCAGTTATTGATGAGAATTATTACAATATTGTGAAAGCTACGACATAAGCATAGTTGCTATAGCAATTTTAAGGACATTTTAATCCGGTTTAAATAATTTTAATCAATTTGATAAATAATATTTTGACTCAACAATATTCTATGTATTTTTGATAAATAATTGATTGTATTCAAAATGTCGGAGTAAGAATTTATGATTATCCTAAGTACTATATTTTAATTTTTCTAAGTAATAAAATATTTTTCGAATATAATTTGATATGGATATGACTTAGCTCGTAGGACTCAAACAATCATTAAAGGGATGGAATAACGCCTTGGCAGGGACTGTTTCGAGTTAAAAAGTAACACAACTTGAGGGAGGTTGAGGTAAACATAATTGGGAGCAAATGCAACTCGAGAAAGGTCTAAGATTGAAATAGGTCAAGTCGAAAGCGAAGACAACTCGAGAATGGTCTAAGACAGGAGCAGATTAGGTCGAGAGCGAAGACGACTCGAGACAGGTCTAAGACTAGCGCAGGATGAGTCGAGAGCGAAGATGGCTCGAGAAAGATTTAAGACCAGAGTAGATCGGGTCGGGAGCGAAGACGACTCGAGAAGGCGGGGGACCTTTCAGAATATTCTCTTCTTGTATAGAGTATGAACGATCCCCCAATAACTTATCTGCATGATGATTCATATCCGCTCATGGTTCGCCACGTGAAAATTCCCAACAGAGGTTATCCCCTAACAGCTCAATAGGCACGGTAGCTAGAGGATAACCTCAATATATGAAGAACCCTCACAGGTGCTATAAAAGGGAAGATTAAGAAAAATGTGCACTCTCTCCACTCTCTAGACTCTCTGAACTTTTCAGTCTGTCTTCTTCTCTACACCTTCTTCTTCTCTATCTAACTTAAGCATCAGAGAGCTAAAATTGGGAACTCCGACTACGATCTCTGGACGTGTGTTGATATTGACAGGGATATTGTTGCGGTCGTGCAAATCCTATCTTTTTCGAAAGCCCGATGAAAAGCACCCTAAAACGCAACCGCATCAATAATATTTTAACATAACAATATTCTATGTATTTAAAGTAATTTTGATTAAATTGAGATAGTTTGTTTAAACACATTATATTATATCAATATATCATAGCTGTTACACATTATAATAACTACAATATAGCTACTACAACAATGTTAAAATTAAAATAAGTGCTTTGGAAATGAGAAAAATAAGAAGGTGTTATTTTGATTTTTTTTTTTTTTAAAATGTTGGTTTGATAAAAATAACAATAAAAAAATGTCTTTTTATTTTTTTTATTTCATTTCTATGCATAAATTCATGCCTATTTTGTATTATTATTTATACCATAAAAAATTTAAGTTCAAGCAACTTCAAATGAAGACATTGTCAAAGGTTCTTACTTGATCATGATCAACACACTATTGACGTGATCAACCTTAAAAAAAAAATATGACGATCGATTTGCCACAAATGAAACGTGGAAAATGGATGGAGATTGACGATATTGAAATGGTCACGCAAGCCAAATACGAGCTACACAAGGCATTTACTAAATTAGAGAAGACCAAGAACAAGTTTTTTTTTAAAATAAATAAATAAATAAATCGAGTGAGAATTGTTTTCCATGGAAGACTAGGGAGTTTGGTTCATAGAAATTTTTTCATTTTTTATTTTCCAAAACATGAAAAACAATTTTTTTTGTATTTTTTATTTTTTCAGAAAACACTTCTTTATTTTCTGAAAAATATAAATGGAATTAGAAAATGATTTTTTTATATTTTTTAATTTTCTAAAAAATACTCCTTTATTTTTTTTGAAAAATGAAAATGAAAAACGTCAACCAAATACATTTCCTCGTTTTCTGTTGCAAAATAATCTGGTAGACATATTAGCATGCTAATAGTTTTCATCTTTAAATTAGCAACCGGAACCAGATCCAAATCGAAACCAAAACTGATTCCGAACCAGTTTCGAAATCGATTGAAACCGAACCGAACGGGAATCGGAACGGTTTCGGTTCGATTCCAGAATCGATTCCGATTCCAAATTTAACGGATTAGTTCTGAGTTGATTCCGGATCGAACCGATCCATTAAATATGTCTAGAATCGATCCATGTCATTCTATAAGTATCGTCATATTTTAGCCACCACATCATTTCCGTAGGAACAAGACAAGTGCAAATCGTGAGGCGTTCGTATGTTTGGTTATTTATGTAATGTATAAACTTAGCAAAATAATATTAACAAATAAACAATGCAAACACATGCATTTAATATGATTTGGAGATCTTATTCCTGTTGAATTCCACAGCATAATTAAACATAAAATACAGCGAAAACAAAATCCACCGGAGATCATGCGAATTTGATCATTTTATTTAAAAAGTTACCTTTGGATGTGCAAATCTGTGCAGATCTAAAGAATTGAGTCGATTTCAGTGTCCACGCCTCGTCTACATGAACACAATCTTTTACCGATATAATTAGAGAATAATATTACTCGTATCGTAGTACTAACTACTATTTAAAAAGAGATCAAAAAATTTAACTTTTTTATTGATGCAATCTTATACGACTTAATCAAATAAGATAGTATTTATTACTTAATCATCCGGTCATATCTAATATGATATTTTCTCTTATTTTATAAAATATGGACATAATCCGTAGTCTAATTTGAAAAATTCAAATGCATATTAAATTAATCTATTAATTTAATAAATTCAGATCCAATTACATTATCCAGTAATCCAATAAATTTAGAATCTAATTAAATTAATTTAACGAGTTCATGATCCAATTAGATTAACTCATTAATTTTAACTTAGACTAATATAAAACTTCGACAATTTATCAAATAATGCTCCTGAAGTTTGGAATTGACCAAAAAACGCTCTATAATTTCAGATTTACCAAATGGTGTACGCATTCCCAAATTACCCCTCCCGCCAAACAAATCTGCAATTTAATGCTGAGAGAGAATTTTCATCCATCCGAGTCACAATTGGAAATCCCGAGTCATCCAAACGTCACTTCCAGCCGCGTGGGAGCCCCAACCCCTGCTTTCCATACTATTGATGAGCACCACACGCAGCTTTCCCCTGCAAACCAACTAAGCAAAACCATTTTTGATGAAACGCTAGTAGAAACTCTGAAACTCTAGATATTATCAACGACATCACTGCTCCAACGAATATCCGAGTAGGGTTTCCAGAAGTTAGCGCAGCTCAGTCACCGCCTGCTTCACATAGTATTATCATTTATATATGTGTTTTTATTCTTGAGACTGCTATGAGGTTAATAAATGCATTGTAGGTGGTTGTATAACCAAGTTTGCCACGCACCCATAAATACGAGGTAGGAATATCATATCAAAGTTTGACACACACCCATAATTGTGATGCAAGAGGTTCATAACCAAGTTTTGTCGCCACCTAAACAAATTCCACCTAACTTAAAAGGTGATGCTTTGAATTAAATCCCAGGATCACTGAAGTTCCCTGATTGATATTCCCAGCACTAGGAGATTCAATCTGTCTGAGAGAGTAGGTGGTGCTCGGAATGAAATTCCCAGCACCACTGTGTCCCTCAAATTTAAAATCCTAACACCATGGGAGATTGAAGCTGGCCTGGATAAAAAGTGATGCTGAGAATTTAAATCCCAACAACATCGTGGTCCTGGGCTTTAAATTCCCAGCACCATTGAGGTTCAAGCAATTCGGGATAAAAGGTGGTGCTGGGAATTGAAATTTCATCACCACCGTGGTCCTGAGATTAAAACTCCCAGCACCATGGAGGTTCAACAGTTCGGGATAAAAGGTGGTGCTGGGAATTGAAATCTCATTACCACCGTAGTCCTGGGATTAAAACTCCCAGCACCATGGAGAACTGGTCGAGAGAAATGGTGGGGTTGGGAAATTATATCCCAGCACCCCCGTGGTCCTGGGATTCAAACTCCCAACAACACCATGGTGCTGGGAATTACATTCCCAGCACCAGGGAGATATAAGTTCCCGAGATGAAAGGTGGTGCTGGGAACTGAAACCCCAGCAACACTGTGGTCCTGCGATTGAAACTCCCAGCACTATGGGAATTGAACTGGTCAAGATAAATGGTGGTGCTGGAAATTTATATCCCAGTACCACCGTGGTAATGGGATTCAAACTCCCAGGAACACCATGGTGCTGGGAAGATAATTCCCAGGACCAGGGAAATATAAGTTGCCGAGATTAAAGGTGGTGCTGGGAACTGAAACTCCAGCAACACTGTGGTCCTGCTATTAAAACTCCCAGCACCATGGAGATTGAACTGGTCGAGATAAATGGTGGTGTTGGGAATTTATATTCCAGCACCACCTTGGTAATGGGATGCCATGGTCTTTGGGAATGTAATTCAGCACGAGGAGATATAAGTTCTTAGAGATTAAAGGTAGTCTTTGAACTGAAACTCCAAAGAACATCGTGGTCCTACGATTAATACTCCCAGCACCATGGAGATTGAACTCGTCGAAATAAATGGTGGTGCTGGGAATTTATATCCCAGCACCACCGTGGTCCTGGGATATAAATTTACAGCACCATAGAGAGGGAACCTGGCCGAGAAAAATGGTGGTGCTGACAATTTATATCGGAGATAAATAAAGTCCTCTAGGCGAGTGGAGTGCAAGCGTGACCTAAACTATGATCCTCCACCTTTCCTTAGGCTCCCAAACAGTAGTTCTAAAAAGTAATGCTCCGTGCCAACATTCAGACGAGTGTGTCAATTGGCATGCTCCGTGTCAATTGGCACGCACCCATAACTGCTGGCAGGAGTGTCAGAACTAAGTATCTCTTTGCGCATAAACCTTCTAAATGTCTTCCTCTTCCATTCCATATCAACTGTTCCTAATTTCAACATTGATTGGTCCATCAATGAGTTTCGGTTAAAACCCATTAATGACCATATCCACCTCAAATTTGTAGGTTAGTGAAGTGCATAATTGGGAAACCTAACCCTAAACTCTCATCCTCCACTTATCCTCAGGCTTCTAAACCCTAGTTAAAAAAATTCAGCCTACTTGCCTACTACACTACATATAATTGTTTTGATTTTTAAAACCTTTGCAGGGACGACCCCCTTCCTGATGAAGTGTTCACATTTTTGGAAACAATTGAATCAAATTTGAATGATAGAGAGTTATATGATCAAGATTCCATAAATCTGTCCCCAAGTAATATTCCATCTTCATCTCAGTAATATTCCATCTTCCATCTTCAAACTCCCAACAACACCATGGTGCTGGGAATGTAATTCCCAGCACCAGGGAGATATAAGTTACCGAGATTAAAGGTGGTGCTGGGAACTGAAACTCCAACAACACTGTGATCCTGCGATTAATACTCCTAGCACCATGGAGATTGAACTCGTCGAGCTAAATGGTGGTGCTGGAAATTTATATCCCAGCACCACCGTGGTCCTGGGATTTAAACTCCCAGCAACACCATGGTGCTAGGAATTACATTCCCAGCACCAGGGAGATATAAGTTGCCGAGATTAAAGGTGGTGCTGGGAACTGAAACCCCAGCAACACTGTGGTCCTGCGATTAATACTCCCAGCACCATGGAGATTGAACTCGTCGAGATAAATGGTGGTGCTGGGAATTTATATCCCAGCACCACCGTGGTCCTGGGATATAAATTTTAAGCACCATAGAGAGGGAACCTGGTCGAGAAAAATGATGGTGCTGGCAATTTATATCGGAGATAAATAAAGTCTTCTAGGCGAGTGGAGTGCAAGCGTGGCCTAAACTATCATCCTCCACCTTTCCTTAGGCTCCCAAACAGTAGTTCTAAAAAGCAATGCTCCGTGCCAACATTCAGACGAGTGTGCCAATTGGCATGCTCTGTGTCAATTGGCACACACCCATAACTGCTGGCAGGAGTGTCGGAACTAAGTATCTCTCTGCGCATAAACCTTCTAAATGTCTTCCTCTTCCATTCCATATCAACTGTTCCTAATTTCAACATTGATAGGTCCATCAATGGGTTTCGGTCAAAATCCATTGATGACCCTATCCACCTCAAATTTGTAGGTTAGTGAAGTGCATAATTGGGAAACCTAACCCTAAACTCTCATCCTCCACTTGTCCTCAGGTTTCTAAACCCTAGTAAAAAAAATTCAGCCTACTTGTCTACCACACTATATATAATTGTTTTGATTTTAAAAACCTTTGCAGGGACGACCCCCTTCCTGATGAAGTGTTCATATTTTTTGAAACAATTGAATCAAATTTGAAGGATAGAGAGTTAGATGATCAAGATTCCATAAATCTGTCCCCAAGTAATATTCCATCTTCATCTCAGTTTACTGATGTGGGGAATAGAATTATCAGTGATCAATACCTTGATATAAATAGAGAAGCTTCTTCCATACTTGAAGAAGAGTTTGTCACTGCTACTACAGTAGTTGATGAATATTTTGAACAAACTTGGAGTGAAGAGGAGGTAAGTGATATACAAGTGATAGAACAGTTAGAATATACAAATCATTCAGAAGAATTCTTAGTTGATGATATTCAACATGAAGAAGGTGAGTTAAACCCAGATCAGTACAGTGACTTAGAGGAAGTGTTCCCAATTACTGATGATCCTTATGTTTTAAATCCATGAATAATACAATTGGCAGATGTCAATTCATTATATCCAAATGAATTTTTCACTGGACAAGTTTTTCCTCCCAACAAGAGTTTAAAGATGCACTAGTAAGGCATGCAACGCTAAAAAACTTCAGATACAAGCCAGTTGACACCAGACTTAATAGAATTAAAGTTATTTACTTCAATCAGTCATGTTCATGGAGATTAGTTGCAAGTGGAGACGTGGAGTTCACTGTCACAAAATATGTAAAGCAGCATGAATGTGACACAGTTAGGGAAATAGTATATCACCATGCTTGCACATCCACATTTGTAGCAAACCAGATTGTAGGACGGTTAGATACTTCTGATGATTACAAACCAAGTTCAATTCGAAGAGAATGCAAGCTAGGTTTGGTGTTCATATTTTATACAAGAAAGCATACACAGCCAGACAGAAAATATTAAAAAGAGTGGTTGGTGATTTTGATCAGGCCTATATTGATCTTCAAATGTACTTGCGTGAGTTAAGAGTTAGAGATCCTGATACCTATGTTGCAGTACTAAGAAATGGTGAAAATCAATTCCAGCGATGTTTTTGGGCATTTGGTGCTTGTGGAAGAGTATTCAGGTCTTATTTGCGAAAACTAATTGGAATTGATGGTGTAAGTATCACGGTGTATTCTTGCTAATGGCTACTATCGTTGACGGTAATGCAAAAATTATGACAGTTGCATTTGGAATTGTCGAAGTTGAATGTGGATCTGCCTGGGAGTGGTTTTTGGATCATATAAAGACATTCCTTGCTGTCATGCTAGAGTCGTTGAGCATCGTATCGGATAGACATCGAGGGATTATATCAGCAGTTAACAAAGTGTATCCATCTGCCCATCATGCTTTTTGTTGCTATCACTTGTCTTGTAACATGGTGACAGATACCCGGGATAGATCCTCATTAGGTTTATTTTGGGCAGCAGCAAGAGTCAATACAATAGTTGAGTTTGATCGATTAATGCAGAACTTGCATGACAAACACAAGGATGCATATACGTGACTACAAAAGATCGATCCAAAAAGATGGGTCAATGCACACTTTCCTGGGAGGAGGTATACAATGTTAACCACTAATTGTTTTGAGAGTTTAAATGCATTATTCAAGGAAACACATGAACTCCCCATCACCAGTTTAATTGGTAACACTAGAAGAAAGGTTGCTCAATGGTTCTTTAACCGTAGGGAAGAATCTTCAAAAATGTCAGGTTTTCTAACACCTTATGCCATTAAAGAGATTGATGAAAGGAGAGAAAGAACTCGTGTATATTCAGTATTCCCATACTCACAATCGGAAATAGAAGTACAGACAATAGCTTCTTCGTATATTGTTGATTTGGAAAGGCGTAGTTGCATCTGCGATGAGTTTCAAATTTCAAGAATTCCTTGCTCGCATGCTATTGCAGTCATCATATATCAGAACATGGATCCATACCGTTATTGTGAGCATTATTTTCTAAGGGAAACTTGGGAGGCCACTTACATGGATCGTATTTACCCATGTCGAAGTAAGAAATTTTGGCCTAATGGTGACAACAATTTTGGAGTTCTACCTCTTGGGCGAAGAAAAAAGGCACGCATTGAGTCTAAACATACTGGGAGGGTGAAAAATAAATGCAGCAGATGCAAACAGCTTGGGCATAATAGGAGGTCTTGTAGAATGTCACCGCCTACTAATTCCTAATTGTAAATAGTGGTTGTGTAAATATTTGTAAAGGAAATAATGTTTATATTAGACGACTTATTTATCAAATACTTACTATGCAATTAGTTTGTGTGTGGTAGTTGTATCAAATACTTACGAGCCTGGATTGTCTTAGATCTGTAACTGGATCATCTTAAATGTCTATGTCATATATATCTAAATATGTTTTGCTTGGCCTAACTAAATGAATGTTGATCTATTTTGCATTATCGTGGCCTGCCTGAAACTTATGGCCTAAGTAATTGAATGTTAAACTATTTTGCAAAACTGTAATACAAATCCGGGCCACCCCACCCAATCCGTTAATATAAAACCCCCCATTGGCAGTTCAAACGAGAGAAATTTCATTTCTCTGTCACTCCTTCCGATCTATCTCTCGTGGAATTGCCTGACGCTTCGATTTTCGACGTTCGTAAGTTTTGTAGATTACTTAACTTCTTTCGTTGACCATAATCTGTGTCGCTATCACTCCTTCCGATCTATCTAGGGTTTTTCCATTTTCGTCAGCGATATCGTTTTAAGTCGGGCCCGATAGGATTTAGGATTTTAATAAACCATTTGAGCAGAGGTAACGTTTATTTCTATCAACACAAATGTTTTAATCCATTTCATCTATTAGTTTCAAATCACCGTATTACAATGTATTTAGTTCGTAACCTAACGTAGTCTTTTCAGTTCACGATGACTTCAACTGGTGAATCATCAAGCGATACTTCTGGAAGAACCCTTGCGTTGATGCGAGGAAGAACAAAGAGAATGAACTGGAAAAGCAACGTTTCACATTTTAAAAAATTTACTGCAAGTGTGTTGCCGACTGTGGAAGAAGAAACCCTGATTCGGAGCTCCCCCTTTGCGTGGGTTTTGGACATTCCAAATATTACCCATGTCAGACCCCTCGTTCAAAATATGTTTGATAATTGAGACTGTGAGGAGAAATGTTTTATATTCCACGATAAGAAATTACATTTCACAAAGACGGATGTCTCCCTCATCCTTGGTCTACCAGATGATGGACTCGTAGTTCCTATGAATAATGAAGCTCCCTCTGGTCAGCTATATTTGCAATATTTCATGGAAGTTGATTGCTCTAACAAGCATCTGGAGGAATTAATGAAGAGTTCCAGATCTCCAGATAATTTAGGATATGAAAAATTTTATTGTTAGTTGTTTATTTTATATTTTTTTCTCTTGTGTGTTTTTTACTACCACCAACAGTAAGCCTAGAATACCCATGCGATCACTTATAGATTGTGTAGATGATTTTGATAACTTAGACAGGTACAATTGGTGCGAAGCACTTTATACCTACATGGCTCCTCAAATGGAGTCAATTAGTATGGGAGTGACATTGCGACCAAAAGCAGAGGTCGATGGTGGATCTACGAGACCAATGCTTAAGGGTTTCACACACTTATTGGCTGTAAGTGAATATATTTTATGTTTTCCACAAAGAGTATAGATCAATCTGTCTATTAACAACTAATTTTGTCATTCCAGGTATGGATGTGTGAGCATTTGTGTATCCTACCTCCACACGTCCCTCATGCTTTGCCAAGAATGCTGAGATGGAGGTGGAGTTTCACAAATGTAAGGGTCGTTAAGAAGATGGTAGATGGTCTCCTACCGGATAAAATCATTGTTGATCTAATGTCAGCACAGTCAGAGTTGCATCTGATACAGAACACTTCTTCACCTAGAATTTGTGCATCAACTCCTCAACTTGAAACTCAACTCGGTGTAAGAGAAATGACATGTCCAGTATGCCAGGAGAATGCAGAACTAGTTTCAACTCTAAGCACCAAGCTAGTTGAGGCAAGGTCTAATTTTGAAAGCACCTCCCTACTTAAGAATGCGACCATCGAAGAAAAAGAAAAGAAAATACAGGAGCTTCTTCAACAGTTGGAGGAGGTCAGAAGCAGGAAGGACAATGAGATAAGTGAAAGGGATAATATAATTTCTGAAAAATAAGCATTAATCACTGAAAAGGACAGTTTAATATTGGAGTTTCAACTGAATTTACAATCCTAGAATGTAGAGGGGTTACAATCACAGCCCATACAAGTTGTACAGACCCAACAGCCTTCTCCTGCATACACTAGGCGGAAGGTTTGTGTGCGAAAGAGGGCTCTTCATGGTGTATCACCCCCTACACGTACAAGCGTCCCTCCTGCATGGTTTGCTAACATTCCTAAAAGAAAGAGAGTTGAAACTCAAATAGTCCCTAGCAAGGCTATTAAGTATACCTCAGCAAACCCTAATATCGCTCCTGAAGAGCCAAATTTTGAGCAGGAGTCAGGCCAAGATAAAAAAAGGGAAATCAATTGTCAAGGAGTGTGAATCTGAAATATTAGATACTGCCACACAAGTCTCCATGGACAAATAACAAACACTCGACGAAGTCAAGACGAGGATATTAGAGGTGAGCATAAGTTATCTTGTCCAGTCCTATTTTTCAGACAAAATAATTCTATCCCCACAGATTTTTTTTTGTATACAACAAGCTTATAAAGAATTCACCAATAAGATGGATCCAACAGTCGGGGAGTGTTTATTGAAACTAAAAAAAATGGAGTAAGACAGTAAAAAAATGGAGTCTTTATAATAGTAATCTTATGTTTTGAGAGTTGCTAATAACCCTTTCCTTGTGTAGTGTGACAGTATCAGGACCAGTATGGATAACAGATGTTATTAACTTATACATGAACTCTTTCCTTACAATATTTGATTGGAATGTTTTGACACATGGAGATTGCATAAGTGCTTATTTTTCAGTCTTAGCTGATGAGTGCAAGGAGACTGATAAGTCGTACTATAACTCAATATTCTGTGGGGCTGGATTCCCGGTAAGTTTTTGCCCCTTTTGCATGAAATTATCAACTTTAAAGCTTCGGTGTTTTGACAGATTTTTTTATACACAGGATATGTTTAATATTATGTACGCCCAAGCATTCGAGCAAACTTTTAAAACCCCAGGCGATCCAATCAGATACATATTTTGTCCAATAATCCGTGACGAGCACTGCCACCTACTAGTGGCGGACTTGGAAAATACAGAGTTTATCCACTACAACTTATTGTCCGTCAGGAAAGCTTACACTAGTTAATTTGAAGAAACAGTAAGCAGTATTTTTTTATATGTTAGTTAAATAAATCGTTTGTGTATAGAGGATTCATAGCATTTTTTGTGGGTCTCAGATTGAATTATTTAAGAAGATCCACCCTTCGTATTATGATAACTGGCATCCTGGCCTGGCTGATAAATTTTGTAATGCAAAATTTTTCGTGTGTCGAGTCCAGGGTCCCAGACAAAGCTCTTCGTAAGACATTTAATATTCTTTGTAAATACCATATTTTATAAGTTAGCAATGGACTAATCATTTATATTTTTTTACAGCTATGATTGTGCATTTTTTATAATATGATACATTGAGAGCCTATTATTTGGGTACCCTAAAAGATTCAGACAGCAAGATATGAGGAGCTTTAGATTCGTGGTGGGGAATAGAATAATGTGCAGCTCAAACTTTTGTTTGCAATTATGACTGTGCTATAATTTGGGATATGTTGTAAGAGTATACAAAGTTGTAAATTTCTTACTACACCAAGGTGTCTGCCTGTAAAAGTCATTCTCCAGATGCAAAGTGTAAATCCAATTTGTGTAGTATCTGTACAACTATAAAATATATATATGTTGTTAAATATGTGAACCACTTCGACTTTATGATTTTGTGATGAAATTTAAATTTGGTGCTGGGAATTTAAATTCCAGGACCACTGTGTTCCTGGGAATATAATTCCCAGCACCACCCTTTTTTCTCGGCCAGTTCAAAATTGTGCGTGGTGCTAGGAATTTAACTCCCAGGACCATTGTGTTCCTGGGATTATAATTTCCAGCACCACCTTATGTTGGGATGTATACTGAAAAGTCTATCTTTTGTATGAACATCTTTATTTTTTGAAACAAAAATCACATGATCATTATTTGCATATTTATGGTTATGCATATTGTCTCATACATTACATTGTAGATAACATGGTATGTAGTGTCACACGGTAGATCGTGTTATCAGCTCCTTGTAGAGTATAAGTAAAGGCTCACAGCCGAGATAGTTATGGACAAACCATTGGAATGATTGTAGTGTGATTTGGTATTGGTTTGTCTTGACCATAGAATTACACTAGTACACTTTGTGTGTATTGAGCAGGACCGACTTAGAGGTGATTCGATTTATTGCTGACTACATAATCGAATCGGACCTCAGATATTATATTGTACATGCTCTTAATCCCGATATAATAACGGGCACATATACTTAGTACTCATTTCTTTGATTTACTAATGGGCGAGATTTATAGATTAAATCGATAGGCTCGGTAAGTTAGTAAATGATATTATTTATATAGTGTGTCGTTGATTATAGGAGGAAACCGTGTCCTATATATTAGGATAATAATGTCCCCTTGAGGAGCTCATAAGGTTCATCATATAAACCCTACAGGTAGACTTGGTCCGGCATGATGATAAGATTGAGTGGTACTACTCATGGAGTTAGATGTTGATTAATTAATTGTTAGTAAATTAATTAATCGACGGACATTCGAGATCTTAAACACAGGGAGATAAATGTACAAATAATATATGGAGCCCATATTAACTTATGGGGATTGGTGAGGTAGATCAATGATAATCCTCTAGTGGAATGGATTATCATTAATGGATCGGACTTTATGTGGCCTTGATCCATTGGGTGGTCAAGATCCAACTCCTCCTCATGGTCCCTATTATAGCCTATTAAAACCTCATGGAGCCTAGATCCAATGATAGAAAACAAAACTTTAAATCTGACGGTGGAGATTAAATCTCTAGATCCGACGGTTGAGATTAAATCTCTAGATCCGACGATTGAGATTAAATCCCTAGAACTGACGGTGGAGATTAAAAGGAGGCTTAAACCTAACTCTATAAATATGGGCTTAAGGCTTGGGCATGGGAATTAATTATAGAGGTTAGGGTTTTTCTTCCTTGGCTTGGGCGGCAAGGAAGAAGTGGGCAGCTAGGGTTTCTTTGGAGGTGTCTTGGGCGACCACAAATAAGGAAGGTTTTCTTCTTCCTTAAGAGTTGCCAGCGTCCTTTTTTCTCCTCCCCACCTTGGCCGACGCTCAACCTATTCCTCTTCTTCTCCTTGGCCGGTGGAAACAAGGGCTAGGGTTGTTCCTTGGAGCTCTTGGCCAGCACCCACATCTCCTTGTACTTCTCCTTGGCCGGCGGCAAGCACCAAGCTTGGAGCTTGGTGGTCAGTTAAGGGAAGGAGAAGAGTTTTGTTTCATATTCTTCCTTTTGTTCGGAGCGAGCAAAGAAAGGAAGATTGGTGATCTAGGAGGCTTCGACTTTTGGAAGATCGTCGCCCACACGACGTTCAAAAGGAGGAAGGACATACAATAGAAGATCAAGAGGTATAACGCTTGTTTATATTCTTCTGTAACATGTCTATAATTGTTTTTCAATCATATATATGTTGTATGTTCTGTTTAATGGCTAAATTATCTTGGACCCCGAATACAAACACAAAAGTCGGCGATCCGTACATCGTCTATTCCGCGGCTAATCGTAGAATAGAGGTTGGTTGCTTGAACAACCAGTTTGTTCAAGTGACCACTCTAATCGAATAGCACGACGATGAAACGGGAGCTTGGGTAATCCCTCTTGTCAAGGATAATTTTTTTTTATCCGGGGACGTAGAAGGGATCGCCATGAACAAACGACCGAGTTGAAGTGGGAAGCGAAGTTTCCTACCTTCACCTTATTTCTTGGCCAGTTCGGAATTGTACGTGGTGCTAGAAATTCAAATCCCAGGACCACTGTGTTCCTGGGATTATAATTCCCAACACCACCGTATTTCTCGACCAGTTCGAAATTATACGTGGTGTTGGGTGTTCCTGGGATTATAATTTCCAGCACCGCCGTATTTCTCGGCCAGTTCGAAATTATACGTGGTACTGGGAATTCAAATCTCAGGACCACTGTGTTCCTGGGATTATAATTCCCAGCACCACCTTTTTTCTCGGCCAGTTCAAAATTATACGTGGTGCTGGGAATTCAAATCCCAGGACCACTGTGTTCCTGGGATAATAATTCTCAGCACCACCCTTTTTCTCGATCAGTTTGAAATTGTATGTGGAGATGGAAATTCAAATCCTAAGACCACTGTGTTCCTGGAAATATATTTCCCAGCACCATCCTTTTTTCTCGGCCAGTTCGAAATTGTACGTGATGCTGGGAATTCAAATCCCATGACCACTGTGTTCCTGGGATTATAATTCCCAACACCACCTTATCTCTCGGCCAGTTCGAAATTGTACGTGGTGCTGGAAATTCAAATCTCAGGACCACTGTGTTCTTGGGATTATAATTCCCAGCAGCACCTTATTTCTCGGTCAGTTCCAAATTATACGTGGTGATGGGAATTCAAATCTCAGGACCACTGTGTTCCTGGAATTATAATTCTCAGCACCACCTTATTTCTCAGCCAGTTCGAGATTGTACGTGGTGCTGGGAATTTAATTTTCAGCACCACTATATTCCTGGTAACATAATTCCCAGCACCATCATTTATCGTGGCTAGTTCGAAATTGTACGTGGTGCTGGAAATTCAATTCCCATAACCACTGTGTTCCTGGGATTATAATTCCTAGCACCACTTTATTTCTTGGTCATTTCAAAATTGTACGTGGTGCTGGGAATTAACGGCCCTATTCACATCTTCCGTGTCCAAAATTTCTGATATTCAAGGTTTGATTAGGTTTACACAGCCATATTTTAGAAATCAGGCCCCGTGCCACATGGCACGCGACCAAAACTGGTAGGTAGGAGGATCAGAACAAAGTTTCCTCGACACATCAACATTTGAAGTTGTTAGGTCTTTCAGTTCATGTCAAGATTTCAGAATTTGGACTCCTCTAGGTCCATCAATGGGTTTCGATCAAAATCCATTGATGGCCCTATTCACCTCATCTTCGATCCAATCCAAGTCTAGTGGGTTTGGGAAGTGCACCTCTGTGTATCCGTGTCCAAAATTTCTGATATTCAAGGTTTGATTAGGTTTACACAGCCATATTTCAGAAATCAGGCCCGTGCCACGTGGCACGCAGCCAAAACTGGGAGGTAGGAGGATCAGAATAAAGTTTTCTCGACACATCAACATTTGAAGCTGTTAGGTCTTTCAGTTCATGTCAAGATTTCGAAATTTGGACTCCTCTAGGTCCATCAATGAGTTTCGGTCAAAACCCATTGATGACCTTATTCACCTCATCTTCGATCCAATCCAAGTCTAGTGGATTTGGGAAGTGCCCCTCTGTATATCCGTGTCCAAAATTTTTGATATTCAAGGTTTGATTAGGTTTACACAGTCATATTTCAGAAATCAGGCTCATGCCATGTGGCACGCGGCCAAAATTGGGAGGTAGGAGGATCAAAACAAAGTTTCCTCGACACATCAACATTTGAAGTTGTTAGGTCTTTCAGTCCATGTCAAGATTTCAGAATTTGGGCTTCTCTAGGTCCATCAATGGGTTTCGGTCAAAACCCATTGATGGCCCTATTCACCACATCTTCGATCCAATCCAAGTCCAGTGGGTTTGGGAAGTGCCCCTCTATGTATCCGTGTCCAAAATTTCTTATATTCAAGGTTTGATTAGGTTTACACAGTTATATTTCAGAAATCATGCCCGTGCCACGTGGCACGCGGCCAAAATTGGGAGGTAGGAGGATCCGAACAAAGTTTCCTTGACACATCAACATTTGAAGTTGTTAGGTCTTTCAGTTCATGTCAAGATTTCGGAATTTGGACTCCTCTAGGTCCATCAATGGGTTTCAGTCAAAACCCATTGATGACCTTATTCACCTCATCTTCGATCCAATCCAAGTCCAGTGGGTTTGGGAAGTGCCCCTCTGTGTATCCGTATCCAAAATTTCTGATATTCAAGGTTTGATTAGGTTTACACAGCCATATTTCAGAAATCAGGCCCGTGCCACATGGCACGCGGCCAAAACTGGGAGGTAGGAGGATCAAAATAAAGTTTCCTTGATACATCAACATTTGAAGTTGTTAGGTCTTTCAGTCCATGTCAAGATTTCGAAATTTGGACTCCTCTAGGTCCATCAATGGGTTTCGATCAAAATCCAGGACTACAGTGTTGTTGGGAATATAATTTCCAGCACCACCTTTTGATCTCGGCCAACTTGAAATCGTACGTGGTGCTGGAAATTTAAATCTCAGGACCACTGTGTTCCTGTGAATATAATTGCCAGCACCACTCATTTTTTCAACCAGCTTTAAATTGTACGTGGTGCTGGGAATTCAAATCCCAGGACCATTGTGTTCCTGGGATTATAATTCCTAGCACCACCTTATTTCTCGGCCAGTTCAAAATTATACGTGGTGCTGAAAATTCAAATCTCATGACCACTGTGTTCCTGGGATTATAATTCCCAGCACCACCTTATTTCTCGGCCAGTTCAAAATTGTACGTGGTGCTGGAAATTCAAATCTCAGGACCACTGTGTTCTTGGGATTATAATTCCCAGCACCACCTTATTTCTCGGCCAGTTCAAAATTGTACGTGGTGTTGGGAATTAAATTCTCAGCACCACTGTGTTTCTGGTAATATAAATCATAGCACCACCTTATTTCTCGGCCAGTTCGAAATTATACATGGTGCTGGGAATTTAATTTCTAGCACCACTATGTTCCTGGTAACATAATTCCCAGCACCACCTTATTTCTCGGTCAGTTCGAAATTGTACGTGGTCATGGGAATTAAATTCCCAGTACCACTATGTTCCTGGGATTATAATTCCCAGCACCACCATATTTCTCGGCCAGTTCGAAATTATACATGGTGTTGGGAATTCAAATCTCAGGACCACTGTATTCCTGGGAATATAATTCCCAACACTACTTTTTGGATCAGAACCAGTTTGAATTTGAATGTGTTACTGGAAATTTAAATCTCAAGACCACTGTGTTCCTGGGATTTCAATGTCAGCACCATTGAAGTCCTGGGATTAAAATCCCAGTACCACCGTAGTCCTGGGATTAAAATTTCCAAGATGGACATTTAACCTGGCAGAGATAGAAGGTGATGCTAGGAATTTAAATCGCAGTAACACCATGGTCCTGTATTTTGAATACGATGGTGCTAGAAATTTAAACAAAATTCAATATTAGGGAATATAAACATGTCAGATATAAAAAATCTCCCCTTCCATTCCATTCAATTTCACAACATCAAAATCAAATCATTGTATTGTTAGATTCAAGAATATATTCAACAATATATTATATAACATTTATTAAAGCTCAACCACAAAGAATAATCAAAATTATAGTCACTGTTGATCTATGGAATGCAGTATCATTTACAAATCAGGAAAATTCATAAATTACAAACATGCATTGTCATATTGTCACCTAAAGTTTTCTTAAATTACATCATGAAGAACTCATCCCTTAAAATTGATACTGAGACATCTATTCTGAATTTTGTCATGTCTGCTTGTTTGAAGTCCATCTTCTTACCATAAAGCAGACATCTCATGTATTGCATCACAAAGAAGGCACAATCATTGATGTAAAAATGTCATGAAAAATTTTATATTTCAATTCAAAAGTAAAATTTTCACGTTAGTATTTTTCTTTTAGTACCTTGCTGCTTGTTGGGGATAATCAGTTGTAACAGAAACCCAGTTGTCGATGAGGTAATAAGCTTGTAAACATGGATGAATTGCTGCAAGCTCCTTAGATGAATATCCTTTAAATTGGGATATCTATTATTACACGATGACTAAGTTAACATAACTATTCATTTATAGATACAATGGATGGAATATCCATATTTAAAAAAATTATCTACTCACCACTGCTTCAAAATCAACTTTTGATCTTCCTCTATATGAAATGGAGTTGTAATGATTGAAAGTCATTGCTTTTGTGTCGATACACAACAGGTGAAAGTGAGTTTGGTCAGTATTTAGAGGTATAAAAATATATCTAACCTCTCCATCATTCATGTTCGTGTTTATGATTTGTGTTGTGACAGTCTTCCACGACATTCTTAATGCTGACTATAATTGTGTATAGAGAAAAATATTTAAACATTTAGTATAACATTTTAAATCGTGAAAATACAAGATAATTTAACTTCCTTACAATGAACACGGATGAGCAATACACAGACTTGTTATATGACCTATATCAAGAGGAGGCCCCCCTAAAAAGAATTGAGCAAAATGTATCGATAACCTCCCCAACTGTGAAAACAGATCCATTAACTCCAGAGTATAAAGAATTCAGAGTTAATGAAAAAGGACCTTCCTCTAAAACATAACCTGTCATCGGCCTATAAAAAAATTTAATGGTAAATAAATATTTACACTTTCTATAATATTATAATAAAATTTTCGAATGTAATGGTAGATGTAACTACCATACTTTATTTTTTCTAAACTTTTTAGCAAGTAGGTCACATCAGCATCTTGTTTTTGGTTCTTTGGCGTCTTACATTTTTTCTTGACATACTATAATACAAAAATTAGATTAATTATTTAAAAAAATTAACACAAACTAATTTTCTTTGTATTCTGACTTACCACAATGGCTTCCATTCTCATTTAGTTGAGTTTATCAATTATTGCTTCATCCCTCTCAAGATCTTTTTCATCTTCTTCCACAATACAGATAATATCCCTCGCTTGCAATTCATCCATACCAATTATTTGTTTTCCTTTCTTCCCAAAAACTTCTGCTTCATTTACATCTTTATCAGGTTGCCCTTCTAATACCTCAACATCAGAAATTTCTGTTTTTTTTCTTTTCCTTTGAGGTACCAATTTTTCCCACAGTGGACTATCAACGGGAGTATCCCTGTAATCATAGCGGGTTCTATCTCGTCGTCTTGTTCTGCTGGCAATTGGTTCTGGTTGAGGTTGAGGATCAACTTCAGGCTTATTTGATTCAGGCTTCGTACCTTCTCTTCCTATAATTTTCATTAGTTCTTTTACCCTTTCAGTTAGTGTCATGTTTTCCATTCTTAACTCTTTTAGTTGTCTCTGATAAACTAAACACTCATGGCATTCAGTAGTAGGGTATTTTTCTTGTATAGTTTGTGATGATGATGTCTCTATTGGATGAGGAGTATTTTCAATATAATAGTTAACCTTATCAAGCAATATAATTTCACTACGGGTACAGACTAGATCAACAATAACCTATAAAAAATCAATAATTATTTAGATAACGAAAATGAAAAAATGTTAAGTTGTGGTCTTCTATTTACCTGTTCAGGTGAGACTTGCTCTAATAAATTTCTCACCTTGCTAATATGTGAAGGAGTTGCCCTCCACTTATTTATTCGTGGCCCTTCGATATTGTATGATCTCTGGATTGAGACATGTTCCAGAAACCAAACCTGCTCATATCCAAAGTGTTACATACTTATGTGAATATAAAAGACAAAATAAATTAGTAAGAAGGAACTTACAGCCAAAAGACCGGTAAATCCCTTTAGGTAAGGAATTTGGCTGTTCTACGCAACTGTATTAGTAGATAAACATAGATCTCCAATAGTAGGCAATTATGGAGCCATAAATTGATGGATGACTTCGACCCAATTGAAACTACTTATGTTGTCAAAATCATCTACAATATCTACAAGACCTATGGGGACCTTATATGTAGTAATACAGAACAACACACAAGCAAATATATACAAAACATATAACTTACAAAACATTAAAACATATTCATCTAATTCTACTCTAGCAGAAAAAGTTTTAAGCAAAAACTCTAGTCTTGATCTAGTTGGTTCTTTTTTGGAGAATTGAGAAATGAAAAGAGCACCTGATGCATTAGTTGAATTCATAGGAATAGAAGCCCCTCTATCTGCAATACCGAGCAAAAGGGACACATCTCTTCTGGTGAAAGCAACTGGCACAGTTAAAAACTTAAAGCTTTGACTTGCCGAATCCCAACTTTGAAATATATTGATCAATATGCCACGGATTTGTGGAATGTCTTGTATATTCAAAAAAACAGCAAATGAGGTTTTTTAATGATCTCTCTGTGCCTTTCATGTAAACAAACAGACGGATGTTGCTTTCCTTTAGCACTTGGACCTTCAAAAAAATTCAATAAAGTGGCCTAAAAGGTTGGTCCATTGGAGTTTCTTCGCACACTCATTTTTTCCCTAACAATTTGGAAATACAAAATTTTAAAAATCTGATTTATTCCTTCATTTTGTAATTGTAAAAAATAAATTAGAGAATCCACAATGTTTTACAATAATCCTGTTAAAAAAACCTCAGGGCTCTATTTATCTAATTCAGATACAGATTAAAAAAATCATCCATTTGTATTTGAATATTTGAAACCATTCCAAAACCATAATCGAAAAACCATTTAAAACAGATGACATACTTCATATTCGACTAAAGCAAGGAATACGACACATACCTTGACCGGTGAAGGAGAGGTTGAACCAGATGTTTGACTCATTCTGCAATAATGAATGGTAGACAGAAAGCTTATGAGATGTACGTCTTTCAATGGAAACCCTAAAAGCGAGTAAGAAATGGGTAAAACAGATAGTTAAATGAGAGGACGACACGAGATTACCTCGAAGCGTCTCGTCGAAAATCCTAAAACTCGGAAGCTAACGAAATAACGCTAGACGAAAAATGGAGTCTAAGAAGTTCCAAAAATTTGTGCGCCCAAAGATTTCTCGGAAGCTGAAGAGACGAAGACGCTAATGTTGTGACTCGTTTGGACGGGATGTTTGGATGGCTCGGGCTTTACAATTTTGGCTCGGATGCATGCAAAATCTCGGCATTAAAAACGTCATTTGGCAGGAGGGGTAATTTGGGAATTATGTGCGTCATTTGGTAAATCTGAAACTATGAGGCATTTTTTGGGCAATTCCAAACTTCAGGAGCATTGTTTGGTAAATTGCCGATAAAACTTTGATTTTTATCCGAACAATTCCTACACTGGATCTATGACTTGTCCAAGAGTCACTCTCTTAAAAAAATGTGAAACTGTCACATTAGCGACTCTCTCTAATTGTCTCTATCGGTGGAGAAGATAATTCAAAAATTTAATTGACAAGTACAGAAAAAAAAATCGATTGATAATCCAAAGTGTTAAAACCCTATGAGAGTCACTCCCTAAGATTCGACTTATAGTCATCCCTTTAAAAGAGAAAATCAGGCCGACAAACCTCTTATAATCTAACCTCGATATTTTTATAAGTTAAAATATTCCCCTCAAAGATGATAAATATAAAGTTAAGAACGAGAAGATTACCGAGAGAGCTTGAGTTGATGCTCTCGACCTTTATCCATGCCATTGTTCACCAAGTGATCTAGTGCGACCTTGGATCTTAATCAGAGTCAACTTGGATCAAGTCTATCAGGGCGTCTATCCCAAGTCCAAAAATTTTTAGAACCCGCTATGACTCTTGATTAGGGTCCAAAAATTTTGAGTCCGATATGACTTCTCATTAGAGCTTAAAATTTTTAAAATTGTCCCGGACCACTATACAACTAGCTAGGGACGACTCTGATCCTAATGATTGGATAAAAGATTTAAGTTAGATATTACCTTGTATATTTTATATGTGTATTTGAGTGCGTAGAGATTACAAGAATATACATGGAGTTTAAAGAGCTCGATTGACTTGGGCATGGCCAAGGTGATCCACCGAGTGAATTGGAGGTCAAAATGGATTAGAAAAATATGATATAGGACATCAAAGGGACCGAAGTTGTTATGATGTGCGATGTGCTACTCGTGAGCACTCGAACATGCATAGTAATGAATAATGCACCGTGTTTCTCCTCGTCAGAGCTTCCTGTTGCTCGGCATCGTCGTCGAGTGAGTGGATTCCAACCTCGATTCTATCGGAATCCAACCAACATGGGAGTCCGATCGAATTCTGACCAAATCACAATCGTGGCACTGGCGGCAATAATTCGGTCAGATTTCGACCGTGATTAGATCGAAATTCGACTGCAGTTCGACCAAAGTCGGAGTCTAACTAGACCACAGTCGAATCGAGGCCGGAATCCAATCAAATTGCAGTCACAAGCGTCGCGGCAGCAATCACAATTGATTCCAGTCGCAATTCGGCTAAAATCTGACTATGACTCGGTCGACTCCGATGTTGGTCAGACCGTGACTAGAATCGACTACGATTATGCATCGGCAATGGCTACTGTTAGCTCACGATGTTAGGCCGATTGATCGACAACCCAATCTCAATTGAGGGGATGACATATAGTGTGGATGGTGGTCAACGATGAAGAATTTGGTCTAAGATCGTCAGGAGAAAAGTGTTGTACATTTTTCATTTATCATGCATGTCCATGTGATGAACGGTTGAGATTATATTATGCACGTGATATGCACCGTGTGTCGTGCAACGTAAAACTTCTCTCCAAGGGATCACAGAATGAGGAGCACTAAGGTGATATTGGAGTAGTTATGGGGTATTGACTCAGTGCAAATAGGTTATCATTTTGATGGCTCGAGATTCACAGAGAAAAAAAATTTTGTATGAGACAAATTGAGGAACTATAAGATGAAAAATATCAAGGAAAAAGAATGATAGGCATTGGTAGGGTTGTAAATGAATCAAGTATTTATGAACAAGTTTAGTGTTCGACTCAGTAATAACTCGTTTACGTTCGTTCAATATGCATCAAAGTCAATTAATAAACAAGTTTGAACAGCTTGATAAATTAAATAAACAAGCTTGAACACATATGTGTTCGACTTGTTAATGTTCGTGAACAGTGTTCGTGAATAGTGTTCGTGAATAATATTCGTGAACATTGTTCATGAACATTAACAAACCGATTTATAATTATACTCTTTTAAAAATTATTTTTGAATTTATTTATACTCATTTATAAATCAGAATTAAATTAGTAAAATTTTAAATAAACAACAAGTTTGACTTAAGAGCTTGATAACGTTTAAATAAGTCAAATTTAATTGATTAGAAGTTCGATACCTATTAAACAAGTCAAGCTCAAGTCGAGCTCGAGCTCAAAAAAAAAGAATACCAAGCAAAGTTTGAATAAGTTTTTTAATAACTTAATTAATTTTAGACTTAACTTGATTTGACTTGATTATCTTATCAAATAAATTTAAATACTATAAATCTTGACTTGATTTGACTCGTTTACGACCTTAGCCATTAGAGGCAAACTACACAGGAACGAAGGATAGCATTCAAAAGAACCAAGGGCTCAGATGTATCCAAAAAAACGTATGGCATGATGGTAAGTGGTCAAAGGACAAAGTCAATTTGCTATAGTAAGATTCCGATAAGTTGAGTGTTGAGTGACTTGAATCCACGAGGACAAATGTAGAACTCAATATAGGCCAACTCGACGTTAAAAGTGATCGTGATCAATCAAATTGTGTCTAAATAAACGAATATGTTTGATTGAGAGTTTTTGTCGATAATTTTATTATGTTATCAACCAAAATTTTATTTGGTTTAATTTATAAATAATTATCTGGTAATTATTCATTACCTGATTATGAACAAAAACTTTTTTAGGGGAATCGGAAAACTTGGAGAACTAAGGTTTTTGTTAATTCCCGGAGTTAAGGAAATTTTTTTTTCCAATATTATCCCTAGTAATATATTAAATGTCAATTTGTCAAAACTCAATCGATTTGTCGTCCATTGTCGGTCGCCGCCCCCTCGCGTCGCCGCCGCCGCCGCCGCGCCGCCGTCGCCGCCGTCGCCGTCGCCGTGCCCTTCGCGCCATTGCCGCCACCGTCGCCCCTCGCATCGCCGCCGTCGCCCTCCACCGCTGCGTCATTGGTCATCATTGTTATCGCCTATCGTCGCCAGTCGCCTCGCCGTCGCCCACCAATCATCGCCGCCGCGTCGGTGATCCATCGTTATAAATCGTCGGTCAACCAATCGCCATTATTTCGTCGATCGGTTGGCCATCGTCGCCGCCGATCGATCGGCCGTCGCCGTCGTCGATCGTCACCGCCGCCGCCGGCCAGTCGATCACCATTCTTTGCCGAAAGCACCGTATCGTCGATCGATCCGCCATCATCATTAATATTTTCGTCGTCGTAGTCGAATTGATTGAACAAAAGACAAAGAATAATTTAGTAAAATGTTAAACTAAGTTATATATTAAAACCTCCAACCAAACAAGGTTTTTATCAAAGGTTATACTTTATTTCAAGATTATATTTTATTCCCTAGTAATCACATATCCAAGATTATGTATGATTACTTGAACCAAACGTACTCTAAGTTGATTCGAGGTTTAAAGTTTGTTAGTTGATTGAAGATGGACTTTAGTCAATTGGGTCAAAGGAGCTAGGGATCAAAATCATTGTGCTCGACACTAAGTCAATTGAGTAGTGAATTAATGATATTGGTTTACTGGACAATCAATTGATGACAGAGTATGGTAAGTGACAAATTGATTGGTGATCAGAATCCGTCCTAATTTTAAAATTTGAACTTGGACCTGTAGGTGAAATTTAGAAATTGAATTCCATTTTTTATTGAAAAATTTAAAAATTAAATCCTCTATATAGAAAAAAAATTGTGTCCCTTGGACGAGGGCCCCAACAGTTTTCCCCAGAGCCAACTCTACAGGTGACTCACATGGAAAATAGAAATGAGTTGTTTCGGTTCAAAAATGATCAAATCATGAGAGTCAATTGACTAATGGTGATCAAATAATTGCATTTTGGGTGGTAGACAATAAGAGATGTTGAAAGATTGAAGGCTATAAAAGGATGGCTAGTTGGAGGCTTTGAAGGCTAGAAAAAATAAAATTGATTAAGTCTTGTCAGAGCATCTTCCATGCACTTTAATCTTTTATAATTGTAAAAGATTTTTCCATCTCTAATAGTTGAGAGAGAAGAAGGAAATATAGTAATTTTTCAAGAGTAATCCATTAATTGATCATAAGCCATGAAATAGGAAATTTTGCTGCGTTAATCTTATTCGACTTTGGTAGTTTGATAGCAAGATCGTAGAATCATCACTTGCAAGTTAACGATCATTATTCATTACCCTTTAGCTAGACACATCTAATTCCAACAAGTGGTATTAGGATGAATACGCTCTTCTTTGGACTAACCGCTGAAAGGGCAAAACAAAGATGACTAGAGACGCAAGGAAACTTCCACCGAGCACCAAAGACTATGAAATCCCACCATGCCAAGAAGATCTTAGGTTTTGGAAGGATTTGGTGGAGCATCGATTCTCAATCAACCAAAGAAGAAGTCTCACCATTTTTGAGGGGTATAGATGGACTAAAGATGAAGAGAAAAATAAATTTCGAAAAAAGAATTGGTCAGAGCACCCATTTGAAGTTACACAAAGGAAATAAGAACATTTTAAATTTCTTTAATGTCAATGGTGCTCGAAAAGATCTTGAACAAGATAGATGAAGTTTGTGAGGATCTTTGGAAGCAAATTGTATGCATCCATGAGGATCCCAAGATAAAAGAAAAAGTTCAAGATGTTAAAAGTGAATAGGAAGCTGAGGAAAATATAAAAGAATCCAAAGCTCCATTGGAGGTGAAAAAAGGAACGACAATTTATCGTCAAAGGAACGACAATTCCATAGTTTCATATTTATCAAAGGACGTATCTCATTTCTTTTTTACCCCTCCCGTCAAATGTGAATATCAAATTGGCCAAAAAAAAGATAGTGCTGAGAATTTAAATCCTAAGTCTACTGTGTTCCTAAGAATATAATTTTCATCATCGTCTTCTTTTCGGTCAATTGATATTGTACGTTGTATTGAGAATTTAAATCTCAGCATCACTGTTTCTAGGAATAAAATTTCCAGCATCACTGTGTTCCTGAGAATAAAATTCTCAGCATCATTGTTTTCTTAGAACAGTTTGATATTGTATGGGGTGCTAGAAATTTAAATCTTATAACCACTGTGTTCATGAGAATTTAAATCTCAAGATCACTGTATTCCTGGGAATATAATTCTCAGCACAATCTTTTTTCTAGACGAGCTTAATATTGTACGTGGTGCTGGGAATTCAAATCTCAGGATCACTGTGTTCCTGGGAATATAATTCTCAGTACTACCTTTTTTTTTTGTCAGCTTGGTATCTACGTTTAGCGGGAGGGGTAAAAAAAGAATGAGATGTGCTCTTTGATAAATATGAAACTATGGAACTATATTTGAGTAATTTTAAACTTAAGGTACACCCTTTGATAAATTACCGAAAAATGAAAGATACTAAGAGTCTAACAAGTGAGGAAGTCAAAGAAAACCCCTAAATCTTCTATTGGATGGATCAAGGAGTAAATCATCCACCTTTTTATGGATGGAAAAGAATCCAAGCGAAGAGAATGAGCTACCTTCGAGTAACATTAAGTTAAAGGAGCACGTTATATGTTACAAGTGCAATCAAAAGTACACTGCAAGAATAAATAACCAATAGTTAAGGGGAAAACAATAAAGGTAAAGGAGGTAAATTCTTCTAAACTTAGTAAATTAAATAATTTTCATCTAATCTACGTTGTAAGAACTTAAATGCCAAGAAGAAAAATATGAGGAACCATATCGTTTGCTTAACACGGGCAGGGTGAGAGGTCACTACCACATAAAGTGCCGGAAGAAGGGGGAGAAGAAGAAGAGAGGAGATTGTGAAAGGCTACTACCATGTAAAGTGCCCAAAGAAGACGGAGAAGATTGTCCATGTGGGTGTGGCGTATTGATAAATTAAAGAGAAAAATTTACACAGTGGACAAGGGTCAATTCTGGAGGTAGGTCTAAAATTCTACCTCGGACTCAGATGGTCGCCCTTTGCCTTATCAATCGTGTCTATAGCATAGCCCTCTCGCGATTTACTCCCTCTCGAATCCTATGGGGCCGAAGTGAGGAGGTCATTAGATTAACGATTTTAATTTTTTGCACAACAAAAGAAGAGAGAGAAGAAGCGAGGAGACAGAAGAAAAATGAATCCTCATGCCGAGGGGAGCTCCTAATGTAAAGAAGTTATATTCTTCTAATTTGAAATTAAATTAAAATTTCAATTCTTCCATATTTACGGGCAATAATTATATATACATTAACTCACAAAGAATTATAAACTTAGAACGGTAATTTACCAAAAACAACAGTTGAAGTTCGGAATTGCCCAAAACACGCATTATAGTTTCAGAATTACCAAATCGCGCGCGTAATTCCCAAAATACCCCTCCCGCCAAACAGGTTGCAATTTAATGCAGAGAGAGATTTGCATCCATCAGAGCCTGTTGGAAATTCGAGTCATCAAGCGTCTCTTCGGTAGCGTGGGAAGCGCTTGACCCATCTTGTTGATGAGCACCACATGCGACTTTCCTCATGAACCAAGTCGAGCAACATCATTTTTGATGAAACCCTAGTAGTTATCAACAACATCACTGCTCCCACGAATATATCAGCAGTTAATCCAGAAGTTGGCACAGCTCACTCACCAGCCGCTTCACAGAGTATTATCATGTATGTATGTGTTTTTATTCTTGAGACTGCTATGAGGTTAATAAATGCATTGTAGGTGGTTGTATAGCCAAGGTTGCCACACACCCATAAATACGAGGTAGACATATCATACCAAAGTAGACCAATGCACCCATAATTGCTATGCAGGAGATTCATAACCAAGTTTTGTCGCCACCTAAACAAATTCCACCTAACTTAAAAGGTGATGCTTTCAATTAAATCCCATGATTCTTGAAGTTCACTGATTGATATTCGATCTTAAGAGATTGATCATCAGAGAGAGTAGGTGGTGTTGGCAATGAAATTCCCAGCACCACCCTCTCCCTAAAATTTTAAATCCCAGCACCATGGGAGATTGAAGTTGGCTTGTCTGGATAAAAAGTGATGTTGGGAATTTAAATCCCAGTAACATCGTAGTCTGAGCTTGAATTCTCGGCACCATTAGGTTGACAAATTCAGGGATAATAAAATCTGGTGCTAGGAATTGAAATCTCGTCACAACCGTGGTGTTGGGATTAAAACTCCCAGCACCATCGACGTTCAACAGTTCGGGATAAAAGGTGGTGCTGACAATTGAAATATCGTCACCATTGTGGTCCTGCGATTAAAACTCCCAGCACTATGGGGAATGAACTTGTCGAGATAAATGGTGGTGCTGGTAATTTATATCTCAGCACCACCGTGGTAATGAGATTCAAACTCCCAGTAACACCATGGTGCTGGTAATCTAATTCACTAGACCAGGGAGATATAAGTTGTCGACATTAAGGGTGGTGCTGAGATTTGAAACCTCAAAGAACACATGTGTCTCTGCGATTAAGACTCGGCACCATTGGCATTGGGTGAGTCGAGATAAATGGTGGTCTTTGGGAATTTATATCCCAGCATCGCGGTAATGGAATTAAAACTCCCAAAGAACACCATGGTCTGAATGTAATTTCGACACCATGTATACATATAAGTTCGAAATTGTTGGTGGTCTTTGAGGAACTGAAACCCCAGCAACACAGTGGTTCTGCGTTTAAAAATCCCAGCACCAGGGAGATGGAACTGGTCGAGATAAATGGTGGTGCTGGGAATTTATATCCCAGCACCACCGTGGGCCTGGGATATAAATTTCCAGCACCATGGAGAGGGAACCTGGCCGAGAAAAATAGTGGTGCTGTCAATTTATATTGGAGATAAATAAAGTCCTCTAGGTGGGTCGAGTGCAAGCGTGGCCTATACTATTATTCTCCACCTTTCCTTAGGCTCCCAAACAGTAGTTATGAAAATTAATGCTCTGTGCCAACATTCAGACGAGTGTGCCAATTGGCATGTTGCGTGCCAATTGGCATACACCCATAACTGCCGGTAGGAGTGTGAGAACTAAGTATCCCTCTGCGCATAAACCCTGTAAATATCTTCCTTTTCCATTCCATATAAACTGTTCATAATTTCAAGATTGAAAGGTCCATCAATGGGTTTCGGTAAAAACCCATTGATGGCCCTATCAACATCAAATGTTCTAATTAGTTAAGTGCATAATTGGGAAACCTAACCGTAAACTCTCATCCTCCACTTGTCTTCAGGCTTGTAAAGCCTAGTTAAAAAAATTCAGCCTACTTGCCTAGCACACTACATATAATAGTGTTGATTTTAAAAACATTTGTAGGGACGACCCCCTTCCTGATGAAGTGTTAACATTTTTGGAAACAATTGAATCAAATTTGAAGGATAGAGAGTTAGATAATCAAGATTCCATAAATCTGTCCCCAAGTAATATTCCATCTTCATCTCGGCCATCGATGTGGGGAATAGAATTACGATGATCAACACCTTGATATAAATAGAGAAGCTTCTTCCATACTCGAAGAAGAGTTTGTCACTGCTACCACAGTAGATCATGAATATTTTGAACAAACTTGGAGTGAAGAGGAGGTAAGTGATATACATGCGATAGAAGAGTTAGAATATACAAATCCTTCGGAAGAATTCTTAGCTGATGATATCCAACATGAAGAAGGTGAGTTAAACCCAGATCAGTACAGTGACTTAGAGGAAGTGTTCCCAATTGCTGATGATCCCTATGTTTTAAATCCATAAATAAGACTATTGACATATGTCAGTTCATCAGATCTAAATGAATTTTTCACTGGACAAGTTTTTTCCTCTCGACAAGAGTTTAAAGATGCACTAATAAGGCATGCGATGCTAAAAAACTTCAGATACAAGCCAGTTGACACCAGACTTAATAGAATTAAAGTTATTTGCTTTAGACAGCCTTGTTCATGAAGTCTAGTTGCAAGTGGAGACGTAGAGTTCACTGTCACAAAATATGTAAAGCAGCATGAATGTGACAGTGTTAGGGAAACAACAGATCACCATGCTTGCACATCCACATTTGTAGCAAACCAGATTGTAGGACGGTTAGCTACTTCTGATGATTACAAACCAAGTTCAATTCGAAGAGAAATGCAAGCTAGGTTTGGTGTTAACATTTCATATAAGAAAGTATACACAACCAGACAGAAAACATTAAAAAGAGTGGTTGGTGATTTTGATCAGGCCTATATTGATCTTCTAATGTACTTGCGTGAGTTAAGAGTTAGAGATCCTAATACATATGTTGCAGTACTAAGAAATGGTGAAAATCAATTCCAGAGATGTTTTTGGGCATTTGGTGCTTGTGGAAGAGTATTCAGGTCTTATTTGCGAAAACTAATTGGAATTGATGTTACACATATCACTGGCAAGTATCCTGGTGTTTTGCTAATGACTCAGCGTTGTGAATGCAAAAATTATGCCAGTTGCATTTGGAATTGCCGAAGTTGAATGTGGATCTGCCTGGGAGTGGTTTTTGAATCATGTAAAGACATTCCTTGTTGTCATGCCAGAGTCGTTGAGCATTGTATCGGATAGACATCGGGGGATTATATCAGCAGTTAACAAAGTGTATCCATCTGCCCATCATGCTTTTTGTTGCTATCACTTGTCTTGTAACATGGTGACAGATACCCGGGATAGATCCTCATTAGGTTTATTTTGGGCGTGAAAGAGTCAATACAAGAGTGGAGTTTGATCGATTAATGCAGAACATGCATGACAAACACAAGGATGCATATGCGTGGCTACAAAAGATCGATCCAAAAAGATGGGCCAATGCACACTTTCCTGGGAGGAGGTACACAATGTTAATCACTAATTGTTCTAAGAGTTTAAATGCATTATTCAAGGAAACACGTGAACTCCCCATCACCAGTTTAATTGACAACACTAGAAGAAAGGTTGTTGAATGGTTCTATAACCGTAGGGAAGAATCTTCAAAAAGGTCAGGTTTTCTAACACCTTATGTCATTAAAGAGATTGATGAAAGGAGAGAAAGAACTCAATTATATTCGGTATTCCCATACTCACAAACGGGAATCTGAAGACAATAGCTTCTTCGTATATTGTTGATTTGGATAGGCGAAGTTGCATCTGCGGTGAGTTTCAAATTTCAGGAATTCCTTGCTCGCATGCTATTGCAGTCATCATATATCGGAACATAGATCCATACTGTTATTGCGAGCATTATTTTCTAAGGGAAACCTGGGAGGCCACTTACATGGATCGTATTTATCCATGTCGAAGCAAGAAATTTTAGCCTAATGGTGACAAAATTTTCGGAGTTCTACCTCCTCGTAGCCTTGTGCAGCCCGGGTGAAGAAAAAAGGCATGCATTGAGTCTAAACATACTGGGAGGATGAAAAATAAATGCAGCAGATGCAAACAACTTAGGGATAATAGGAGGTCTTGTAGAATGCCACCGGCTACTAATTCCTAAGTGTAAATAGTGGTTGTGTAAATATTTGTAAAGGAAACAATGTTAATGTTAATGTTAATGTTAAGCTATTTTGCAGAATTGTAATGAAAATATTTGTTACGCTATTTTACAAAATTGTAATCTAAATCCGTCCGACCGCACCCAAGTCGTTAATATAAAACTCCCCGGTGCAAGTTCAAACATCTCAACACCATATTTCATTTCTCTGTCGCTCCTTGCGTTCTGTCTCTCGTGGAATTGTGCTTCCATTCCCCGGTGCCCGTTCAAACTCCCCGGTGCCCGTTCAAACTCTCCGGTTCCAGTTCAAACTCCCCGGTGCCAGTTAAAACCCCCCGGTGCCAGTTCAAACTCCCCGGTGCGAGTTCAAACATCTCAACACCATCTCAACGCTATTTTCGACCTAAGTAAGTTTTGTAGATTTCTTAAATTCGGTGTCGCTATCGCTTCTTCCGATCTATCTAGGGTTTTGCAATTTTCCGTGCACGATGTCGTTTAAACTCGGGCCTGATAGGGTTTAGGGTTTACCATTTGAGCAGAGGTAACGTTTGTTTGTATCATCACACATGTTTCAATCCATTTCATCTATTAGTTTAAAATCGTCATATTACAATGCATTTGGTTCGTAACCTAAGGAATGTTTCAAAGTTAACGATGGCTTCAACTGGTGAATCATCAAGCGATACTTTTGCAAGAACCCGTGCGTTGATGCGAGGAAGAACCAAGAGAATGAACTGGAAAAGCAACGTTTCACAATTTAAAAAATTTATTGCAAGTGTGCCGCCGAGTGTGGAAGAAGAAACGCTTATTCGGAGCTCCCCCTTTGCGTGAGTTTTGGACATTCCAGATATTACCCATGTGAGACCCCTCGTTCAAAATATGTTTGATAATTGGGACTGCAGGGAGAAATGTTTCATATTCCACGACAAGAAATTGTATTTCACAAAGACGGATGTCTCCCTCATCCTTGGTCTACCAGATGATGGACTTGAAGTTCCTATGAATAATGAAGCTCCCTCTGGACAGCTATATTTGCAATATTTCGTGGAAGCTGATTGCTCTAACAGAGCATCTGGAGGATTTATTGAAGACTTCCAGATCTCCAGATAATTTAGGATCTGCAAAAGTTTATTGTCATTTGTTTATTTTATATTTTTTCTCTTGTGTATTTTTTACTACCACTGGCAGTAAGCCTAGAATACTTATGCGATCACTTATAGATTGTGTAGAGGATTTTTATAACTTAGGCAGGTACAATTGGTGCGAAGCACTTTATACGTACATGACTCCTCAAATAGAGTCAATTGGTATGGGAGTCACATTGCGACCAAAAGCAGAGGTCGCCAGTGGATCTACGAGACCAATGCTTAAGGGTTTCACACACTTATTGGCTGTGAGTGAATATATTTTGTGTTCCGAAAATAGTATAGATCAATCTGTCTATTAACAACTAATCTTGTCATTCCAGGTATGGATGTGTGAGCATTTGTGTATCCTACCTCCACACGTCCCTCATGCTTTGCCAAGAATGCTGAGATGGAGGTGGAGTTCCACAAATGTAAGGGTCGTTAAGAAGATGGTAGATGGTCTCGTACCCGATAAAATCATTGTCGATCTAATCTCAGCCATGAGTGATCCGTACACACCGCTTCCCCACCTAGATTTTCTGCATCAACTCGTCAACCCCAAACTCAGGTGGACGCAAGAGGAATGGCGTGTCCAGTATGCCAGGAGAATGCAGAAATTGTTTCTACTCTAAGCACCAAGCTAGTTGAAGCAAGGTGTAACTTTGAAAGCACCTCCCTACTTAAGGAAGCGACCATCGAACAACAAGAAAAGAAAATACAGGAGCTTCTTCAAGAGTTAGAGGAGGTCAGGAACAGGAAGGACAACGAGATAAGTGAAAGGGATGATATAATTTCTGAAAAAGAAGCATTAATCGTTGAAAAGGACAGTTTAATACTGGAGCTTCAGATGAATTTATAATCCCGGGATGTAGAGGGGTTACAATCACAGCCTATACAAGTTGTACAGACCCAACAACCTTCTTCTACATACACTAGGCGGAAGGTTTGTGTGCGGAAGAGGGCTCTTCACGGTGTATCACCCCCTAACCTTAGAAGCCTCCCTCCTACATGGTTTTCTAACATCCCTAAAAGAAGGAGAGTTGAAACTCAAATTGTCCCCAGCAAGGCTATTGAGTATCCCTCAGTATACCCTAATATCTCTCCTGCAGAGCCAAATATTGAGCAGAAGTCAGGCCAGGATAAAAAAGGGAAATCAATTGTCAAGGAGGGTGAACCCGAAATATTAGATACTGGCACACAAGTCTCCACGGACAAACAACCAACACTCGACGAAGTCAAGGAGAGGATATTAGAGGTGAGCATAAGTTATCCAGTCCAGTCCTATTTTTCGCACAAAATATTTCTGAAACTGTACAGTTTTATTTTGTATACAGTAAGCTTATAAAGAATTCACCGGTAAGATTGATCCAACAGTCGGGGAGTGTTTATTGAAACTAAAAAAAATAGAGTAAGACAGTCTTATATTCTTTGTTTATAACAGTCTTCTTATTTTTTGAGAGTTGTTAATAACCCTTTGCTTGTGTAGTGTGACAGTATCAGGACCAGTGTGGAAGACCGATGCTATTAACTTATACATGGACTCTTTCCTTACAATATTTGATTGGAATGTTTTGACACATGGGGATTGCATAAGTGCATATTTTTCAGTCTTAGCTGATGAGTGCAAGGTGACTGATAAGGCGTACTATAACTCAATATTCTGTGGGGCTGGATTCCCGGTAAGTTTTTGGGCCTTTTGCATGGAATTGTAAACTTTACAGCTTCGGTGTTTTGACAGATTTTGTTATACACAGGATATGTTTAATATTATGTACGCCCAAGCATTCAAGCAAACTTTTAAAACCCCAGGAAATTCAATCAGATATATATTTTATCCAATAATCCGTGACGAGCACTGCCACCTACTAGTGGCCGACTTGGAAAATTCAGAGTTTATGCACTACAACTCCTTGTCTGTCAAGAAGGCTTACACTACTCAATTTGAAGAAACAATAAGCATTAGATTTTAATTCAGTTAAATAAACCGTTTGTGTATGGAGGATTCATAGCATTTATTTGGGTCTCAGGTTGAATTCTTTAAAAAGATTCACCCTTCGTATTATGATAACTGGCATCCTGGCCTGGCTGATAAAATTTCTAATGCAAACTTTTCCGTGCGTCGAGTCCAAGGTCCCAGACAAAGCTCTTCGTAAGACGTTTAATGATCTTTGTAAATACCATATTTTATAAGCTAGCAATGGACTAATAATTTATATTTTTTTACAGCTATGATTGCGTATTTTTTATAATACGATACATTGAGAGCCTACTATTTGGGTACCCTAAAAGATTCAGACAGCAAGATATGAGGAGCTTTAGATTCGTGGTGGGGAATAGAATAATACGCAGCTCACATTTTTGTTTACCATTATGACTGTGTTGTATTGTGGAATATGTTGTAAGACTATACATAGTTTTAGATTTGTAAATACACCAAGGTGTCTGCCTGTAAAATTCATTAGTCAGCTGCAAAAGTGTTTGCAATCTGTGTAGTATCTGTACAATTATGGAATATATATACTTTGTTAAATATGTGAACCACTTCGACTTTATGATTTTGTGATGAGATTTGTACGTGGTGCTGGGAATTAAATTTCCCGGACCACCGTGTTCCTGGGATTAAAATTGCCAGCACCACCTTATTTCTCGTCAGTTCAAAACTGTACGTGGTGCTGAAAATTTATTTTCCATGACCACTGTGTTCCTGGGATTAAAAATCCCAGCACCACCTTATTTCTCGGCCAGTTCGAAACTGTACGTGGTGCTGGGAATACACTTACCAACACCACTGTGTTCCTGGGATTAAGATTCCCAGCACCACCTTATTTCTCCGTAGGTTCGCAAATGGACGTGGTGTTGGGAATTAAATTTCAGACCAGTGTTCTGAGATATAAATTCCCAAAGACTACATTTTCTCTGGCCTCGAATCAGACGCGGTGCCGAATTCACTTGCCAGCACCACTGTGTTCCTGGGATTAAGATTCCCAACACCACCTTATTTCTCGACCAGTTCGCAAATGGACGTGGTGTTGGGAATTAAATTTCCAGGACCACTGTGTTCCTGGGATATAAATTCCCAACACCACATTTTTTCTCGGCCAGTTCGAAACTGTACGTGGTGTTGGGAATTCACTTGCCAACACTACTGTGTTCCTGGGATTAAGATTCTCAGCACCACCTTATTTCTCGGCCAGTTCGCAAATGGACGTGGTGCTGGGAATTAAATTTTCAGGACCACTGTGGTCCTGGGATTTAAATTCCCAGCACCATATTTTTTCTCGGCCAGTTCGAAACTGTACGTGGTGTTGGGAATTTACTTACCAGCACCACTGTGTTCCTGGGATTAAGATTCCAAGCACCACTTTATTTCTCGGCTAGTTTGCAAATGGACGTGGTGTTGGGAATTAAATTTCCAGGACCATTGTGTTCCAGGGATTTAAATTCCCAAAGAATACATTTTTTCGGCCAGTTCAGATGCAGCTGGAATTCACTTATCAAGACTAATCGTGTTCTGGGATTAAAATTCCCAGCACCACCTTATTTCTCAGACAGTTTGCAAATGAACGTGGTGCTGGGAATTAAATTTCAGATCATCGTGTTGGATTAAAATTCCCGACCACATTTTTGAATCAGCCGTGCCATGTGGCACGCCAAATCGAGGTAGGAGGATCATAGGAAAGTTTCCTCCAAGCAACAACATTTGAAGCCCTTAGGTCTTTCAGTCCATGTGAAGATTTCGGAATTTGGACTCTTGTAGGTCCATCAATGGGTTTCGGTCAAAACCCATTGATGGCCCTATTCACCTCATCTCCGATCCAATCCAACTCCAGTGGCTTTGGGACGTGTCCGTCTGTGTATCGTGTCCAAAATTTCTGATTTCCAAGGCAGGATTAGGTTTACACAACCAATTTTCATAAACTGACCGCGTGCACGCGCGGTCAAACCGAGGTAGGAGGATCAGAGGAAATTTTCCTCCAAGCAACAACATTTGAAGCCCTTAGGTCTTTCAGTCCATGTGAAGATTTCGAAATTTGGACTCCTGTAGGTCCATCAATGGGTTTCGGTCAAAACCCATTGATGGCCCTATTCACCTCATCTCCGATCCAATCTAACTCCAGTGGCTTTGGGACGTGCCCGTTTGTGTATCGTGTCCAAAATTTCTGATTTCCAAGGCAGGATTAGGTCTACACAGTTAATTTTCAGAAATCCGGCCCCGTGCCACGTGGCACGCGACCGAAACTGGGAGGTAGGAGGATCGGAGGAAAGTTTCCTCCAAGCAACAACATTTGAAGCTCTTAGGTCTTTCAGTCCATGTGAAGATTTCAAAATTTGGACTCCTGTAGGTCCATCAATGGGTATCGATCAAAACCCATTGATGGCCCTATTCACCTCATCTCTGATCCAATCCAACTCCAATGGCTTTGGGACGTGTTCGTCTATGTATCGTGTCCAAAAATTTTGATTTCCAAGGCAGGATTAGGTCTACATATTAATCAAATCACCACGGCACGCAATAAATCGAGGTAGGAGGATCAGAGGAAAGTTTCCTCCAAGCAGCAACATTTGAAGCCCTTAGGTCTTTCAGTCCATGTAAAGATTTCATGAATTTGGACTCTGAGGTCCATCAAACGTGTTTTCAAAAACTCATCGATGGCCCTATTCACCTCATCTCCTATCCAATCCAACTCCAAAGGGCTTTGGGACGTGCCCTCCTCTGTGTATTGTGTCCAAAATATCTAATTTCCAAGGCAGGATTAGGTCTACACCAATTTTCAAATCCGCTGCTATGTGCACGCAATAAATCGGGAGGTAGGAGGATCGGAGGAAAGTTTCCTCCAAGCAACAACATTTAAAGCTCTTAGGTCTTTCATCCATGTGAAGATTTGAATTTGGACTCAGAGTCCATCAACGGGTTTCGGGCCAAAACCCATGATGGCCCTATTCACCTCATCTCCGATCCAATCCAACTCCAAAGGCGACGGACGTGCCCTGTATCGTGTCGTCCAAAATTTTTGATTCGGATTAGGTCTACATGCCAATTTTCATAATCCAACCCGCACGCGTGGCACGCTACAAATCGAAGGTAGGAGGATCAGAGGAAAGTTTCCTCCAAACAACAACATTTGAAGCTCTTAGGTCTTTTCACCATGATGAAGATTTGAATTTGGACTCTCAGTCCATCAACGGGTTTCGGTCAAAATCCACGATAGCCCTATTCACCTCATCTCCAATCCAATCCAACTCGGCTTTGGGACGTGCCGCCTCTGTATCGTGTCCAAAATTTCGATATTTCAAGGTTCGATTAGGTTTACACACCATATTTCATAAATCAATCGTACGCGTGGCACGCAAATCGAGGTAGGAGGATCGAGGAAAGTTTCTCCAAGCAACAACATTTCGCTCTTAGGTCTTTCACCATGTAAAGATTTTGAATTGACTCTAGGTCCATTAATGGGTTTCGATCAAAACCCCTATTCACCTCATCTCCGATCCAATCCAACTCCAGTGGCTTTGGGACGTGCTCGTCTGTGTATCATGTCCAAAATTTCTGATTTCCAAGGCAGGATTAGGTTTACACAGCCAATTTTCAGAAATCCGGCCCCGTGCCACGTGGAACGCGGCCGAAACTGGGAGGTAGGAGTATCAAAGGAAAGTTTCCTCCAAGCAACAATATTTGGAGCCCTTAGGTCTTTCAGTCTATGTGAAGATTTCGAAATTTGGACTCCTGTAGGTCCATCAATGGGTTTCGATCAAAACCCATTGATGGCCCTATTCACCTCATCTCCGATCCAATCCAACCGGCTTTGGGGACGCACCTCGTATCGTGGTCCAAAATATCTCGATTTCAAGGATTAGGTCTACACCAATTTTCAAAAATCGGTCATGGCAGCTGTGATCAAACTGGGAGGTAGGAGGATCAGAGAAAAGTTTCCTCCAAGCAACAACATTTGAAGCTCTTAGGTCTTTCAGTCCATGTGAAGATTTCGGAATTTGGACTCTTGTAGGTCCATCAATGGGTTTCGGTCAAAACCCATTGAAGGCCCTATTCACCTCATCTCCGATCCAATCCAACTCCAGTGGCTTTGGGACGTGTTCGTCTGTGTATCGTGTCCAAAATTTCTGATTTCAAGGCGTGATTAGGTCTACAGACCAATTTTAAACCACGCGCACGTGGCACGACTGAAATCGAGGTAGGAGGATCGGAGGAAAGTTTCCTCAGCAAAGAACATTTCAAGCCCTTAGGTCTTTCCTCCATGTAAAGATTTCTGAATTGGATCCTCAGAGTCCATCAACGGTTTCTCAAAATCCATGGCCTATTCACCTCATCTCCTATCCAATAGAACTCCAGTGGCTTTGGGACGTACCCCTCTTTGTATCGTGTCCAAATTATCTGATTTCCAAGCGTGATTAGGTCTACACATAATTGAATCCGATGCGCTGTGGCACGCTAAAATCGAGGTAGGAGGATCAGGAAAGTTTCCTCAAGCAACAACATTTAAAGCTCTTAGGTCTTTCACGTGTGAAGATTTCGAATTTGACTCAGAGTCCATCAAACGGGTTTCGGCCAAAACCCATTGATGGCCTATTCACCTCATCTCCGATCCAATCCAACTCAAAGCCTTTGGGACGTGGCCTGTTCATATCGTGTCCAAAATTTTTGATTTCCAAGACAGGATTAGGTCTCATAATTTCATAAATCCCATGCACGTGGGCACGCCGCAAAACAGGAGGTAGGAGGATCAGAGGAAAGTTTTCAAGCAAATAACATTTTTGAAGCTCTTAGGTCTTTCAAAGATTTGAATTTGGACTCTCTAGTCCATCAATGGGTTTCACAAACCTATGGATGGCCCTACTAAATTTCATCTTCGATCCAATCAAGTCCATCGGTCCGAAGTGTCTCGTGTATCGTTTCCAAAATTTATGATATTCAAGGTTTGATTAGGTTTACACAACATATTCAGAAATCGTGCCCGCGCTGTGGCACACTAGAAATGGAGGTAGGTGATCGTAACAAAGTTTCACCACAACAACATTTGAGTTGTGAGGTCTTTAATGTCAAGATTTGACTAACTCTCAATCCATCAATGGTTTTTGGCTTAAACCATGATGGTCCTACAGACCACCGTGTTCTGGGATTATAATCACAACCTTATTTTCGGGCTATTTAAAGTGTACGCGGTACGAAATTGAAATCTCTCACCACCGTGTTCCTTACCTCTAAATTAGAGGTCACCTGAATCAAATCCTGTGACCACCTTATTCCTCGGTCATTTCGAAATTGACGTGGTCCCGAAATAAATTCCAGTGACCACTGTAGGATTATAATTACCAAAGATATCGTATTCCTCCATCGAATAGATGGTCCTCAATTAAAATCCCAGGACTATCAGGTTCTGATTTTAATTCCCAAAGACACCTTATTTCTTACCATATAAATTGTACGTACGACTTTAATTCCCAAAGACCAGAGTTCTCGAGTTAAATTCCCAAAGACCACCGTATTCCTCGCTAGTTCGAATCAGACATGATCGATGAATTGAAATCCGAGGACCATGTGTTCTTCCGGCTTCTAAATCAGATGTGGTCCTAGGAATTGAAATCCCAGACCACCTTATTCTGTCCATTTCGAATCAGAATGCGGTCACGAAATAAATTCTAGGACCACCGTGTTTCGGGATTATAATTACGTACCACCGTATTTTGAATATAATGGTCATGAATTAAAATCCCATGACCATTGTGTTCTAGGATTTTAATTCAGACCACCTTATTTCTGGCTACTCGAAATTATGCGTGGTGTAGGACTTTAATTCCCAAAGACCGATTCTCGAGTTAAATTCCCAACACCACCATATTCCTTATTCGAATAGACGTGGTTCGCGGAATTAAAAATCCGACCATTGAGTTCCCGGGATTTTAATACCCAAAGACCACCTTATTTCCTCGCCTTGAATTGTATGCGTGGTGTTGGGACTTTAACACCCTGTTCTGGGAGTTAAATTTCCGGCACCACCGTATTTCTCTGGTCAAAATCAGACGCATGGTTTGAAATTAAAAAGAACACTGTGTTCCTGGGACTTTAATTCCCATGACCACTTTTTTTGGATCTGAACCAGTTTGAATTTGAACGTGTTGCTGGAAAATTAAATCCCAGGACCATTGTGTTCCTGGGATTTCATTGCCAGCACCATCAAAGTATTCAATAATATATTATATAACATTTATTAAAGCTCAAACACAAACAATAAATAAATTTACAGTCACTGTTGATCTATGGAAAACAGTATAATTTAAAAATTAGCAAAATTCATTAATTACAACAATGCATTTTGAAGTCCACAACTTTTCTAAAATTACATCAGAAGAACTCATCCTTAAAAAGAGGAGACATCTATTCTGAATTTGGTCATGTCTGCTTGTTTGAAGTCCATTTTCTCACCATAAAGTAGACATCTCATGTATTGCATCACAAAGAAGGCACAATCATTGTTGTAAACATGCAAAAAAAAAATTTATATTTCAATTCAAAAGTATAATTTTCACGTTCAGTATTTTCACCTTGCTACTTGTTGGGGACAATCAGTGTAATGAAACCCAAATTGCCGATGTGGTAATAAGCTTGTAAACATGGATGAATTCTTCAAGCCCTTAGGTGAATATCCTTTAAATTGGGATACCTATTATTACAGACTAAGTTAAGATAACTATTAATTTTCAGATAACTAAGTTAAATTGATGGAATATCCATATTTAAAAATTAAACTACTCACCACTTAAAATCAGCTTTTGATCTTCCACCATATGAAATGGAGTTGTAATGATTGAAAGTCATTGCTTGTGTCGATACACAACAGAAAGTGATTCAGATTTAGAGGTATAAAAATATATCTAACCTCTCCATCATTCATGTCCGTGTTTATGATTTGTGTTGTTGCAGTCTTCCACAATATTCTTAATGCTGACTGTAATTGTGTGTAGAGGAAAATATTTAAACAGTTAGTATAACATTTTAAATCGTGAAAATACAAGATAATTTAACTTCCTTACAATGAACATGGATGAGCAATACACAGACTTGTTATATGACCTACAATGAAGAGAGGCCTCAAAAAAGAATTGAGCAAAATGTATCGATAACCTCCCCAACTGTGAAAACAGATCCATTAACTCCAGAGTATAAAGAATTTAGAGTTAATGAAAAAGGAGCTTCCTCCCAAACATAACCTGTAATAGGCCTACAAAAAAATTTAATGGTAATTAAATATTTGCACTTTATAATATTGTAATAAAATTTTTGAATATAATGGTGGATGTAACTACCATACTTTATTTTTTCTAAACTTTTTAGCAAGTAGGTCACATCAGCATCTTGTTTTTTATTCTTTGTCGTCTTACATATTTTCTTGACATACTATAATACAAAAATTATATTAGTTATTTAAATAAAATAACACAAACTAATTTTGAGAAGTATTCTGACTAACCGCAATGGCTTCCATTCTCATTTAGTTGAGTTTATCAATTATTGCTTCATCCCTCTCAAGATCTTTTTCATCTTCTTCCACAATACGATAGTATCCTCGCTTCATGCAATTCATCCATACCAATTTTTTTTTGTCTTTCTTAAAAATACGCTTCATTTACGCCTTTATCAAAGGTTGCCCTTCTAATAACTCTCAACATCGAAATTTCTCTTTTTCTTTTGCTTTGAGGTACCAATTTTGCCAAAAGGACTATCAATCAACGGAGTATCCCTCAGTAATCATAATGCTTATCTCATCGCCTTGTTCACGTGCAATTGGTTCCAAGGTTGAGGGTCAACTTACCTTATTTGATTCAAATCTACCTTCTCTTCCTATAATTTCCAATAGTTCTTTTACTCTTTCGGTTAATGTCATGTTTTCCATTCTTAACTCTTTGAGTTGTCTCTGATAAACTAAACACTCATGGCATTCACTAGTAGGGTATTTTTCTTGTATAGTTTGTGATGACGATGTCTCTATTGGATGAGGAGTATTTTCAATATAATAGTCAACTTTATCAAGCAATATATTTTCACTACGTGTACACACTAGATCAACAATGACCTATCAGAAAATCAACAATTATTTAGATAACGAAAATGAAAAAATGTTAAGTTGTGGTATTCATTTACGCCGTGAGACTTGCTCCAAAAAATTCTCACCTTGCTAATATGTGAAGGAGTTGTCCTCACTTATTTATTCGTGGCCCTTATTGTATGGTCTCGGATTGGGACATGTTCCAAACCAAACCTGCTCATATCCAAAGTGTTACATACTTATGTGAATATAAAAGACAAAATAATTTAGTAAGAAGGAACTTACAAAAGGAAATCCCTTTAGGTAAGAGATTCCTCTTCTCACAAGAATAGTAGATGAACATAGATCTCCAATAGTAGGCAATTGTGGAGCCATAAATCGATGGATGGCTTCACTAAACTACCTATGTTGTCAAAATCATCTACAATATCTACAAGACCTATGGGGACCTTAATACAACTTACAAATATCTTCATCTACTTAAACTCTAACCTCGATCTAGTTGGTTCTTTTTTTTGTTTAATGATCTTCATTCTACTTGATTCTAAGATAATCGTCGATTTTCAAGTAATGGAGGATGTTTGTCACGTCAACCAAGAGAGCATATAATCCGCAATCTAATTACTTTATAAGCGTAAAATTTGTATTGATTTCGAAGTTAATAAAGAATAATATAATCAATTATTCAAAAGTTTCAAAAGTCCCTAAATACAGTAAGATATTAAACTAAGTTATAAATTAAAATTTCCAAATAAATAAATTTTTATCACATTACTTAATATTGAATCAAATAACATAAATTATATTTTATTCTTCATAATTAAAGTTATGCATGATAATTTAAACCAAATGTATTCTTAAAATTTATCGACCAGTGAAGAAATTCATATGCAATGAATGGTAGGCAACTGTCCAAGTTTGATAGATCGGGTTTGGGATACTGATCTTCAACATCTAAGGTTGAGGAACCATTATATAAAAGCATATGACTAGTGACTACAACATAATCCTCATGCGAACTTTGGACTTTAGGAGGGTGGCAAAAGTTGAAAGCTCGAAGGGACCTTTACGAGCAAAGTTGTATAATAATACATTGCACAAAGTAAAAAAGGAAGAATGTGGAATCGTCACATTAATATTTCCTCTCAGTTGCTCCTAATTGAAGAGGGATATAAATCGAATGGATGTAAATATGAACTGTCTCAGCAAACTTGAACGTCCTAAGAGATCAATTTTCATTTGGAAAAAAATTCATAAATATATTATAGCTAGGAATCGATTCAAGAGTTTATAATTATGTACGTGGACACCCTATCACTGCCTATAACCCGGGGATAAAATTAAAAGGAAGAATGCTCTCATGTAACCTTGATTTTTAGTATCTCATTGATCCCCCAAATCCTCCATCATCAAATCACTTCTTCCATCCTAACACATCACATTGTACAAAATTAAAAGAAAGAATGCTCTCATCAAATCGCCTCTTCCATCCTCTTCTTGTGACCATGAGAAAAAGGAGCACTGATGTTCTATTTATTTGGGAGGAAGGAAATAGAAACTATAAAAAAAAATCTTTTGTTTACTGAAAAATAAAAGAGAGATTATTTTCTTTTCTTTTATTTACTTAATGAGCAGATGAATTTAAGATTTGATTCATCGATGATTTTTTTTTTAGTTATGTTTTTTTCTCATCTAAATGGGACAGAAAGTCTTTCTCTTTCTTTCAAATTTTTTCAGATTGAGAGAAATTTGCTCTCGTGACTTGTCGCCGCTGTTATCCTCGTTGATTTCCAACCACCGTTGCTATTGGTCATCGTCGACCACTGTTCCCTTCCTTTTAAAATTTTTCCAATTGAGAAAAATTTACACTTATGGTTTGTCATTGACATTGTCATCGTTGATTGCTAATCACCACCACCATTGATTGTCGTTGGCCACCGTCGATCACCGATCGTCATCATCGCCAATCCCTACCATCACCCATCGGCCATCGCCTCACGCAACCACAAACGAACAATTTTTTTTCCTTATTTTATTTTCTTTCTTCTATTTCCTTATTTCTTCGACAACCTTTTTCCCTTCCTGAGAGAATCCCTTTCTTTTCTTTTCTCATTCCCTCCTCTTTCTCTAGGAATTTTTTTCCTTTCCTTTTTTTTTTATTATTCATCTTTCAGAATAAACAGAAACTAAGAGTGAAGACAAGCTCCGACTAACAATTGACGACAAAAAGAACAAGATAAAAAATAATAATAAAGATCACAAGACCAAAATTCAATTCAAGATTGAGCTAAAGAGAGAAATAGATGGCTTCTATTCTTAAATTTATAAAATAAACTGCCCACAAAATTGTCTGCCTTTTCTCCCTCGATACAAATAATTTGCAAACTATTTGGCATTGAGGAAGATCGATAAGCAAGCAATGACTAGCACAGAGGGCGATCAATGGCGATTCCGAGTCGAAATAAGTGATGAGGAACAAAATCTAACCGATGATGAATCATAATCGAAGCACAATTTGAAGCCGAACTCTTTGAGCCGCTTGGCGATCTATACTTGAAACTAACTGGAACGTTAGTTTTACTTTCTAACCAACCTTTCGCAAACCTTTCATCCGAAATGTAACCTTTGACTCGCTTGCAAAATTAGTGAACGCATATTCAACGAACGACAACTAAGAAAACTTCAGCAGGAATTAAGAATGTAAGATTTACAATTACATCCAAACGCAAACACGACAAACTGGCCTTCGCGAAGCCGCAAACCATGGAGCAAAACTTTACATCTAGAGATAAATATCATTTCTATACAATTGGATCAATACAACTAGGGAGAAGATCCTCCATGAATAATGATACTTGTACAAAAGACTGACCGACCTTTCGGAAATGTGCCCTTAAGAAACCTATCGTCATGTATCGACAAAGTACATACAAGCTCTAGGGCAGGAAGCTTTGATTTGCACGACACTGGCTATTTGTAGGTGACAATATATAGAGGTTCTTATAACCTAGCTCCCGATAAACCTCGGACTCCACCATGCAATCTTTATTCTAGTCGACGAGCATGTACACTCAAAAAGGAGACTACTTCAAGCAGCTATCTTGCATTCGATATTAGAAAATTGTGCACTCAAAGAAACATGATCGATAAATAAGCGGCAGCAGGTTACCAGCTTATTGGCTCTTCCTTGAAGCGGTTGTCGATAGTTCCCTGTTCCTTACAAAAACCAAAAATAGGGAGAGAAGTAAGTACCAAGTGTGGCCGAGACCGAACATAGGGAAGACTTTGGATAGTTTGCCATGACAAACCACCAAAAGCCGAGAAAATCGGTAAGCAGCGGAGTTTCAGATATAAGGTTCTAGAGTAGCAAACAGTTAAAAAGGAATGTAGGAAAAAAAGTCGTGCCAAGTTGTATAGAACTTTACTATTTAGCCGTCGTTTTGTATCTGCAGATACAAATTACATTGATCTTTTGTATAGATAAAATAGATATCCAGTTTCCGAATAGGTCATAGAATCTTGATTCTGATTCCGTCGTAACTCCAAAAAGTGGCTTGACGGCGAAGAAATGCCTAACTGTCTGTCATTATCGTATAGGACAAATCATCTGAGTAAAAGAAGCTTTAAAGCTTCATTTCATGCTCAAGTAGTTGAGTTACAAACCTAGTTCACGTATCAAGAGTGACATCTTGTCGCGGGGCAAGGGGACACATGAAACGAAATACACCACTAGGTGAGGGCATCCTCCAATCCTCGCTAATCCAATATATTGGCCAAAAGTCTATCGTACGACCAATAGCTATTATAATCTTATGACATCGCCGGGTATATTGCATGATACTATACTTCGAAAGAAAGACAACATAACATATCAAATGCAAGTCCAACTAACATAAAATCAGACCAATGGCAACTAAACTCCATTAAATTAAAGCAAACCATGAATATTTTAAGAGTGGAGGAGAAGGGTTCAAACTCGAAGCTATGACAATGTAGAACAAGAAATCATGTGATGTAGAGACTCAAATCGTGATAGCAAGGGTGACATCGCTAGAAGGTGATCAAGAAGGTCTTTTTGTCGCATTGAGAAATAGCGTCGATAATGGCTGAGAAGAAAAAAAAGTTTGGGTAGCGTAAAAGCCATCTTGTTTTCCCTCTCTTGATTTCAGCTATCACTTTTTCTCATCAGTCATCTGATGTTTCAAGACTCGAAGTGGATGACAAGGGAAAACTATATTATTTAGAAAGTCCTGATGATATAGAACAAGAAATCATATCATGTGGCGACTCAAAGCTGATAGCAAGGATGAAATCACTTTATGATTGAGAAAGCCATGACTTTTTTCACATTGAGGAATAGAGTCGACAATGGCTGAGAAGAAAAAGCTTATCATGTTAAAAGCCACCTTGCTCTGCCTCTCTACATGCAGCATTACCATCTCTCTCTTTTTCTCTTCAACCATGTGATGCTTTGAAATTCAGATTCAACGACAAAGGAAAACTCAAAAACTATATTATTCTTTTTTCTATTTTATTTCAATTCCAAATGAAAAATACTATAGAACAATGTTTCTTTATCAAGATGCAATATGAACCTTGATTTTTGTAATAAATTGTGATCAACATGCTCTGTGACTATTAACCATGCTACAAGATTCGGTTTACGTGCTTTTTAAAACTTTTAGATTATAAAAGCTATGTCAAGTTGGTAGGAATACTAAAACAAGTCTGTAATGTTTAAGATTAAACCTTTCTGGTAAATACAATTCACAAATAAGAAGAAATAAGAACACAAATTTGAAATTCATACTACAATCGTTTTCAAATTTGAAGTTGACCTTGTATATTGTAACCAACACTCGCCTGTAAGACAAATAAGAACAAACTTAAAAAGTATTTATATTTGTAGATAATAATTAGTCATAAGTTATGTTGCATTTATCCATATCCATTTTATATCTGCATGATATTGTAAAAGGATCGACAAAAGAACTATCACTCTCAAAATAATCAACTTTCATTGATAGTCTCAACAACTAATTCTCTATTTGCTTGTAGTCCTAATATTACATTTCTGAGGACGACCAACAAACCATCATTTGTGACAAGATTATAACAAAATTGATATGTCAGACTGAGATAATAACCTAAAATAATTAAACAAATAATTATTAATAGCAATACTAAAAAATTATTATTAAAAAAATACACACTTGCAAATGAATATGCTTTCCCATTTGATTGTCCCACCTTGTAGTGATCATACCAATATAATGTTGATATTTAATTGGTGATTGTAGACATCTTTTGATTTCATTTTTTGCTCATGAATAAGATGGAAAATGTTTGTTATTTGCGGGTTCTTGTCCATGTTGACTCTACGTAAAACAACATACAAGGACTCTATTATTGTAAGAATATCTGCAATACGATCCCAAAATCTAGTAGATATAATAATTTTTTACACCTCTTTACCTTTAATCGTGCTAGTATCGAGAAGCTTCCAATCCTCAGATGTGAACATAGTCTTCAATCCGACTTTTTTTTAAATGACTTTAATAAAAGACAATGAGTTGCAAATCTAGTTGCTCCCGGTCATAGAATCTCCCCGTAAATAAATTTCCTCATTAATCCGTTAACCCAATAATAATTATATATGAATTTTGTTAACAATTGCTCTCTTTTTACTTCCTTATTCACTATATCGAGTTTATCGATATTTGTCATCATAAAATCGATAGTATGTTGTGCTTGGTGTCCAAAATAATGTTTGATAATCTTGTTCCAATAACTCTTCGGTCATCTTAAAGTTGGCACAATTATTTGTAATCACCTGCACGATATATTCTACACCTATCTCTTGCATTAGACTATCCATCAAACGATATAAGAAGCATCATGATATTCTATAGTTGTATTAATAGATTTATGAAATATCATCTTTTTATTGCAGTATAGTAGAAAGTTGATAATGCTCATCTATATAGGTCTTCTCCAACTATCACACATCAATGTAACCCCATATAAGTTCCATTGGTCATCTAAATCTTGATCTCCACGTGTTCATCTAAATATGGACCAACAATTTCATATGCAATTGGAGGTTGAATACTAGGATCACATTTTTAGATGTTTGATACCATGCGGTGGTAGTATATGTTATTTGCCATGTTGAAAGGAATTCGACTAAAATGAAAAAATTTAGCAATATTTTAGTCGATTGATTTCTTCTTCTCCCTTGTATAGACAACATCAATTCTAGTTTGTTTAATAGCTTGGTCTAGGAATGCCAATAGATCAATATCAGTATTATACACATTCATCCCATAGAAGGAAAGAAACGACCAATACCAATTGGTGTTGAAGTAATGTGAGTACTTACAGTTCTCCCCACTGTCGTTGCACTAGTTGAGCCACTTCTACTAGCACTAGTTGAACACTACCATTAGCACCAACTATATTCCACTATATCGCATATGTTGATCATATGCATATTAAGTTCTAAAAGCATTAAGAGTTGCTAAAAATTCTTTGTCATTTAAAACCACGACCTTCAAATTCATCATAGACTGGTTCTCCAGAGGTTCGCCTATCAAAAACTTCACATTGTTAGTGTTTATACTTCAATTCTTTTTTATCATCAAGTTCCTCTTTCATTATATGACGAATTTTTTCAGGAATTTTTTAACATCTAGAAATATTCGGATATCCACCAACAAGATGTTTTACGCGTATAACTCCATTGCCACGTCCAATCATATTGTAATATAAACATTGCTAATGAAATTGATTTTCTAATCGATGTGCATGTCTCCAAGCTGGATCATAAATCTATTATTTTGGTGTCATTTGTCTACTTATGCATTATAAAAAATTGAAAATAATAACATATAATTCACAATGAATATTCATAATTGGAGCACTAAAAAAATTATCTAATCTGTTGATCTACCATCAATTAAGCTATCCAAATAAAATATTTTGCAATGTTAAATAAAAAGTATAAATATTAATACATATTTATAATAATTAAATGTTATAAACTTCTTTAATAATCTCACAATAATTTATAGGATATTTTTTATTTTTGACTTTAATTTATTTTTATTTTTTCTTTAATATAAAAATATTAATTTATATAAAATAATTATATAAATCAACTATTAATTTTTTTAATTATACTGATTTATATAATATATATTAATATATTATAGTTGTAATATATAAATGCAATCTCATAATCCCATTCCCAATCCCACAATGCAATCTCGCAAGGATCACAATCCTGCTTGATCGATGGTCACGATCCCATCGCCAAAATCGTTGACGATCGTGCGATTTTGCTATCTCCGTTCCCAAATCAATCGCCATCATCTCCAAAAAAAATTATTGTACCTGTCCAAAGTGGTCACTACCACCTTGCCGCCCTTGTCGAGCTAATATATCGCCAATTGCGATGCTGCTTCTGAATAAATTTGTCTTCGTTTATATAACTTTTTAATTAACTGTAGTCATGATCTCTCATGATCAATAGAAAGAATTGATTCCTTATGTCGCGCACTTCTGATCACACATCGTATTGACATCATGAGCATGTGCTGGTGTCGATCCCCACATCAAAACGATAAAAATCGCCTATTTCAAGCGGTATGGGTCGATATTTAAAGCCCTGGAGAAAATATACTTGAGTGAGGATAGCTTTTAACCTACTTGGTCAATAGACTGATAGATAAGTTGATTAGGCAGTTGACTCGGTTGGGTAGTCGACTTAGAACGTACTAGAATCGTGGTTGCAAGTGGACTAGTAAACATTGTCTATGATTAGTTGACTGATGTTGAATAAATTAGTCATTAAGAAATTAAAGGAAAAGATCCATGCCACTGGATTCGATCAAGACCAATCGACTGATGGGTATAGTCAATTGGTGAACCCTAGATAAAGTCGTCATCAAGTGAAATAGAGAAAATGGTTGCGAGGTCAATCAACTAGGATCAATCGACTAATGGGTGTCATATCAGTAAAATCATGTCAATGAAGCAATTCTTGGAGAGAGCTTTAAAATGGAGTCAAGAGGCCACAATAACAGAATTCTAATTGAGAAAAGCCTTGTTTTTGTTATTCTATTGTTGAGCCTTATTGTCAAAACTCTAGCTCTGTTGTAAGCACTATCATTAATGATCCTGCAAAGACGTTTACACCTCTGGTATTTCATCGAAGAGGAGAATATAGAAAGGATTCTAGATATGATCCAACTAAAAGATCATAAGTTGTAGAATAGGTGTCTAGGGACCGCCAAACCACGCAAGTCATCTTCGACTCTATAGTGTGGAATATGCTATATTTTTATTTAGTTTTCTGCTACTAATTTCTTTTGTGATCTTGCTGGGATCACAGCAAGAGAAGAATATTTTTTATTGCACATGCATTCACTATTCACCTCTTCCCCCTTTTGATCACGATCAAATAAGTGGTATCAGAGGCTGATTACTTGAAATATTTAACTGTTGAACAAACAAAGAGATGGAATCCAAAGCATCATGGCCGGAACAAGCTCTCATCCAAAAATATTTAAAGTAGAATTCTCTCTATAGAAGCACCAGATGGAGGTATTTTTCCATACTGATTTTAATTTAATGGTAACCATGAAATATGACTGAGATGTCCAATGATGTAAACAGAGAAAATTGGAAATCACATATGAACTAAGAAATAATGAAAAGAGTATACAAACCAAGAGCAAAGTTGAGTATCATATCCTGAGTATCTTACGAGCTGACAAGATTAATTGAATTACAGCTACCACTGTGGAAATCTCGGAAGTACCACATTAAATCCACAATCCCACTATGAAAATCTCCTTGGTTAAAGAAAAGAAACCTCGTATGGCAAGTATATCTTCTTGTAAGATTGAAACTTTAAGAACGAGGAAGATACTATTTTACTTGATAAAAATATTAAGATGGATATGTGGGCATACAAGGATGGATAAAATAAGAAATGAAAACATTATAGCAAAAGTTGAGATTGCACCTATCGAGGAAAAACTCCGAGAAACACATTAAAAATGATACGGATATATATTTAGTCGACCGACAAATACTCCAGTTAGGCAATGTGAAATTATTATAAATATGCAAATCAAATGAGAAAGAGAAAGACCAAAAAAAATTTGATTAGTAACAATAAAACAAGATATTTATTTAAAAATAAATGATATAGTAGGGAATAAAATCAAATGACGTAAGAGGATTCATATAACCAATCTTACCTAATGGGATAAGGTCTGATTATTGTTGTTGTAAAGATGTATTCAACCACACAAGGTTAAAACTCAACTATGATTTCCATGCAAAGTTAAAAAGAAAAAACATAGTTAATGCTTATATAGAGAGATTTTATGAAGTTGTCTAGTAAGTGAAATCATCTTTAGTCAACTCAAATTCAAATAAAAGAATTATTAACATAATTTATTAGCAGTTTATTCAACTCAATAAAGCTCTGATTGACTCAAATCTTATTCGGTCAATTGGACCCCTTATTCAGTTAACTCAAGCCCAACAGAAAGCATTCTATTCACAAGCAAGCTATTTCAGTCAACTCAAATTCTAGTTTTGAGTCGACCGAATGTGCTCGATGATCCTAACTTTACTTAGTTATGCATACATACAGCTATGGGATCAAGTTTGGTAAACCGACTGCAACCAAGAATCCTAATTCCTAGTCGAAAGCTCTCTGTAACTCTCACTTACAATTGCCCAAAATAGACTACAAGTCACACATCTCATCTCACGGTGTTTTAAACTTCACTAGCATGCTCAAGGCTTCATATATTCTGGACGGCCTACCCAAAAGTCACACTCTCAGAACTTCTACATGTCTAAAGGTTGCTCCAATAGCCTCCAAGATATGCCTAAATGCCTAGAAGAGATTTGAGGACTTCCCAAGCCTAGAGGCCTCTCCTCTAACACTTTTAGACCATCAAATGTTTCATACTATCCTTATCAATGTCCCACATGCAATCTACTAAGTCCTTGCAAACTTGATGCGCACACGAGTAACAACACAAACCTAATTTGATCCTTTTGCAAGATGCAAGACATCAAAATATTTTGATTGAATTTGACCACTTGATGTATGATTGCACCAACATACCTAAGAAGTTTTATGGGACTAGATTGTAATTTATAAAATTTATTAGAGTAAAAAGAAAAATGTCAACTGTAGGTGGATCATGGAACAGGCTTGGTTAGCAGGTTGGTTAGCGCCTGGTTGATTCTATATTGTAACTTGATTGCGGTCACAAGGGAGGCCACAAACAATGGTGTTGGGGTCATTCAATAAGCAGCCAAGCATGTAGGAGGTTGCTAGCAGGAGAGCAAGGGTGTCGAGTGAAGGTGTCCTCTTGGAAGATCTGCAAATGTCAAAGAAGTCTGACATTCATGGAGGAGCACTGAATGCCATCAATCAGCAACTTGGCAGCACGGAGGTGGAGATTGTTGGCATCAAAGTACGATGCCAATTTGGGGCTAGTGGAAGAGATGACAATGGTGGTGGATGTCGAGGTCAGATGATGAATGAGCATGGGTTTCAAAGGAGTGCACAATGTGATGGTGACCATGTTCAATTTCCCATGAGCAGGTTACAGAAACACCGAGTAGGGAAGAGGACGATAGAATAGCAACATACTCTGATACAACACTAGGCTGTGGAAATAGACGGACGTGAAGCATCAAACTTCTAAAATGATAAAATTATCGAAGAAGATATTATCGAATACAAATAAATTAGAAAGGTGAGAGTTGGGGTCTTTTTAAAGGTTCCAACCTAACTAAACTTGGTAGATAAAACTAAACAAACAAGGGAAATACAACTTAATTAATAGTACTCATTACCTTTAGAAATAAATTGATTGTGATTTAGAAATATAAAATCCTACTAAATTCAAATACTCTAAAAAGTCTTTCACCAAATTTGAAGAGACTACCATATATCTCTAAAAAAAATAAAATGAGATATATTACCAAAATCACATCCATAGAGAGCGCCGCAAGCTGATCTAATGTATCATTATAACTTGTAATGATATAACTCAACTCATCATATACAAGAATTTGATTTCTTAAAATGTTAGATTTAAACAACCACTCTAACCCTTTTCTGGGATGTTCTTATAAGATGTTTCCTAAAGTAAATTTAAGAAAGTTTCATTCAGAAGAATTAGCATTAAAAAAAAATCCCAAGTGACTATATGAACAAAGTGGGGTGGGTTAAGAAGCAGCAGACTCTGAGAAACACAACTTCTAAACCTAATACTTTTGCAAGTAACGGGCCAAAGCGAGCTCCAATCCCCCTCAGCAAGCAATAATTTTTGTCGTTATGCCTTCATAAGGAGGTAGCCATATCAAAAAGAACTACTAGTCCAAACTATTTATGCAAGGAAATGGGAACAAAACCTAAGCCATTAGGCATAGACAGTTTAACCAACCCCGCAGATCTAACCAAGAGCAAGTTCAAGAGTGCTCACACAAGCCATGGGGTCCAAACTGATGTGCACTCACGTGTGGCATAGCGTTTGGAGTGGGGGAGGGGTCCAGGGAGGGGGGAACCCCTTATTTTCTAGCCTTATTATATTTCCACAGCTACCTCGAGTAAACAAAAAATATGCAATAAATGTTGAGCTGAAAAAGCAAAACCAAGAAAACTTTGGGACTACTTCTATCTAACAAGTAAAATCAGCGATAAACCAAAGAGTGGAATGAAAAAGATAATAATAGATACTTACACGAGAAGGACAATGTAAGATAGACATAAGATTGTCGTTGATATGCATGGGTAGTGGAGGCATCTGACTCATAATACCAGTCATTCCGCTCATGCTGAGGAAAACAGGATTCATCCAGATTAAGATAGGAAAAAAAAAATACTAAGTATAAATTACTATTATATGGAGAATTCTATGACTTCTTCAACTGTAAAATACCTATTCAAGATGGTAGTTATGTTCTGTTTTGTGCAACAAAACAGATCGATGTTATTTTGTATCTGCAGACACAAACAGCTGGTAAATAACACAAATTTGTCTATAATTTGCACAAACGTGACAACAAGAGCAGAAAAAATTACATGATATAATGATATTAAGCAAGCTATCTGTTGAAGTAGCTCCATAATTTGATAATAGTGAATTAAATTCTAGATAAATACAGATACAAATGATTGGATGATCTTTACAACATTGCATAGCAAAAAAGGTGATCTATGCTATGCAGTTTCCTTTTTCATGTATTCTTCATGTGCATAGATCAAATGTACGGACACTCCATGTAGATGTACAGCGATGTGAAGCAATAGTGGCACATCAAATGCAGAATGGATGTTCAGACAGGTAATGATAGTCTGGACTTGTTGAATATTGCAGAAAAATTTTATTTTTTGAGGTAATGAAATATATGTATCTCTTGCTACATTCTCACTATTAAATCTATACCTCTTTGGTCTAGACACACAACAAAGACTAGCAGAGTTTCACAATTCCCAGCTATTAGAGATAGGTTAATCCCACAGCTCAAAGGCAATACCAAATACAAAGTAATATAGATCTCTTTTAAAACCTGTTAGAAAATTTTTGTCAAACACCTAAATCCATGTGTTGGATACCCGTACTAGGTCCAAGAAACATAAATAGAGACCAGTGAGTTATGCACCTAAAAGGTAACCAAATAAAACTTGTTCGGTAGGAACTACTCTATATTAACTCAAAGGATAAGGTTGATCATTTGCATTCTGTACCTTAGACTAAGTTCAATTCTTCCACGTAGATATAGCAAATAACATCGCCCAGTATTTTGTCTAATAAATCTCATGGCATGGAAATTATATATTATGTAAAAGATAGAGTTTGCTGTCTCTATTGAATTGGGATTGCAGCCAATTTTAATTCACATATTTTACCTTCAAATAACAATTCATGGTATTACAAAACCCATAAAGAATTTCCTTTGATTAAAACTAATATATACTAGATCCCAGAGTCCAAGATCATATTTCAATTAATTCTAAGAATTTTTTTTTATGTTGCAATTTATTTTAAATTTTCCACTACAATTACTAAAGTAGTACTAACAGTCACAAGAGGTAATACAGACACTGTAGAATCTCTTCATGAAAACAAAATAAATTTAGGAAACACAATCAGTACCTCATTTTTATGGGAATGAATTTGTAACAAGTTTATTTTTGTCAGTTGTATTATGGAATCTTTAGATATAATAGATGGTAGCAAAAGAGATCTATAATATCTACCTCATTGTATTCAAGATTAACAGCAATCTGTTGAAGAATTTTTATATTTTCATCCAGAAGCTGACGAGTTCTGCTATCAATCAAACAGGTGGCTGACAAAATAGATAATACAAGAACAATATGTAATCAGACGAAATTATCATTGAAGATAAGCTTGTCATATGCAGCAATTTAACAGAATAGAATGTTTGTCAGGATAAAGTCATAAAAAAAGGTTTTGAGTCAAAAATACTAGATAAAGCATCTATGTATAACATGTACGTATATAACAAGAAAAACCAAATGTTAGCATCATCTGCGTGCGGTAGTGTAATACAAGGTCTAAATCATCATTCTGTGTCCAAGTCTCAATCTTTGGCCAGAAAGGTTTTGATACTGTGCCATGCCACATAATTTTAATCCTATGATTCCTTTCCACTTGCTTGTTTACTTCCAAATATAAGCCCATGGCAATTACAAAGTCAATTCAATAAAATTTTGGACAAGTAAAAAAATATAATAAGCATCATGACCAATGACTATATTTCTAATATACCAAATGAATGTCATGCATCAGATGGGAAATTAGTTTTTATATGTACTAAAATTAATCTCATAATTATCACATATCTATATTAAACAATGCTCCAAAGATATTTGAATTAATTTCATCTCATGAGACGTTGGAGACAAACCCAAGACTAACACAATTGAAATTGAAATGGATACAAGTACACAATATAAACACATCTCGATTTCATTGGCTCTGGCGTGACTCCTTTTTGCTACTGGTGCCCCAATTGGTTCTTCACCTTCCCCTCTCTTTTTAGCATTTCCTTTCCCTCCACTCTCTTTTGAGTGTTCATCACCTCCCTATGACCAACAAACAAAATTAAAGAATAAGCCATGGGTGGGTCTTCAAGTCTTGGTTGGTTCCAGATAGGACTGACTGAGACGGGCCCTATCTCAGTTGAAAACACCAAAATCATTTTGGCACGAGCTATCAGTAGCCAGAACAATAAGTTCCACCAATATCAAGCAGCACTTGAAATCATGGCTCCATACATATCTAGTATAAGTAGAAAAACTAAATCAAGATATTTCAAGATGGATTGTTTACATATTCACTATCACCATCTAAAAGGAACAGCGCATCAGCCACATGCATAAAGAACAAACAGAGCTCCAATGCTAATCTCGAGTACAACAAGGAAAAAAATGGAGGATGCTTCTAAACTTCTTATATAAAAATTTACCATTAGGATTTAATGTGTGATAGATCACATAGACAACAATCTTTTCAACAGAGAAAATACATAAATAAAGTAAGAAGATAGACAAAGCAAGCAAAGATCAAATGTGATGGTGGCATGTCTAATTAGATGAGGGGTGAATAGATACGCCTCTTAATTAAAAATTTTGTTCGCCAACACAAACAAGTTAGATGTTCTAGGTGTTCATGTGTGTTTGTAAGCCCCAAGAACATAAATGCACAAAAGAAATGAGAAATAAAAGAAACACACATGCTAACATATTTGTCTAAACTAGTTTGAAGACTGTGCTCCTAATCCATGACTTATGATTCATCCAATAAGTCGCCTCTACAAGATTATACTATAAATCAGTCCTTCACAAGAGCTACTGGGGCAAACCTCTTACAATCCCAACCCTGAGATGTTAACAAATACAGAAATTGGTGCTCAAGTAAAGAGAGAATATCAAGGACTTGAGTTGAAGCTTTTAGCCTTGTCCAAACCCTTGGAAACCTTTGAGCAATGTAGGCACTTGATTAGAGGAGTATTAAGAATATTTTCATGGAGTCTTCGCACTTCAAAGCTCCTCAAGAGCTTATAGTCCAACAACTTTTTTGTCTCCCTCTAGTCAACTAGAATATCCCAGCCAATATCTATCTTACTAGTTGATTGAGAATCCTATCCAGTCGTTTGCTCAGGCCTCAAATGAATCTATTGGAAGAAACATTTAGTTGATTATTGCTAGAATAGAAAGTTCATGCTAGTGAATGTTCACACTCAATTGACTTCTCGATTGACTCTAGTGCTCAAATCGACTATTTCAACCTTCATCAATAGAAGTCAGTCAATGGTCCCTCCTTCACTCGACTTTGTAAACCTATACAAAATCTTAGAATTAAGTTGCAGACTACGACTTGGGGGCAATAATCCTATGAATGAAGGCTTGAAATCAAGCCACTAGATGATCCACCCTTACTAGCTAAACACATCATCTACAGAATGTAGCCCAAAAGCACAAGCCCCAAAATTATAGTTCACTCGTGTAAACTCTCACAATCTCATGCCTCCAAATCTTCAACCTCATCGATGGTTCTCACCCTAAGGCTCTATTTACTCCAGAGGATGGACAAAGGAGGGAAAAGGATCGAGGGTAAAAAAGGAGTTGTGGAAAAGGAAAGGAAAGAAAGAGAGAAAGAAGAGAGGAAGAAAGAAGGAAATGAAAAGGATAAGAGAGGAAAGGGAGCAAAAACTTGTGGTCAGGCTAGCCGTTGGTAGCTTGCAGCTAGACCAAGCCGCCAGCTCACTGTGCTTGCAGCTAGTCAGATTTGGCACAAGAGCTACTGGAACATCAGATTTAGCACAGAAGGATAGAAAGTTCACTCTGCCCGATTTAGGTGGACGAAAAAGCAGATTTGGGTGGATGAAACAAGGGATTAAATTTAATCTACATATGGATTTGGAACCTGTCCTTTCTTTAATTTTACCAAGTAAACAAAAGAAACTATCCCCACTCTCGTGCAATTCATCCTTTCTTCCATCCATCCTTTGGGGTAAACAGAGGCATCAAGTTCACCTTATCAGGTCTCCAATCCATCAAATACATCAAGCTCTCCCAACTTGCTCCATATCATCCAATCATCCTTGTCTCTGAGTCTACCTCATTTTGGACTACCATAGAGTCCATCTTGCACCAAGCTATGCGGTCAACTTTTGACCCTCTTTCACAGGGAACAGATTTGATCGAACCGCAACAGTATCCTGTCAAATATAACACAAGTCAGAGGGCGTCGATACTTCGTCGACATCCCACCGATGCTTAATTCAGACAGGAGACGATAAAAAGTGGAATGTAGAATGTAGTTAGTACAACAAAAAGTGTAATCAGAGCTTTCTTTACCTCAACCTGGCTTTATATAGTACCTCCAAGGCTTCTCGCCGACCAAGATTATCTCCCCGTGATATCCTTTGATGGGTTGTTAGAGGGCAACCGTTACAAGAAATCTCCACCTGACATGCCACATATTCAAGAGTTATCATTGAGAGAGATTGTTGGGGGAACCAAATGTGGCAGTTGTTAAGAGGAATCCCCTCGGTGGTCACCGGGTTCCCTACTCATGCTCCCAACTCCCGACTTCCCGAGTTGTCGAACTCCCAACTTCTTCGGCTCTCAACTTCTTGAATTCCCGACTCCTGAGTTCCCAACTTCGACTCCTGACTTTCCGAGTTGCCGAGCTCCCAACTCCCGAGTTGCCGACTTTAGCTCCTGACTTCCCAAGTTGCCTTCGGCTCCCAACTTCCCCAGCATCCGACTCCCGAATTCCCGACTTCGCGAGTTGCCGATCTCCCGACTCCTAAACTCCCTACTTCGGAACTTCCAACTTTCCATGCTCCCGCATCCTCGAGCTCCTCTTGAGTCACATGGGTCTCATTCCTTTCCTCCACCATCCCTAATCTCCAAGTCCACAAGTATCTAGTCAAGGATCCGTTTCCAACAGTATCATTAGCCACCCCCTCCCTCGAAATAATCAGACGATTCAAATAAGTCTAAGCCAGACGATTTGAATAAGTCCGACGTCAACAGGTCCTTTCTCATATATGCCCTACTTTAGCCGAACAGAGGGCTTACGAATTGACTCAATTGGATGACAACACTTCTCTTCTCGTTCGCACTCCAGACGGAGTGGGAGACTTCGCCTCATAACAATACTTCCAATAAAGGGAACCTTGGTCGAGGCAAGAACTTACAAACTGTCTCGGCCGAGCGGGTGAAAATACTTCGCTTCAAACAACACTTCACAAAAAGGGCGCCCGAGCCGAACTAAGGACTTACGAATTGGCTCAACCAGGCAGGTGAAAATACTTTGCTTTGAACACTTCGTAAAAAGAATGCATGAGCCGAGCCAAGGGCTTATGAACTGTCTCGGTTGAGCGGATGAAAATATTTCACTTCAAACAACACTATATAAAAAGAATGCCCGAGCCGAGCCGAGGGCTTTCGAACTGCCTCGGACGGACAAGTGAAAATACTTCGATTTGAACAACACTTCTTAAAAAGAATGTTCGAGCCAAGCCAAGGGCTTACGAAGTGCCTCGGCCAAATATAATAAAACACTTTACTCCCTAACAACAGTCCATCTGAGAACCTCGAGGTCGAGTTAAGGGCTTGCAAACCACCTCAGCTGGCTATTATGCTTCTCCAATGCACTCCAGCCGGGCCGAAGGCTTACGAACTGCCTCAGCTCGGCAAAATCCTCCCCGCTTCACAGGTCCAAGGGAATTTACTTCTCCGACATACTCCAACCAAACCAAGAGCTTACAAACTACTTGGTTAGACAAAATCCTTTCAACTTCATAAGTCCAAGGGAATTTACTTCTTTGATGCACTCTAGCCAGACCGAAAGCTTACGAACTGTCTTGGCTAAACAGAGTCCTCCCCATTTCACAGGTTCGGAGGAATTTACTTCTTCGACGCACTACAGTCAAACCAAGGACTTACAAACTACATCGACTGGGCAGAGTCTTTCCCGCTTCACAAGTCTAGGGGAATTTACTTCTTCGACACACTCCAGTTTGACCAAGAGCTTACGCATTGCCTCGACTCGGCAAAGTCTCTGCTTCACAAGTCTGAGAGAATTTACTTCTTTGATGCACTCTAGCTAGACCGAGGACTTACGAACTGCCTCAACTGAGCAGAGTCCTCCCCGTTTTACAAGTCCGAGGGAATTTACTTCTTCCATGCACTCCAACCGAATCGAGGATTTACTTAACTACTCAAAATGAGCTCACCTCGCTCTCCCCGCCTCCACTACCTCCAGGAATAATCAGATTTCAACCGCCGAGGACTTCACGAACCCGCCGGGATTACGAATCGCTGACTAGGCTCAAGCCTGGCCGCCTCCCCGCCTCCACTACCTAGGAGAATAATAACACTTCGTCTGACCGAGGAGCTCAGATCTTCGCTCCTCCCTACTTCACAGCTTCAAGGAAATAATAACACTTCGTCTGGACCGAAGACTTACAAACTGCCTTGGTCGGCCCAAACTCAGCTCTTTGCTCCTCCCCACTTCACGACTCTAGGAGAATAATAACACTTCCTCCGAACCAAGGACGTACGAACTGCCTCGATGGGCCCGAACTTGACTCTTCACTCCTCCCCGTTTCACGTCAGGGGAATAATAACACTCCATCCAAACCGAGGACTTAAGAACTACCTCGGTCGGCCCAAACTTGACTCTTCATTCCTCGCCTCTTCACGGCTTCGAGGGAATAATTATACTGTCTGAACCGAAGATTTACGAACTGTCTCGGCCAACCCAAGCTTGGCTCTTTGCTCCTCCCCACTCCACTACCTTGAAGGAAAAACAACACTTCGACCAAGCGAGGACTTACTAACTACCTCGGCCAATGCTTTTCTCTGCTCCACTACCTCAGGGGAATAACTACACTTCAATCAAACTAAGGACTTACGAACTGTCTCGGCTGACCCTAAGCTCGACTCTTCACTCCTCTCCACTTCATAGCTTGGGGGAAATAATAACACTCCGGTCAGACTAAAGACTTACGGACTGTCTCAATCGGCCCAAGCTCGGCTCTTCGCTCCTCCCCGCTTCACGATTTCAGGGGAATACTAACACTACGTTCGAACCGAGGACTTACGAATTGCCTCGGTCGGTCCAAGTTCGGCTCTTCGCTCCTCTACACTCCAATACATCAGAGGAATAACGGCACTTCAATCGGACCGAGGACTTACAAATTGCCTTGGTCAGCCCGAGCTCGACTCCTCACTCCTCCCCGCTTCAAGGCTTCAAGGGAATAATAACACTTCATTCGGACCAAGGACTTACAAACTACCTAGGTCAGTCCGAGCTAGGCTCTTCGCTCCTCGCTTCACGACTTCAATCGAATAATAACACTCCATCCGAACCGAGGACTTACGAACTGCCTCAGTCGGCCCAAGCTCGGCTCTTTGCTCCTCCCCTCATGGCTTCGAGGGAATAATAACACTTTGACCAAGTCGAAGACTTACGAACTGCGTCAGCCAGCTCATCCCTTCGCTCCCCCCCCCCCCCGCTTCACTACGTTAGGGGAATACTCTTCTTCATAACAAACAATCAGGTCGAGTGTTATATTACTTTATTAAAAACAATACTTCACAAATATTCATAATAGCCTATAGCCATACATCACCTCTTCTGTTCCCTCTCGTCCTGAACAGTTCTGGGTTGGGGAGAGTATTCGGTCATCATCACTCCCATAGGCTTTCTCGGGGAGGTTTCTGCTGAAAATAGCTCGAAGCCGACTGGTCTTAGGACTATCGGTCAGGACGAGTTGTCTTTCCCGATTAAGCTTATACTTACACCCAACCCCTCCAAGGTATGGCAAGCCTTCTAAGTCTCCTCTACATTGATGTACTTCTTAACTAGACTGAGTAGTTTCTCATAGCTTCTCAAGGCTTCTTCACCAAAGAGCGAAAAGTCACATCCTTCAATCCTTGAGAAATGGCCGCCATCAAGACTTCAGGAGCGATAGTTGGGACCTCCAAGGTGGCCAAAGTGAACCATTGGATATGCCCCTTTAGGGGGATCAGTCGGCTCCTACTTTACATTAAACAGGTTGAAAGTAATCGGTTTGAACCTCTTGCGGCTAACAAATTGCCGTAGAAATGCCTTGCACAGGTCGTCGAAAGACGTCAGAGAGCCCGGGCACATTGATTGAAACCACAGTTAAGCTGATTCTACCAAAGTAGTGATGAATACACGACATTTGATAGCATCCGAGTACTGGTGAAGGAGAGTTACGTTCTCAAACTTACACAAATGCTCCTCATGGTCAATGAATCCATCATATTCCCCCAAATAGGGAGAATGAAAACCGAAAGATAATTTCTACAGTACAATCTCTTCGATGAATAGAGTAGGTCTTCGTCGTGCTTTATATAACGACGGTTGGCTCTCCTCTTGCTCCTCGCTAACGAGAAGCGGAGCTATCCATGCTGATGTGTGGTCCCTTGCAGACTTATTGTCCGCTTGAACTTCCTTCCCCTTCCTGTTGTTCGAAGCCGGAAGAACAGGAGATGACTGCTCCTAAAAGCAAGGTTGGGTGGTCCCTCCATCTTGCGAATTGAGTAGAGGATGACTGATCTTCTCATTTCCTTGGGATGATGCCTCCTCCACTGCTTTCTAAATAATCGCCGCCAACTGACAACGAGTTAAGATTATGGGGGTCTCCTTTGACGCGGAGGTCAAGAAAGGAACTTCGCGCGATTGCATCTTCAATGTCTTTGCTCAGAGTTTCTCACAGACGGCGCCAACCGATGTGGTCATTTTTTGGCCCTCTTTCGCTAAGAGCGGATTTGATTCGGCTGCAATAGTATCCTGTCAAACGTAACACAGGTCAAAGGGCGTCAGTACTCCTCCGATGCTTAAGTCAGACAAGAGAAAATGAAAAGTGGAATATAGAATGTAGCTAGTTCAACAAAAAGTGTAACCAGAACTTTCTTTACCTCAATCTGTCTTTATATAGTACCTCTGAGGCTTCTCGCCGACCAAGATTATCTCCCCTAGTGCCTTTTGATGGGTTGTTACGGGACAACCGTTATAGGAATCTCCTCCGCCTGACATGTCAGGTGCTCAAGAGCTATCATTGAGAGAGGTTGTTGGGGAATCAGATGTGACAGCTGTTGAGAGAAATCTCCTCGGTGGTCCTCAGGTTTCCTACTCCTCATGCTACCAACTTCCCGAGTTGTTGAGTTCTCGACTTGCCAAGTTCCCGACTTCCCCAGTTCCCAAGCTCCCAACTCCTGAGTTCCCGACTTCGCGAGTTGTCGAGCTCTCGATTCCTAAGTTTCCGACTTCAGACCTCCCAACTTTCTATGCTCCCACATCCTCGAGCTCCTCTTAGGTCACATGGGTCTCATTCCTTTCCTCCACCATCTCTATTCTCTAAGTCTACAAGTATCTAGTCACGGACTCATTTCCAGCAGTATCACCCCCGATCCATTGAATACATCAAGATCCCAAGCTTATTCCATGTCAATCAATGCTCTGCCTAATACCATGTCTCCTGATATCAACCCCATGATCAAATCCTCAACCGCTCAATGTTCCTCTCCTTTGTCCTCCAAGCTCCTTGAAAGCTTCAAAACCCATTCTAGGCCCCCAAGCATTAAGCACAAATTAATTCGACTTTATCAAGTCAACAAGTTTTGTGAGCTCTATGTACACTATGTCAAGTCAAGCCTAGCTTAAACTCTTTGTTAAACACATTAAAATAAGTTGGTCGAACTTGGCCATTGTTTCCAGACTCTACATAATTTTGTTTCATGCTTATCGTATCGACAAGAAAGTAGAGGTTTCATGGATTCAACAAATATAGAAGTGAGGTTGAGCAACCTTTTTTGCATTTAAAACTAACTGATCAAAAAAGGAAAATCATTTGGCTGAAAACTAAGGAAAATTGAAATAGATCTCAAGTCTAGAAAGGCTGCCCAATGCAAAGGCTATGCTAATGCATAATGGAAAAAGACAATTTATCCTATTTGCGAAGATGCTTTACTTGCAACTTGATCCTTGAACACCCAAATATCAAAGTGTCAAGGCATACCTATATTCACCATTCATCATTAAAGTATTATTTTGTTATTGGTTAATTTTACTGGAACTTAAAGTATATTAAAGTATAATATTCTAATGGACTTGAAATAGGTGAGATCTTGTAACTCATGAACGACATTATTATTCAAATCTGCAAACCCAACAGACTCCAAATCATGTAACATGATGGAGGAAAATGTTTATCTTCATTCAAATATAATCATGAATTGTCCTAGGAAAAAAGAGAAATATTTGCAGATGATCATGAAGCATAAGTTCTTTGGGAGGGAGATCACCAAGCATAATGACTAAATTGAAGTCCCTCTGCAAAAAGAAGGCACTATACATTTTATGGGCCATAAGAACTATTTACATATATATGAACCACAAACAAGTGATTTAATTAACCAATGAAGTTAACCTAAATCAACTGAGTCAACAGTAACAAATATAACACTAACCAACCTCCACATAGAAATGGGGTATTGTTGTTCCCATCATGCCTCATAGAAGAATAGACAGTCACATTCTCTGATGGGTTTTGGTGCAGAAAAGCCACTGAGGATGAGCTGAACAACTTGTCCTAAAAACAATGTAAATTGATGAATAATCAAATCACAAAATAAAATACTTGTGAGTTATCCCTTTAGCCAAAGGATAAATGACAAGTTCAATCTACAAGATATGTGCTTCCCTTTTCTTCTTTGACTAATATATAGTAAGGTCTTCCATCAATTATTTATCTTAGTGAAAAATGAAAAAATAAAGGAAAAAGGCATTTTAGAGAATAGCATGCTCAACTTATAGAGCAATGATAATTACGCTAGATCACGGAGAATCCAGAAAATGATAAGTCAGGACAGCAAAAGGCTACCTTCCTGTCTTTTGTCTTCTTCCCAATCAAACAATCCTCAGGTTTACGCCGTTTACCTATCTCTTTCTTCTGCATTTTCACCAAAATTTATCACCAATGCTACATGTTTGGAAGGCAAAGTAAAATCTAACCAGAGAAATTAGACGGTTGAAAAAAAAAATAGAACACAAATATCTGTAGTGGTCTAACAAGCATTATATATTATTTAAGATAGAAGGTGCAGCAATAAATCTTTAACATTTAGGCATTTTGACAAAATGGAATCAATAATACATCGAAAGAAAAGCATAACATAGAAAAGCGAATTAGTCTCAGTACATACCTATTATTTATAGGTTTAAAGGTGAATGTACTTACTCTGTATTGCACACTTCACTCGAGATTTGGTTGTAGTCACTAAGGTAGGATCTTGGTAGGACAATTCTACATTTCTTTCAATATGGTATGGTATTACTTTTCAGCAGTTGATGGCATTAACATATCCTAAGTATGATGTTTTCCATGAAATTACTTTCTAAACAACTCATCTAATAGTTCTTCAAAAATCATGAACCATTCTCAGAATTGTTTAGTGATAATTGATGGACAAAGCTTGTGAATAGCTTTGTAATTGCACAAATATGTCCATCCATGATGCCTTTCTCAAAAGTTTTTAAGCGGACCCATAGGAAAAAATGGGAGCGAAGCAAAGAATCAGAGTGCAAAAATCAATTTACCAGATAATATATTTAATAAGCCATCTACATCCACAGTGGAAATAATGGACCTTAATGATGAAAATACAAATCACTGAAACATGTTGCAGTGTTCCTATAATACTTCCAGCATGCAGAACAAAATACTCACGGTCAACCATCGGCACCTCATTGCAACATCCCTCACAGTCTTCTCAGGAAGCCTAGCTGCTATCTTGACATACTTCATGATATTAGGTTCATTAGCATATCTGGAACAACAAAAGACAAAAATATTGACAAGGAAAACAAGTAATGTTAGACAAGACTTACTAAGGAAGAAGCTAAGGTTTATAGTAGAAAAAAGAAATGCAACTAAATTACAAAGTTACACTACATAAATGTTTCAAAACTTTGACAAATGGAAGATGGGATAGGTCAATAATATCTGAAGTAGTTCACAAATGGTAGCTGAATGATAGCTCCATTTAAATAAACAAAAAAAGTTCTGCTAATTAGTAGATGATGTTGCAACTAAATGAGTAGAAAGAAGAAAAACAAAGGAAAATGTTAAAAAAAAAAAAAAGGGTGTGATATACTGAAACAATAAAAGGATAATCAATTAAAAATATGTTGACCGTGATAAATCAACACGACTTAGTATTTGGAGTAGTGCCCTTCCATAGTTCATGCCTTCACTAAATTTCTACAGCATCGGACAACTAAAAACCCAGATTATTGGTTGCATGAATATGATAGATGAATTGGATTTTGCAGAAAATAAATATCTTTAAAAAATAGAAATATTAAATAAAATTGTTCAATGTAAGAAACAAAAAAAAAAGTTCAAAAACCTTAAGATTTCTATTAAGCTCAGTTGAATCATATACGATTATTAACTAGTATCATTTAGATTTAATAACATGATTACTAGTTAATGAATAGTTTAAAGTGTGAAACAATAAAAACAAATAATATAAAATCAATGAAAGGACATTATGTTAATAAATTAAACTGTAGTATTTAACTAATCTCATTGATATAAAATTTAATGCAAAACAATAGGTTTCTATTAAAAAGTAAGGTAGTGTTATGTATTTAAATTATCTTATTATTAGACAAAAAAACATACAGTAAATAATAATAAAGTCTAATTAGTAACAGATAATATATTATAATTCATAACATTTTTATTATACATGTCTTATATACTTGCAAAACTTAATTACACACGCTTTTGCCCTAAAATCACTTGTCCATATATTTCAACACATGGTCCCACCACACTATTATGACTTGAAGACAACTTTGCTACCCCATGAATGCCCATCCACTATTCCGTTATATTCCTTTTTCCTGCTATTAGTCCCTTGTTCCTTTGTTGAGGCTTTGCAGCTCCAACCAAGAGGGGCTCCTCTGGGCCTACAAGACAAGATCTAATCTTCGTAGTATGCTTCTTTCTTCTTGTTTTAGCCTTTACTCCTTTTTCCCCTACAATCATCATTCCTGTTATTAGATGAGCTCTACCTTCCTGAATAGAATTGGGCAAGATCTTGAATAGTTCATCTCTCTCATGTCATATTTTGGTCAAATTTATCAGATTTCAAGCAGTGTCTCATGCATTTAGTTGTCTCTTCCCTTGGTACACGTTGCTTCCTGGGTGCAATCATAGGCCTGACAAATCAAGAATAAGACCTAACTCATTCAATTTGGATGGAGACTGGCTAATTTTTTGGAATTGTGTGTGCGATTCAATGTGATATGTAGTATCTATTGAAGGGTACAAGAGAACATTCCTCAAATAGAAGAAATAAAGTTGATTGACCAACTATTTATCCTAAAGCCAAACATGTTAAGAACCAATTTAGCATACTTTTCCTCCGGCGTGTATACATACATCAGTTAAGTGGCCCAAGCACAGCAATGAGATGACATAACTTGTCACAAGCAAAATTAAACATATAACCTCTTGTTCTAGTACCACTCTAAAGTTAATCAACTAGCCTTTTCTATAAAATCATGTTAAATTTGACTGAATAGCCACCAATTGCAAAAGCTAAAGTAGGAAAGAGACCAACCAATATATTTATACATCTAAATCACATATCCAAGGCAATTTCCTATCGCATATACGGAGAAAATTGCAAGTTATTCCTCACCTGATGATCCCGTGCTTCAACAATTCCAGCTCTTCAGAGGACCAAATCACAGCAAATTTTGCACGTAGCTGAAGACCCTGAGTCGGATCAAGGACAGTTCCAGAAGAATTACCAGTTGACATCAAGGAAGAAATACTGTTCAACATGCTAGAGTTCCCTGTCTTCATCAACCCTGTTGTTCCATTAACTGCACCTAAAACGTCCACGTCACCTGAGACTGGCCCGATTGCACTGTTTACAGTCCCTGGTTGAAAAGAAACGACGTGCTGATTGCAAAAGGACTGCGGGAAAACGCCGTAAGGAAAATTGACGCTGTGATTCGCTGCCATCCTCATCGCACTAAAAAAGTCCGAAAGTAGTAATCCATCAGAACGAGACTAATATAAAGCCAGAACATTTCGGACTTCCCGAGATGAGAACCAAAATCTCAGCAACTTATCGCTAAACAAGAAACAAGTTGAACGCCAGAGCACGAAGCGCGCACACTGGAGTTTAGACCAGAAGAATCAAAAAACCACCATCTCATAAAAAGAATTCAAGGACAAGGTTCGTCTAGCCGTTGACAATGGAAGAACAGCTCAATTAACAATTCAATCTAGTAGCAAAGTCAACACGACGAAACTTATACTAAATCGCCTTGAAACCCAGTAAACTCAATTCAAAAAGCAATCTTCGCAGTTGAAAGGAACCCTAAGAAAACAGTCAAACTTAAACCCGACTCTCACTACCAATCTCGAACAAAAAGAAGAACTTTCCGCCAACAGAAACCTAAAACCAAGAAAGACGGAGAGAATACCTGTCAGTCTCCCCAATCAAAACAGGGGAGAGTAATAGCTTGAGAGGGCGAACCCTAACTAAAGAATCAAGCCTCTCCTGCCCCTCCTCCTGGGCCTCCCCCTGGTGCTCCTCGTCGCTCCAATGAAAACGCAAGAGGAGGAAAGAGACAAAGCTACCCACTTTCCGATATACGGCGAGCGAGATCACAACGAAGTCAGTAAAGCGGCAGCGAGCGTCTTGAAGCGGACATAGAACTGGATGTGTGCATGGGTAATGCCTCTTCTCCTCTTCTATTCTCCCTTCGTCTCTTCTTCCTGCAGGAATCGGCGATCTCGAACTCTCTCCGCCCTTTTCCCACCCAACGCCCTGTCACACTCGCACTATTTTGTCCTCTTGCCGGTTAAATACTTGACCGCCTCATTATGCGAAACTTCTAGTTTACTTTGGTTTAGTCTTGGATTTTTTTTTATTTAATATTGAATGAGTATTTTTTTTTTATTGATATCAGAGCGTTCGAATCTCGAATTTAATTAATTTTTAAAATGATCGATCTAATTTTACGATCTTAAGAGATATCTCTTCGACAATTGAATCGGAAGAAGTCAGAGCCTTATTATCAATCATCTGAATATATTAGAAAAATTGACGATCCAATTCGAATTTCGTTGTCGCATCATTTATGAAAGATTATCCTTCGAAGTCAAATTAAATAAATCTTAATAACATCTATTTATTAATTCTACTTTGCTCGCTTTTATAATTAAATTTTAATATATTTAAATTTGATGGTTCAAATTAAACAAATCTTAATCGCATTTATATTTTTAATAATTATAAATTATAACTATTTTAATTTTTGTAGCAATTATAATTCATGATTATTATTATAGAAGTTTTAGCTAGTTATTATAAAATTATTGCAGTTATGATTCATAACTATCTAATATGTAATATGATGTGCCAAGAATTGATGCACCATTTAAAATGATCGACGAAGCTTTCTCCCACGATGCAATTGGATTTGCACAAATGAACATGTCCGATGAAACTCCTCCGATATTTAAATCAAATCAATATCATAGACAAGGATAACAAAAGAAGAAGAGAATGAGTCAAAAATCCTAAAAGTTAATATAAGACTACCTTAAACCCTAGTTATGGTTATTGGGTATGGACATTACGGATTATAGATGGTATAATGATGTTAAGCCAATAAGTCGCTAGAGTGAGCTCTTGTCATATGGGACAAATATGTTAGACCGAAACGGATATTTATCTCATGGTATCAATGCATCATATTAACTTGAGTTTGTTGGAAGTACAATTAAAGTTCCACATTATAAAGATACGAAAAAATCATGAATATATAAGATAAAAAGATATTTTCATTAGTATAAGATATTTTGGATAAAGTTCAAAAATAAATTCATGAGGATTTAAGTCCAAAGTAGATAATATCATATCATTGTGGAGATATGTAAATTTTATTTGTTGTTATACAGAGATGTCATAAAATAATCGCCTTAATAAAATTACTATTTGAGTGTATATTTTCTATGTATTTGTTTGGATCTTAAATTCATTTACTGAAGTCCATAATATGATACATAGCATGAGAGAAATTATGATTGGATCATAATTAGTAAATATCTCATCATGTGTAATTATATAAGTATTGAAATTATTCTTAGACGATAAATTGATGAGATTGGACATCATCAATTTTGTAAGACTACCACATTTTATATTCCTTGGTTTATCTAAACATTTGATACTCACTGAATGAAAACATAAGAATATTGAGAGTGAACATGTGGATGTTAGTTAAGGGTGGCTAGTTCATTAGAGTGATTTACTATGAAATTTCATACGCCTTTTTATGTCAATGAAGTTTCATTATATCTCAAGTGCAAGTTTTCCTTAGACTTGAGGTATTCAAGTCATCTTGGTTCATGACGACTTATACTTTGATTGTTTTGCAATCATCTCCATAGGATGTGTCATTTCGAATTGATTGGGTATAAGTCAAAGTGATCGAAGATGTTTGAATAACTTACAAAGGATTCATCACTCCTGTAAAAAAGATGTATATCCTAGGTCTCTTGTCAGGATTGTTACTAAAAAATTTTTAGCCAAAGTACACATGTCAAGAAGGCAATTTTCTTTGATATATGTATGGAGTAACTTGAATCCATAGGATAATGAACTAACTTTGGTTATGTGTGACGTAGGTAGTCTAGTGGGGACAAACATCATCGACTATGTTCTGAATCAAGTGGGTATAGAATGATTGAAAGGAACAAACACAAATAATTGTAGTTGTTGAAGGGTTTCAGAATCATTTAGAAGTCAACATCGATTTTTCGATCAATTGGAGGTCATGTGTACTATTAGGTGTCACTCATGATCTATTCATAATTAATGATTAATTATGAATGACAACATAGCTAGAAACTTATTGAGTCACATGCATAACAGTGTCTCAAAAGATATAAAACAAGTTAGAGAATAAAATTCTCAAAACGAAAGAGGATGTCTGATTGGACCGAATTTAGAAGGGGCATAAAATGGGAGTAAAAGAGATGAACATGAGTGTGCTAGTGCCTAGCATGATTGTGTGATGCTTTGCCAAGAAAAACTATGAAGACATAATGCTCCACGACCTAGTCCTAGAGCACGACACAACTACATCCAAGCTGTGTTTGAAAAATGCGGGTGTCTCGGGTCGTGTTGGAAATGTCGCCAAGACACGAGTGTGTTTCTGGCCATGTTAGACACTTCCAAAAAGAAATACAACCTGATCGTGTTGAGAGGCATGGTCGTGCTAAAAAGGCATGACCCCCATGTTGGGTTTCCGGCACCGCGGCGTGTGTGTGTTCGATCATGTTTCGTAAACATGAGCACAGCGGAAGCAATAAAAATAATAAATACTCCTATTTATTACAACACACACAACACATGCATGCTATTACAACAAGTGTAGACATAACCGTAAATTAAAATTGCAATAAAAGGAAATTAAACTACGTTATACCTTAAAGAGTATGGCGTGTAGCGGGAAGCAAGCATCAATAGGAGCGATCCTCGTTCATTGGCCAATTATGAAGTGGCCCGTGTTGGTTGATTCGAAGCTCACAACATCCTCTTCGTGAAGCCTTTCAGATGCACTGGGGAATGCCCGGCTAGAAGATGTGTCACCCCTCTTTAGATTCGCAGGCATGTAGTACACCATACGGCGTATTTCATTGCTTTAACTCGGGCATAAAGCCCACCAAAAACCAAGATAATCTCTTTCCTCATTGTGGGACGCTCGTCCACTTATAACGCTATTCTTGGGCGCCCTTTCTCACCCTTTTCAGCCGTGGCTTCAGTACCACCGTGGCAAATTTCCAGCACAATTGGTGGGAGAAGTCCTCGGAGAATGTAAGGCCTCCAGAGTCTACGTGCAAATGGTTCGGGACGATCAGAAGAAAGCCCGAACCAATGACCTCAAAGGCAAAGCTGTCATCATCACTAATGTCTGCGTCCTGGAGGAATCCCCCCCCCAAGGTTGGCAAAATAGAGGAAGGAGAACTGGTGGAAATCGCTCCAGGAAAGGCCACACGGATAGCACAACAACTGGAAACCAAAGAGAGCTGGTGGCTTGCCTGAAGGAGAATGAAGACATCTTTGCAAAAGATGTGCATGATCTCACGGGGATCAATCCTCGAGTGGCTGAACACCATCTCAATATCACTAAAGGAGCCCGACCTGTCCAACAGAAGAGGCGACATTTTGGACCGGAAAAGGACAAGGTCATAGCCGAAGAAGTAGACAAACTGCTAAAAGCGGGTAATGTAAAGGAAATCCAGTTTCTCGAATGGGTTTCCAATGTAGTCCTAGTCCCCAAACCTTTGGGGCAATGGAGGATGTGTATCGATTTTCATGATTTAAATAAAGCATGCCCTAAAGACTGCTACCCCTTGCCTTGTATTGATCAATTGGTGGATTCTACTGTGGGTTATGAAGTGGTGTCCCTAATGGATGCATATCAAGGATATCATCAAATACCTTTGGCCAAAGAAGATCAAAAGAGAGTTAGCTTTGTGACTGCGGGAGGGTTATACGCTTATGTGGTAATGCTGTTCGGATTAAAGAATGCAGGGGCCACCTATCAGCGCCTTATGGACAAAATATTCATAGAACAGAAAGGGAAAAATGTGGAAGTCTACGTGGATGACATATTGGTCAAATCGAAGGCCACTCGAGATTTAGTCAAGGACTTAAATGAAACCTTCGCTACATTAAGGCGGTTTAATATGAAGCTAAACCCTAACAAATGTCTGCTCGGGGTAAAGAGCGGCAAGTTCTTGGGGTACATCGTGACTGAAAAAGGGTTGCAAGCCAACCCTGAGAAGGTGCGAGCACTATGTAATATGAAGTCACCGCTAATCACTGAAACCTGTAAGGTGGGCGAATCATTTCTTTATCACGATTCATAGCCGATCGGCGACAAAGGGTCGCCTTTCTTCAAGATCTTGCAAGGCTACTAAATTTCAAAGTGGGATGATCAATGTGAACAAGCTTTCAGAGTCAAGAAATATTTGGTTGGACTCTACTGTTAGCCAAACCAATATGGAGAACCATTATGGATGTATCCGTCATCTCAGGAGTCATTAGTTCTAGATTATCAAACAAGATGGTTCTCACCAAAGAATTTATTTATTATACCAGCCATATCCTGAAGGGGGCGGAATTCCGTTATACGCAGCTAGAGAAGTTGGCATATATCCTCGTGCTAACCGCCCGCAAGTTAAGGCCGTACTTTTTGGCTTATCCCATCACCGTTCTAACACACAGCGAATTGAGCAAGGTCGTCACTAAGCCCAATTTCTCTGGAAGATTGGCCAAATGGGTGGTAGAGCTAAGCGAGTATGATATTCACTACCAACCTCGAACAGTTATCAAGGCCCAAGCGCTCGCTGATTTCCTGGAAGAGGTACCCTGCGGCTCGGAAGATAATTCGGCAACAAAAGAGGAGGGATCAGAGGCATGGAATATATTCATAGACGGTTCTTCGGGATCTACGGGCAGCGACGTCGGTATTTTACTAATTTCCCCTGATGGTGAAGAAACTCGATTAGCCGTTCACCTGGGATATTGGGCATCCAATAATGAGGCGGAGTATGAAGCCATCCTAGCGGGATTGCAAGCTGCTAAAGCGGTGGGGGCTTCTTCCATTGTAATCCATTCGAATTCCCAGTTGGTGATATCACAACTTCAAGGTTCTTTTGCGGTTCGAGAGGAAAGGTTGCATAAGTACTTGAAGGCTTTTGAAAAAGAAAAAGCTCAATTCTGTCAAGTCCTCTTAAAGCAAATCATGAGAATAACGGAAGGCAGATGAATTGGCCTTGATGGCTAGCGCTATGGAAGGAATAAGTCCTGGAAGCGATCCAAAAATCCATACTTCCTTAGCAATATGCAACGTGGAGGAAGACTAATCGCTTCAATTTTGATCGAGGACTGATATCATAGCTTATTTAAGGCACGGGAAGGTCCCTGAAGAAAAAATAGCGGCATCCGCTTTAATAAACCGAGCCAAACGGTTCACCCTCTTAAATGAAGACTTATACAAGACTTCTTTCGGACGACCCTTGTTGAAATGCTTGGGAAATGAGGATGCGGAATGGGTACTCCGGGATATTCATGAAGGTTGCTGCAGCAACCATTTAGGAGGGAGAGCTTTAGCAAGAAAGGCCTTATTAGCAGGATATTTTTGACCTACTCTCCAGCAAGATGCTGCTCGTATAGTGCAAGTCTGCATCGCTTGTCAGAAGTATAGCAACCGTTCCGAACGACCGACTGAGTTAATGAAAGCCGTGATCTCTTCCTGTCCTTTCGATCAATGGGGAATGGATATAGTAGGTCCGATGCTAGCGACACCTTTACAGAAGAAGTTTTTATTGGTGGCTGTGGATTATTTTTCCAAATGGGTGGAGGCAGAGCCCCTAGCCAAAATTACTGAGAATGTCGTAATACAGTTCTTATGAAGGAACATTGTTTGTTGATACGGTATTCCTCGGAAAATAGTCAGTGACAATGGACGACAGTTCCAAGGAAAAAATATCCAAGAATGGTGTCAAAGTCTCAACATTCAGCAGACTTTCACTTCGGTAGCTCACCCTCAAGCAAACGGGCAAGTGGAGGTGACTAACAGGATCCTCATTCAAGGATTAAAGACCAAGTTGGGGGCTCAGAGGGAAAACTGGATAGAAGAGTTACCAGGCGTCCTGTGGGCCTATCGAACTACACTCAAGACATCAACAGGAGAAACTCCCTTCAGTTTGGTGTACGGGACGGAAGTTGTTATTCCGGTCGAAGTTCTGTTAAATAGCGCTCGAATAAAGGCGTATGAACCAAATCAGAACCAACTTATTCGAAGTACTGAATTGGACTTGGTGGAGGAAAAGCGGGAAATGGCACGGAGGTGAGCGGAATTTTACAAGCAAAGAGTGCAGCGAGCCTTTAATAAGAAAGTGATGCCTCAGAGATTTCAAGAAGGGGATTGGGTTTTGCGTAAAGTTAATCCCGCGGGAGACCCTGGAAAGCTAGCTCCAAACTGGGAAGGACCCTATGAAATAACGCACGCAGAAAGGTCGATATTATCCGAAGATGATCAAGGCAAAGAGCTTCCACGACCTTGGAATGCCATTCATTTAAAACTTTTTCACACTGTATGAGGAGTAGAGAATAGAAGAAGAGAAATTATGAGACTCTGAAGGAGTGTACTCCTTAACTTGATTGCGTTAATTAGATGTCAAATACTCTCCAAATTTCATTAATGAGTTATTTACAAGAGCAATACGGTATTGATTGTAAATCTTGAAGAAGAGAGAGAAAATGGAAAGGAAATAATATATCAATTACAAAATTATTAAAACGGCCGAGGATAACGTGAAAACCAAACACCTCCCAATTTAAAGAAAATGAAGGATAAGTTGGAGGAGGTAATCTCAAGATATCACAACCGCCTCATTAAACTGGCCTCTTGATAAGTGGCGCGCATAAAATGATGAGTCTCTCCCGGCGGTTCTGACGGCCAGGGCTTCGCCTCGATGCACCTCTCCATTTTTCTTGTTGTTCTCAAGATTTCGACGACGCCCACATAGCGCCGCGACACCTCCATAATAGCATCGGCCAGGATGGAAACATCATCGGCTCGGGAACTTTGGTCATGCCGCACAAGGTGCGCATATCTCCACCGTATTTTGACGAAATCCCTTCACCGCTAATAAGATCCGTCCGCGAGTTAGGGAGGTCTCTTGTGAGACCATGAGCATGTGCCCTGGAATTTATGAGGGATGAGTTTTCTTGTACCTCCTTGTGCAGAGGTCCCTATCTTATCTTGTGCTCGATTGAACTCAAGGCAAGCGATGGTGTCGTAATCTCGCTGCTTCCTTGAGGAGCTCTGCTACCTGCCCTTGGAGACATATTAACTCTTGAGCTGAGGAAGACTCCTTATCAAGGGGAGCCGGTTGGACTTCCCGCTGGGGGACGGATGACTGCACACCTGGACGTTGTTGTTCCCTTAACGCTGCAATAGTGTCAGCATCCTTCTGAATTTGTTGACGATCTTCGGCTAATTGCTCCTGGCACAGGTGCAATTGTTGCAACAGGAGCCGTTCTTGATTTTGAGTATTCGCTAAATCTTTCCTTTGTCGCCGCTCCCATTCTTGAGCTTGAGCCCAATATTGATGGAGGGAGCGGTCCAACTCTTGATGGTTGGTCAAGGCCTGCATGTCGGTTGTGAAAAAGAAATCGGTTAGTAAGACAAAGCTAAGAAAGCTAATTGAGAAAACATACCAAATCCAGAGCATGGCGTAAGCTTTCCATGCGAGGAACCACTTCCTCTAAGTTCAGGATCCGAAGACTTCGGGGAGAAAAGGAAGAAGATGGGACAGATGATACTGAGGGGGGAAGTTCACTGGTGATGGGGAGAAGGGGGATGATATTTGTGGGAGGAGAAGGGCTCTTTAGGCGATGGGTGGAGGGGAAAGTTTGCAGTAAGGGGATATCAACTGTCATGGGTTCGGAGGAAGAATGGTATTCAGGGGAGATAGAAGGCAGCGGTGAGCCAACCTCTGTCATCGGCTGACATGGAAGTGCATCCTCCCCAGGTTCATCCTCAGGTCGCAGTAAAGGAGAAGGTGACTTCTGAATATTGGTGGCAGAGGGAGAAAAAGTATGAGAGCTAGGGTTTGTAAACACCGGAGAAGTCGAGTAAGGACTAATTGTCCCGATTTCCTCCGGGGCGGAAGTAACACGGGATGCAGGAGGAGAGGAGGATAGACAAGATGAAGCAGGTGTGGTGGTGACCGGGGGAAGTGAAGAAGAAGACGAAGTCGACGGCTGACCGACCTTCCTCTTGCGATGTGGATAACGACCCGCTATCTCCTGGAAGAAGGTAGAATGCATTTTGAGGGCCTGAGAATAAAGAGAAAGGGCTGAAAAAAGGGATTAAGGCAACGGAGTATGGCGGCGGAGGAACGAACAGACGGAGAAGAAGGAGATGAAAAGGCAAGGGAAGGAAGATAGAAAAAGAAACGAAGACAAAAGGATCTCCTATAAAAGGGATGAGAGTGGGCTGGTAACCATTATTGGGCTCCTCGTCTGTGGTAAAGGAGGCCCCAAGTGAAAAAGAAAAAAGGGTTGTTCTTTTTAAATAGCCCAGTATGTACTAAAGCCTTCATTTGCATGGGAAGGGGCGGATATAGGCGTTCCCCTTCGGAAGACAAGCACAAAAGAGGGATGATATGAAAATGTTGCCTCCTTTATGTTGATGGCTTCTGAGCCATATATATATATATATATATATCAATTTCTATCCCCGCGAGGTGAAGCGGAAGATATCCCCGTGTGGTGGCGGAACGGAAGAACCGAGATCCCTCGGTTATATATTATATATATAAATTTCTATCCCCGCGAGGTGAAGCGGAAGATATCCCCGTGCGGTGGCGGAACGGAAGAACCGAGATCCCTCGGTTATGTATTATATATATAAATTTCTATCCCCGCGAGGTGAAGCGGAAGATATCCCCGTGCGGTGGCGGAACGGAAGAACCGAGATCCCTCGATTATGTATTATATATATAAATTTCTATCCCCGCGAGGCGAAGCGGAAGATATCCCCGTGCGGTGGCGGAACGGAAGAACCGAGATTCCTCGGTTATGTATTATATATATATATAAATTTCTATCCCCGCGAGGCGAAGCGGAAGATATCCCCGTGCGGTGGCGGAACGGAAGAACCGAGATTCCTCGGTTATGTATTATATATATATATAAATTTCTATCCCCGCGAGGCGAAGCGGAAGATATCCCCGTGCGGTGGCGGAACGGAAGAACCGAGATTCCTCGGTTATGTATTATATATATAAATTTCTATCCCCGCGAGGCGAAGCGGAAGATATCCCCGTGCGGTGGCGGAACGGAAGAACCGAGATCCCTCGGTTATGTATTATATATATAAATTTCTATCCCCGCGAGGTGAAGCGGAAGATATCCCCGTGCGGTGGCGGAACAGAAGAACCGAGGTTCCTCGGTTATGTACTATATATATAAATTTCTATCCCCGCGAGGGGAAACGGAAGATATCCCCGTGCGATGGCGGAATGGAAGAACCGAGGTTCCTCGGTTATGTACTATATATATATATATATATTTCTATCCCCGCGAGGTGAAGCGGAAGATATCCCCGTGCGGTGGCGGAACGGAAGAACCGAGGTTCCTCGGTTATGTACTATATATATATAAATTTCTATCCCCGCGAGGTGAAGCGGAAGATATCCCCGTGCGGTGGCGGAACGGAAGAACCGAGGTTCCTCGGTTATGTACTATATATATATAAATTTCTATTCCCGCGAGGTGAAGCGGAAGATATCCCCGTGCGGTGGCGGAACGGAAGAATCGAGGTTCCTCGGTTATGTACTATATATATATAAATTTCTATCCCCGCGAGGCAAAGCGAAAGATATCCCCGTGCGATGGCGGAACGGAAGAACCGAAATTCTTCGGTTATATTATATATATATATAAATTTCTATCCCCGCGAAGCGAAAGATATCCCCGTGTGGTGGCGGAACGAAAGAACCAAATTTCATTCGGTTATACTCATAATTTTTATCCCCGCGAAGCGGAAGATATCCCCGTGTGATGGCGGAACGGAAGAACTGAGATCTCCTCAGTTGTGTCTCATTTTTTGTCCCCGTAAAGTGGGAGAAGTTGAAGTCCTTGTTTAACTTTGTATTATTTTATTCCTGTAAAACAGCAAAGTTGGCTCATTTAATGGTTCTATATACCCAGCAGAGTAAAAAGGCGGAAGAGTCGAAATATGCCTCAGTTATATGTGAGTCTATGTGAATACGAAAGAAGTAAAGCGTGGCACAACTCAAAAGATACTGGAGAAAGAAGATAAACTGGGAAAGTTCATTGATGCGAAAGAATTACATATTCTGAGTCATTTACAAGGGAAAATAACAAATAGAAGCCCTTATACATCTAGGGTACTACAGTTCTTTGTTGGGAGGAACGGATAGAGCTCCTTTGTGCGGTCGAGGTTGGCACAGTAATTGCCGACGGTAAGATTGCTGCAGGAAGATTTGCTTGGTCAATTTCTTTTGGGACCCGACCAGTTGTTGACGCAGGGAGCGATTACTGGTGGAAATTTCCTTCAGTTGTTGTTGTAAATACTTCACTTGCTCCTCCAGACTGGATATGTAACAGCGATCATTTATCTATTCTTCAGAAGGAAAGGAACTGCTGCCCTGTTCAGATATTCTGTCCATGGCAAATAAAAGGAAAGGGAAAAGGATGGAAGCTATCAGGTAAGGGGCGGAGGTTTTTATAGCAACAAAGGGGAAAAGTGCATTTATTGGTAGAAGAAATAGGGATAATAAATGCCAATAAAGAAGAGGAAACATGGGGGCGGTAAGGGGGAAGGTCGACGGGACTATAACTGCAATTAAGAGGGTCCGAATCCCCGGGCGATGATAGAAGAAGGTATGTTCGGATCAAATTACAATTCTAGTGAAGACAGAGACCTTACTTCTACGAGAAAAAGACAAAAACAAACATCAAGCTCCCCCCCCCCCTCATCTTTATTGATATATTTGAAATGATAACATTAATTTGATCTATACAGATTTTCTCTGATTACTCCTAACAGACGAAGCAGGAGAGGTCTCTTTGGGGGGAGAGGGCGCCAAGATGACCTTGAAGCGCTCGCCTTGAGACGGAGGAAGAACTGATGGACCTTCATCGGACGGAGGAGGATGAGCTTCCGCCGGGGGGACTGGGATGAAAGCCAACGCTGGTGGGAGTGGAGGAAGTTCGACAGTGGCATGGGGGTCTCCCACTGTATACTCCCATTTGAAGGGAGGATTCCACACTCTATTGCAGAAGGAAGGGAAGGGAGCACGAAAGGACCTCCCTGTAGGAGGGGTTGGAGTTGGAGTGTGAGGTGGAAAAGGAAGAGGACGAAAAGCTGAAGTGGCAATGAGGTGTCTCCGAGTCTTCTCTTCGTAAACCTATGCAACTCGAAAGATTCTGAATTGGAAGAAATTTCGATGGGGTGTCCCTCCGAAGCCATGATAGTGAGATAGGGGGACGAATACATGGAGGGCAAGGATTTATAATAGAAGAAAAGCGATGGCAGAAGTTCTTGGGAAGGGGAAGAAGATGAAGAGGCTGATACAGTTTCCGAAGCAATAAAAAGGAATGGGGAAAACTAATAGGCAAGAGTCACTTAAAGCAAATCTCCGAGCCGAAATCGGGACGGGTGTGAATAATATCAGGCAAGATACTTCAAGTGGATTCCCGAACCGAAATTGGGCCGGAGGTGAATAATGTTATTCGAGATCTCTCCAATAAGCCCGAACCAACGAGGCGATTGCGCCATACGATACGGGAAAAGAGATAACGATATAAAAAGGAGGAGTTCAAAATTGGTCCAGATTCCGAATTCACAAGAAAAATAACAAGACGATGATAACTAAACATATGGACAAATTCATCATTCCGAAGCAAAAGAAAAGCTATTGACAAAATTATCAAAAAGGAGAATAGTAGAAATTACAACTCAAAAAGTTCGGGCGGACACTTAGCTAGCGCCTCCGTGGGATTTAAATAGCTAGTGTCCGCTGAGGCGGTATCCTTGTTCGATTTTTTTGAGCCGAGGACCCTCAAAACCTAGTATAAATAAGTACCCCTTCTTGACATAGCATCCTTTCTCTTGTTCCTTCAGGTCCGATATTGAACCACCCGAGCTTGACTTTCCGCAATTTACCGCCAAAGCATCTCTCTGGGTCGCTTTTATAGCTTGCTGCCCTAAGGATGAAAGAGCTTCTAGGTACTCCTGGTGGAGGGTAGACTGTTGCTGAGCCACCGGCGATAGGGTGTGAGAAAGAGCTGCCACCATGGAGGAAAGCTCCTGACATTTCGCTGTACAGGATTCCTTGGTGGTTTCCCATGCTTGACGTTCCAATTCAAGTCGGTGCCGCTCTTGTCAAGTGCGTATAATAGTAGTCGAGGAGTCAAGCCTCCTTGGTCATGGCGCCCCAAAGAGATCCCTTGTACTCCCTTCCACGGGTCAACGTCTACCTTGCTGGTACTGGATTGTAAAAAGGCGTTGTTCAAGTTCTTCATTTTTTCGTTGCAGCTTCTCTTTCTCGCTTTGGACCAGGGCTAGTTGTATTATGGCATCTTCACACTGGTCCCTGAAGTCCGCCTCCTTTGTCTCCTGCTCGTTTAATCGTCGAACGAGCTCCTTTTGTTGTGATACGGCGGCAAAGTGGCGAGTTTCCACACTAGATTGGAATTGGGCCAGCTGAACCACCATTTTGTTATGCTGGGTGGAGGCCTAAATGGAAGAAAAAATTATCAGTATATATCGGCATATAAAGATACCCATAATGAAGAGGAGGAAAAGAAAGAGTAGATACCTCTGCCAACAGTTTGCTCACTTGTTCGCACGGGCCTTGTATGCCCGACTGATTGAAGAATTTTACCTCTGAGGGGTGCCGAATCTTCAGCAAGGATCCCAGCGTGGCCTTCGGAGGAACAGGAAGGGAAGGATCCTCCCCTTCCGGGGAAGATGGGGGCCTGATACGATGAAGGGGGGGAGGAGCAGCTCTTGAGTCGGAAGGTATATGAGCTTGGAGGGACTCTGCATAAGAAGGTGGGGGTGAATTTTGTGCAGATGGGGAGGAATGAAGAAACTGGGAGGGAGAATCCCCTCCTCGAGGAGGGGGAGAAAGGGTAGATGATGTAGTGCCTCCTCTTCTCGGATCATAAATGGTTAGGGGAGACCTACCGGTCTGAAGGTGAGGGAGAGAGCCATGAACTTGAGGCTCCTTTCTTGATGAGCCGCAACTTTTCCGAGGAGGATGACGAGCTATTGATTTGCCTCTCTTAGTCGAGGTTTTCTTCTTCTTGGCCGCCTCGATCGCCTCTCCTTCCACTAAAGCCTTCTGCATTAGATTATCTGCAAGGTATGATGATAAGAAAGATGAATAACATAGAAAGGAAGTCATATTGCAAGGTAAGTATCCTCCTACCTACAGCAACCGAAGTCGTCAAAGATAGAGGAGACAATCCAAAATGGCTTAAAAGAGGAGTTTTTATTAGATGGTTTGAGCAATAATGTAACTCTCCTAATACTCTACATACTTCCTGGAAGGGACATTTGGTCCTCATTTCCTAAAGGGAGGCACTGGGAAGGGCTACCTTCCATGTATCGTAATAGGTAGAGACGGAAGTCAGTACAAAGAAATACAATTCTTTCACCAAAAATTGGCAAAAATCAACGGCTAGATAAATAGAAGAGACTCGCTTTGAAGACTTTAATTGGAAGAATCAATGGAATATTTCGGGGGTTAAAGAGAGGTTCAAGTGTTAGAACACTATGTGAGCTCCTGATAAAATTCGAAAGGAGTTGGGGGTGAATTGATTCAGGGGCAGTCCATAGAAGTTTAGAAAGTCCAAATAGATCGATGGTACTGGCAGGGATAGGCCGTTAAGAAATTGTTCAGAGAAAAAGCATGTCAAACCGGGAGGAGGATTATGGGGTCGATGCAGTTTAGTTGTGAAACAACATTTTATAGAGGGGTCTATGTAGTTGTTCTTGATATTAAAGAAATAATGGTTACAATCTAACTGGGTTATGGTATGTTCATACCAGGCGGGTGAAGAGATGGTCCTAGGAGTCATGGGTGTGAACAAAGCAGAGCACTTACTCGGAGGTTAAGGAAGAATCGTGTGGAAAGGAAGGACTGGTCACAAACGCCGGTGAAAATCACGGAAGGAGAAGAACAGGCTGGATTGTTAAGCACGCTAAATGATACCTAAAAGGAGAAGGCAGGGGTTTATATAGGGTTTTCCGTGACGATTCAACTGCACGAAAGGAGAAGAAGAAGCGGAGCCCATCAGGCCTCCTTGAGTATACCTAAGGGAGGTATAAGGGAACGGATGGATTTAAGGTGAGAAATGAAGAGTAGGTCAGAAACTTTATGTACATTTGGAAAGTCAAGTTTATAACTTCGCTTGACTATTTTTTGGGGTTGACTAATGATACTGCTGATATTTTTTCTACATAATCCCCGATAGAAGGATTAGCGGGGACCTGTGATCCGATCCCAAATATTCGGCTCAGCGAAGGGAGAAAAGAAAGCATTGGTTCAGGCGCGAATATCAGAAGACATTGGGTCGGGCGCGAATATCAGAGACCATTGGTTCGGGCGTGAATATCAGAGGTCATTGGTACGGGAGAATATCGGAAGCAATTGGCACAGGAGAGTTAGCAGAAGTAATTGATACAGCAAAGAGGAGACGGAAGGCACTTCGCTAAAGAGTGGAGCAAGAATTGGTTCAGCTAGATAATTCCAGAAGCCGATGAGATGGATAGAGGGTCGACTTAACCTGATCGATACGGTTATACGAATGAAGTTTGGCACGGGGAAAAGAGGAAATGGTTCGGATTGATGAGGAACCCTAGGGCTAGGGTACCCGTGGGTTATAGACCTAAGCTAGCTTCACCCAAAGTGGAGGGTTGAGGGAGATAGTCTAACCTATTTTCCTGAAAAGTAGAGGAAAAGGTATTAGACAACGGCTGGGGAGGTCCCACGCAATATTCCAAGGAGTCTTCACTCCTTATATCTGTAACAGAATTATTCCCCAGGTAGAGGTGGTGGCCACGTGTACGATGGAGATAACCCACGGCGTTACAATGACGAAAGGGGGAAGATAAAAGGGAGGAAGCAAGGAAGAAAAGGGGATCCACAATCATTCCAACCCAACAAGATAGAAGGAGACGCAGGAGGAGAAGGGGAGCGACAACCGCCTCGCCGGAGAAGAAGGACGGAGATCTGTCGCCGTTACATCTCTTATATTTTTCTCGTCTTGTGATATCACTGTAAGAGGTTTTTCTCCTCCACCTTCGAAAACTTATTTTCCGTAAAGGAGGACCTTCATAGTGAAAGTGCTTAGGCACTGCATCCGGTGAGAAAAGCTCACATCCGTGGATTAGGAATCCTTATTCCGAACCACGTTACATCTTGTGTCTGAGTCTCGATTGCTGGCGTCGGTTTCTTGCGTTTCATCTACTTCATCTTCTTCTTCTTTACTGATTGCGGCCCGTGAGAACCCTCTGAGATCTCCCTCCGTGCTTCACTGCATTGGAAAGGAGTAAACAGATTTTCACCCGTCCGCATCAACTTGAGTTAAATAAAATCCCATCAATGCACATGATATATACAGTAGTGAATCTAGATTGAAATTTGAATGGATGCTCAATAAAATTCAATACGGTGGCTGACAGAAATACGGCACTAATGGTTGACGACCAACAAAAGAATACTATATTTACCTCTTGAAAAAAAGGAATGCTTCCGTACACCCTCACCCCCTCCTCCCCTTTCTCTCCGCCACTCGATATACAGGTTATAAATTACAAATATTATGCATCGTGATAGTTATGAATTATGGTTGTTATACATTGTAACAATTATGGATCATATTTAGTGCATTATGATTCGTTTTCATGCATTCTAATGCCAAATAAAAAGAGATAATTCGGATAATAAAAATAAGATAATGCTTTGTTTTATTCTTAATAAAAAAATGCCCTTTTAGATAAAGAATGACGCTACCCACTCCCCATCGAACCCTAAACAAACTTTATTTTTTTCAAAAATATCTTTTAGTGAAAAAGTAAGGGTGAACAATCGATTAATAATCAAAACGATCGAACTGATTAAATCAAAATCGAATAAATCGATTTTTTTTAACAAATCAAATCGACTGAACTTTTTAACAAAATCGAACAAATCAAACTAATAAAAAATCGATTAATTAGATTGAAAATCGAACAAATTAAATTTTTTATCATCAGTCGACTGATTATGATTAATCGACCAATGTAAAATATCAGTCGATTGATGATGGTGGAGATCGTGGAGTTCGAGATAATCAGTCGACTGATAAACTCGAGTTCAGTTTAATCGATTATTTCCATTTCAAAATCGAAACCAAACCAATTAAATTGATATTTAAAAAAATAAATTTCTGAATAAACCGAATCGAAAAGTTTGATTCGGCCGATTTAATCGATTTTTTTTGCTCACCCCTAGTGAAAAATCTAAAATAATCTCTTTTTTTTTATAAAATTTATAAAATATCTCCCTTTCCACTTTCTCCCTCTGCCCTTCTCATTCAGTAGATATAAATCGAACACATTGTATTGTATTTGGTGGACTATGATTGAATATATCCCAGTGCATTCGTTCGATGATAACCGAATAGGTAACAATATGTTTGGCGGACTTGGGTCTAACGACGCGCGACTGAAATTTGAGATTTTCATCGTATCGTTGCCACAAAGAATGATGAACATTGTTGAGTTCGTGCATTGAAGAGACAAGAGAGAGACGAATACGAAGAGGAGTGGAAGAACTGACGACATATCTATATATCACTGGAAAAATGGGAGAGATAAAGAAGAGGGAGAAAAAGTTAGAGACGATGCATTGTTTTTTTTTTTATTTTTATAAACGATAAAATAAAAATATTATGAAGTGTATTTAGAAAAATTTGAGATAAAAAAAATATTGATGAGTATATTTAGAAAATGAAATGTGCTTAGTAAAAGTGGAGATGCAGATAGTCTAATCCTTTAAAGAGGAGTTGTTTTAATTTTTACCCTTTACTCTCTATTACTTAAAAACATAATTCTATATCATATTTATTGACGTGTTGTGTGTAGCAATTTAAATTTAACCCAAAAAAAGGTTTAATTGTCATATTCTTATATCTAATAATTTTTAATTATTGCATGGGTTTGTGTTCCTGCACTAAAGCTGCGGTGAGAGATAATCAATTTTGTAATATAATCAAAATTATATTATAAGATGAATTAATTTGTATGGTAATATTTTGAAAATGTAATATAATGTAATCTAATTATAAAAAAGAGACAAGATTCGTAATCTGGATTAGGAAAGTTATGTAATTCAATTATTTTACGAATTCAATATTTATCATGACAAATATATTATTCTCTTATTTTTCTAATTACTTTCCGGTGACCGCCGACGATCCCTGTTGGCGGCCAGGGGTCGACTGAGGGTGGTCGATGGTGGATCGATGATCGATCGATCGATCGTCGACTGTCGATTGTCGGCCGACGACGACCGGTGATCGATGGTCGATTGGCAGTCGGCGATCGACCGATGACCGGTGAGTTGTCGATAGTTGACGACCGATGGACGGTGGTCGATCGACGACCGACGGCATGCGACCGATAACCTACGGTAGATGATCGACGATCGGCGACCAACCAGTCGACGGTTGGGGATCAATCAGCAGTCGACCACTGGCCAGTGGTCAGGGACCACCGGTCAATCACCAGTCGACCACCGCACGTCGATCGTTGATCGCTGATCGCTGACAAATAGACAGTCGTCGATCACCATCCGTCGAAGCCCGATGACCATGGCTATCAGAGGCCGGCGACGAGCAACCGAGTACCGACGATCGCGATGACGGTCACAGGAAATCAACTAAGATTTTGATTTCATTCAAAGAAAATTGTAAAGATATTTTTGTCATTTTATAATAGTATGAATTTCATTCCTTATAACAAATAATAAACACCAAACAAAAGAATGTAATCACTTTTATAATCAAAGATTATATACTAATCACTAACCAAATACAGTAATATAATGTAATATATTACATTACAAACTTAATTATATTACTCCATACCAAACGCAAACGCAACCTAAGAGTTACTATTCAAGTTATTGGTAGATTTTGAAGGTGATTATATTTACAGGGTCAATCTCACCTTTGAATTTTTCCTATAATCGTATCGAAGAAGTGATGGTAAGATTCAAAATTAGAGATATGCTTAGATAGGAATGTCACGGTCGAATCTAAAGATAGAGACGAAAGAATGCAATGCAAAAGTTGTGAAAAGATTCTTAATTACTTGCAAATCTTCCAATGGATTGATCACCTTACTCATCGTATAAATCACACGATATTAAAATAGTTTGTGCCTCAAGAAATGTTATACTTTGTCACTATGAGCTTGTTAACTTGTTTTTCAAATGAGGAAGGAAGAAAACATCTCAAAAACTTTATTATGAAAATGTTGAACGAATTAGGAATACAATTAGCTTAATTCGATGATTACATCTAATATTGTAGGCATGCTTATCGGTTTTTCAGTTCCAATTCCGATTCGATTCTGATCGATTTCAAATTTGTCGACGTTGGAACCGGTTCGAACCGGTTCAAAACTGATTCTGATTTCAAAATTTTAACTTTGGAACCAATTCAATCCGAACTGGTTCTGAATCGGTTCCGAAATGGTTCCAAAATGGTTCTGGATCGCCTTCCTCGAACTTGAGCTTCCAAATTAATCTAACGTGATGGTGATCCTATTTTTTTTTCTATCACAAAATAGTCTTGTAGATATGTTAGCATGCTAAGAATCTCCACTTTTAAATTAACAACCGGAACCAGATCTAAATCGGAACCAGAATCAGTTCCGAAATGATTCCGAACCGATTCCGAAATCGATTGGAACCAAACCGAACCAAAATTAGAAAGGTTCCGATTCGGCTCCAGAACCGGTTCATTTGAATCAGTTCTGGTTCCGAATTTAACAGATTGATTCCGACTCGGTTCCGGATCGAACCAATCCGTTAAGCATGTCTATAATATTTGTATAATTAAAGTTTTAATTAATGGATTTTTAGAATTTATATCTATTTTTTAAGTTTTAAATTTTCTATTTTTATTCATTTATATAAATATATTTTATTTTTATAAATTAAAAAAAAATCGCCTATCAAACCAAACTTCAATTGAGTCAACTAGGCTAGTATTAAACAATCTATGAGGATGTAATGAGTCGTGTTGATACAACTACCGATGATTAGAGAAAAAGATTTTGAGAATAAAAAAAATATACGAAACCATCACATTAACGGTCTCCTCCGGCTGTCTTTATCGATGGATGAAGTAAATCATAAACCTATGTGATAAGCGCAAAAGAGAGGGTAGGTCAATAACCCAGAATCATGATATTTCTAGGAATTGATCCCTTTTCACTTAAGAGTTACCCCTTTGCACTTACCAACTAGGCTAGCTACGAGGGCTAAAAAAAAGGTAATATGTTTGGATGATAAGATGTACTTATAAACAAGACTTAGTAATCATTTTAAATATTTTTTTTGTACTTTGATGAAGGAGAGTTGTTGTACTACAGTAAAAGTATTGTCGCACAAGTTAGAGGTCATGGATTTGAGTTATAAAAATAATCTCTTATAAAATAGAATAAAATTACATACAATATAAACCCTTTCTTAGTCCCTTGCATTGGCCTCAAAATCTTATATTGATTGAAACTTTGTGCACCCTTTATTTTTAATGTTTTAATAACTAAACAATTATTCAAGTCGTCTATAAAGGGAATGATTTTTCATTGAAGTTCTATTTTCACAATCACAATCTTTTTACACGAGAGAACTAACTTATTGAATTTTCGGCAATTTATCAAACACAGTTGCTAAAGTTTCGAAATGCCCAAAACGCGTAGCATGGTTTCAGATTTACCAAATCGCACATCTAATTCCACTTTTACCCCTCCCGTCAAACAGATCTGCAATTTAATGATCCGAGCCACTACTGGAAATTCCGAACCATCTAAACATGGTGCTGGGAATTCAAATCCCAGCACCACCTTTTTTTTTTATCTGATTTCTAATTTATATCGGTCTGATTTCTGAAATATTACTGTGAATACCTAATAAAACCTCGAATATCAGAAATTTTGGCCACGGATACACAGAGGGACACTACTCAAACTTAATGGATTGGATCGAAAAGAAGTGAATAAGACCATGATGGGTTTTGACCGAAACCCATTGATGGACTTAGAGAAGTCCAAATTTCAAATCTTGACATGATCAAAGATCTTACAATATGAATTTTGATATGTCGAGAAAACTTAATTTTAATCCTCCTATCTCCCGTTGGGATTAGAATTCCCACCAAGATAATGGTGTATTAGGATTCCACACCATTGTGTGCAGGGAAATCCACACATTCAACAGCTTTGTCGAAATTCCAATTCCAGCACCACTGTGGTGCTGGAATTGTAAATTTCAGCACCACGATAAAAAATTCACTGCATGCGATGGACGCAGGGTTTCACATAACAACAAGAATCTGTTTTAAATATAATCAGTACACTCAAACAATAGATGAAAACCACTTCATAAAGATAAATTTTGCAAGTACGAGGTGCTGGAATTGGAATTTCCAGAAAAACACAATCCAGAGTGCAAGCATGAAATCATTCAAAGAATAGGATAGCAGGAACATAATGCACAGCTGATCATTTAAACAATGTCAATAAATTAAGCCTTTTTGAGGAAAGTTACTTCCTCTTTCTTGTCACTATATTTTCTCCCTCTTTTTTGCTTTGTTTAGCTACTTAGCCCTTATGTACTCGACATACAAGCTAAAGAAAATGAACAACAACTACAGAGTATCAAACATCACTTCATCTAGTTGCTCAAGATCGGGTTCATGTTTTTGTCATTCAACATCCGGTCGTCTTATTTCAATCATAAGGGATGAGTAGTTGTCGCTAGTTTTGTTCATGCTCCCTTTGTCCGATTCCTTTCGAGACTTTAGACAAAATTGTGTCGTCGGTCAAATTTCGATCATAAAGGATTTAGTAGTGGATTTTCTATCGTGGTGTTGAATTTATCAATTCCAACACCACCGCAGCCGAATTGAAATTTCCAAAGACCACCGTGTGCTGGATTGAATTTCCAAAGACCACCGCGGTGTCGAATCCTCGCATATATCATGGTGCCGGGAATTCAATCTCAAAGACCACAAAGCGTGCCGGAATTCTAATTCCAAAGACATCGCGATGCCGAATCGCAAATTCCAGCACCACTATCACTATCTTCCATCAATTTCTTAATTTTCGCATCATTTTTTTCGGCACAAGTTAAAATTGGGAGATAGGAGGATTAAAATTAAGTTTTCTCGACATATCAAAAATTCATGTCAGAAGATCTTTCACTATGTCAAGATTTCAAATTGACTAAGTCCATCAACGGGTTTCGGCCAAAACCCATCGATGGTCTTATTCACTTCTTTTCGATCCAATCCAAGTCCATTAAGTTCGAGTAGTGTCCTCTCAGGTATCCGTACAAAATTTCGATATATTCGAGGTTTTATTAGGTATTTACAGTAATATTTCAGAAATCAGACCGATATAAATTAGAAATCGATAAAAGGTGATGTCGATTTGAATTCAAAGACTATGTTTAGATGGTTCGAATTTCCAGAGTGCTCTGATGCATGAAAATTCTCTCTCATCATTAAATTGCAGATCTGTTTGACGGGAGGGGTAAAAGTGGAATTAGGTGCGCGATTTGGTAAATCTGAAACCATGCTACGCGTTTTGGACATTTCGAAACTTTAGCAACTGTGTTTGGTAAATTGCCGTTGAATTTTTAAATATAATTAATTTATTAAAATACTCTAAGAATGTGTTTGGTTCGAGTTACACACCCATTATGCCTCATTTGCTGATGTAGTCGAGCATGTTCAATTATTTAAAAAATCATTCAATACTTAAATCAAATAATATTAAATCATATAATTAAATAGGTTATCAATAATTATCTTAAACCAAACGTACACTATGTATAATCTGATGTATCAACATAACTGGCCACGTACGACAAAACTAGATTATTAACATATTCTCTCACTTAAATCTTGAGATCTTTTTTGATACTTCAAATCCAATTCATAGCCTCACTATAGTAATAGCAATCATTTTCCATTCCACACTTTGATAATGAATATGTTCTAATATTCTTTGTTAAGACACAAAGCTTCATGAGTCTATAGATATACTTTGTTAAACCATGACTCTCCGTGCATAAATAAACTATAACAATTTATTAAACAGCGCACGTGAAATTTAAAATTATCCAAACAACGTCTCATACTTTCATATTTATTAAATAACACACTTAATTTCCTTTTTACCTCTCCCGCAAAATAGATCTGCACTACAGTGAAAATTCCGAACGTGGTACTAAAAATTCGAATCTCAGTATCACAGTTGTATTGCAATCCCAACACCACCACTGTGGTGCTGAAATTTATAATCTCATCACCATTGTGGTGCTATGATTTGAATTTTCAGTACCACAGTGATGTTGGAATTTATAATTTCAACATCACAGTGGTGCAGATTTGTTTGACGGGAGGAGTAAAAAGAAAATTAAGTGTGCTATTTAGTAAATATGAAAGTATGAGACATTGTTTGGACAATTCTAAACTTCACGTACATTGTTTGATAAATCGCCGAACAAACTAGGATGTCACAATCGCCTACTAGAATTAAAAGCTTCATTTGCAACTAAGGCCCAACTCATGGTCTAGCTAGGATCATTCGTCGTCGTCGACCGACATGTAAGATCAAATGGTGTCTCATCGATCTTATAGAACTTTATTTTCGATACTCAACTAAGCCACAATCCTTTCTATAAAATTTACTTGTTAGTTCCTAAAGTTTAACCATATATATATATATATAAAGAAGCTCCTCTAACATTAAACAAAGGTATTAAAGGATGCTCAAACTTTATGGTGGAATAAAGTTGAGTTTATTTTAAAATATTAGACTCACTCGACCAATTTTGAGTTTCAAATTTAAAAATAAAAATAAATTATAAAAAATAGTGTTGGCATTCGAGCAAGTCTTCAAATTCTTATTGATATAAGGACTTTTTAGGGCGTGGATTTGGATTTAGTATATGTATATGTATGATAGAGGAAAAGAATATCTTTTGTTGTAGAGTTCCATAGCAAAATTAAACATAAAAATACACTGAAAAAAAAAAGGAGAATCCGAGGATCCATATGAATTTAAATTAATCATTTGCTTAGAATTTATCTTTTGATTAGGGCTATAAACGAATCAAGTATTCGTGAATAAGTTTGATGTTCGACTCGATAAGAGCTCGTTTATGTCCATTCAATATACATCAAAGTTAATTAATAAACAAGTTTGAATGACTTGATAAATTAAATAAACAAGTTTGAATACATATGTGTTCGACTTGTTAATGTTCGTGAACAATGTTTATGAACAAAAACTCATTTAAATTTTTTTTATAAGCTTATTTATACTAATTTATAAATAAAGATTAAAATATTAAAAACTTAAATAAATAAACAAGCTTGACTTAATAGTTTGATAACGTTTAAATAAACTAAATTTAAATAAGCTTGATTAAAGCTTGAATCGAACTTGATCAGAAGATTGATATTCATTAAACGAATCAAGTTCAATTCAAGCTCAATCTAAAAAAAAAAAAACCTCAAGTTAAGCTTAAACAGGCTTTTCAATAGCTTAATTAATTTTAGATTTGGCTTGGCTCGACTTGGTTATCTTATCAAACAAACTCGAACCCTATAAAGTTTGACTTCGCTTAGTTCGGCTCGTTTACAACCCTATTTTTGATGTGTGAACTTTGTAAATATTGAAGATCAAGTTGAACTTATACACGATCAATGCCTTCGCGCCTCTATAATATCTACACAAGCATAGTCATCATCCATCTCACGAACATAATTGGAGTCGCACATTATCCGCATTATAGTACTAGCTACTACTTAAGGTGAGATTAAAATCCTAACTCATGAATAGATGCGATCTTACATGATTTTATTAGATAAGATCGTATTTATTATTTAACCTTTAAGTCTTATCTAATATGATTTTTTTCCTTCGGTACATAATGTGAACGTAAATAGTAGACTTTATTTTAGTTTGATCTTGTTTGAAAAACGCAAATGAAATAAACTCAAAAGCATATTGCATTAACTCATTGATCCAATAAATTTAAAATCTAATTAGATTAATCCATTAATCTAATAAATTTAGAATTCATTTAAATTAATTCATTAATCTACAAAATTCATTTCAGATTTAATATTTAGACCCAATTTATTTTAGTCGTATCAAAATAAATCAAAATTCAATATTTATTACCTTGATGTTATTCAAATTCATCATTTGGCAATGAATACATCGATAATTAGATGACAATAAATTGTACCTTTTTTTGAAAGAAAAAAATATGTGCAAAAGGTGTTAACCCATACTCCGAGCGCCCTTTTTCGTCGGTCCCATAATAATGAGAGAGAGGTAAATCGTAAGTAGCCTTTGACTGTAGCGTAATTGGCTAGTCTGATGAAGGATGAGGTACCTGGGCTGGTATTTTCATCCAGCAACGGAGATCGATCCTTATTCACTAATACAAATCTATATATTTCTATTTCTTGTTTATTTAACATAAGATTACGTAAACTTAAATAAAGGACGGATTCAAAATCCATTCCTTATGAGCAAATAATCCCTATCATTGAATCATTCACGGTCCATATCATTATCCTTACACTTAGGGGTGAGCAAAAATTCAATTAGATTGAATGAATAAAAAAGTTCAGTTTATTTGGAAATTTATTTTTTTAAAATTTATTTTTTCAATTTGGTTTCGATTTCGAAATGAAAATAATTAATTAAACCGATTAAATTGAATTGGAATCCATCAATTGATTGAACTGATTAATATAAATTAGTCGATTGATATATCAGTTGACTGATTGATCCCGAATTGTAATATAAAAATTATGATTTTACTCTAATTCTCATTCGATTTCTTCCGTAACTCTATACTCCAGTCTACTGAACATAATCAGTCAAATGATATAAAATTTCAGTCGATCGATGATAAAAATTTAATTGGTTCGATTTCAACCTAATTAATCGATTTTTTTTCAATTCGATTTGTTCAATTTTCTTTGAAAAGTTCAGTCAGTTTGTTCAAAAAAATTAATTTATTCAATTTCGATTTAATTGATTCATACTGATTGCTCACTCCTACTTACACTTACTAGTAATATTTTTGATTACTTTTTAATCCCATTAGTTACCACAGACACAAATACTACACCACATGGAAAATGATCGAGCTAACTCAGTTGGTAGAGCAGGATTGAAAATCCTCATGGTACACATTCAAATTTGATTCCTGACGTATAAATAATGTATCGAATAGATATTCATATAAATTCAACGTAATCAAAATCGATCGGAGTATATTTTTGTTAATAGTATAAATCATACAATTGCTAATCTTATGTATAAATATATATATATCTCTTCTCGGAAGAATTAGTAAAAAAATATATGTACGATTATGGTAAAGAATAAAGTGAGATTATAACGTCGCCTTTTTTTTTCTTTATTCTTTCTCGTTTCATCAATTTTTTCTTATTTTTTATCTATAAAAAACTTAGGTAAAATATTCCTCTATAATAATATTTGAATTTTAATATTCTCAAGTTTTCGGTCTGATTAATTTTAAAGATGATATGTCTAATCCTATAGATCTCCGATGGACACTAAATAATCTCTAGACGAGATATATTCTATCGACCATCAGAATAAATCAGAGAAGTAATCACGGTTCAATAGCTGAGCTCGACGATGTCGATGTGATCATGTCGTCTCTATAAGATAGATTTGACGTCGAAAATATATTTTATCTGATAAAGTAAATTTTCAATAATATCTATGTTTTTTTGAAATTTAAAAAATTAAATTTATTTTAATAAAAAAATCGAATCTCATTGATTTATGAGATATTATCTTATTTTATCAATGCATTGTGCGATCGGGACTTTCATTTATTCTCTTGAGCACAGTATGACACGCGTGGTAAGGATTAAGAATCAAATAAAATTTTAAACAATTATTTTGTCGCGGTCTGGAAAAATAAATGAACCTTTCATGATCACTAACTTTTAGCCACTTCTTCAATTAGACGAAGGGCCGCGACAAGGCTTCATTTGGCTTCATTATGGCAGCTGGCAATATCCAACGCGCCCTGCAGCAGATCCTGCGGCGCCTGGGCCCGGAATGATGCAATCCCCCTCCCACCGCTGCAGGCGAATAGGATTTACAATTCGGTCACGTGTCGGACGAGTAGCGTATCCACGTTAGGAGACGACGACGCTGCCGTCGGATCGAACGGGGGGGATTGGTGGAATCGGAGTGGGGTCGGACAGCCTGAAGGTTCCACTGATGAGACGACACGTGATGAGTTTTCGTTGGATCGCCGAGGCGGCGGAGGGTGGGATGGAAATCTTGGTGGGCCACGTGAATAAAATAGGCACGTGGTTTGGTGTGCTTAACGAATACGGAAGTGAGTCGGTTAGACCAAATGTGTCGTAATTCTATTGGGCAGAAGATCTGTGGGGCCGAGAACTGCGCCACATGGTAAAACCGGGTACGTCAATCTGTTAAATCGAACTTATGGCTGTATGCGGCGGCAAAAAGGACTGAGAAAAACACGTGACGCGTCTCTTTCTATTTGATCATCACAAGATTCCACATTTTTGACAATTCTTTATTTATTTTATTGAGGTACTGAGTGAGTTTGATCCGTAGAAATTTTTTTATTTTTTCTTTTTTAAAATATAAAAAATGTTTTTTTTTTATTTTTGAGTTCTCAAAAAAATATTCTTTTATTTTCTAGAAATAAAAAATATTTTTTTTTGTATTTTTTAATTTTTTAGAAAATATTTTTTATTTTTTGAAAAATAAAAATAGAAAATATCAACCAAACCTCATTTCACGTGTTTTCTCATTTTCTCATAAAATAAAAATAAAATAAAAAATTTTCTACAAATTAAATACTCCCTAGCTAAGCTTTCCATCCAATTAATTTATGAAAATGATCGACTTTGTCCTATCGATCTTCGAAATGTCTAGTCAATAATTTAGTCAGATAAAATCAGAGCTCAAATGGTTTCTATTGATCATTAAAGATAAATCAAGGAAGCACTTATAATTTTTTCACAGTTCAACTCGGATTGCACAGTCGTATGATTTCTAAACGACGGTCCAACGTCAAAGTTGTATTTTGTCTATCGAATAAACTCCTGAGCTCTATGATTGTTTGAATAAATTTATTTTAAATTCATCGTCGAATAATATCGTAATATAAGATCGAACTATATATTTTTTAAATTCCATATGATGGAAGTAATATGAAATTATTTCGATCATTAGTGTTCAGAATATTGATTATCAGGAAGTCACAAATTGGAAAGTACACATGTTTGAAAATGTTCAATAACCTCATATAACATTTCCCATGTGAGTTTGATTTTCTTACTTGGTATATCAAATGTTTATATGCAGTAAAAAACGATTGATCTCCACAGAAATATAGCTTGGTGGTTAAGATACGATGAAATTTATGGATAAAATAAAAATTGATTTCGAAGGCTAAAGTTTAAAGTCTTTTTCTGAATTCAGATGACCCCCACGTGTCTTGGTCACTATGTCAAGGGCTATAGAGCCCTCCATAATTTATCTTTCTCACAATGATCGTAGGACAGACCGATGAAGATTACTAGATTGATGAATTCAAATATTTGTGAAAAAAATGATTACATCACATCAATACTCTTCACTGTCGATCCTTTAATGATGATGAAGAAAGATAAATTATGGAGACTATGTTTCTTGACATGATGTCCAAAAACAATGGAGAACTTTTGAGTCCGAATAAAGATTCTAAATCTCATATCGAAATTCAATCTCCATCCATCTTTAACAGCATCTATACTGTTCTAGCCACTAGATCGTCCCAAAGAGATTGATATATCAAATGTTTATGATATTTAAATCATTGGTGATACTAAATCTTTCATTCATATGTATTTTTCAATTCATTCAGATAATTGATAATTTTTTTTATAAAATTAAATCGATCAATTTCAAATTAATCTATATTTAAATTATAAAAAAAACAAGCAGATAAAAACTATCCTTTTATATCAGTAATCATTATTTAAAAACTATTAGAAAAACATTCACTCGTAATTTAATTTATTCCATTTTGGAACAACTGATAAAAATTATTTCAAAATGATATAACTTCGATCAAAATTGCTCATGCTACTTGTCGATAGTATACCTCCAAATTAAAATTATTCTAAAATATACACACAAAAGACAATTTAGAGATATCAAATTATAAAATATTATTTTTGATAATTATTAAAAAAATCAATATAACTAATTAAGAACATCCTTTTAATTTTCAATCTTATATCAAGAAGTCATAGACATCAAATAAATAATATTTTATTTTAACAATTCATTAATAATCCAATAATTCAAATGTCTAAACTTACTAAGATCCTGAAAGTTCATAATTTTCTCTTAATTTACCATTTCAATAACTCTAAACTATAATTTATATACACTTAAGCTGCATTTGGTATATCATAATGTAATCCAAATTGTAATATAATTAAGGTTATAGTGAAATGCAATGTAATCTTGATTACATTACTATGTTTGGATAAAAATTATATATAATTTTGGATTACAAAGATAATTACATTCTTTTGTTTGGGATCCATTACAAAGATGGTAGGAATCGATCGATGACGATGATGACGACGATGATCGCGAGGACGACGGCGACGGTGAGGACGATGGCTGGAGGGGAGTCGACGACTGACGGACGGCGGACGACGACCGACGATCGACCGCTAGTAATCGATCGTCGACGACCGATCATTGACGACCAGTGACGATCGGCGACGACCGACTGCCGGTGATAGGCGACGGTCAGCGACCAGCGATCGATGACCGACAGCGATCGACGATGACGACGGCCGATGACAACGACCGACTGATCGGTGGCGATAACAGACGGCAACGATCGACTTCAATTGTTGAGCATCCAATCCTTTTCAGATTACGATTTGTAATGTAATCTGGATTACATAGATTTTACTTTGTAATCCAGATTACAAAACTTTAATGTATTTTATAATCCAGATTATATTATATTACAATTTTAAGACAATAACAAACAAAGAAATCTACTTTGTAATATAATCTAGATTACGGCATATCAAACACAACCTTAAAGTCTCTACGGACAAAATCAAATGACAAATACAATACAAATATTACATAATAGAGTACGGATCAATTTCTATCTTTGATAGAATTTCAATTCTTTACTGTATTAGATATCAATAAAATCAAAAATCTATCGTGATCTTAGGAATTGCTCCTTTTTGCACAATATACACACTTAAAAAAGAATATTTCGATTTGAAATTTGAATCCTGATCATCTTATTAATTTCTCATCTGAATATTTGATCGTCCATCACACTTACCAAGTATACACGACATTTAGTAAGAGTCCCCGAGCAAGCCATGGTTCGATCCTCACGGCCATGGAGGAATTCGCCGCTTTCCACTCGCTATGGGTTATGAGGGTTCCGCTACTGGGTTGGGGGTGCGGATCCCGACATGCGAAACCCTCACGGCGACTTGGTGGCGCGTCTTCCTGATTTACCCTTGTGGGCCGGTGGAGACTCTTCGGAGGCCGTGGGGCAGGGCCGGTTCGCCAAGTGGACTAGTCGGGCGAAGCTTGGATACCACTTGTAAATCAAAAAAAAAAAAAAATGTATACACGACATTTTCTTAGATATCATGCAAAATGACACCCAGCACTTTCACCTCTCAACGTAGAATCAGCGAATTACCGTGTTTACTTGTATACAATACGACACATCGTAACATATTGTGCAGAAGGGGAAGCCCTCTTCAGAGGTCTTTTCTCGCCGATTCTACAGTAAAAAGACGTAAATCACATTCGACCTTCAACCGTATCAACATCTGAATATGATCCAAAAAGTTAGGAATCTGCTCAACTAGCAGTCCCCTGTCATCCGTCCCAGGGCTGCGGCGAGAGGGAGGTAAATCGCGGGGGGACTATGTCCCTTGACACGGTGGCAAGGCAGTGGGGGGTCATCTGAGCCCAGGGGAGATTTTAGACCCCCTCCGGAATCGACCCCACTCCGTATCCAAAACAATCACATTATCTTACCATCGTGCCATCCCCGTGGGACAACATCTGAATATGATGAAGGATAGACAATCTGTCATTGATGGACATTAACTTTTGCTCTATTATATAATTTCTGCACCGTACTGACCATCTGATTTTGTCCGTAGAAATAACACGAAGTGTACACTTGGAATACTATCTCCAAATTAAAGTTATTCTAAAATGTACAACTTTGCCTCCGCGGATGAAAGTTGCTGCAAAGAATTAGAATCGATGTTGGATAGAATTAATTCTTCTTGGGAATAAATATATTTTTTTAAAATTAGTATCGGGTATTTAAGTTTTCAATTTGATTAATTTAGAAGTTGATGATAGACCTTGCTCCACGGATTTTTAATAAGACACTAAATAACCTTTAGACGAGATATACTTTATTAATTATCAAGATAAATTAGAAAGTATTTATGTAGACTCAATAGCTATAATGTCTTTAGTTTGACACCATATTTAAAGAAAAATTCTATAAATATATTATCATTGATGATCGAATTGTAAATATTTAAGAATCGAATTGAACATTCTATAATTATACCGTAGTTCTAAAGATATAAATATCCTTCCATTTAAAAAAAGATCGATTGGTCAATTTACCTCTCTCTAAATATTATAAAGCATGACCATTATCTCTTTTTTTTTACTGCAATAAAATATACAACTTTAGTAAAAATTGCTCGGGGTGAAACACAAAATATAATTTAGAAGTATCAAATTATAAAATGTTGTTTTTGATAATTATTAAAAAATTATGGATATAAATAATTATGAGCATCTTTTAATTTTCATTTTTTTTATTAGTGACAGAGTATCTAAGCATTCGATCCAATTAATTCTTGAAGTGGTTAATTTGACCCCACGATTCTACGGAGACACCTCTTCGATAACTGAGTCGAAAGAGATTAGAATTCCTATGGATCTTCACTAACTACTTGGATACATCAAAGAAACACTCATGACTTGACGATCCAGCCCGGACTCCGTAGTCGTGCTATTCTTGAAAAATTATTCAACGTCAAATCTTTACTCCATACGTCGGACAAACTCCTATATAGAGAATCACTTCCATAGATTTTTATAAAATTCATTGCCTTGTCTCAATAGAATGTCTTTTCATTTTTACCGCTGTACAGTACTCTCGAGCTCATATTTCTTTTAATTTTCAATGATATAATTAAGTGTGGTAGCAAATAAATAATATTTATTTTTGATAATTCAAATGCCCGAACTTATTAATTTTGGAATTACAAGACCTCTTAATTCACCTATTAGATAAATCTAAATACAAATTATGCACACTGAAAACTTAACCCATAAAAAACATTTCTATTTGAGATTTGAATCTTAATTCTCTTATTACTCCTTTAAATGTTTTATCCTCGCACCAAACACAAATAATAAATAATATTTATTTAAAAATATAAAATCATCACATTCACAATCCCACAATTACCCCTAGTCTGTGGCTGGGATAAAACTCAATTGATAAACACAAAAATAAAGAACACTTAAAGAATCCAAGACAAACTCTTCCAAAATCGACCGTCATCTTTGTATTTACCAACTAAATTAGCTCACACTTATAAATGATATTTATTTTTTTTTATTAACATCAAAATATTCAAACTTTCAATCCAATTAATTTTTAGAAGTGAACGATCATGTCCACGGACCTTTAAAATATCTTGTCAATAATTGAACTGAATAAAATTAAAACCTAAATAATCTCTACGGACCGTCAAAAATAAATCAGAAAAATATTTATAATTTTTTCACAATTCACTTAGAACTTCACAATCATTTCATCCCTGAATAACGATCTCCATCTACTACCATAAATAATGTTTACTTTGATTGCATGCACGCTGGCCCAGCACTTTCACCTCTCAGTGCAGAATCAGCGCATTACTGTATCTACAGATATACAATACAACACGACACGACACAACACATAGGATTGGGTGGGCACTAAGTCATAAGTCACAACTCACCTTTGAGACATCAAACAAGAATTGCCTGTCCATATTAGCACAAGAATCACCGCCATTAACTTATCGTCGCGTGCGAAGTCTCAGTTGCAGAATAAGAATCCACAAAGCAAGCCGATGCTCATTCCACAACTCAAAATTTCACTAACGAGGCCAGCAGTTAAAAGTCCCTTGAGTATGGAAGGATGGTGATCCGTCGGTGCGGTTCGGTTCTGAAATCCTAGTTTAAGTTGATAAGCAGAACAAGACAGAGAATTTGACACCTGAGAGAACTTGAAAAAACAGCATATATTTGGATGGAGAATCATTTCATAAAGGAATCAGCTTCTGGAGCAATTTGAATCAGCTTTTTTTTTCTTTTTTTTTTCTCTAAATAGATCACCACTTGGTGATCAGTAGTAGCATATCGAACATTTGAATCCACCGATCGCACAGCGATCTTTGCAAGCTGAGCTGATAGAGTGGGAGACACCACTTGGAAATTCTACAGAAAAGAATCTGTCAATAGTAACCAAGCAAAAGAGATTCTGCTGATTGAGTGGGCTGCTGTTCATCAACAGTATCATCTTTCTGGGAAACCAAGTGTGAGATGCTGCATGGAAGATCCTACAGAGAAACATTAGCACAAGTTAGATGAGTCCTGTTGGAGCAGCTGCACAAAGACATTTTTGGCTACACACTCAAATGCGATCGAAGTAAAAGATCAAGAATGGGACAGCCACAAAAAAAAAAGTATCCTCATGATGTTCTAAGTTACCACAGAAAATGATTGGTAGAAGAGAAAGTACTTGAGAAAAATGAAACAAACAAAGGTCTGGATGGATACCATTGAATGATCATGTAATTGTGTGTTTACTTAGGTGGATGGATTTTAAATTTGGCCAAAAATGATGAGTATGATCTTTCCCTCGACATGTGGGGATACACACTTCAAACTTTGACACATTCTAAAAAAGTATCCTCAAAGTCTATAAAAAGATGTGGAAGGGTAAGAAATTGAGACTTTCTTACCTAAAGTAGAACAAGTGCTTGTTTATGAAATACCCTAAGAAATTCAGGTGGTACTACTTCTACTACTTAAAAGACAATAAAGTGTTTGTTTTCAATATGCATTATGTCTTGAGAAGGAACACATTAAGTGAGACTCAACCAAAGGAAGATTGAGCTTAAAGAGGTTCAAGTTGGCCAAACAATAGAAATACAATTTGATGAAGCTATTGAGAAATAGTTACGAACAATTGTGAAAAGCTCACTGCTTGAGATGCAAGGACCATATAGGTCCGAAAGGGTTCATTGGGAGCCTAAGAGATATGAATCTTAAACCTCCTACTATAGTGGCATGCCCCTTTGGAGGGTGTTGAGCATAGAACTTATAAGAAAGTGATATCGGATATTGCCATGAAAATTGAGATGGAATTCATGTGTTGAGTGCAGACTTTGGTTGATTCACTTCAATGGTTCAAACCTGTTGGGTGCAAATGGACCTTCAGGAATAAGATTGACATGTATGACAATTTACAACCATACAAGGCTAGGATCATGGTGAAAGGATATCATTAAAGAAAATAGGTTGGTCATGATGAGATCTTTTCGCTTGTTGTCCTTAATAAGTCCATTCCACTTCTAGTTGCAATTGTTGTATATAATGATTATGAGATAGGGCATATGAATGTCAAAAGTGTTTTTTCCTAGATAAAATTGGTAGAGGATGTGTAGAAGACACAACCTAATGATTTTTTAGATTGATAATATGCAAATAAACTAGTGGGATAAGACTTGATTGTTGTTGTTATTGATAATAAGCAAATAAAGTTTACAAGCTGTGACAATCTATTGATGGGTTGAAGTATCTTAAAGCCAAAATCCTCATTTGAAAGATAATCAAAGAGTTTAACTTTTTGCAAAAACAATGATGAATCTTGTGCATACAATAAGGTGTTGGGGCAATGATTTTTTCAACTAGTTGGTTTCAACCAAGTTGCTTTAATATGCATTGAATGAAATATCGAGTGTGCTAGTTGGCACCGGTGGAATTTACTATTCCACTAGCCAATCGGCATCGGCACTGGTGCAGAGCCACGACCTCGTGGCAAACTCGCAAGGTCATGAAGCCATAATGAGGTCACATTTTTTTTTCCATTTTCATTTTTTATTTTTTTTTAGAAAGTTGATTCTAATCCCTTTCCCTATTCCTTTTTCCTGTCTTATATTTTTTTCCTTCCATTCATTAATTTTTTTCCTCTTTCATTGTTAATTTTTCCCTCCTTCATTTGTCCATAAGAGTGAACAAAGAATAAAAAAATCTCTTTAATTTTTTTCCCTCCATTCATCCACAAGATAAATAGAGAAAAAAAACCTCGTTAATTTTTTCCCTCCAAATAACCAGAGAAAAAAAATTCATTAAGATGGACCAATAAAATTATTATGAATTAAACATAATAATATACTATTATGAATTAAATTACTGTATATATAAATTTGATTTAATTTTAAACTGATTAAAATAAATCCAATTTAAACCTATTTGATATTGTCATATGGACTTCAGCTAGCACTGAAAAATTGACTTTTACTTAATAAACATCAAATATTTCATAAGATAATATCAAAATTTGAATTTAAGATTCAGCATTTAAAACATAATTTAATAATAAACATCTATAGCAATCAAATATTAATAGATATATATTTTTATTAATATATTATTTAACAAATACCAAAATCATATCGATATAACATGATATGACATCAAAACCATTCCGTTTCAATTATAAATCGAAACTTCAGCACGATTTGAAATTTTAAACCTTATTAATATGCTTTGCAAAGAGTTTAAGTTTACCTATGGTACTAACTAATGTGTGCACCATATAAGTAGAGATTTGGTAGAGTTCACATGTAGTTCATAGAGATTGTGACTCGACGAAGTCGAGTTGTTGATGATTTGGTGTAGCCAGGTTGTATGGTTATGGTTCAATGGTTTGACGACTTGTAACAAGGTGTGCTTGCAGGTGATGAACGAAGGATGACATGGAGCATTCAAAGAACTAAAATTTTTTAGCAAGGTATACTCTTAAGGAAGCCTAATAGGTGGTGAACTCTATAGGTGAATAGTGAAGGATTGCAAATTGGAGAAAGCTTGGAGGGCAGTTTATCCATGGTACTGCAGGCTTGACATGAGGTGAATTCGAGGGAAACATAAAACATCAACAAGGTGGAAGACTTAGAGAAAAGAGAGCCATGAAAGATTAAGAGTGAAATGCAATCTTAGGTTTGAGTCTTAGGGAAACATCATTAAGGCATGATACAAGGACGAAGACAGAGAAGTAGGTCCACACTTTTAAGTAGCATCATCAGGAATGATCTAGATGACTAGGTACAAGCCTAGACTACTTGATGGCTTGTAAGAAACCTTCACCCGAGAGGCAATAAGTTTCTAGTTCTTATTTATGGTTAAACTCATAGTTGTAGTAGGCGCAAAAAAGCGCTCAAGAGTCTTGGAGTTTAAAGTGCAAAGCGCAAAGGGAAGCACACGCTTTATGGAAAAAAATGCAATAAACAAAATATTTTATCAAAATATCAAAGTAGATATCAACATCCAACAAAGATATAAAGAAAATGAACAAACTAAGTATCCAAATATCAAAATATCAAGAAACTGAGTATCTAAATATCAAAATATCAAGTATCAAATTATCAAATATCAAAATAATCATCATCTTCATCTTCATTGTCCAAATCTACGTCATCAGCTCCGTCGCTTGATTTGTATCTATCGGAATCTTCTTCATCAATTTCATCATCAAGGTTGATCTCTTCTTCATCTGCAAGACTAGTTTGAGCTGAAGATTGCTTTCTTTTTGCTGAAGCAAATGATGATGCTCCTTTTGAAGTAGATGTATTTTGAGATCGAAAGTCATATGCACTTTCACCAACCCCAGATGCTTGTGCTACATCACTCCAACGCAAATCTTCACCTTTATAGACAAAATCATTATAATCATCTTTATCACTGTCATTCAATTTTCCCATCAACCATTCATTACTATCATCTATCTCTGACAAAGTAATAGGATCGATTTTATCTCGCACGTCATATCTTCGCCTTAAAGCTCTATTGTACTTGATATATACCAAATCATTCAATTGTTGTTGAGACAATCTATTTCTTTTCTTAGAATGTATCTGCCAAACATTTAAAAGAAGTTAAGTCCATAATATAAATTTTAATATGTATGAAAAAACTCCAACTTGTTCAAAAACACTCCAATTACGTTCACAGCTTGAAGAAGAGCATGTGAGGTTCAAAATCTTCATTACAAATGTTTTTAATTCAGGGGTTGATGCACCATAAGAACACCACCAATCAGCTTGAAATACAAAAACATATAAGAGTAACTTCATTACCATCCAATATTGACATTGCACAATATATTATTTATGAATTTACCTGGTGATTTTAAAGCTCTTTGTCTGATAGACATTGGAAAACCAAAAAGTCCTGCTTTTTTATATTTTTCCAATTGATTCGTAATCTTATCTTGTAAATCCTCACCTCTCACCAATCTAGATATGCACTTGTACAAACCCTCCATCACTTCTACATCATTTTCTATGTCAGGGTTTGAGTAAAAAAACTCTGGATTCAAGAAATATCCGGCTGCGTGTAAAGGTCGATAGAGTTGAATGTTCCATCTTTTGTCAATCAATTCAAATACACTACGATATTTCTCTTCATTATTGTTAAATAATGCAGCAATAACTTCTTTGGCTCTGTCCATTGACTCATAAATATAACCCATAGGAGACCTTTTTTCACCGTCAACCAGCCGCAATACTTTCACCAATGGGCCGCCAACTTTTAATGCAAAAACCATATTTTTCCAAAAAGAAGGCATCAATATCACTTCTGCTACATGTTTTTCGGCTGCCTCTTTAGAAAATCGACTATTTGCCCACTTTTCAGATGTAAACATCTTTCTCAGATTTGCTTGTTGTACGTGAAACTGCTTTAAAGTCAAAAAAGCAGTTGCAAAATGTGTTTTTGCTGTTCTTACCATGTTCCTCTGTCCAATAAACTCCCTCATCATGCTCAATACTTGTGGTCTATTGTAAATATAACCATTCACCATTAATACTCGTTGATGCAATTTTCTGAGATGAGGAATTTTGAATATATCCTCGAGCAACAAATCTAAACAATGAGTTGCACAGGGAGTCTAGTACAAGTGTGGAAATCGATTTTCCAAAAGACGACCTGAAAAAACAAAGAAAATTTAGTCAAAAAATTAAAAATCCGATCCAATTCTTAATAGAAAGTAACATAAATTTAAAATATTACCTGCACTGACATTGCAGCTTGCATTATCTGTTACAACTTGAACCACATTCTTTTCTCCAATGCGATACACAAATTTAGAAAGTAACGCAAACATCTTGTTAGCCGTGTGAGAATAGCCTGAAGCATCAACTGATTCAACAAATACACTTCCTTTAGGACCATTTATCAAAAAATTTACAAGAGTCCTACCCTTTTTATCTGTCCACCCATCTGCCATGATTGTGCACCCAAACTTAGCATGATCTTCTTCGTGGGATTTGAGAAGTTTGTATTTGTCAACTCCTTCTTCAAATACTTAACCCTCATTTCATGATATGATGGAGGTTTCATCCCCGATCCAAATTACCCAATAGCTTCAATACAAGGCTGAAAAGAATCATATTTAACGACATTAAAAGGAATTCCAACATCATACATCCATGTAGCAAATTTCTCAACCGTAATATCTCTTAATTTTTTTTTATTTTCATCATATTGTCCTTTCTTTTTTGCACATCTTTGACAATTTCATCAACATCTTTCATAAAATAAAGATTAATAGGTCCAGTTTATTTACACTTTTTACCTTGGACCGTAGGATGGATGCTTGGACCGGATATTGATCGTTTCCCTTTCACTTTAGTTTGAATATCATCTTCACATTCTTCTAAATCTTCCAAATCAACAATATCATCAGAATGAGGAATATCATCCATTTGATTTTTCAAATTACTCTTTTTTTGCATGAACCCTCTAATTTCTTCTTTAACATGCTCGGGACATTTGGGACAAGTTTTCACATTTCTATTGCCTCCAATTAAATGTAACTTGTGTCGATAAATCCCTCCATTTGTTATTTTACCGCAAAAAATACAACCGACAATATTTGAATTTTTAGGATCCGAACATGTTGCATAATTCCAAGCAATATCCTTTCGAGTTGATGGAATTGTTGTATTTGACATGGTTAAAATAACTGAAAGAAATCAATAAAAAAAATACTAAACAGTAAAAAAATACTAAATGGTAAAAAAATTAATTTAATCAAATATAATTAAAAAATTAAAATAATTTATATATTAATAAAATAATTTATAAAATATTTTTAAATTTATAAGATAATTTTATTAAAGTTTAATTAATTTTATACGGGGGAATTGATTATTAAGCCCGCAGAGGCTAATGACGCCGACGACATGGACTCGCGCCATGGGAGGTCGCGGCGACGACATCACGCTGATGGCCTCGCTACCGGAGGTCGCAACGACCTCGCTACCGCAGGGCCAAGGCCCCGCTGGCCCCACGAGGCCATCGCCAAGACGACGGTGTCGCGCCGCGAAGGTCGCATGACGGTGCCGGCGCGGAGGTCGATGACGCGGCGGCCGCGCGAGGCCACGTGAACGGCGCCGCGGGCGGCCCCCATAGGCCGCTCAAGGCCTGTGGGTGGTTGCGCGAGGCTGGAAAAAAAATACAGAAGCGTGAAAAAAAAAACACAAAGTAAGATTCTTACCAATAGAGACGGTGGCGACGAGAGGTAGACGAGAGCCGACAGGCCGAGGCAGCGGCAAGAGACGGAGGTCAGGGAAACTCGAGAGACAACGAGATTTATATAGAGCTGCAGAACTTAACAAAAGCGCCTACCAAGGAAAGCGGTGTTTCACGAATCCGCGGCGCCCGAGGTTTCTAAAGCGCAGTCCGTGTGCTTCGTGTCGCTTAAGCGAGCGAAGCGATCGCTTTTGACAACTATGGTTAAACTTGATAGAAGCTTTGTGTAACCTTACAAGAGTGCAAGCCAAGTGAAGTCAAAATATACTAAAGTTTTAAATTGACTAGAGTATTTAGTCAACTTAGAAATCAATTAAATATAAGATTTCTATTCTGACTCCAATGAGCTATGATTGGATCCAATTAACTAGATTATTTAGTAGTCAATTGGATAGTTTTCCCACTTCGCGTAACTAGCCACTACAAGCGCAAAAACTATTTGTGCCAAGTATGATCAATTGACTAGAATTGACTAAAAGAGGACAATAGAGTTATTGGAGCCTTTTTCTACATAAGCCATGGGGAGTATTTGGCTTGCATGTTATGCATGAAAATATTTGAGATTTTGCTGTGACTATGTGCTCAAGATGAACAACAACCAAGAGTTTACAATTTGAAGATAAGACATTCTTCTACCAGATCTTAGTAAGTCTTATATCTTTTTTTATATTGTTAATTTGTATTAGAGAACAAATAATTTGCACAAGATTTTTTCTTCCACCTTGAGTAAAGGATATTTTATTAGTAGGTTTACGAGTGATTCACTTGATGAATCAATAAGATGTGAAGTAGGAGCATGGCTCTAAAAGATGTAAAATTCATTCTATTAGCATTATCTTATTATTTATTAATTTAATTCATTCTTGTTGCATATTCAACATTGACACGACTAACCAAATTAATGCACAAGTACCCTGTTGCTGCAATCATAGCCCAAGTGGTCAAGTTCCACCAAATGGTTTTGATGTATTTAGCAAATGAGGTTTATAAAGTGTGCAGATGCAAAAATCTTGACTGGTAGAGAAGTCCAAGTAGATAAAGCTTATTCAAAATGCTCGAATGGTAGAGAAGTTTAATAATACTGACAAGGAAGTTTAACAAGAGTTGGCAAGTATAGGAATCCAAGTAGGTTAAGGTCAATTGGATACTTGATAAATGAACCAACAAGGTAGACTTAAAGGTGAGGCCTGGTGAGGTCTCTTGGTAAAAGAAGACCCAAAAGTGAGGCTTCTTGAAAGTCGAAGAAGACCCAAAAGCAAGGATTCTCGTCAGATAATAACTAGAAGCAAAGCTTCTTGGCATAAGAAGACCCGGAGGCAAGGACTTTATGAGTGTGTATTCTTCGGAGATCATTAGTGTGTATTCTTTGGTGCTAGGTAAACTCTTACTTAGGCATGGAGTTTTTAAGAAAAAAGCATTTTGAGGGGTCATAGTAAACAATTAAGTTGACCAAGATCCAATATCAATCGACTTATATGTTGTGTTGACTGGCCAATTGATTCAAGGCGTTATACTCGCTAACAAAAAAGTTCTATTTTGAGATGAGTCAACTGGAAGCAAATGTAGTCAACTAGATTATTTTGAGTCAATTAAACCATTGTTTAAATTTGAAATTTAGACCATTTGAAGAGGATCTTATACACTCCAATCAATTGATGGGATGTGAGTTGAATGGAAAGGATTCTAGTCAACTAGTTTGTTGATGAGTTGGATGAAGAAAACAATGGGTGAATAGGACTTTCATGATCAGCATTTCAATTGATTGAAATTAAATATAACAACTAGTTGAAGCTTATCAAAGACCCATCCAAGCCCCCGAGGCTATCGTGCAGCAACAAGGCATCCAGCTTGGCTCCAGATACCCATGGTTCGATCCCCAGCTAAGCCAAATTTGTATAATTTTCCTCCAAATGTGGTGACAAACTAGAGAAACCGGGGTTATTTAGGTAGTCTGCATGAGTATTCCCCGATTTACCTCCCTCCTTCAAGAGCAGCCATAGGGGGGCCGCTAATGTGGTGGTTCCACATTTCTAAGACCAATCCAAACACAATACATAGAGGGGCAAGGATGACACAGGGGAAAAGTGGGATAAGAAGAATCCTTCCATGTACGACGTTCGAATAGAGGGATGCAGATAAATCGAAGGAGGAAAGAACAAACAAAAAAGAGTTGCCTCTAAATTTAAACGAAAGAACTTTATTAAATCAAAACCAGATCTCTTTACAAGGGTCCTAACCCTTGTTTAAATAGCCTAGGAATTAAAAAAAAAATTGAAACAAATAAGAAAAAATAACAAAAACTCTAAAATCAAGTCATAGCGGCGCGACTCGAGTGAGTTGCGCAGCGCGACACAACTGTGGCAGGGAACACGAATAGGTCGTGTTCCTTGCTGGAACAAATTGTCAAGTCCTAGAATGGGACATGCCTGTAACGGTCTTTGAGAACTTCATTTTCGCCTCATGCCGATTCAAAATGAGGCACACCTATACTAGGAGGCATGGTCGTGCAATGCTAGCTACTAGAGGGCTTGAATTCTCCTCACCAAGACTCAATGAAGTATGCTCACGTCAAGAATCCATGGGGGTATCGAAATTGCTCTTCGTTATGGCCTAGAAGGAAGCAGAATCGCATCATAAGATAAGAATTAGACGTACTACTGGATGCTCCTGTATCAGATGTCCCGATTGAAAAGAACTTGCCCTCGAGTTTGGATTAGCATTATTACCTTTACTGGCATAAGGACTCAGGTGCTTGACATTGAATACATCAAAGATCTTCAAGTGGCTAGAGAAACACAATCTGTAAGCGCTGTCGTTGATCTTCTACAGGATCTCACAAGGTTCAATCTCTCGCTCCTTAAGCTTACTGTGTTCTCCAATAGAAAAGCGGTCATAGGTTGCCCACACCAAATCTCCAACGTCGAAAAGCACTTGACAACGATGATCATCAGCTTGTTCCTTGTACTTGATATTACTCTCCTGGATAGCCTGCTTAACTTGTTTATAGATACTTTGAAAATGCTTAGTCATCTCATCCTCCTTAGGATTATACTGTCTCATGCATGGGATGGGAGCTAAATCCAATACAGGATGAGTTTTGTCCATAGACTATCTCAAAATGAGTAAGTCTGATGGTTCAGTTCTTCGATCTCTTATAAGCAAACTCTGCTTGAGGTAGGACCAAATCCCACTGCTTTGGTTTAAAGCCCACCAAACACCTCAATAAGTTGCCCAAACTCCGATAAACCACCTCGGTTTAACCATCTATCTGCGAATGACGGGCGTTGTTGAAATTAATTAGGTACCAATTTACTCCATAAATTCTCAATTTGAAATGACTAACTGATGAACTTTGTGTCTCAATTTGAAATGATAGAATTTGAAATGTCGTGTAATCGAACAATCTCTTTGAAATATATATGTGCAATCCACACTGCATCCATAGTTTTTTTTGCAAGCCACAAAATTCGTCAACTTAGAGAACTTGTCGACCACTACTACGATAGAATCTGATATCCGCTGGATGCGAGGCAATCCAAGTACGAAATTCATGTTGACGTCAATCCATGGAGCTTCGAGAATCGGTAAGTATATAAACTAGTATTAGTGTGTGTCCCCTTAGATCGCTAGCACACATGACATTTGTCCACAAGATGAGTTACATCATTGCTCAGTTTAGGCCAATAGAAATCAGACAATACGAGGGCTAATGTCTTATCACAGTCGAAGTGCCCCTCATTATGCAACTCACTCAAAATCTATTGCCCTAATGAGCAATCTAGAACGCACAACTATAATCCTCGAAATAGAAAGTCTTCATGCACCACAAAGTCATGGCAAAGACCCTCTATCACCTCTTAAAAGATTCTACCAAAGGATGGATCTTCTGCATAGAACTTCGTAAAAGAATCAAAACCTATAACTCTAGCCCACATAGTGGTAAAGAAGAACGTCGACTCAAAGCGTCCACTACACAATTCAAGGTCATTGTTTAGTGCCTCAACATAAAAGTAAATTCCTACAAATAAGTCACCCACTTAGCATGTCGTATGCTCAACTTGTGTTGTCCCTTGATGTACTTCAAAGCCTCATAATCTGTAAATAGGATGGATTCCCTCTGTATGAGATAATGCCCCCAATGCTTCAAGGATTGAATGTTAGCATAGAACTCTACGTCATAAGTAGAATAATTCCATTTAGAATCCGATAATTTCTCATTGAAAAAGGCAACAGACCATTCGACTTGACTAAAAACACCACCAATGTCAATGTTTGATGTGTCGCAATGTACTTCGAACACTTTCTCGAAATCAGAAAATGCTAAGATTGGAGCCTCAATCATCTTCTGCTTGATAAACTAGAAGCTAGCCTCTGTTTCTTTAGACCACTTGAAATCGTTTCTCTTTAGACACTCGGTGATAGGAGCAATCAAAGTATTAAAGTTCTCAATAAATCGACAATAGAAGGAAACTAACCCATGAAAACTCCGAATGTCATGCAAGGTCTTTGGTGTCGGCCACTCTAAGATAGCTTCTATTTTCGATGGATCTACATGTATGCCTTCCATAGACACAATAAATCCAAATAAAGTTATTGACATGGAAAAGAAAGAACATTTCTTCAGATTGAGAAATAAGTGTTTCGTCCTTAATTTTCTAAAAATCGCTCGTAGGTGATCAAAATGTAAAGTCCAAGTCGGGTTATAAACAAGAATATCATCGACATAAACAACAACAAACTTGCCCATGAAAGACCGTAGTACTTGATGCATAAACCTCGTGAAAGGGCTCGTCACATTGGATAGTCCAAAAGACATGGTCATCTACTCATATAATCTATGTTGCATCTTGAACATTGTCTTCCATTCGTCTCTCGGTTTGATCTGAATCTGATGATAACCGCTCTTGAGATCAATTTTAGAAAAGACCCTCGAATTAGCTAGCTGATCCAACGTATCATCTAATCGGGGAATCAAAAATATGTATTTCACGATAATCTTATTGATAGCTCGACTGTCCAAACACATACGCCACGATTCATCCTTCGGAACAAATAGGGCAAGAACGACACAAGAATTCATGTTCTCACGAATATATCCTCAGTTCAAGAGATCCACCACTTATCGCTGCAACTCTTTGGCCTCCTTCAGACTAAGATGATAAACTGGCCAATTCTAGAGGAAGATCCTCTTGCATCAAATCCGCAAACTTTCCAAGAAATTGTTATTAGACGATTTTCTCTTGCGCAACCACATCTAAAAATTTGGACATAGAAAGAAGAATAGAATTAGAAGATACCGGAATATGAGTGGGATCCTCTCGTCAAGGTGCTAGTGTAATCTTCTTCCCTCTTATATGAAAAATATAAGTGTTCTTCCTTCAATCGTGGATAGATTTGCAATCATATTGTCAAGGTCATCCCAATAATATGTGATATACATCCATCGCCATAACGTCACACCAAATACCATCATAATACCTACTGACGATAGAAAAAGAAACAAGACATCTTTGATCCACGGTTACCTCGTTTTCCTTGTTCAGCCTCGATAACTTATACGACTTAAGATGATGATCCATCTTTAAGTGTAATTTCGGCACAACTTCTTTGGATATAACATTTTTGATAAATGTCACTATCAATAATAATCTTGCATACCTTATCAGCAACATTATGTGAAGATGTTTGTCCTAAACCAATCATCCCTCGCTTCATCATTGGTAGTGAGAAGACTTGCAAACAACCAACATCTCGTGACCATCCCCGTGTCTCATCAACGTCGTCCTCATCGTACACTAGGTCATTGACTACTTCAACATTGTCGCCCATGTCTTCTTCAATAAATAGAGTTTTGCCTTTCTAGTCGGTGAATCTTTTGCACTTGGTAGCCTTGTATCCTAGCTGACCACATTGAAAACACTTGAGAAAATATTTAGGAAGAACCTGAGGTGTCAGCTAGATAGGACGGGGTTCCTAGGGGTGAGTTGGTCGACTGCCCTGATTAACCCGAATTGTGGGCTTCCAACTCTGCTACTTCTCAACCGTCAATATACACTGATAATCCTCTAAAACAGTCCAAAGAGAATTCTGACTAAGAACATCCTGAAAAGATTATTGCAAACCTCTCAAATATCGAGCTATCAACTGCTCCTCTATCTCATATAAATCGTTATGAGCGACTAGCTAGTAAAACTCCTCCATATACTCGTCAACTGATTGGGTGCCCTATTTTAAGATACGAAGATGCTAAAAAAATGATTGAGTATAACCAAAAGAAAGGAAACGACCTTTCATCTTCTTTTTCATCTTTTTCTCAATCAGTAATCTTGATCTTGTCTTGTCTCTCACGTGAGTGCCGCAATTGTTCCCACCAAGCAGAGGCTCGACCCTTGAGCTTAATGGCCACAAGTTTTACTTTAGCACGATCGAGAACTTCTCTAAAATAAAAAATCCATTCAATTTCATTAATCCAATCAATACAATTTTTTGCTTGTAACATGCCGGAAAACTCGGAAAGATCGATGTGAAAACAAAATCTCCATATCGTCCTTCGCGGCCACGGTGATCACGATGATATGGGTTTTCAAAACTCGATATAGAGCATCGATCAAATATCTCACGATCTTCTAGATCTCGCGCTGCTAGACGCTGAGATAACTCCGCGATTTGTCTTTGTAAATTCTTGATGAGCTCGTACGAACTTCGATCCTAGTGCGAGGCTTCTTCAGCCGAAACTTGCCTTTCACAACCACGACCACAATGACCCTCCATGGATCTAAGGTTCTGATGCCAACGCAAGGGGAGAGTAGGATGGGAATCCTTCCGCATGCGATGTTCGAATAGAAGGATGCAGAGAAATTAAGGGGGGAATTCGCAAACAAAGAGGAGTCATCTCTAGGTTTAAGTGAAAAATCTTTATTAAACCAAAACCAACTCTCTTTATAAGGGTCCTAACCCTTGTTTAAATAATATAGGAATTGAGAAAAATTCAACACAAACAAGAAAAAGTAACAAAAATCCTAAAACCAAGTCATGGCGGCGTAGCTTGGGTGAGACATGGTTGTGCCCATGGGCATGACCGTGGCAAGAAACATAGCTAGGTCGTGTTCCCTGCTAGAACAAACCATCAAGTTCTAGAATAGGACACGGTTGTGCCCTTAGGCACGACCAGACCATGACAGTCTCTAAGAACTCCATTTTCGCCTCATTTCGATTCATAATGAGGCACACCTGTGCCAAGGGACACAGTCAAGTCGCGTTGTCTATTGGAGGGCTCGAATTCTCCTCGCCAAAGCTCGAAATGAAGTATGCTCATGCCAGAGATCCATGGGGGTGTCAAAATCCTTGTTGGAGACTTCAATTGCTCTTCGTCATGATTTAGAAGGAAGCAAGGTCGTGTCATAAGATAAGAATTGATTGTACTGTTGGATACTCCCGCATCAAAGGAAAACTCATCCAACAATGAAGCTATAAACCGCCATTCTACTACTCCACTTTACCCTTTTTGTAATTTTTATAGTCTTTTAGTTTAGAAATTAAGTTCTTTACCTTTAAGCTAATTTGAATTTTTTGGCACAACCTTGGTTTTTCTTTTTACTATTCTTATCATTGTAAAAAAGATCCTGTATGAGGTTTTTCAATCTTAAGAGAAAACATTGTGGGCTTTCAAAGAGTGACTTACCTTACAAATCCATAGACTTTGAAGTAGGAATCTAGGATTCCAAACCACATCAAATCAAGTTGTGTTAGCTTGTGTTTATTATTTTATGTGTTTGTTGTTTACACTTGATCTTAACAAACACATGTTTTAAGTCTTACATTTACATCAAAAAGAGTTTTGAACCTCAAGTCCACTCCTATTCACCCCCCTCTAATCGCACCATCAGTCTTGAAAATACCTTTATGATGGGCTTATGGTAAGCTATAAGCAATATAAGGGTAAATTCCCAAGTGGTCCAGTGTGATTTTAGACTATGATGTTTGGACATGAGGTTTAAGTTAGGTATTGCCTTGTTGTATTTGAGTGTCCAAGGACTACAAGAACACATGGATCTTGGAGAGCTTACGTCTTGACGAGGTCGAGCATTGGATGATGGCTTGAAGTGGCTAAGGTGGCACGCCCAATGACTTGGAGGTTCGATGAGATCGAAAAAGGATGGTATATGATATCTAAAGGACCACAAGATGAGGAGCACTGAGATATTATTAGAGCAGCTCTAGAGCATTAACCTAGTGTGACTAGGTTGGCAGTTTGATGGCTCAAGGTTAGTATAGATTGAATAAGGTCGCATAAGGCAGACCGAAGGACAGGAACACGAGAAGAATTAAGGTAGTGAGGATAATAACCGATGAAGGCAAACTCCGTAAGCGAGGAGGTGAAGGATAACATGTGGAGTAGTTGAGGGTTCATGCACATCCAAAGAACCAAATAACATGATGGGAGATGATTAGAGAGACAAAATCATCCTACAACTATAATTCTCTAGTGAGCTATGACTGTCGAGTGATATGTACTTTTGGAAGACAAGGGTAAAACTCAATATAAGCACACTTAAACTTAGAGGCGGTCGTAATTAGGATCAACAATCAACTAGTGATGGGCAATAATCAAGAAACCTAAAACCCCAAGTGGATTCGGGGTTTGAGGTTTACCAATGGACTGGGATTGAAATTCAGTTAGTTGGTGGATGAGTCAACTAGTGAAATAGATAGTCAATTGTGATTCAAAACCCAGTCATTGTAAATTGAGGTTTGTGGGTTGGAGAAATTGATTGATGTGGATTCCAATCAATGATTGGATTAGTCAACTAGGTCCAAGGAGCCAACGAACAAAATATTTCTGTTTGAGGCTGAATCAATTGGGCATTCAACTAATGACATCAGTTGGCTAAAAGCAAAAAGAGAGTTGTGGTTGCATGAAAATGGTTTGATTGTGAGGACCAGTCGAATGATGGCAATAGTAGGATATAAAATCTTATATTGTGGACGAAATGGTCAAAACATATCGATATGATAAATTGTTGAAACTCGACACGACTCAGCACATATAATGTCTTATGTGTTGTGTCATACATGTCAATAAATATTGTCTTATGTCTGACACTCAACACCTCTTAACATGCTACAATACAAGTTAAGATAAATTTTGATAATGTTTTTATTTTAAAAAATCATATAAAATAATGTCAAAATTGTGCCATTCCTGGTCAAAAATAAAATTTGAATTTAACTATATAGTGGCATTATATTTCTTCTCTTCTTTTTTTCAACTCCTTCCTCCTATCTTTAATTCACCATTGGCACCCTATATCATAACATTGACACAATACCGAAATCATATTATTTCATGAAACGACAATTGGCATGACAGAAGATTTTGAACCTTAAACTAATCAGCTGATGGCGACAAACTAGTCGAGCGATAGACCAACTTACAACAAGATTTCAAAGGCTAAAAAAAGAGAGTTTTAGGGTGGCTTCAAGGTAGGCCAAATAGGGTTGGTGACTGGTCAAACACTATTAGAGTCTTATATTTCCTCAAATCATTTTTCCTTATAATCCCTTTGTAATCTTATACTAGTAAGAGGTTTCTCCCTCTAATAATTCATCAAGAAAAATAGTGGTTTTCCGAAAGTGATGCACTAACAGATCATAGACCATAGAATAGAAGTCTGAGATTGTCAGACCATGTAAATGCCATATGGCAGCGATTATAAGTGTGTTTCTTATATATGTTTCATTTCCTGCTGATATGCTCAATCTTTAAAAAGACAATGTCAGTACCCTTCGATTGGTGTCCCTGTGATATCAAATTCTCTCATCCATTTATAAAAATGATAAAAAAAAAACACGAACTGAATTCTCCAGTCACAATCTTCAACTAAATTATAATGCACAGAACATTAGTATTAGTTGAATTTCTAATCATCCTTTCAGATGTAGAAACTTAGTATGAACTTCTGCATATAAGGGAAGAAATACCAAACATCAGTATTGTCTTACCACGCTCCAAGTTGAGGGTAACTTCTTGCCATTATGTGCTTAACTTGCATGCTCCGGGGAGAACCTTTGAGGTGATCCAACATGATCCTTCCCATGCCAAGGAAAGTTACACTACTCTCCTTAAGTTATATCACTATGTTGTTAAATAAAAACTTCCACTATAAAAAAAAATGCAGCCCAGTGCAGAAGCTCCTGCAAATGTGAGGTCTCGATGAAAAATACATCGTACGCAACCTTATCTTGTATTGTAAAAGGTTATTTCTGAGACTCAATTTTATAATCTCTAGATCACATGGCAACAACTTTACTATTGAGCTAAGGCTTCCCTTAAAAAAAAAAAAACTTCCAGTATCTTGAACTTAAATTTCGGGAAGTGAAAATTTATTTATTCATACAACCAAAACTAATATTCTCAAAATTGGACCAAATTAATTGTGAGGAATAGTTGCATAGGATAGAGTGTCATGGGTAACACTTTTAATTAATTGCTATTAGTGGATCACCTTCTTCTAGGGTTCTAAACAATTATGCTCAATACTTCAGTTTTTTCATTTTCTGTTAATCAGAAATCAAGGTGAATCTAAGCTTCTAAATAATTTTGTTTAACACTTCAGTTTTCTCATTTTTTAATGAGAAACTAAGATCAATTCTGTACACTTCTAATTAATTGCTATAGGTGGACCACCTCCTTCTTCTAGTTTTTGGCTTCTGAAAAAATTTTCTTGCGTGGTGAGAAACAAAGAAGAATCTAAGCAATATTTTTGAGCCTCTGGGTATTGAATTGAGTTTCATTGTCAATTACTAAAATTTTGAGTAATCCAACCTCAGTAATTATGCTTCTTCATCAGCACTCCTCAAATTGTCTGCCTAATTTTGAAATTTTTTCCATGCTCAATATGCATCAATCTCAAAGCAAATAATGGTGAGTTCTAGTCCATTGCTATAATTATTAACAAAGCAAGTAGAAGAAAACTTCAACTCAGAGGAAGCTTTTGTGGTCCTTTAGTTTATTGTTATATACACCAACTCTTCCCTCATCCAGAAGTCCCCAGAATATTTACCTAATTGATAATTACATCACAACAATGATGGTCATGTTCTTGCAATAAAGATCAAACAAATTATAATGTTATATAAAGCATGGAATCATGATGAAGATGCAACAACAATAGCATGGAAAGTGTACAGTGACGAACTATTCCAGTTAATCCTTCAGGTGAGGAGATATTAGAACAACATTAATAAAATAAGTCGCCGCAATCAGATATATGTTGTGCAAATCAATACGTGCATGTTACTTGCATCACAATATATACGAATTCCCCCACGAGATTCATATAGTGCAAAACCCTAATTCCCATCGTACCGTTCCTTGACCGAGAGAAGGTCGGTACCGGAGATCTTGACGTAGCCTGCCTTCTTGGGACTCTCATCCGCGTCCTCATCCGCGTTGCTGTAGGCATCGAAACCGCAGATCTCGTGGCGGTAGGCGAGGAGGGATCAGGCCAGCAACATGGTGGTGACGGTTAGGGCGGCGCAGCCGACCCCGAAGAGGAGACCGATGAGAACCGCGACGATGTCCTTGGCGTGCTAACGAAGCGAACTGAACCCGAAGACTGCAGGATCAGCCTGGGCGACCTCGCAGCGGGGGAGGAGGATCGAAGAGGGTGATGTAAGGGTGGAAGGGAACGCCGGGACGGGCGGAGGCGGAGGCGGAAAAGGGCAAGGAGGAGAGAAGCGGCAGCACCGCCGAAGGAAGCCATTAAGGAAAGAAGGAGAGGCCGGCGTCCAAGAAGGAGAGATTCGGTGCGCAAGCTTTTCGCGGTGCGGTTGCCCGTCGCTCTGAGGCGGCGTTTGGTTGAGGGGTTTGGGAATAGGAACGGAGATCGTATAGAGCAAGGAAGGGGTTTAGAAATGAGATTTGAAAAGCTTAGCTGGAAATTAATAAAATCCATCCATCCATCCATGGTTGTTCATTGTTGTCCGCCGTTGGTCGCTTATTGATTGTTATCGGTCGATCGTCATTCGTCGATCATTGATCGTCGATCGATATTTGTCGATTGTTGGTCGTCGTTTGTCGCTTGTCGTCCGTCGTCAATCGTCTGTCTCCCATCTCCCACTGATCGTCGCCCGTCGTCGATGGTCGATTGCTAGTCGTCGTCGATCGTTAGTCGTCGCACGTCAACCGTAGCCCATCGATAATAGCCCGCCACCCGCCTAGCAGTCGACGGTGGTCGTCGGTAGTCGCCGATCGTCGACCATCGACTGTTGAGGGTGCCATCGACGATCGACGGTCACTAGCGACCGGAGGTTGACGGCGGGCTATGATCGTCAACAATGTCATCGACGATAGACGGTGTCACTGTCCATCGACGATAACACTCACATTGCCTTTGTCTCCATTCCTAATTTATAAATAAAATAATATTATTAAAATAACTAAATCCATTTTCATTCTATTTAATTATCAGATTCATTTTCATTTTATTATCACATTCAAATCAAACGTAGTCTTAAAGATGAACAAGGTGGGTCGCCCGGCCCGACGGACACCAAAAAGTCTACACTTTTGGTGGGGACGGTCCGGTCCTGGAACAAATTCCCTCATTACAATTTTGATATCGCACCTCTAATTTTTAATTTTCCTAAATTATACGCTTTAGTTTATATATATATATATATATAGGATAATTCTATCCTGGGCACCGAAAAATGAGCGCCTGTGGGCGCTCATCTCTGCATGTGCACAACACAATGAAATCACTGTGCACAGAGATAAGCGCCCATCGACGCTCATTTTTTCAACGCTCAGGCTAGAATTCCCGTGTGTATATATATGTATATATATATATACACCGTTGTCTGCTAACTACCATCGTCAACTATCGGTCTCCGATCGCTAGCGACCGTCAATCGTCGATAGCACCCTCGACGACAGACGATGTCACCGTCCGTCGACGATGACACTCGCATCACCTTTACTTCTATTTCTAATTTATAAATTAAATAATATTATTAAAATAATTAAATTCATTTTCATTCTATTTTATCATCAAATTCATTTTTATTTTATTCTCATATTCAAATCAACCGTCATCTTAAATATAAACAAGGTTGGACGACCGCCCCGGCAAACACCAAAAAATCTACACTTTTGGTGGGATGGTCCGGTCCGGTCCCGGGAACAAATTCCCTCGTTAAAATTTTGATATCACACCTCTAATTTTTAATTTTCCTAAATTATACACTTTAGGTTATATATATATATATATATTCTTTAAATTTCATTAAGGACGAATGATATAACAGAAGAATACATGACAATCCAAGTCATTTATTACGTTCATGTTTTAATTAATTATGAAGTCAAAATATACTGATTAGTTATCATAATGATGATGGTCATGGTAGTGATGGTGATTATAATCACTCTTTTGAGCGATTGATAATTAATTAAAATGTTTATTCAATCGTTACGGTGGCATGACAACTATTTCACTTCATTTATTTTTGGAATGACATAAATATAGAATGAGAGTTAATCGGCTGGGGGCATCTGAGGTATTTGTACTTTTATTTTCTTTCTTATTTACATTTCTCCATACTTTTTTTACTTGGCTCTCTCCTTAAACTCTTTTCTAATTGCATAGACAAGGCACAATATCGGCAACCCAATCAATCCAATCCCGAACTTTAAAGCGCGCTTCCTAACAAGAAGGATCTATTTGGCCATTCGTCAGAAGTATGCATCTGCACAAACAAATCTATTCTTTGACCCGATAAGAGTACGTGTCTGATAAGGATTGCCTGCCTGAAAAACTCATTAGGATCCCAAGTTTAAGACGACAATTTGTCCTCCAATTTTCGTCATTTCTAGCTCTAGCTCTATTTGTGAGTCTGTCTAGCATGTTAACCCATGAAGGTTGATATATCTGTATGTTGATGTGTGGCGGAAGGCGTATCAATCCACTCAATGATCTAAGAATCAAATCAATTTTGACACAATTTATGAGAAATCGAGCTAAGACATTGAGATGAGAGATTCAAGAAGTTCAGGAGAGGGAACATCCTAAGGTATATATGGAATACTGACAATCTAACCCGATTAGTATTTGTCACTGTTGTGTAAAAAATTGGAGCCGCCAACCTAATAGCCCGCTCGTCTCAGTCCTCCAGGATTCGAGAGGAAGTAAATCATGGAAGGATTATGCCCATGAACCCAATTAATGTTTGTCACTATTGAAGAGCTTCTTCGTCGCCACTCGACACTAATTCCTCAATTAGTTGAACTGCTAGAGAAATTGTCCATCCTGCAAGAGGAACATACTAGTGATTCAACAATTCACAATTTATGAAAGAAAGACTCTGGAAAACATCAAGAAGCCTCTCAAAAAGGAAAAAAAAAAAAGGGTTTGCTTCCATTCTTGTGTATAATGTTCTTTACTTATTTTAATGAAAAAACCTTTCTTATTTGTTGAAATTTCTTATTATATACAAATTCAAATAAATGCATGAGTTCCCATATCAGAGAAGTTGTCGCCAACTTTTTCTCAGTCAAGGAAAGATTTATCTAAATGCACACAAATCTTTATTAATCACAGAGTAATTTTAGCAAATGCATGCATTCCCTATCAGGGATAGGGTTGACACCAACTTTTTCTTTATTAGAGACACAAGCACCTAAATACATGCAAACATTTATTAAGAACAGAGTGATTTCAGTTCAAGCATATGTTAAGTATAGTAATTTTAATAAATGCATGCATTCCCCTGTCAGGGATAGGGTCGTCATCAACTTTTCCTTTGTCAGGACAAGGTCGTCTAAATACATGCAAACCTCTATTAAGCACAAAACGATCTCAGATGATCTCAGCTCAAATCTCTATTAAGCATTGAGTGATTTTAGTTTAAACCTCTGTTAAATATAAAGTGATTTTATTAAATACATGCATTCCCTTATCAGGGAGAGGGTCGCTACCAACTTCTCCTCTATTAAGGACAAAGTCACCTAAATACATTCAAACAGAGTGATTTCAATTCAAATCTCTATTAATCACAAAGTGATTTTAGTAAATTCATGCATCCCCCTTGTCAAAGATAGGGTCGCCACCAACTTTTCCTCTGTTAAGGGCAGAGTCGACTAAATACATGCAAACCTCTATTACGAACAGAGTGATCTTAGTTCAAACCTTTGTTAAACATAGAGTGATCTCAGTTCGAACCTCTAATAAGCAGAGTCAATCAATTCATACCCCTATTAAGCTCAGAATGATTTTAATTCAATCTTGACCTATGATAAGAAGAGTTAATCAATTCAGATCCTAGTTCAACCCAGAGTGATTTCAGTTCATTTTGGACATCTGATAAGCAAAGTCAATAAGTTTAGATCCCAGTTCAGCCTAGAGTGATTTCAGTTTAGCTCGTACCTCTTACTTACAGAGTCAATCCGTTCAGATCCCTATTGAGCTGATAGTGATTTAAGTTTAATCTAAACCTCTAAAAAGCACTAAGTATTTTGATTTAGACATCTATTGAGCCTAGAGTGATTTTGGTTCAACCTCTGTGAGTGATTTCAGTTTAAGCACAAAGTGCTTTCTAGACATTTTTATGCTAATCCAGAATAGTTCTCTTTGGATAAGACCATAGTGATTACTATTCTAATAATTTTCAAGAAGTAACTTTGCATATAAATCTCTAAATATTCAAACTTGATATATCCTTGGAGATATGATGATGATCATAATAAGGGTTATATTCAGAAGGGGAATCTCTTCTTATACACAAGGAAGCAAAAGTGTTGTTTTACTATGCATACTTAGTGTAAGATTAACAACTTCATTTTTTGAATATATTCATATAGAAATATTACTAAGCTGATAATAAGAATAGAATTTTATATTTTAGAGCATAAAATATTCCACCATGTCAATAAACAACACTCTTAATCTCTTGGCTTATCTTAGGGAATATTGTATACAACTTTTTATCGGTTTCTCGGTTCCGATTCCGATTTCGATTCAGTTCTGAACGGTTCCAGATTCGTCGACGTTGGAATCGATCCGAACCGGTTCAAAATCGATTCCGAACCAGTTCTGGTTCCAAAGTTTTAACTTTGGAACCAATTCAATTCGGACCGGGTCCAAATCGATTTCGAAATTATTCCGGATTACCTTCCTCGAACGCTTTCAAATTCATCTAACGTGCTGATGATCCTATTCTTTTTTCTATCGCAAAAATAATCTTGTAGACATGTTAACATGCTAAGAATTTCCACCTTAGCAGAAACTAGATCCAAATCAAAATCAGAATCGGTTCCGAAACGATTCCAAAATTGATTGGAACCGAACCAAATCGGAATCGGAATAGTTTCGATTCAATTCCAAAACTAATTCGTTTGAATCGATTTTGATTTCGAATTTAACGGATTAATTCCGATTCGATTCCGGATCCAACCAATCTGTTAAACATGCTTACCTGTCAGAATTGTTGGACAACTCCATCAAAATCTCTTTCCAAAAAGGAGGCAGACTGAGAGCCAACTATATAAAAAAAACTCGGGCAACGCTAGAAATAGCTCCTTCTGAGAAGCCCATTGCCCTTCTTTCCCCTTTTTATAATCTGAAAGTTCTTTTTTGAGATATTTCACTTCTGCATCCAAAGACTCTTTATTCTTTTTCCAGTCGGCCTCTGAACAATGGAGCTCAAGGTCTCTCATGTTGCGTTGAAGATGGAGTTGCTCGAATAGGGCAATAGTCTCATTCTAATATAGTTGAGTATCAACTTTGGCTGTTCGTAGCTCTTCAGTTGACACTTCCATCTATCGGTAAGATTCTATGGTAAGATTCTATGACATAAGGAAGATGACCTTAAAGATCCCTTTGCGATGTTAGAAGCTCAGAAAAAGAAAAGGTCAAGATACTCCTTTGGGAAAACAAAAAATAAACTATTTTAGTCAACATATGTCTTCATGTTTGTGCACGTTATGAAGTCCACGAGGCCAATGAGGGAGAGTTGTTGTATCTCCTCTTCCTCCTCTAGATCAATTATAGCAATGAATCCTTGAGTACACATTGTTGGGAGTATGTCCTTTTTCGGATGTGTGTCAGTTGATCTGATTCCCTAGAAGAATAATTTGTGGAGTTGAGCTAGAATGAACACTTACCTCCTTTTTCTTTTCTAACGTAGAGAAATTCTTTTTCAACTCTTGCTCAAGTAACTCCTCATATCGGATTTTATAGTAGGCATTTTCTTTTGTAGTCTTTCGATTTCAACTAGATTGATAGATTCGGTGGCTCTAGATTTGGTGGCATCTAGTTGCCCCTACGATAATAGAAAAATTCGTTACTTCTTATTAAAAAGCATTGTAGTATATTTTGTTACCAGTGGTAGGAGAAACCTCTTTTGAAGTAGCTGCAGAAGGAGCAATGCGAGCAAGGCTTGCTCCTAAAAGAAGGGCAATCTCAAAATGGAGGCCCTTTAGGATATAGGCTGCTCTTTTATAAGCGGTGAGATCTTTCAATGACATCAGATCAGGATAGGGGAAGAAGGAAGATACTCCACCATGAGGAGGGCTAGGAAAAGTCGGGGATAGGCTTAAGAAAAAAATATTGAGTCCTTCAGGATTTAGGGCTTGTTTAGAAGGAGATGAGAAAGGTATAAATAATGAAGGGATAAAGATAAATAAGGGAGAAAAAAAAAACAACCCTTGCTTGAGAATAAGTGAGAGAAGGGAAAAGTGAGGGAAAGGGAGTGAGAATGGAGGTGAACTTATACTCCTCCTCACAAAAACTCAACTTTTTTTACACTCCAATTTGGGATGTAAATCTCCTTTACCTTCCCCTCCATTCCTCTTCCATTACTTACACTCCCCTTTCGGTCGGATCGTAAAAAGAACGCTAGGGGAGAAGGGGGGAGGGTGAATAGCGCACGACAATATTTCTTTTCGTTCGATATGAAACAAAGTATAGAGTAAAAACATAGCGGAAAGTAAATGGACACAAAGCCTTTTTTACTTGGTTCACAGTCTATCGATTGATAATTCAAAGCCCTAGTGGTCTTAGACCGCGTACGGAGGACAATTCACTAAAACTCTCCTCCTCGTTGGAGGTAGGAGACGACGATTACAAAACACGAAAAGCTTGAGATAGAGAGACAATCCCTCTCTCCTCGTTACGATAAAAGCTCGATAATTAAATTGAATACAATGCTTTAGAAGTAAGAATTAAAGTAAACTGATACCGACGATTCAAAGGATGGAGGTTGAGCTTGTGTCGTCGGTGTTTTGACAGTGCTTTGGCGTCGTATGATCGTCGTATAGTAGCGTCGTTGCGGAGGCTTTTGGAGAGCTTGAATGATGACCTAAAGGGGTGAAACCCCCTTCTTTTATAGCCTTCCAATCCTTTAGACGTTGAGATCAAGTTCTATCAATAAAGATCACCTCACCCTAAGATAAGGGGATGAAGTTTAACTCTCCTCGAAGATGAAATTTGAATGACAGTCGACTGATCAACCCTATCAGTCGACTGATGCCACCAACAGTCGACTGTTAACAGCCAGCAGTCGATTGTTTATAGGGTTTCTAGCTGCAACAAAAAGTTAGCTCGAAAATGAAAGCAATATAAGTGAATTTGACGGCTACTTGCCGTCCGATTTCGACCTAGACCTTCCACGGAAAGTCTTGGTCGGATCATCGCCTAAGGACGTCCCCGTACAGAGGACCCGACCTTGCATTTACTCACACACACGAGTTTACCTTAGGTCATCGTGACTTGTAGCTTTGCTTCCGGTTTCCATTTGAGTTCTTCGGCTCCCTCCGAAGTTCTTCCGGTGTCGCCCGACCACCGTAGTTTCTCCATCTGAGATTTTTCGAGTGTCACTGACCTTCAGCTTAGCTTAACCATTTATGCACACTTGATTCAACTCGTTAGACAATAATATTATCTTAGCTTTTGAGTCTTTTACATAATCAAAATTTATGTTCAATTATCTGATACCTACTGCACCAACACTTCTCTCCTCCCAAATAAGGCTTTAGGGGGAACTGGCAAATTTCCTAAGAAATATAAGTTGGGTCATGCAAAGAAGCAGAAAATTACTACTTTAGTTTTCTTGTGGAAGAAGAAGTAATGGAAGAAGGGGAGAAGTAAGTGGGATGTGGAAAACAATCTTGACACCACAAAGGAGATGAATGACATTAGGAGTCAATTGGTTGAGGAGATATGAAACTAAATCAAATTTCTTCCGAAAAAGGGGAAGAGGAAAACAACCATGTCTTTGCACTTTGAGATATACTGTTGTTGTTGTTGTTATATATCGTTTATTGTTGTTATAAATTACCAATGCTATGGTATGTTGATTTTTAGATGCTTAACCATGGGTATTAGCTGAGTCTGGTTGTTGATTTGACTCGTGTCATTAGAAACAATCATCCGGGGATGGGTGATATCCTTAATGTAGAGTTAGTTGTTGTATCATCTTACCCTTCGTTGTATAACAATTATGAATCATATGTCTGTACATGGTAGTGTGGGTTATCGACGGTGTGTTGCTATGGACTGGAAGTCCTAGAATGGTCGATGGTTAGTTGTATACAACTCTCTGAGAGATAGAGAGTTTGTTGTGGATGTACGTATGTGTGATTGTGCATTCATTCCATTTGCATGCGTGCTGGCGACTTGGTCTCCCTTGCGATCGAGAGGGTCATCAGTCATCCTGCCTCCACAGTTACTCGTGGTAGTAGTAACTTGTGTGAGGGTAGTTCATTTGTTGTGCCGCACTCGACCACTATTGATAGTGGTAGTTGGAGTTGCGTGCAGTTGTCCTGAGTGTGTGGCACTCGCCCACTCATGCATAGTGTCAGTCAGAGTGGCTAGCAGTAGGGACCCCCGTTGTGTAGCTTATAGCTCTTTAACTTACCACTACGACACTACTTATTCATACTGCCCATTCGGCCACTTGAGAGCAGTGGTTGTTGTTGAGTTGGGACAGTTGTCATGTTGTGCCACCTAAGGCACACTGGGGTCATGGTTGCAAGTGAGGTGCACAGGCATGACCATGCATTTGCATTGCCATGTGTGAGGGCATTTGCATATGTGTGTGTGTGTGTGTGTGCGTGTGCTTGTTGTGATGTTGCATTTGTTTGAGCTATGCTTGTTGTATATGTTTGTTCATCATTTTGTATATTATTTGCATATTCTATATTGTTGTGTGTGGAGTACAGTGTACGAGTTGGATAAGACTGTTGTACGCATTTGATCAGCGTCATGTTGTGGTATAGGATGGACCGGGTTCGTTTATGTACTTGTTTATATGTTGTTCATATAGTAGTGTGTTGATTACAGATATAGTATTGCTCCTTTATGTTGTGTGTTATAGTGTGGTATATGTGTTCAAGGTGTATGAGTTGTATCGTTGCAGATCCTCAGGTATGTCAGTACCTTACATTACGTTATGTATGGTTGATCAGTTGGTTTGGTATATGCACTGATTAGTATTATACTGATAATTTCGTTGTTTCCTTTAAGACTGTATGTTCGTTGATCTCCCTAGGTATACCTGTTGATCTTCATTTGTATACCTGTTGCTCTTCATATGTTATTTGTTCATGCACTATCTTTTATATTACCGTCGAGTTTTATACTCACCACCACAAACCATGGATTTTCTTGTCGCCTAGGTAACAGGTAGAAGATTCCTTGGATGCTCGGAGCACCGCCAGCTGATCCTATCTCACCTTTAGTATTTGGATTGAAATCCATATTGGTGTTGTATATTTTGGATTGTATGTTTTGGATTTTTATCCTATATTATTTTCGTTGTTTGGTAATCGGTTATGTTGTTATGTATTTGGTTTCGATCGTGTTTTCTTGTTGTGTCAAAGTCGTACCGGTACACATGTATTTGAGTCTTTATATTTTTATTATTGTTGGTGTATTCTGCTGTGACTTTGGTTATATACTTCTATGTTGGAGATTCTGGGATCATGCACAACGAAATAAACGAATAAAAACTATTTTTATTACATCCCAGATATCCCATGGGGGTCAGGAAAATTTGTTTTGGCATAATCGCTTGAAAAACACATAAGGAGAAGGAGAAATTATACCTTCGGGATTCTTTTGAATCTATCGAAACCACAAGCAAGACCAACGAGCCTTGCCTCTATCAGTATCCACGCCAGAATCACTTGAGACAACTCCTAGAGCAGCAAGTCTTTGTCTCCGATTGGTGTTAGCCAACCGGCGAAGACAAGGGAAGAGGAGAGAGGAGAGAGCAACGACGACTACCAAGGGAGAAAACCTAAAACAAAACCTTAGCCAAAGATTATCAAGGGATATATTTATATATCTCTTGATTAGGTCATCTTAGGAGGCTTAAACGGAACATATCTTACCATAATTATCCCATAATTAAGATAAGAACAACTCAAAAGACTTCCATAAGCGAAATCTCCAAAATCGGCGGAGACGCGACACGACCGTGTGGATTCACATGGCTTGACCGTGTGTCATTCTGGGCGCAACCCAGACTTTGGCCATTTTGGGCTAGAGCCAAGCACGACCCGTGCTAGGTTAGGCATGACCATGTGAGGCTATGTATGGTCCGTTTGACTTCGTTTAAGTGTGATATAGCCCTGCAAAGTTCGACAAAGCCATAGGAGGTTCCATAGCCCCCGTTTCACACTCCTTAGTTTGGTCCAACCAGACATATCCTCTCTCAATGAGAATCTCATTCTTAGACTTGTTTTACATCTCGAGATCACCCGTAGTGCGTGTGGCCCAATAGGTTCCCGGTTATGTTGGCCATTCATAATTAACCCCTTAATTATGAATAGATAATGAGTGACACCTAGTAGTACATCATGACCCCCAACTGACCGGAAAGTCTAAATCGACTTCAGAACATTTTCTGAACCCTTCAACAGTTTCAGTTGTTCGTGCCTTGTTCCTTTCACTCATCCTATACCCACTTGGTTCAAAACATGGTCTTTGTGTTCGTCCCCACTAGGCTGACTATGTCACACCTAGCCCAAGTTAATTTTCTTATCCTGTGGATTCAAGTTACTCCTACATGTTCCCAAGAAGACCATCTTCTTAACATGTTTGCTCTGGCCAGAGGCTTCTGAGTAACAATCCTGACAAGATGCCTAGAGTATACATCTCCTTTATCAGGAGTGATGAATCCTCTGTAGGATATTCAAACACCTTCGATCACTTTGACTTGTACTCAATCATCCCGGAGTTACACCTACTATGTAGATGGCTACGAAGAAGTCAAAGTACAAGTCACCATGATCAAGGTGACTTGAATACCTCAAGTCTAAGGAAACTCACACTCAAGATGTAATGAGATCTTCAACGACATATAGAACCATATGAAGTCTCATAGCAGGCCACTCCAATGAACTAGTTACTATAACTAGCATCCACATGTTCACTCTCAGCATCCCTATGCTTCCATTCAGTGAGTACCAAATGCTTGGATAAACCAATGAGCATAACATGTGCTAGTCTCACAGAATTGATGATGTCTAATCTCATCAATTCATCAACTAGGGATAGTTTCAATACTTGCATATTTACACATGATGAGATACCCACTAATTGTGATTCAATCACAATTTTTCTCATGTTATGCATCATATTGTGGACTTCAGTATATGAGTTTAAGATCCAATCAAATACATAGATAATATATACTCAAATAGTGAATTTTATTAATAACTTCTAAGGCGATTGCTTTAGGACACCTCTCAATTACATCAAAATTCTATATGTTGTGTGGTTATGGTCGGAAGGTTTTGTATCAACAGGGAATTGTATTACGTACAGGGTATATACTGTTCGATTTTTGAGCTCGACATATTCTCGGGGCGTGACAATTTTATTGGTATTAGAGCCCTAGGTTGCGAAGTCCACTTTCGGATTTTATTTTGTTTGGACATCGAGTTTTGCTTTACTCTGTTTTGGTTTTGTGAGTTCTGGGATTTGGCTGTAGCGGGACATCTCCGAGCTACAAGGTTTAAGGTATGCTAATTGTTATCACATATTCTTTTGTTGGTTATGTATTTAGTTGATTATAATAGGGAATGACATGTAGTGTGTTAGTCATTATTTGTAACTGTGGTGTGGGTTGACCACGGGAACGACATGTTGAGTCTATTAGACATGTACCTGCTTTCGAAAAGGTGAATTACCTTTGAGAGCCGACTGATACCGAGTCAAAAAACAGGGTCAGGTAGTCACATTACTTATGGAGATCAAAGATTACAATCTTAAGGATTTTTATTAACTATGCTAGTTAGATAATTACCTGTTGAGTAATGGATAAGGCATGTATGCTATTGTTGATGCAGATAGCGGAGGATAGTATATGGTGTTTCATAGGGATTTTGTTTCCTGAGTTGGTCGTGTTGGGTCAACTTTGAAGGTACTTTTGAGTACTTAACTCGTGTTATACAGAGAAAGTAGAGTTAGTTGCATACCATTATTGGGATCAAGCCAGTACTTGGTGGAAGATGTAGAAAATAACCTTCGAGGAATGACACATCACTTGGTTATGGTGTAGTGATGTTGAGAGAGAGTAATTCCTCGCATCATTTTTGACGCGTTGTCAGGGAATTCTTGAGCTTCAAGTAGGGTGATCAGTTGGTAATGGGAGTATTGTGTAGAGTCGTTAGACTTACAGAGTTTACACCCACCTAATAACTCGAGTGTAAATGGATGTCTTAAGCCACCCAGGGTTTATTAGTTTACATTTTGATCAGAATGTTTAGGTCTTCTATCAGGTCCTACCGAAAGTCATTGGATCGAGTCATAAGTTTAGAAATGACTCCGTACAAGTGTTTAAGAGTTGGAGATCGATAAGCAGATATTGCAGGTCAAATTATTAGAATCAAAAATCTCCAAATGTTGGATAAAAGGAGCAAGATCGGAGTCATAGGCCACGAGCTACTATTGGAGAGTTTTTTCGATCATAGAAGATCAACCGCAGATCATCAAAACTGTCTCATGTTGTCAGTGAAATCAGAAGAAAGACTCCGAATGGATTATGCATGTGCAGTGCGGATCACGAAGACACGCAGAGTTGGATTATCCATTGGATCAGTTCATATGTTGCTATTGTAAGCAACCAGTATATTTGAGGAGGTATACTTTGAAGACTCAGTTGAAGACCATCGCCATTGCTTTCAGGGGGGATGATTCACAATCTTAATAGCATAGATCATCACAGAAGATTGGGTTATCACACCAGCAGTGATCTACTACCTCAGACATAGTTGGGGTTCTTTGATACTTCCCTCCAGGGGAAGCGATTTACTCAGCAGAATCAGCAGAAGATATCTCAGAAAACTCAAGCGTTCAATCAACAACAACTGTCATCACCTCAGACACATCTATAGTATTTGCAGAGTTGGAGTGTGCTACGATGTTGATAGTTATTCAGTACTTTACAGTTGGTGGTGTACTCTCTACTAGTACAATAGTGTTTACCACCTCTATTGCAGTCTTTGTAGTTTGCATTTTAGTTTCAGCTGTTGAGTTCATTTCCTCCATGATAGTTCTTTTGCATCTATCGGAACTTAGCCGTCAAGAACAGAAGTTGGATGAGTTTACATATTTACTCGAGAGGAAATGTAGAGGGTCGAAGGATTGACCATTTGGGGTATTACTTTAGTTTACTCTCTTGGTTGATATATTGAGAGATACTGATAGTTTACAGGTATCTATGTCTAGAACATTCTTAGTTCAGATTAGAAGGGTTCCTATGCATCGACTTATGGGTCGGTGGTATCTCTACCATTATGTGAGATGTTGACCAACAATTTAGAAGTCAAGGGATGCCCTTGGACTTTGATAAACATATTTTTACTGTGGGCATATCCTTATGGATAGTTAAATTTTGAAATGATGGTATGCTATGACTCTCGGATGTGCGTATAATCTGAGAGTATTCGATTGTAGTTTCGGATGAACTCCCAAGCTTGCCACTGCATAGGCAAGGGGAGTATACGATTGGGGTGATTTCGGAAGTAGTTTCGATACTAAAAACCTTATATTGAGGGAAAAATTTATGAGGGTTACTTTAATAATTGAGGTAATGATATTTTAGAGTCAAATGTATTTACTTATGGTATATTGGTTGAGGGCTAGAGTAAAGAACACAAAGAAGTTGAAGCTCGTGATGTACTCAATGCAATGTCATTCATTTGGTTGTGAGCCTAATCAGGTGGTTGATACCCTCATTGATCAGTTTTGCAAAGTTGGCAAGGTTAATGATTCACAGAAGGTATTTATTAGAATGACGATTTTATTAGGAGATAATTTTAATTGGTATCAATGTTGCTATGCACTATGGAAATTGGAAAAATGTAAGTTGCGATTATAAGAGTTGTTGGATGAGATATTTATCTGTCCCGATATTTCTTCTAGAGAAGATCCTGAACTCTTTGTCCAAAGAGAGCCGAATCTTTGAGATTATGCATCAATTATCGATGATGGAATGTAGCAGCTGTTGAGAATGAATATCTTTCGTTGTGGAAAGATTATCTATTTAGATCAACAAAAGGACACCTGTGTATACTCTAAGGTTGATCTATGATTAAAGTGTTAATATTGTAGTGACTTGGTGTCATACAATTATCATTGTCATTGTGATGATGGATATATCATCAGTTTAGATTAAAAAGGATGCATGTATGTAGAGATGACATTTCATACTTAGTATGAAATTTTATGAGTTGTTGATAATATTGTTAGACGTATTTAACGATTTAGTCATTCATGGATTTGAGAAATCGTGTATTCTAGACATGATTGGATCAGTTTGTAGTTGTTAAAGTAGCATAACTTGGCCACTGTTGATGGTGGTAGTTGGAGTTGCGCACTCGGGCACCGTAGTTGGTGGTTTCCTTGTATGATTTGGTTATTACCGCAGATGTGGATAGGATTTACTAGCTGATGAAACTGTTGAATTGTTTAACCAGGAAGGTGATGGAATTCGCTTGGTTGGAAGCTAGTGAAACTAGTTTCAGGGCTCGGATGATGGCTGACTTTTGCATCAGTGTTAGTTAAGCCTTCCGGTGTGGATGATGGTTGACTGTACACTGATGCATCATTTCAGGGATTGGAGCGATTTCGATATAGTTGAATGAGATGTATCCTAAGTTTATGGCAATTGAGGAATTGCGAGATAAGCGATCATATATATGATGTGGACTTAACAGGTAGTATATGGTTTTGTAGAAGTATGGAGCAGGAATGCTCATGGAGTTTTGGCTAGCTACTGAGTAGCTACTATAGAGTGACTCGAACATGGACGGATGCAACAAGGGAGATTGGTCACTATAGTCTCCTAGTCACTTCCAGTTCTGTGCGATAGAGTGGATTTTGGACAGTAAATTCCTCTTGTGAGAAAATAATTCTTCATCTCTGAGGAGAATAGTGGATTACAGAGTTGCATTCGAGATTGGTGGTTTATTCGGAGTGGATCCGAAAATAGGGAGTGTTGAAACGTTCTTTGTGGTGGAATGACATGTAGGAAATAGTGATGCTGGGTGTGCCAACAAATAAAGGTGGAATGTTAGTGACCAACGGGTTACATACCAAATGGAAGTGGGAGCTAGTACTATGGACTATGTTGGGAGACTATTTAGAATTCAGAAAGGATTTGATGCGATTTGGGGTAATCGGTGTACGATTAGCTAAGTCTGCTCATTTTCTACCGAGCTGTAAGATGGATCTCATTGGGTCGCTCAACGCAATTATACTGCGAGGGGATTTTCAATTTTCTTTGGAGTATCCTTGAGTATCATTTCCGATAGTGATTCATGATTTACTTTACAATTCTGACAAAGTTTCCAACAGGTCACGGATATAGAACTCCACTCTGGTATGAATGTTTACCTTTTTTATAGATGGTCAATATTAAGGTGTTATTCAGACTTTAAAAGGTTTGTTGAGAGTATATATGAAAGCTGAAAAATAATATTCAAGCTCAGTACCCCACTTAGTCACTTGAGGTGTGTGACTTTTCTCTAGATACTTGAGATGGTTGTTGTGACATCTCGTACTCGTACATAAGTTGAAAATTTGGGGACCAAATTTTTATAAGTGGGGGAGAATGTAAGATATCGGAAAAAAATAATAATAAAATAGCACTGGTTCAATTAGATATGTTCTTATAAAATATCTGAGGATTTTTTTCTGGAATTTAGATCGACTTGATATGATCAATCATACGAAAAATAATAAGTAGGCTTTATGAAGTCACTTTGGATTAATAAGGTTAATAATGGGTTTAAATCAAGGGTTGATTAAAATGACCCTAAGTATAGATTTATTTCTATTTTGGTTTTCTTTATTTTTCTCCACCGCCCAAATCCCCGTTCCTCTCTTTCTCACGCGCAACGTGATTTCCTCCTCTTCACTGCTGCTGGTACCAATCCAGCTTGATCTCCTCCCCGAGCTCATTATCGCTGCCGCTTGGCCACTCGTTGTCGTCGGATCTGGTCGCTGCTTCATCACCGCCGACCGTCTTTCCTCTTCTCCGTGGCCATTCTCACATGACCGATCGCATACCATCATCGATGCCTTCTCCTCCCTTCACTGTCGCAAATTTGTGTTCCTCATCGTCACAAGCTATTTTCCCCTACTCTGATATCACACGATTTTAGCAATTTTCTACAATGGCGATCTATATGTCTACAGTCGACAGTCGGATCCAAGGTTTCTGGCAAGATCATAATCATCTCTTAGCCGATGTTTCTACCGATGATTTCATAGCAAGTTCGAAGGGAATCAAGGTGAGCTTGACTTTACTGTGGCTAGTGATTTTGTAGTGATTTGCTCATATAATGTTCAAGGCTACTGCTGGTCACTTGGGTACCATAGGTTATCCTTCAATCTTTAGGTGATGAGTAGAGTTGGGAGGTTTTGCTCCCAATTCGGTTATTGATTTGGAGTTGATACTTTGTGATTGGATTAAGAGGCTGATGTGATTTCAGGTGCTGAAGATGGGTTGTTGCCTCCATTCATTTGAATTGTATAGATCGGTGTTTCCTACGGTGGAACAAGAAGCTGTGGAGTGAGTCTAGGCAAGGTGAGTTGGGTTTGGACAATTTATGAATGTATATCATTATCGTTGTGATTAAATTGATCTTGTGATGGATTTGTTGTTAATAGAAGATTAATTGTTTGTGTGTGAAGTTGTTTCGTTGAGGATTGATTAGGTCAAGTGTAAAGTTAGACCAACCTGCTAGATAAGATACTGATTGGAGAATGTTGAATTAGTTAGATATAAAGATCGATGTAGGATTCGATTCAATCATTCGATGTAAGATGGAACTTAGTTATGTTCTATGTTTTCTGTTGTAGGACCTTGATTGGTGAGAGATGCTTGTACGCGTGGATAGCTAGCATGAGCTATTTAACAGGTGGATAATATTCTACCCTGGTCAAGTAGTTGATTATTCTTAGTGCACGAGTTTCTATATGGTTGATATTGTACCTTGACTCCACTCATGTTATTCTGTGCTTGATACTTAAGTCTTTGCATTTTGAGATATACTATTGTTGTTGTTATATATCGTTCATCGTTGTTATAAATTATCAATGCTATGGTATGTTGATCTTTAGATGCTTAATCATGGGTATGTAGCTGAGTCTGGTTGTTGATTTGACTCGTGTCATCAGGAACAATCATCCGAGAATGGGTGATATCCTTAATGTAGAGTTTGTTGTTGTATCATCATACCCTTCATTGTATAACTATTATGGATCATATATCTGTACATGGTAGTGTGGGTTGTCAACGATGTGTCGCTACGAACTAGAAGTCCCAGCATGGTCGATGGTTAGTTGTATACGACTCTCTGAGGGATAATGAGTGTGTTGTGGATGTATGTATGTGTGGTTGTGCATTCATTCCATTTGCATGTGTGCTGGCGACTTAGTCTCCCTTATGGTCGAGAGAGTCATCATTCATCCTGCCTCCACGGTTACTCATGGTAGTAGTAACTGGTGTGATGGTAGTTCATTTATTGTGCCACACTCGGACACTATTGATAGTGGTAGTTGGAGTTACGTGCAGTTGTCCTGAGTGTGTGGCACTCGACCACTCATGGGTAGTGTCAGTCGGAGTGGCTAGTAGCAGGGACCCCCATTGTGTAGTTTATAGCTCTTTAGCTTACCACTACTTATTCATACTGCCCATTCGGCCACTTGAGAGCAATAATTGTTGTTGAGTTGGGACAATTGTCATGTTGTGCCACCTAGGCCACACTGAGGTCGTGGTTTCGAGTGAGGTGCGCAGGCATGATCATGCATTTGCATTGCCATGTGTGAGGGCATTTGTATATATATACATATACATATATTTATGTGTATATATGTGTGTGAGTGTGAGCAGTATATATAGATACAGTCTATATATATATGCTTGTTGTGATGTTATATTTGTTTGAGCTATGCTTGATGCATATGTTTGTTCATCATTTTGCATATTATTTGCATATTCTATATTGTTGTGTGTGGAGTACAATGTACGAGTTGGATAAGACTGTTGCACGCATTTGATCAACGTCATGTTGTGGTATAGGATGGACCAGGTTCGTTTATGTACTTGTTTATATGTTGTTCATATAGTAGTGTGTTAATTACAAATATTGTATTGCTCCTTTATGTTGTATGTGTTATAGTGTGGTATATGTGTTCAAGGTGTATGAGTTGTATCATTGCAGATTCTCAGGTATGTCAGTACCTTACATTACATTATTTACGGTTGATCAGTTGGTTTGGTATATGCACTGATTAGTATTATACTGATAGTTTCGTTGTTTCCTTTAAGACTGTATGTTCGTTGATCTCCCTAGGTATACCTATTGATCTTCATTTGTATACCTGTTGCTCTACATATGTTATTTGTTCATGCATTATCTTTTATATTACCGCTGAGTTTTATACTCACCATCACAGACTATGGGTTTTCTTATCGCTCAAGTAACAGGTAGAAGATTCCTTGGATGCTCGGAGCACCGCCAGCTGATCCCATCTCACCATCAGTATTTGGATTGAAATCCATATTGATGTTGTATATTTTGGATTTTTATCCTATATTGTTTCCGTTGTTTGGTAATCGATTATGTTGTTATGTATTTGGTTTTGTTCGTGTTTTCTTGTTGTGTCAAAGTCGTACTGGTACGCATGTATTCGAGTCTTTGTATTTTTATTATTATTGGTGTATTCTGCTATGACTTTGGTTATATACTTGTATATGTTGTGTGGTTGTGGCCGGAAAGCTTTGTATCAATAGGGAATTGTATTATGTACAAGGGAGATGATGTCCGACTTTCGAGCTTGGCATATTCTCGGGGCGTGACAAAGCACATGCGCCTGAGCTCTCCAACTATAATGCAAGCTCTTTCCTACCCGGTTCAACAGTTTTTTGAGTGAGTACAGTGCTTTCCCGAGCACCCCATTGCTCGGTCACCCGCTTCTCATTGACTTCCGAGCACCAACAAGGTTTTTTGAGCTTTATAGGGCTCGACCGCTGCTCGGGCTCTCGACTTCCTACTCGGCATTCGCTTCTCATCTTTCATAAGCACTAGCAATGCTCAGGTTCTCAACTTCCCACTCGGCGCTCCACTTCTCACCATTCCCAAACACCATCAATGCTTGGGCTCTTGACTTCCCACTCAGTGCTCCGCTTCTCATCATTCTCAAGCACCAATAGTGCTTGGCTAGAACTCCCGAGCACCCTCTACGACGCTACACTCCTTATGGTGCTCGGGCAAAGGGGAGGTCGGATTCTCCACTCCTTATGGTGCTCAACAAAGTGGAGCTCGATTTCCTCACTCCTCTGTCGGACTAGAGAGGGTACTAAGTGATCCGTTGGATCCAAGTTAAGGGTGCTCGGCCACATCTCTACAGACAAGATAAATCTTTGGATTTCTCTCCATAAATTTGTATATATAACAGACAACTCATCATTCTTGACTTCGTAATTTGATAGCTCATGTTGGTCTAGCAACTTTGGTCTTGCTTCCTTCTCATACTTGGATGAATACGTGGAAAGTTCCTTGACTTCCACAATTAGATGTTGAGTGCCTCTCAACCTCCGAAATCTCCCTCTCTTATACTAATGAACTGTTGTCGTTAGGCTAATCTTCCTGTACGAGCGTGATATTTTCATAGAGTGCAATCAACTTTCTCCATAGATTGTGTGCATCATTATATTTGTCAATTCTTCATGAAATATCATTATGCATAACATCAACTAAAATCTTAATTACCTTACTATGTGCTTCATGTTTTTGAACTTGCTCCTTTATTCACTTGTTTTCTTGAGAGGTCTTCTCTTTCTATCCAATAGGGATTCAAATTTCTCTAATATGGAAAACTATTTTTTAATATTCATTGAATCTTTATTTTTGAATAGTGGTGGTACTCGAATGTCAAAGTTTTAGCCATCTCCAAAAATTTTTATTCTAGCAGACTCTTTCCATCTCTAGGATTGTGCTCCATAGGCGATTATGATCAAAGAGCAACATGCCTCTTATACTAATTGTTAGTGTTAGACTCTCCGAGCCGCAAAAACCACTTTTTGCGTTGCGAAAACCTTGGAAGCTAGCCATGAATCCGTGCGAAGATAAATAAAAGTCATGTACATGTTTATCTACACTAGATCTACCTTAGATCTACATGGGAAGAACATTACCCTTGTAGCAATGCTCTTCGCTTATCCCGCTCGTCCAAAAGGTTATCGGATCTCGTAGAGTGTCAAGTGTACACTCCTCTACATGTATCCACACAGACAAAAGGTGGAGAGATCCACTTAGAGTGTGCTAGCACCCTTGGGAGGTCTCGGCAATGGAGGAGAGGGAGAGAAGAAGAAAGGAGAAGGAAGAAGAAGCAATCAATTTCCCTTAATAACTTTGGTCGGCCACTTAAGGATGGTTAAATACATCCATGTAATACCAAGAGCCATGGCTCTTGGTCTTCCTCATGAGGTGGCACAACATGATGTGTCCATGATGATGTGGAACATCATCATTGGCCAGCCCTATGCCAAGTCACCATGAAATGACATTTGGTCAAGTCAAACTTGACCCTTCATCTTCCCTCTCAAGTCAAGTCAAACTTGACCTCTTATCTCCCATGGTTGATCAAATCTAACCTTTGATTCAAGTAAATTTAATTTAATGAATCTCTATTCATTAGTTTAAATTGACTCAATGAATCAAATCTAAATTAGACTCATTCTACACTTGAATCAAATTGAGTTCAACTCAATTAGTCTAATTTGGATTACTCTTAATCCAATTTGGTTCATCACATGAACCCAATCATCTTGGTCCATCATATGAACCTAATCTCCATCTAATTTCCCTTTGTGTGTGACCCTATAGGTTCTTGTAACGTTGGCAATGCTCCTAAACTGATTTAGAAATATAAGTAATGAGCGGTATCTAGCAACACATCATTGCTACCCAAGTTACAAGAATGTTGAGATCCAACATCACCTTTGTGACTACTAATTGTAACTCTCACAATATGTGACAATGTCCCTCTATCCTTGACATCTAGATTGAACAATTGAGGCATAGACCGTGTCATCCTCTATACAATCTATATCTTGAACTCCAAGTAGACTCACTATAATCAAATGAGCTCAATATCTCATATTGACTCATTTGGGCATGACCATGCACTTAGTAGTCTCACTTTTATCAAGAATCATGATATCAATCCCATTATATAGGAGAGATAGATCTCATCTACATCACTCACATCCCTTCGCATAATTTGTTACATACCCAGTAATCGCCTTTATAGTCCACCCATTTACGGGTGGCGTTTGACGAAGCCAAAGTATGCAACTCCTTATGTAGGGAACCATGGTGACTTCAGGTCCAAGGACTAATAGTCATACTAATAGTCACATGAGAAAGTATATGACACTCATATAACGATCTATGATACTTTCTCATGGCGGATCATTCAGTATACATTCTCCAATGCATACCCATGTGTCAACTTGATATCTCATATCCATGACTTGTGAGATCAAGCCATCGAGTTGACCTATATGCTAGTCTCTTCGCATTAATATTGTCCCTGAATATTAATACTTGACTAGAAATTATTAAGAGTAGTATTCTCTATATCATCTCATTATCGATTCAACCAATCGATTGATATAGATAAGAACCTTCTACTCAAGGACGCTATTATACTTAGTTATTTGACACCAATACAAGTAAGTATAATAACCATAAAGAAATGCCTTTATAAATATATATAGGAATATGATACAACAAGTCCATACAATAATCATCACATGATTGACTCTAGGGCTTTCACTAACAGTTAGGATTGATGGATGCAGCTAGAGGAGGGGGATTAGATGATCATGAATTTTGCTATGTTCGTTTCTTTTACAAATTGAGTTAATGTCATGGAATAGATAAAGATAAGCTCAAAACATAAAAAGCAAGAAGCAAACTAATATAATGTGATTCATGGTTCTCCTAAGAACTACTATATGCCTAGTGTATGATTTGTAAGGTGGGTCAATCCTTGCAACGCCACTATAATTTTTCCTTTTCAGATATTTTCTAGAGGTAGAGAAACCTCTTATAATCTTGTTCTTATAAGTAACACATAAATATACAAGAAATATAGCGAATACAAGGAATGAATCAATAAATAATTGCAAGAATGAAGTTTACTTTTGATCACTTGCTACTTGTTGTTCTTTGCTCAAGGATGGCTTTAGAATGCAACAATATTCACCTAAATATTGACAAGAACAACCATGTGAAAGTCTTCACAAAACCAACCTTTTGCATGAGTCTTTAAATCAATGCCCAATTGATTTCTTAATGCTTGAAAGTTGACTCAGATAATTGTTATTACCACCTTATCATCCAACATATATTTTTGTAAGTTGACTCAATTCAAACAAATAGTGAGATGTTTATAATACTTGACTACTTAGTTGACTTAGTTACCTTTTAATTGACTCAAATTGAAATAAAAATCTTTTGTTCGCAAGCAGAACATCTTCAATCAATTACCGACTTGACACGATTGGCCATCTGAGTAAACTTAACTTATATTTGATTGAATCTATTCATCATCATCAATCATCAATCATCAAATTGATGTATTTCGATCCGTTAGTAGATGTGCATCTGCATATGAATTCACAAATGAAAATGATTTAAACTATCTGACACATGATCTTGTCAGAGATCTTACAAGAAATATACGATAATAAAATGTAGCAGAAATGAAATGAAAGCGATAACCCCACACTTGAATCCAAAGACATGCTTCGTTTTCCTTTGTCAATAGAAGAATCTGAAGGACAGAATGAATCGACCATGAGGCATGGTCTTCCGTAGGTGCGAGAATGATGGTTTCGAAAGCTTGATTCGATGGGGAAAGCAGAGCAATCATCTGAATAGCTCTCCTTTGAGATGGATTGTTAAACATATATATATATATAGCCCAAACATGTTAACAATCCATCAATATCAATGGTGATGTGCTAAACGATTCTACACATATGATTTCATATTCGTTAATACAAATCCGTGATTAAAATATCAAATTCAATAACTTTAATCAAATTTATTTGTAATGTCAAAATTTATATATTATTAATTAACATGTCATCAAATTCTAAGATTACAATTCTCTTATAATCTCTCACATGTCAAGATGTCTTGCTTGATTTTTTGTTTCATATTTAAGAGAACTTTGAGACTTCTTCTATTTTCCAATAGGCCATGCACTTCCTCTACTAAGAGGTTTTGCTGCCCCATCTTCCTCATCTATTAAGAGGCTTTGCTTCCTTATTTGAGCATCTCATCAACTCTTATTTGTCTTCTCAATAGAGTCAGCTCGGAGTATATAGAAGCCCTGGGCGAACCAATACAAATTGGACCCTCTTATAAAGAAAAAAATGTTTGATAAAATTTGGGCCCCTTTACCTATGAGATTTTAAGGAATAATTTTGGGGCCCTGACCTAGGGCTGACCCTGCTTCTCAATATAGCAAGCCTCTCATACTTTTCCCTCTTGAATTTCTTGATTGTCAAATACTCGACTTAGATCAACCTTTCACCAGTACAATTTGCTTTCATCAAGTCCTCTGTTTATCAAAATCTTACATTGCACATTTGATAGATTAATTAGGGTACAATTGCACCAACAATGTGATATTTTGTAAAGGAATTAACTTGAATAGTTTGAAATTTCTCATTTTACATTAAATAAAAATAGTCATTTGAACCTCTTGAACTTCTTTATCAAGCATTGTCTTGTTAGACTTTTCATTTGCTAATGTCATCTTGGACTTTTCTATTTGTCAAATACTCGACTTAGATCAACCTTGCACCGATACAATTTGCTTTCATCGAGTCCTTTACTTATCAAATTCTTACTCTGCACATTTGATAGATTATCTAAGGTACAATTTGCACCAACAATATGATACTTTTTAAAGGAATTAACTTAATTAGTTTAAATTTTCACATTTTACATTAAATAAAAAATAGTCATTTGAACCTCTTAAACTTCTTTATTAGGCATTGTCTTGTTAGACTTTTCATTTGCTAATGTCATCTTGACTTTTCTATTTGTCAAATACTAGACTTAGATTAACCTTGCACCGATACAATTTTCTTTCATCGAGTCCTTTACTTATCAAATTCTTACTCTGCACATTTGATAGATTATCTAAGGTACAATTGCACCAACAATATGATACTTTTTAAAGGAATTAACTTAAATAGCTTAATTTTTCACATTTTACATTAAATAAAAAATAGTCATTTGAACCTCCTGAACTTCTTTATCAGCCATTGTCTTGTTAGACTTTTCATTTGCTAATGTCATCTTGAACTTTTCTATTTGTCGAATACACGACTTAGATCAACCTTGCACCGATACTATTTCCTTTCATCGCGTCCTCTACTTATCAAATTCTTACTCTGTGTTGGTGCAGTAGGCACCTAAGTTGAACCCGAGTTTTGATTATAGCAAACGATACAAAGTTAAGCTCATGTCGTTATCTCATGAGCTGAATTGAGTGTGCAGAAAATTGCTATAGCTGGAGCTGAAGGCTAGCGACACCCGGAGGAAGCTGCGGTGGTCGGGCAACACTTGAGTGACTTCGGAGGGAGCTGAAGGAATCGAGTGGAAGGCCGGAAGCGAAAGCGATACAGTAAGTATCGAGGTAAGCTCGTGTGTGTGCGAGAGTAAGTGAGGTCGTATCCTCTTTACGGGGATGATCTTAAGCGTAGATCCGACCAAAGACATCCTATAGGTGGTCTAGGTCGAGATCGGACGGTCGGAGGCCGTCAAAATAATATTTTTGTTAAGCTAACTTTGACTTGCAGCTAGCATCAGTCGACTGCCAGCTTGGAGGACTCGACTGCTATCCATCAGTCGACTGCCTGCGGTCAGCATTCGACTGATGCTACCATCAGTCGACTAATGATGGCCATCAGTCGACTGATGATGGCCATCAGTCGACTGATGGTCAAGGATCAACCTCGAGAAGTCAAGCTCTATCACCATTTTTCAAGGAGTTTTTGTGCCCAATTCCTATTGGTTGAAGACCCATTCGATGAGGGACTTAAAAACTATAAAAGGAGGGCTTGTCCTAGGGTTTTTCATCAATTCAAAAGCTCTCAAGTGCTTCCGATATGCTACGAGTCTCCGACATTCCTACGACGAAACTCTGCAAACACGACGACTAGGGTTTCATCTTTTCATCTACGAGTCGTCGGTATAATCTTAGTTTAATTCCATTCTGTACTTCTTTTTATTTTGGTTTTATCGTAACGAGAAGAGGGGGAGTCTCCCTCTATCTCGAGTCTCTTTCGTGGTTTTTGTATCCGATTAATTCCTACCTCCAACGAGGAGGAGTTCATTAGTGATTTGCCCTCCGTGCGTGATCAATGATCACTAGGGCCTTGGAGTAGTAGCCGAAGGCTACGAACAAAGTAAAAATCTACTTGTCTCTTTTATTTATTTTTTTTATCTTTCCGCTGCGTATAAGTGTTTTGAAACGAATTCGTACGAAAAAGTTTTATCGCTATTCACCCCCTCTCTAGCGATCCGCTTCGATCCAATAATTGGTATAAGAGCCGGGGGCACTTAGATTTGGTGAAACCACCAATCTAGCATTTTTTACAGATTTGTTTTTCGTTCATTTAAATTTTTCTCTCGCACTACTAATCCAAGACGAAGTCTTGGTATTCTTCTTTTAGTTTTGTTTTGCAAGTATTCGCTTTTGGAGTAGCCGACGGTAAAACGGGCATAACTTTTCGTACAAGTTGACCCACAAAACGGGCTACCTACCAAAACGAAGCTCTCTGAGAGATCTACACTTCTTACGAGGGTTTACCCTCGTAACAAGCTGTCTTCATCCCCAAAAACTAACGTTTAGTACCATTTCGGGGACATTGAAGGTTTCCCTTCCAAATGGCCCATCTCGAGGGTTTTAGCACCGTCCGACCTCCGTTTTACAACGGAGATGATTTTCGTTACTAGAAAGGTCGGATGGAGTGATTTCTTAAAACCCAAATCGAGATGTGGATCATAATCCAAACGAGATTCACACTTCCGATTAACGAAGTAGGTGAATCCTTGGATTATGACCAATGGACCATTGCGACAAAATGACAAGTCGAAGCCGACGCCAAGGCAACTCAAATCCTCCAATATGGCTTGTCCAAGGAGGAGCTTAATCGCGTCGGCCCCTTCATCAGCGCAAAGGACCTTTGGACAAAGCTAGTGGAGCTACACGAAGGAACCGATGAAGCCAAGGTATGTAAGCACGATCTTTTGTTTAATAAATTGTATAATCTAAAAATGCAGGAACACGAATCGGCGACTCAACTTCACGCCCACGTTCAAGACATAGTCAATAATCTACACGCGATCGGGCAAAAGGTCAAAAACTGTGACCTTATAAGGTATGTTCTTAACTCCTTTCCGAGGACTACCTTGTGGGCATCCATGGTCAATGCCTACAAGGTCTCTAAGGATCTTTCAAAACTTAGGTTAGACGAATTATTTTCTGATTTTGAACTTCATGAGCAGTCTAACTCGGAACCCGAGAAGGGTATAGCACTTTTTACAGGTTCAAGGAAAAAAATCGCAAGCAATCCACCCCCGAAGGAAGAAGAAGATGAGTCCGATTCGGAGGTCAACCCGGAAATGGAGGCCGAACTAGTCAACCTAGTTCGGAGGATAGTCAAGGGCCGAAAGCGAACCATCACTCGATCCAACGAAGGTAAGCCTAAAAGTTCTAATATTAGGTGTTACGAATGCAACATGTTTGGACACATCAAGTCCGAATGCCCAAAGCTCAAAAGCAAAGCACCAAAATATAAAAAGGCACTCAACGCTACATGGGAAGAAGCGTCCGAGGAAGAAGACGATGATTGAGTCCTCATGGCTAAACCTGTTGAATCGGAGACGGAGTCGGAACCGGAATATGAATCGAAAATCGAAGACGAGTCGGACTGTGAAGCGCTATTCAAGACAAGCCACGGATACACATCCAGTTCAAAAGATACACTCAAGGTAAGACGATCTCTAATTAGTACGCTTTATAGTGAAATTAAATTCTTAACTAGGAAATTAGCTAAGCCCGAGTCCAAGATCGAGACACTGGTTGAGGAAGTTAAACTCCTCAAACACGAGGTCTCCCTAACCTCTTCGACTAGTCGAGTTCGAGAGGAGCACTCAACTCAGGTTGAAAAGCTCGAAGTTGAGAACTCACTCTTGAAAAGTCAAGTCGAAGATCTTAGGAATACGTTGGAAAGGTTTACTTTGGGATCCAAAGGACTTGACCTCCTACTTGGATCGCAAAGGGTCATGTACAACAAGGTCGGACTAGGGTTTAACTCAAATACGACCAACAAGTCATATATGTCGATTGTAAGTCGACATAAAAAATGTGTCCAAGCATGGGTCCCTAAGGCCACCTTGATTTCAAACTTAGGATCGAACCAGTACTGGGTTCCCAAGGACCAAATCCACTATGTGGAGAGACCGAAGCGATTCAACAGTCCAGGGGGAGCTAGTACGAAACTTGTTTGTGTTTTAACTTAGAAATTGCATGCTTAGGTTTTTATTTAGCTTGATTTTCCTTTTTAGAATGGTTAGATAGGACTATAACTCGTCAATACTTGATAACATAGTACCAGGACGCGGCGAGATGATAGTACGCTAGGAAAGTGGAGTCTTGTGTATTCGGGCTAGATAAGGCGTATCTAGTTCGGTGCACTTGACCGAGCGGAACTAGCTGAAGCTACCTCGCCGTATCCTAGACTAGTTAGACCAGGAAGTGGTCTTGGGTAAGTCAAGTCTCTATTTTCTTGAAAATGGCTTTGTCTAAGGAAGTGGTTGTTGTTCCGATCAAAGAAGGCCTCTGTGCCTCGCCACGACCTGGAAGCCATGATCTTGAAAAGGTGACTTGATGAACCTAAGGTCAAATTCGAATCTAACGCAAGGTTGACAAGTGTTCAAGTCATTAAATTTAAATCAAGTAAAATTGGAAGTCATCTCACAAGAACATATAGGGTTAACATGTTTGATCATGTAGACATGGGTGAGATGATTTAGGTTAATAATCTTCAACCAATCATTAATAAATCTAATATTCGATCCAACTACCTTGCGTGTAGGATCAATGGATGTTGGACAGTGGTTGCTCCCGACACATGACCTGGGATCAACTCAAGTTTTCGAAGCTTCGATTCAAACGACAAGGATCGGTAGCCTTCGGAAATAACGGCAAGCTCAAAATCATCGGATCAAGTGATATTGAGCTCAACTCAAATTTTGTTATTCAAAATATTTTATTAGTAGAAAATTTTCAATATAACTTACTTAGTGTAAGCCAATTGTGTGATAATAACTATAAGGTCATATTTCTAGAAAATGAATGTGTAATTAATACAAATGAAACTTCTAAAACAATTCTTAAGGGAACTAGAAATAACAATATTTACACTATTAACTTAACTAACTCCTCAACTAAGTGTCTTATGACACGGCAAGAGGAATCATGGTTGTGGCACCGACGACTCGGTCACTCACACCCAAGACTCATCCACAAGATGAGTTAGAGTGACTTAGTCAGAGGTTTGCCTAACCTCAATAACTTGGATAATAAAATATGTAATGCTTGTCAACAAGGTAAACAATCTAGGACACAACATCAACTAACTAATCAAGAACGAACCAAAAGTGTGTTTGAGCTCCTACACATGGATCTATTTGATTCACACGGAGCTAAGTCATTTAATGGAAGTAAATTCTACTTAGTCATAATTGATGACTATTCTAGATTTACTTGGGTTAGGTTCATCAAACACAAAAGTGATACCCTAGATCAATTAATCAACCTATTTAAACTAATAGAAAATCAACAAAGCATTAAAATCAAAAGACTTAGGACTGATCATGGTGGTGAATTCGAGAACTATAGGTTTACAGAATTCTGTAACCTAAATGGATACCACCATGAGTTCTCTTGCCCTAGAACTCCACAACAAAATGACCTAGTAGAACGCAAAAATAGAACCCTACAAGAAACCGCTAGGACAATGTTAAACGAGTATAACCTACCCGATAGGTTTTGGGCAGAAGCCGTGAGTACAACATGCTATGTCCAAAATAGGATCCTTATGGTAAAGAGGCACCTTAAGACCTCATACGAGATTTATCACGATAAAATACCTAACATCAAGTACTTTAGGGTATTTGGGTGTAAGGTACATATCCTAAACACTAAGGATTACCTAGGAAAATTTACATCCAAAACCACGATCGAAATCTTTCTAGGATACTCGACTACAAGTAGAGCTTATAGAGTATATAACCATGACACCCTTAGAGTCGAAGAGACTATCAATGTAGTATTTGATGAAGGACACGAACCTACAAAACCCCCGGTAACCCCAATTAGCGAGCCGATTCATACTAGACCTAACTCTGATCCGGAGATCAGGTCTAGTGTTAATCCTAATCTAAGTCAACCAAGTCACTCTAACGACCAAGTGATAGATGACTCTAACCAAACTAGAACTCAAACGAGTCATCCTATTGATCAAGTTGTAGACTCAAACCCAAATTCAACTAGAACTCAAACGAATCATCCTATCGACCAAGTGATAGGTGATCCAAGTCTAGGAGTTCGAACTAGAGCCTCATACAGAAACCTTAGTCAAATCTCCTTGATTTCTAAAATTAAACCCAAAACTATTGACCAAGCTCTTCTTGATCCCGATTAGGTTATTGCAATGCAAGAAGAGCTGGCTCAATTCACTAGGAACGAAGTATGGGAATTAGTACCACCACCTAAAGATAAAACAATCGTTGGAACAAGGTGGGTGTTCAGAAATAAACTTGATGACAAAGGCGAAGTAGTTAGAAATAAAGCTAGACTAGTCGCTAAAGGGTTTAGTCAAGTCGAAGGTTTAGATTACGACGAGACCTATGCCCCAGTAGCTAGATTAGAGTCCATTCAAATGCTATTAGCGTATACTGCACATCGAGGATTCAAGTTGTTTCAAATGGATGTGAAATAAGCATTCTTAAATGGATACATTAAAGAAGAGGTTTATGTTAGTCAACCTCCCGGTTTCGAAAGTGTAGATAAACCCGACCATGTCCTTAGGTTAAAAAAAGCTCTCTATGGACTTAAACAAGCTCCTCGAGCTTGATACGAGAGACTTTCGATTTATCTTAAGTCCAAAGGATTTAACCAAGGTGTAGTTGACCCAACCCTTTTCGTAAAAACCTTAGGTAAAGACATATTCATAGCCCAAATCTACGTAGATGATATTATTTTCGGAACCACCAACTCGATCCTACTAAATGAATTCATTTCACTTATGGAAAGTGAATTTGAAATGAATTTAGTAGAAGAGTTGAGCTTCTTCTTAGGTCTACAAATTAAACAAACTAAAGATGGAATATACCTACATCAACGTAAATATACTAGGGAATTAATTAAATGCTTTGGAATGCAAGACGCTAAAATTATTAATACCCCAATGGCAACTAATGTAAATATAGAAGAAGATGTAATCGGAAACTCAATTGATTTAAAATACTATAGGAGCATAATAGGGAGTCTCCTTTACTTAACTGCAAGTCGACCTGATATTTTATTTGCAGTAAGTATGTGGCAAGGTTCCAAACCTGTGCCAAGGAGTCTCACCTAACTCTAGTCAAGCGTATCCTTAGATATCTAAAGAGTACACTTAATGTCGATATTTGGTACCCTAGATCTATCGAGTTCGAACTAACCGGCTACTCCGATTTGGACTATGCCGGTAGTAAGCTCGATAGAAAGAGTACGAGTGGTTGTTGTCAACTTCTCGGCTCAAGTCTAGTGAGTTGGTGCAGTAGAAAGCAACACTGTGTTGCCTTATCTACCACCGAAGCCGAATACATCGCAATGGGTGAGTGTGTCACTCAGCTTCTTTGGATGAAGCACACTCTCCGCGACTTTAAGTTAGACTTTACAAATACTAAACTTCACGTAGATAACATTAGTTCAATTAACCTTACTAAGAATCCGATATGTCACTCTAGGACCAAACATATAGAAGTCAAGCATCATTTCATTCGAGAATATGTGGCCAACGGAGCCATACAACTCGAATACGTTGAATCAAAGTCTAACTTGGCAGACCTATTTACTAAACCCCTACCCGAAGCCGAATTTAGTCTATTAAGACGAAAATTGGGCATGTGCGTAGTAGAATAGGAACTTACAAATTATATTTTCTTACTACTATTTCTTACTTTTCATTTTCATGGAACTAGCGTAGGACATACCTTAGATATCATGTACCTATAGATTTAAGGAGCCAATACATCTCACAACACATAGGACTAATGTGTTTGTGTACTTAGCCACGTAGATGGGCGTGAGATGTTAGGACCTTACTCCTGGTTCCAGATGTAGAGCTAGTGCATCGCCATGAACCACGGAGTATAATCATATATACTAATCGACTCTGACCAAGACTGGTTGATCTTTCATATCAATCAAGCCAAATATGAGTCGAACATTTTATAGATGAGCTTATTTTCAGTATACTATTTTCAAATAATGTGGAACATGCTTGGACTTTAAATTTAGTACTTATTTTTTTTTTGTTCCACACACCCTCACTCTTTTCGATATATGGCAAAAGGGGGAGAAAAAGGCCAAAGTTAAGGGATCAATTTTTTTTCATATGGCCAAAGGTTAAGTAAATGTTTACTTAATTTTAAGTTAACTTGTTTTTGGTAACAAAACGGAAGTAAAGGCTAACTTAAACACATTTACTTAACTTTAAGTTAACTTGTTTTTGTTAACAAAATGAAGGTAAAGGCCAAGGTTAAGAAATCAATTTTTTGATTTCTTAACTTAAAACTTATTTTAAACACTATGACCAATATTAAGTAATTTTGGTTACTTAATTCTTTTTTAGTAGCAAACATCAAGGGGGAGAGTTAAAACTCTTTCTAAGTACTCACCCTCGATCAAGGGGGAGGATTCCTCAAGGGGGAGCACTTGAAAAAGAGTTTTTATATACTCCTGCTCATTCATGCATATCTCATACTCATTTTGCTTAAATGCACTTAATTTATTTTTCTTAACTTTGTATGTGAGTTTGCCATAAATCAAAAAGGGGGAGATTGTTGGTACAGTAGGCACCTAAGTCAAACCTGAGTTTTGATTATAGCAAACGATACAAAGTTAAGCTCATGTCGTTATCTCACGAGCTGAATCGAGTGTGCAGAAAATTGCTATAGCTGGAGATGGAGGCTAGCGACACCCGGAGGAAGCCGCGGTGGTTGGGCGACACTCGAGTGACTTCGGAGGGAGCTGAAGGAATCGAGTGGAAGGCCGGAAGCGAAAGCGACATAGTAAGTATCGAGGTAAGCTCGTGTGTGTGCGAGAGTAAGTGAGGTCGTATCCTCTTTACGGGGATGATCTTAAGCGTAGATCCGACCAAAGACATCCTATAGGTGGTCTAGGTCGAGATCGGACGGTCGGAGGCCGTCAAAATAATGTTTTTGTTAAGCTAACTTTGCCTTGCAGCTAGCATCGATCATTGCCGGTTGGAGGACTCAACGCTATCCATCGATCGTCATGCGATTCGACATTCGGCCCGATCTTTGCCATCGATCGGTGATGATGGCCATCAGTCGACTGATGGTCAAGGATCAGCCTCGAGAAGTCAAGCTCTATCACCATTTTTCAAGGAGGTTTTGTGCCCAATTCCTATTGGTTGAAGACTCATTCGATGAGGGGCTTAAAGACTATAAAAGAAGGGCTTGTCCTAGGGTTTTTCATCAATTCAAAAGCTCCCAAGTGCTTTCGATACGCTACGAGTCTCTGACATTCCTACGACGAAGCTCTGCAAACACGACGACTAGGGTTTCATCTTTTCATCTACGAGTCGTCGATATAATCTTAGTTTAATTCCATTATGTACTTCTTTTTATTTTGGTTTTATCGTAACGAGAAGAGGGGGAGTGCCCCTCTATCTCGAGTCTCTTTCGTGGTTTTTGTATCCGATTAACTCCTACCTCTAATGAGGAGTTCATTAGTGATTTGCTATCCGTGCGTGATCAAGGATCACTAGGGCCTTGGAGTAGTAGCCGAAGGCTACGAACCAAGTAAAAATCTACTTGTCTCTTTTATTTTTTTTATTTATCTTTCCGCTGCGTATAAGTGTTTTGAAACGAATTCGTACGAAAAAGTTTTATCGCTATTCACCCCCCTCCCCCCTCTAGCGATCCGCTTCGATCCAACACTCTGCACATTTGATAGATTATTATAATACAATTGCACCAATAGTATAATACTTTTTAAAGGAATTAACTTAAATAGTTTAAAATTTTCACATTTTACATTAAATAGAAAATAGTCATTTGAACCTCCTGAATTTCTTTATCCGACATTGTCTTGATAGACTTTTCATTTGTCAACGTCATTTTGGACTTTCCTATTTGCCAAATACTTGACTTAGATCACTTTGCTCAACCTTGCAACAATACTATTTGCATTCATCGAGTCCTCTATTTATCAAATTCTCTCTGTACATTTGATAGATTATTTTGGATACAATTGCACCAATAATATGATACTTTTTTAAAGGAATTAACTTAAATAGTTTAATTTTTCACATTTTTCATTAAATAAAAAATAGTCAAAAGAGTAAACATGCTAAAGGCATGAAGCATGGGATGTTATTTTAACTAACTAATGACAATAATTAAGTCTTTGTTCTGTTAAATCAAGTCAGTTATATAGATCCTATTAAGTGAATGGCCCTTTGACTAAAAAGAACTCTTTGTTTTTTGATTAAATTATGAAAATTAACTTTTGAATATGTATAGATTATATTTCAAATTTGTTGTTTCCACGAGGATGACGTGGTGACTAAGACACGACGGTGCTAACAGATATGACGTGGATCGATTCCGTAGGAGGTCTAAAATCCTTTCATAGATTCAGATGACCCTCATGTGTCTTGACCATCACATCAAACCCCATAAGGCCCCAGTGTTTAACACCCTCACAATGATCGTAAGACAAGTCGATGGGGGCCGCTAAATTGGTGGTTCCAACCTTTTATAGATATTTTGAATTTGTTGAATAAGAAAAAATCTTCTACCTATTATAAAAAATAAGTAGAATTTTTATAGATTTAATAAAAAAAACTTATTTTTTTTAAAAATTGATTTGTAAACTTTTTTAAATAAAAACTTAATTTAATAAAAATAATAATAATTTTTATTATTCAATAGAACAATCAATTTAATTAAAGTATCAAATTCAGAAATTTGAAAATAGAATTTATTATATACCATTTTACTTTGCATTGCAAGAGAATATATATAAGATTTGAATCTATGACTTTGATGTAGATATAACTTAGCCTGTAGACATGTAGAACTCATAAAGAAGTGAAGAGATAGAACAATTAGAAGTAGAGTGAATTGGAAGCAGAACGACTCGGGAAGTCGAGAAAAGGAGCGAGTCGGAAGCAAAACAACTCCGAAGCCGAGAAGAGGAGCGAGGCGACTCAAGGGAATCAAGAATAAGAGTAATTCGGGTAGCTGAGGATCACAGACAAGATTTCTTTCCATTAGTTGTTGCGGCTAATCCCCTAACGACTTCTCCTAATGATGACTCTTGGACACCTAGTGTAGCAGGTGAAGATTTCTTACAGAGGTTGTCCTATAACGACTTAACAAAGAATGTAACTGTAGATAATTAGAATGGGCAAAGAACCTCAGAGATACTATAAAAAGGCAAGTCGAGGTAAAGAAAAACTCCGTCACTTTTTGGCTACAAAATACTTGTCATTATTTTCATTTTTCTCCTCGATCGATCTGACTTAAATATCGAAGGGTCATAGCCGAATCAATAGTGACTATCTGACTTGTATTACTTTGGGCAGGGATTACTCCAAGGGTGCGTTTGGTTCAAATTATAATATATAACCTTGGTAATGTGATTACTAGGTAATCACATTACCAAGATTATATATTATAACTTTACCAAATATTGTTTAGTTCGATCCGAAGTAATGCAACCAAAACTTATTTGTTTGGAGGTTTTATAGTATCACCTAATTTAATATTTTACTATATTATTCATTCGATGGTTTGATGGTAGTTGATCGACCATTGGCTGTCGATCGACCATCAGTCGTCGGTCGTCGATCGACTGATCATCGATCGCCGATTGCCATGTCGATCGGTCACTGGTTGGCTGGCGATAGGCACGACGATCGATTGGTGGCCGACGACGGTGACTGATCGGCGGTGATGGTCGGCCGACGACGGTGATGGTCGGCCGATGACGGCGATGGTCGATCGACGACGGCAACGATCGATCGGCGACGACAATGACCGGTCGACGATGGCGATGGTCGGTCGACGACGATGATAGCCAGCCAGCGGCAGCGACGACGGTCGACGGTGTTGGATCGATTTGAGCGTTAGAGGGGGGTGAATAGCGCTAAGCGATTTTTCGAATTCATTTCAATAAAACACGAGTGCACAGCAGAAAGTAAGTAAAGATGATTTTGTTCTTACTTGATTCACAACCTTCCGGCTGCTAATCCAAGGCCTTAATGGTCCTAGACCGTGTACGGAGGGCAAATCACTAAAAACACTTCTCCTCGTTAGAGGTAGGAGTAAGCGAGTACAAGAAAACAAGAACTCGAGATAGAGGGACACTCCCCCTCTTCTCGTTGCGATTAAAGCTCCGAAAAAAGAAAGATTACAAACTTTGGAATAAAACTTAAAATGAAACTTTTACCGACAACTTAAGGAATGGTAGATTGAGCTCGGATTGTCGTCGTTTTGGCGGTGCTTCGTCGTCGTAGGAACGTCGGAGTGTCGCAACGTTTCAGAAGCACTTGGAGAGCTTTTGAATGATCAAAATGGTGTGGAGAACCCTTTCTTTTATAGCTTTAAGAAACCCTAATCGTTGAGATGAAGCCTTATCTTCAAAAGCCACCTCACCCTAAGATAAGGGGATGAGGTTTTGACTCTCCTTGAAGTTGGAATTTGAACATCAGTTGACTGGTCAACCCTAGCAGTCGACTAATGGAGGTAGCAGTCGACTGCCAACAGTCGGTAGTCGATTGTTGCTAGGGTTTTTAGCTGCAATGAAGAGTTAGCTCAAAAAAGCAGTTAATATAAGTAAATTTGATGGTCATTTACCATCTGGTCTCGACTTAGACCTTCCATGGGATGTCATAGTCGGATCATTGCCTAAGGACATCTCCGTACGGAGGACATGACCTTACTTACACTCACTCACACGAGCTTACCTCAACCTTTTACCTTTGAAGCTTCGCTTCCGGTCTCCATCTGATTTCTTCGGCTCCCTCCGAAGTCCTCCCGGTGTCCCCCGACTACCACGGTTTCCTCCGGGTGTCGCTGACCTTCGGCTTAGCTCAATATTCCTGCATATTTGATTTAGCTCGTGAGATAACAATATGAGCTTAACTTTATGTCTTTTGCTATAATCAAAACTCAGGTGACTATTGCACCAACAGACGGTGGCAGAGACGGTGGACAACGACGGCCGACCGACAACGATGACCAATAGCGATGGCCGACCAGTGACCGGTGGCCATGGGCGACCGATGATCGACAGTGGCCGATCAACAACGGGCTAGATTGTTATTTGATAAATTGATAAGGATAGTTTTTCCTAAATGATAAAAAATCAACGGGTATTTTAAAAAAAAATCCATAATCAAGGAAATCAAGAAAAATCAAGCTTCTTGGAGATTTTTCAATTCCCTCATACATAACCTTTTTGCTAACGTGACATGATGTGTCGGACATCCATCATGACTTGATAATCGTTCAAATCCTAAATCAAACGATCGTGAGAACTCACTCCCTCTTGAAAACTCGACGAAAGGGACTAAAAACGATCGCATCAATCTTCAAATGAAATGACAACAACTTTATCATTACGTCAAAGTTCTCCTTGAACAATCAATTTAAAGTTAAAATCAAATTGATTTAATTTAATTGAATTTAAAATATAATAGAAAATAATTGATATTTTTTTTAATAAATGAATTGAATTCTCGAATTAATTTTGTTTGGTTAATAAGTTAATTTATTATGATCGGTTTAGGGTTGTGTTTAACCTTGCTCACTGGTATCCACCTCTCCATCCGTAGTCGCCGTTATGTTCTAGACCGCCGCCGCTCCTCGCTGGGTAACTGCGTCGTTGCCGTTCCTCTCCTGGAAGCCACGCAACGCGACGCCCCTTCTGATCGTCTCGACTTCCACCAAGTGAGTCTCCATCTCTTATCTCCTTCTCTCTCTCCACATTCTTCCTCAAATTTGCATCTTTCATTGCGGTCTTATCTCAAACTTCCTTTTTTTCTCTCTCTTTATAATTGTTCTAAATCGACTTCACAATTTTGCATCTGTTTCTGTCTCACGATTTGGGTTCGCGTTCCTGGTGTTTTTGTTGTTTTTTTATTTGTCTACGCGTCTTCCAATTGTTCGGTTAAATGGCTCACTGAGCAGTGTTGGAAATTTGACCTCCGGTCCCTCGATGGCTAGGGCATTCCGTGTTTGGAAACTTATCAAGTAAGTGTTTTTTATGCAAATTTATGCTGTACCGTGGTTTATTGCTTGGATTGCTAGCACTTCAACAACGCTGTGCTGTGCGCCTTCAGGAAACTTGGGTTTAGAAAGGATGACATCTACTTCGTGAAGCAGATGGGGAAAGCTTTGCTCTGCACCAATGCTCTCTTTGGTCTTGCTTGGTGGTGTAATGAAACTGATGCATTTGGCTGGTGGAATCTTCAGATAAAGCCAAAGGTGAAATGTTTCTTTTCTCGAAATTTATTTCCCGACACAAAAGGTTGCTTCTGTATTCAAAATGCATGGTTACACAGTATCTTGTGGCCTGGATTTCAGTATCATATCAGCTAAGTTTTAGTTGCCATAAAACTGAATCTCAAGTGTTGCTTTCCCTTTCACATTTAGGCCTTGTTTACTCTGAATGATAGAACGAGGAAGGAAAGAAATTTCAAATGGAAAAAACTCCCTAGCGAAAGGGAAGAGAAACGAAAAAAAAAATCTCTAAGGAAGAGAAAAGAGTTTCTAAGGAAATAAGGAAACAAGAGAAGGGGAAAGAAGGGAAGGAGCAATAACAAATAAAAAAACAACTACGCGGTGCTGCCAATGCCGACAAGGCCTTGCTTGCTTGCCCACGTGAGGTGAGGCGACAGTGACAACCCACCCACGCAAGCAAATATTACTAAGGTTTTGTTGACAGGGAAATAGGGTTGTAAATGAACTAAGCGTTCATGAAAAAGCTTGGCGTTCAACTTGGTAAGAGTTGATTTATGTTCGTTCAATAGACATCAAAGTCACTTAAATAAACAAGCTTGAACAACTTGATAAATTAAATGAACAAGCTTGAACACATGTATTCGACTTGTTAATGTTCATGAACAGTGTTCGTGAACTATATTCATGAACAAAATTTATAAACTATGTTCATGATGAGACCCATTTATAAATTTATTTATGAGCTTGTTTATACTCGCTTGAATTGTTTTTACTAACCAATCAAAAAAATATTAAAACTTAAATCAAACAACAAGCTTGATAACATTTAAACAAATCAAACTTAAACTAGCTTGGATCAAGTTTGATTCAAGGTTGAATTGAGCTTGATTTAGAAGTTCGATATCAATTAAACAAGCCAAGCTCAATTCAAACTCGAACTGAATTCAATCTCAAAAAAAAAAAAAAAATTAAGTCAAGCTTGAACAACTGTTTGAATAGCTTAGTTAATTTTAAACTTAGTTTGGTTCGGCTTGATTATCTTATCAAACAAGCCTGAACACTATAAAACTTAACTTGACTTGTGTTAGAATATTGTAAATATGATTAGGGATAATTTGTTATCTCAAAATATGTTAGGGATAATTATTAGTTTTCTAGGATAGAGTTTGATTTATCCCGTTGAATAGGTCCTATTTTTGGATATAAATAGGGCTACTTTCATGTAATAAGTTGATTAATATTTTTTATGAAATAACATGGTATCAGAGCATTAAGTTTCCGCCGTTTGCAGTTTTTGTTTTTTTTTCCCGTTGCTGCTCGCGTTCCTCTCCGACGCAGCTTTCACCCGCGCAGACGCGCTCGCGTTCCTCCTCGCGTTCTTTTCGGCCGCGAGATCGCGCCTCGCTTCACCCGCCCTTCGCCGCGGCGCAACGCCACTATGAGCGCGCCGCCGCCTTCCCCTCTGCTCGCGACGGCCTCGCGGCCCCCGCCCTCGCGAGCGGCGGCGATCGGCGCCTTTCCTCTCGTCGCCTGTCTCCGTCGCGAGCGATAATCACCACCCACCCTCTCCTTCTCGCGGTCGATCGTTGCTTCGTCGCCCTCTCGCGTTCGCCGTGAGCTCGGCTTTGCTGCCGCAGCCCTCTCCTACCTCTCGGTCACAAGGAGTGCTGCCGCTTCACCTCCCTTGCATCCATCTCGCCAGCCATCAGTTGCCGGTGCTGCCATTCGCCGCCAAACCCCTCAGCCATCGGCGATCAGCGATGCTTCCCTTCTTCTCTCCGCTCTCCAACCAAATCCAAGCTCAAGTGCAAGCGCAAGCTTCTCAAGTCGATCCTTCTCTACGACAGGTGGCCACGTTTAACCAGTCCCAGTTCCCCACCGCTCCTGGGGTTAATTTTGGCATCCCCAACTCGAATTTTAGCGGTTTCAGTGCGAGCAATGGCCCCGCCAGTTTGCCGCCTGTCCCAATGGCTTCCTCTTCTATTCTGAGTTGTCCCAATGTGCTTCCTATGATACAGAATAATCAAGCTGGGTTTTTTCCTCATCAGAATGCTCCATCTACGTGCCAAGACCGCAATTTGAACAGACTGGGTTGCGCTTAAGGCGTCTTGCGGGCCGCAGAACGCGCACCGAAGGGCGATGCAGAGGTTTGAATATTCTTGGGTCTCTTTTAGCAAATAATCTTCCTCAGAACTTCAATTTTGTTGGCGGCTTACCTAATGGCCAAATGTGTTTACCGCCTTCCTATGATGACTTTCTGAAATGGTATGAGGATCGATGGAGTTCTAATTCTCTTGCTGCCGTTACACAAGCTGGTAATTCCTTTACTGGCATATCTCGCTATTCGGGTCCTTGGGTACTTGACTCTGGGGCCACCGATCATATCACTGGTAATAGATCTCTTTTTTCTTCACTATCTACTTCCGGTTATTTACTCTTTTCACTATAAGAATGGTTCTCAAATTGATCTCAGGTATTGGTATTGTATTCATCCTTCTCCATCTCTTTCCATTCATAATGTTCTTTATGTTCCGAGCCCCTTTAATTTGTTATCATAAGTCACTTACTTACGGTCTCTTGATCAAGGCCATCTCGCTTACTAAATCTTACGTCATGCATTACAGTGAGATGCGGGGAGAATGATTGGCGGATATGAGTCTCATGACTGACTATACCGACTTCACGAGCCTCTTTTGTTGGTTGTTCAATGTGACATCTCCACTTGTTATTCATGCTCAGTTGGGACATCCTGGTCTTGATAAGTTAAAATAATTACATCCTAGTCTTTCTCACTTAAAGTCTTTATCTTTTGAGTCGTATCGATTAAGCGAAACATGTTCGTTGTTCGTTTTCTCCTCGCATTATAAGTCAGACTCGTCTCCTTTTGCTTTGGTTCATTCCGATATTTGGGGTTCGAGTTGTGTTTCTTCTACATTCAGATCACGATATTTTGTTACCTTCATAGACGATTTTTCTCGTTGCACTTGGTTATATCTGATGAAGGATCGTTCGGAATTGTTTTCTATTTTTCAATCTTTTTTTAATGAAAACACGATTTGGTATCCCTCTTCGATCCTTGCATAGTAATAATTCATGTGAGTATCTATCTACTCCGTTTCGGACCTTCTTAGCATCTCGGGCGTATTACATCGACTTCTTGTCCTCATACTCCCAACAGAATGGAGTTGCGAGAACGCAAGAATCGCCATCTTCGAGACCACGGACTCTTCTCCATCACTCTCGTATTTCCTCTTCGTTTTTGGGGTGAAGTCGTACTTCTGCATATTATCTTATCAATCGATGCCTTCCTCTGCTTTCTGGTCAAATACCTCATCATGTACTTTATCCCAATCGGTCACCACGTCCTTTACCACCTAAGGTCTTTGGTTCTATGTTTTGCTTTACTCTTGATCCCGACATTGATAAACTCTCTCTCTCGCATAAATGTGTTTTTCGGTACCCACGATCTCGAAAGGGTATAAGTGTTATTCTCCTACTCTTCGGTATTCCATCTCTGCGATGTCGCGTTCTTTGATTCGGTTCATTTCTTTGGACCTTGAGTCGTCGTCCAGTTTCCTCATACGTATGCACCGCACTCCTTTTATCCTCGGAGGACTCTATCCCCTAACTTCAATTTCTCCTCCGTTGCAGTTTATCGGCAAGATCGTCCTCGGCCTCTTTGTCGCCGCCAACACGACTCTACAGTGGAAACATGTTTGGAGCCGAGTCCTCCGCCCCTTCCTCGATCTGATCTTACGAATCGATATTCCCATATCGCTTCGCAGGTATACGTTCAACTCGTAATCCTTCTCCTCATTATGTGTCTATGAGTTACCATCGCCTTTCTTCTTCCTATTATTCTTGTCTTTCCTCCTTGTCGTTTGTTTCTCTTCCGAAGACTGCAGGAGATGCATTTGCCCATCCAGGATGGAAACAGATTATGCTGGATGAAATGAGTGTCTTACGGAGCTGTGAGACTTGGGTCCTCGTCTCTCTACCACCAGGAAAGTCAGTTGTTGGCTGTCGATGGGTATATATGGTGAAAGTTGGTCCAGACGGAACGGTTGATCGGCTTAAGGCTCGTCTTGTTGCTAAAGGCTATACTCAGATCTTTGGATTGGATTATGGGGACACTTTTTCCCCTGTTGCCAAGATGTCTTCGATACGCCTATTCATGTTCATTGCTGCGATTCAACACTGGCCTCTTTATCAGTTAGACATTAAGAATGCGTTCTTACATGGTGACCTGCTCGAAGAAGTCTACATGGAGCAACCTCCATGTTTTGTTGCTCAGGGGGAGTCTTCCGGTCTTGTATGCCGCTTGCGAAAATCTTTATATGGTCTCAGCGACCGAGCATGGTTCGGTAGATTCAGTATTGTAATTCAACAGTTTGGCATGACTCGGAGCGAGGCTGACCATTCTGTCTTTTATCGCCACTCATCTACAGGTTGCATCTACCTAGTGGTTTATGTTGATGATATTGTCATCACAGGCAGTGATCATCTTGGGATTTCACAGGTGAAACAACATCTTTTCAAACATTTCGAATAAAAAAGATCTTGGCGAAACTCAAATATTTCTGGGATAAAGTAGCACGATCCGTAAATGGGATCATTATATCCCAAAGAAAGTATCACGATAGATATTCTAGAAGAACAGGAATGTTAAACTCAAAACAGTTGACAACCCTATGGATCCTAATGTCAAGCTCCGCAAATCGAGAGCCTCTGCGGATCCCGAACGATACAGACGATTAGTAGGGAGACTAAGCTACCTTCATTGCTCGTCCAGATATATCGTTTGCAGTAAGTGTAGTAAGTCAGTTTCTCAACTCTCCGTGTAAAGAACATTGGGATGCCGTGATTCGCATTGTTCGATATATCAAAGGCGCTCCAGGAAAAGGTCTTTTGTTCGAAAACAAAGGACATACTCAAGTCATAGGGTATTCTGATGCAGATTGGGCAGGATCTCCTATTGATAGGAGATCCACCTCTGGTTTTTGTATATTTGTCGGAGGTAATCTTGTTTCTTGGAAAAGCAAAAAGCGAGAATCGTCTGCGAGATCGGTCGGAGGCAGAGTATCGAGCTATGACCATAGCCAGTCAAGAGCTTATATGGCTCAAACAATTGCTTCGGGAGCTAAGGTTTGGAGATGTTACACAAATGTCACTCATATGTGATAACCAGGCCGCCATGCATATCGCGTCAAATCCAGTTTTTCATGAGAGGACAAAGCATATTGAAGTCGACTGTCACTTTGTCAGAGAAAAAGTCATATCTGGAGAAATATCTACTAGTTTTGTTAACTCGCATGATCAACTAGCAGATATGTTTACTAAGTCTCTGAGAGGTCCCCGAATTGACTACATATGTAACAAGCTGGGTGCATATAATTTATATGCTCCCGCTTGAGGGGGAGTGTTAGAATATTGTAAATATGATTAGGGATAATTTGTTATCTCTAAATATGTTAGGGATAATTATTAGTTTTCTAGGATAGAGTTTGATTTATCCCGTTGAATAGGTCCTATTTTTGGATATAAATAGGGCTACTTTCATGTAATAAGTTGATTAGTATTTTTTATGAAATAACAACTTGGTTCGTTTATAGTCCTATTGGGAAAAATTCCAAGAGGAAGGAAAAGATTTTTTGTTCAATTTGAGTGGAAAAAAATATGACTAAAGGAAGAAAGATAATTCGTCAATGGATGAAATCGTAAATCCGTCTGCCCATTAGGTAAACAAAACTACAACCCGATACACGAAGCTCTTACCACGCGGGGTATCGGAGAAGGAATCCATTGTACGCAGTCTTACCTTGTTTTTTTTTTTTTTGCAAGAGGTTATTTTCAGGATTTGAACCCATGACCTCTTGGTCACAATGTAGCAATCTTACCGTTGTGTCAAGGCTCCCTTCTCCATTAGGTAAATAAAAAAAAAGAAAAATAGTTTTTTTAAGCAAACAAAGGAAAATTTTCCACCGCGATAATCTTTCCACAATTTTTAATTCCTTCCTCCCAAGTAACAGGGGGTTAGAGATTTTCTTTCAGTTGGAGTGTTCTCAATGAAAGCCTATCCTAGAACATTAGGGTCGTGATTGTGGATCCTCCTTGTTGGTATGGGATGCTTTAATTATTTATGTAGTTTTATGGATTTATGAGTATGCACATCATGGTTTGTGTTCTGGTCGTTATCAAAGTTTTGAAAAATCTAAAAAGGAACTATTTGGTCAATTCACTGCATGATACGCAGGGCATATGTGGTCCATATTCGAAGTGTTAATTTTTATTGATAAAATGCTTAACAAATGTACAGCGAAGCATATTAATCTTGCTATCAGATCAACTATTTCATATATAAGAATACATGTAACCATGCAAGAAATACATAACACAACAATCTAGATTAATCCATATTATAATATTCATATAATTAAACACAGACAGAAAAAAATAATTTAATCCAACACTTGTGGGTAAACATACCAAAAACATACCTTATAGAAGTATTTCACAATCACGAGAACTAATCCTCTCTAAATATCATAAAAGATTTTATGATTGGATTTCTATTTGTTGGACCAATCGAAATTGATTCGAATGAACCATAGTTTCATTTTCTAGAGGTCCATATATATGACCTTTATATTGCTATCTAGACTTCATATGTTGGCACCTAGTCTTGCACAATGAAACCAAGTTCATATGCTATATATGATGTGGCTCCTTGCTAATTTGCCTAGGAGGCTGTGAATGCATCTGGCTAAGCGTTATATTAAGAAAAATCAAACGTACTCCAAGTGGAGTGTTTTTTTTTTTTTTTTTATGCTTTGGTTATCTTATCGTAACATGCTTAACATTTGGTAGTTTTAAGGAACAACTACTATTTGGTTCTTCTTGATTGAGGCAAATGTACCTTAAAATTAGCAAGATCTGCAAGAAACATGGTAGTAGGAGACTAAATGCTTGATCTTCCACCAAGTGTCATCCAAACTATTTACTTGCTTACATGAATTTTATCCTTTTATTCAGATCTTTCATATCGTTTGAGATCCATCCTATAATATGGGTCAAAAGCCAAAATAAGTAACTCACAAGAGCTAATCTTCTTTGGCAAAGAAGTATCATAAAAAGATTGTATTTTTTAGGTTTCTATTTGTTGGATCGATCAAAATTGATTCTAATGAAACATAATTTTGTTTTTTGGCCATCCATATCTATGTACTTAACCTAGTGTTGCATATTGAAGCCAACTTCATACGTTGTAAACAATGTGACTCCTTGCTAGAATGTGGCTGACTAGGTGATTTTTTAAAGCCATGCTAGTTTTATTGAGCAAAGTCAACCTATTCCAAGTCCAAGAGGGATGGTTTATCTTTACTCTTTGATTATCTCAATATTACTTGGAAATCCCAAAGAAACATGGTAGTAGAAGAGAAATGTATGATCTCCACCAAGTGTCATCCGAAGTATTTTGTCGATTACATGGGATCTAATCTTTTCATTCAGATCATTCATATCTTTTGAGATCCATTCTACAATATGGGGTCAAAAAGCCAAAATAAGTAATTTATTTTTAGCCACATTATAAGCAGAAAAATTATTCTTGAGCCTTTTTCACTGTGATGCCATGCCGATGTGTTGTTGAAGGAAAAATTGCAAAATCAATTAGTTATATGTTGGTTAGCCGTATTCAAAAACATGGAAAAATATCATTGACTCATCAAATTTTCTATCGAGCCAGGAAAAAAATTCAATAGAGCCATAAACAAATCCACTATCTATTTTACATTAAACAATATGTAAGTTACTCCCAATATAGCAATAAAAGTAAGACATGTAGGCAGATAGCCCATTAAGTTCTATTGAAATATGACTTATCATTTGTTGGTTATTAGGCGTATTGCTCTCCATCAGTAGAAAAGAATCCCATAAACCCTTAAGGTTATCTTACACTTGGAAGGAATATGAACCAAGGAGAAGGAGAAATAAGTTGAGGAAGTGGAGGAAAGGGGAGAAGAGGAAGGATAAAACTTAAGAAAAATCCCTACTCAATCTCTTTGTTTTACTGTTCCACAAATCATGTTGGAGAAGTTGAAGTCATTCAATCAATCTGCTCAAGTTTAAGTTGGAGTCATTCCTCTGTTCTGATGTCATTAGTCAAACCTAAATCGATTGCAAGAAAAATTTTGATTCTTGATGTTGTTTCTTTGTTTGCAGCTGTCATTTTATCATTTGTGCTAGCACCCCAACTTTTGCCTCATTGTTTAGGCTTTATAGAGAGGAGGATTTTCCTTTTAGCCGAGCTTTTGTTGTTCGGAAAGCTTTAAAGGCGAGATTTTTTGTTTTCACTGTTGATATTGAGAGAGGCATCTTGGGAGAGCTAAGAGATTTCTTATACAAGAACTAGACAATTATTTGTCTGATTTCATTGTTTTTTTGCTCTTATATTACATAAATTTGGATTATCTTCGTAGAGTACACTTAGGCCGAGCTATGTTAATTGCTCCTCTGCCCTTTTTCGAGTGCTTGTGCTACTCGCTCTATCATAGGAGACGAAGGTTCCACCATGTGGCCCTATAGTCCACATTCTACAAGCACTGGTTTCAATCTTTAAAGGGCAGTGTCATAATCTCCTGTCTTAACCAGTGGTATCAAAGACATTCTGACAGTTTTGATGCATTTGCATAATATTTATTCTATTTTATCCGAAAGAACCAAGGTGTTTGCACGTGTTAGAAGATTGAACTGTAGGTTGTGTGGCAAGCTCTTTCGTTATGTCATTATTTGTTTTTTGTTTGTGTTTATTCAACTTCATTTCAAACAGCAGAAAATAAAGTGTGTATTGTTCTTTCATATGTAGGAAGAGAGAGAGATGGCCCACCTCTACGAGCGCATACGGTATCCGTATCCAGGTGACAAAGAGGCATTCGATGAGTTCGTTAAAAGTGGCGGAGCCATTGGCACAACCATCAGATCCAAAGGGGTTGTAGACAGCGACAATGATTTTGAAAACCTGCTAAAACAACGGCAATCTCAAAAATTTGAACAGGAAGCTCAAAAGCTGTGGTTTAGAATGAGGAATGAAGTCATTCAAGAGCTGCAAGAGAAGGGCTTCGACGTCGAGTGAAGTTGTTAAATAAAGAATGTACAACAAAAGATGGATCAGCGCCGATCTAGATCGATTGCTGCTGCTACTTTCTTGCTGAATTTTCAAACTACCCAGGAATAAGGTGCACTTTTCCTTTTTCTAACTTGAATCTTTCTAGTCAATATCTACAGCAATGTAAAAATTCTTCTTGTAGCATTTAAAATGGTTACCGATATTTGTGCTTCGGAACTTTCCTGCATCGAAAACAAATGTCCTGCAAACCATTACGACATATAACAGAATTTCAACTGGCAGGGCGGAAGAAACCTCTATAGAGTCAGTTTACAGAAGCAAGTGTTGACCCAGAACTAGCTCTCGACATCGACTAGGCACTGGAGCACTTCTCTTCTAACAAAGGCAATGCCATCGCTATCTTGAGAGCTAATGCTCCTGAAGCGTCCCCTTCTGAAGATGATGTATCTTTATCTTCAATTCTATCTTGAGAGCTAATGCTCCTTGATACCCTTATAATGCGACTAAGGGAATAAAGTAAAGAAAAGCGAAGGACTGTAATCTGGAGAGTAGGATCAGATGAATAGGACTATAGTTCCGAATATATAGCCGAGTCAAGTAGAACTTAGCTTGGAAAGTTGAGCCGAGCTGAGGGGATTATAACTCGGGGAACCGAGCTGAGCTAGAAGTATATCGGCTTAGTGGCTAGAATGAAGTCGGGTGATGACTTAGGGAAGTGAGCTAAATTAGAGAAATGATGACTCGGGAAGAAGAATTGAGTCGGAGAAGTAGCAGAAAAGGTTGATTGAAGGAATGATATAGGGGTAAAATAAAGGAAAGGGAGGACCCGATGATATATTCTCGTAAGAGTTTATTATATATCGCAACTAACTAAGATGCCTCGGAGACCTCACAGAAGATTTCTAATAGCGCATACTTGCTAACGGCCTAACAACATGATTCCTCGAACCCGCGCGACCTCCACGTGGATGGTGATTCGAATGGTTTGTTACACAATAGTTCCCTAGGGGCAGGAGAGATAAAAAGAAAGGAAGGAGGAAAGAAGGAGGATTTCTCATTTTTTCTATCTACACTGACGATTTCTCTGATAACAACTCCGATGTGTGCTTCTTCTTCTTCCTCCTCACATACAAGTTCTAATTGGAGGATTGGGGGGGGGGGGGGCGCGACCATCGAGGGGAGGGGCGGTGGTTTAACACGTGTTAACTTTCTCCGAATCTTTACTGCAGTGGGCGGAGAAGGAGCATCCCCGATGAGACAAGATTGAAAGAAAATCATCTACACGTTATTTCTCTTACTCGGTATAAGCTCTTATTTGTAAGAGGTTTCTCTACCTTTGGAGGTACTTCTGAGAAGGAGAGATTGTAGTGAAGGTGTCTAGCGCCAGAGCTCACTCTAGAGCTTATCCATGGAGTAGGAATTTGAATTCCGAGTCACGTTAAATCTCTTGTCCTTAGATTATTTACTGTTGCGGTCGGAGAGAATTTCAGTCCTCTTCAACACTTTCATCTAGAAGAGACAGAAAATCTATGCCACATCACTCCTGAAGCATCCCCTCCTGAAGATGATGTATCGTTATCTTCAATTCGCTTTGAGAAAATTACACTATGTAATTCAGTTGGACCTAAACGTCTTCGTTTGAAATCGAACTTTGCAACCTAGGCGGGCCTGCGTCTTTGTTCAGTTTCAAACGAAGAGGTTTAGGTTCAACTGATATATAAAGTGTAATTTTCTCAAAGCGAATTGAGATAAAGATGCAACATCTCCGGGAGGGGATGCTTCCGGAAGCATTGCCAGTTGAAGATGATCTTGCAGTTACTGCCTTTGCTGACCTTCCGCGCTCCGAGTAAGCAAATACATTCTTGTTCTTCGCTTAGTGCAAAGAGATACTCTTTGGGTTGAAGATGCTCGAGCGACAGCGAGAGGAATGAATCAACTAAGGGGAAGAGGAAGAAGAAAAGGATGGCCTGGAAATGACTTTTATAGTTCAATTTCCTTCTCCCTTCACTGCAACTGATGTGAAGTAGGAACTGTGTTTAGATGGATGTTTGTTCTGGTTGGCACAATCAGAATCAGTCTTGATTAGCCAATCGAGATGGATGACTCATCCGATTGAGCAGTCTAGTCTAGTTAGGTTAAGTTGGTTGCATGACAGTAGGAGTGGCAGTTTAGCTTGTCGAGTTAGGCGAGTGTGTCACACCGACTAGTTGATCGCGGGTTGGCCTAGGTGGGCCGATGACCTAGGCTGGTTGATTGGTCCAAGGGGCCTATTGTGATAGTTGGGTCGAGTGGTCTAATATGGTGGTGGTTCAGTTTATGTGTTCTAGACTGCTTGGTGAGAATGGATGGATCGAGCCATCAATTGGTCTCAGCTTGTTGGTTATTCAATCTAGCTAATGAATCCAAACACATTAAACAATCATGGCGGCTAAGTGAGTCAAGGAGCCAAGTGAAATGAGCGATTTGGCTACTCATCTACATAATATCATTGTCGTTGGATATCAACTGGACTAGATCCGACAAATCTGGACACGATACGAATACAATCCATTTTTTCGTGTTTGGATCGTGTATTTTGGGATTTGTGCCTATTTCGTGTCTATCTGTTCGACTCGAAAAAATTTCATATCAGATTAGTGTCTTGTCTTTTGGATCCATTAGATCCGTTAGACCCGTTTACTTTTTGTTTAGTTAAAAAAATCTAGGTATGAGAAAGAAAGAGATGAATGACATTTGCGTAATCTCTACGAGTTTGAATGATGATGACAATCTTTTTAATTCATTTTGTATTTTTATGATTATTCTAGGGTATATATTTTATGGTCATGCACTTATAATCTCAATTAGGTAGCGTTGATTGTGGGGATTATTCATTTTTTGTAAGCTCATTTGTTTAAGTTATTACATTATCGTGTACTTATGAGTATTTTCGCATCTATCAATTTGGATCATCTCTAGTAATCTATTTTATACTTCGTTTAAGTTATTGCATTTTTGTATAATTATGGGTCGTTTCGTGTCTATTGGTTTGAATCGTGTCTTGCAATCCGTTTTACATGAGTATTTTTTCGTGTCTAACGAATCATGTCTTGTCTATTCGAAATTAAGTAGTTCATCTTCAGATTGAACCCATTGACATAAAAAATTAAACGGATTGAATATGAATTAACATTTTCAGATTGTATATAGATCGTGTTCAAATATGAATCCGATCCATTATTCGATTTGTCGGGTCTAAACTAGATGATGGATCGCTACTATTTGATAAGATTTCAAGCCTAGTGTGTAGGGAGATCACTTTTGAGTTCTATATTATAAAATTGAATGAGGGTTTGGAGACAACTTGAGAGTCGAGGGAAGGTGAATGACAAAGAAAGAGACATGCAAGCGAAGAAGAACAAAAGTGATGGAGAAGTAGAGACAATCTAGGGTTTTGACGCGAGAACATGCAAGCAAGAAAGCACCCGATGACGATGATGAATGGAAAGATTAGAAGCCCTAGAAGGGTTTGATGTAAAGATTTTGATATTTAGGTTTATCAAACTCGTCAAAATGATTGCACTATCCTAATGTCGACTTGTTAGGCATAGGTTAGACTGAGTCGACAATGAGCTTAGAAATTTCTCTGTGTCTGATTGTTCTAGATAACTTTTGCATCTTTTTTCTTACTACAACTACTAGCGCAAGGCTAGTCGATGTTTATTTTTCAAATAACGTCATTGCTTTCCATGAAAATAAAATTCATGGGTGCAAAAGGCGATTCGCTCGCCCTTCGCGTCTCCGTCAGTCGGTTCCACAGTCAATACGAAGGAGGTAAAATAAAATTCATTTGCGATGCTTTCATCTCTGAGTGACATTTCTTCATTAGACTTTCACTCATCGCAAAAAGTTCTCTATTGTCGTTTCCATTATCGCAAAGGTTCCATCGAAACAACTATTTATTTAAAAAAAAAATGGAAATTGTGGGGAAAAAATAATAACAACTATAAATTTCAATGAGTCAATTATGTTTTTTTTTAAATGTAAAAATCTAATCTCAATTAAAAGAAAAATTATTAAGATTTGTAGGTAATGCAAAGAAGATAGTAGCTTGTGTTTTACCAACCATCGAACACTTTGAACAGCTCGAGAGATTGCCAACGCTACAAAAGGAAAAGTATAGAAGTGTTTTTTTAAAAAAAAAATGATTATGATCGGAACAAGTAGAGAAACGAGCTATCTGAGAAGGATTTGAATGATACTTTTGTCTCTAAAGTGATTCTACTATTTTTTTATTATATCATGATGTATATTTAAATAAATTTTATTACTAATCAAGTCTTCTTTGATTTTTCTCATCTAATTTGTATATTTGTAATAAGTTTCGTATAATCAATTGGTACATGTATGTACCATTTTAAATGTCTTTCAATTTTTTTTTAATAAGTGCAATCTCAATCTCTAATGTTCTAATTTTTTTTATTCATTCTCGTATATCCACATATTCATTTTGATATCTTCATCTCTATAATTCTTATTTTCTACTCATATGCTTGAGTCATGGTCTAACATTTAGATTCATATAATATAGTAGTCTAATTGTTATTTTATAAAATTTTCTTTTAAATTTTAAAGGTATTTTACAATTACAAAAAATATCCTATGCTCTTTTCAATTTCAATCATCTTATTTGTATTTTATTTAAGATTATTCTTTTGATCCTTCCATTTTTTTGAAAAAAATGATCTTAAATATTTAAAACTTTCAATTACAGATAACTCATTATCTCTTAACTTAATAATTGTCTCATGGTATCTAACATTATTAAATTTAAATTCTATATATTGTCTTTATTCTACTTAATATAAGACTTTTCGCTTTTAGTATTTCTCTCCAAGATCCAAATTTATCATTTATTTCTTCACGTATTTTATTTATTAAAACAATATCATCTGCAAATAATAGACAACATGGTACAATGTGTTGGATGTACCTAGTGAGTTCCTCCATGATTAATATAAAAAAAATAGAAATTTAAAGATCTTTGATGTAACTCTATCTTGATGAGAAACACTTCGGTTAATCCTCCTAGCGCTTTCACTCGTGTCATTGCATCTTCATACATATTCTTAATTATTTCAATATATGCTATATTGACACTTTCTTTTTTAGAATTTTTCATAAGATTCTATCATAAGCTTTTTCAAGATCAATAAATAGTATGTGTAAGTCTTGTTTTTCGTTCATGATACTTTTTAATTAGTTGTCTGAGAATATGTATAACTTCTATTATCGATCTTTTCGATATAAATCTAAATTGATTTTCGATCATTGTGGTTTTCTTTCTTAGTTTTTTCTTTCTATTATTTTTTTCATAGTTTCATGGTATGATTCATTAGTTTAATACTCTTATAATTTATATAATTTTCTATATCTCTTTTATTTTTATATAAAGGAACTAAAAAACTTATCTTCCACTGATCATGCCTAATTTGGGTTCAACTATAGATAGTAATAAATACCATATTGCCTAATTTAGTTAATCTCTAAAGTTAAGATATTTTACCAAAGGGCGTATTCAAAATTTAGAAATTCTCAAAAGACGGATCATAGTTTTTTTTTTTTTACCAAATAACACACTTAATTTCAAAAGATATCTCTCCCACTAACATTGACAATCCCTTTCATTTTTCTTGAGCATCCGAGCTACCGAGTAGTATTGATTTTTGAAATTTAGCATTAAAATAGTTTTGAACTTTCAAAAGCACCACAATGATATGCTTTCTCTAATATAGAGGTGATGATATTTGAAAACCAACTTGAATCTTCAAGATTAACACCAAAGTGTTATAATTTCTCTAATACAATAGTACATAGCTTTTGAAAATATCACCACTTTCAAAAGCAAATCATGGCGTTTTGATTTCTTCATTTCTTCGACAAAGTGGTATTGATATTTGAAAATAAATACCACATTGGTTCTGAACTTTCAAAATCAGTATCATAGTGTTATAATTTTTCTAATACATAGGTGTTGATGTTTCAAAACTAGCACCACAACCTTTTAAAAAAATTAGCTAGTGTATCAATTGATACCAATATATAATTTTATATATGAGATTTAAAAGTAGAGTTGTATATCTTCTTTACATTCTCTCCATTCGTTTCTTTTACTCTCTGTCTTGGTTTTAGAATTTCAAATCTTATAGGTTCATAAATGAGTGTTAATCAAATCTCATCGATGGCCTTAGCTAACTCTGATTAAATTCAATTCAAGTCCAATAAATTTGTGCAGTGTCTGAGTCTAAGGCTACGTTTGGTACGAGGTAATGTAATCAACCTTGTAATGTAATCAAGTTTATAATATAATGTAATGTGTATTACATTACTGTGTTTGGTTAGCGATTGGTATGTAATCTTTGATTACAAAAGTGATTACATTCGTTTGTTTGGTGTCCATATTTGTTATAAGGAATGTAATTCATATTATTATAAAATGACAAAAATACCCTTATTAGGTTGTCACCGATCGCCGATCGTCGGCTTATCGCCGTGATCGTCGATCGTCGATCGCCGTCGGTCGTTATCGATCGGTCGCCGTCGATTAAATCGTCGTCGGTCGCCGATCGTTGGTCGCCGGTGGTCGCCATCCGATCGTCGTCGGTCGCCGGCCGGTCGCCGACCAACAACTGTCGTCGGTGGTCGTCGTCGATAAGCATCGGGAAGCAATAAGAAAAATAAAAGAAAGATATATTTGTCATGATAAATATTGAGTCTGTAATGTAATCGGATTACATAGCTTTTTCTTCGTAATCGAGATTACAGATCTCGGCTCTTATTTTGCAATGCAATTATATTACATTACATCTTTGAAATGTTATCAAACAAAGTAAATCGTCTTATAATGTAATCTTGATTACATTACAAGTCTGATTACCCCGTAATAAACGTAGCCTAATTGTATCCTGAAGTCTCAGTTTCAAAGTCTTTTTAACCATGCATAATCTATTTTTGAAATTTAGCATATGTGTCAATTGATATAACTTCATATAAAAATTCAGAATTAGGGTTGCACAATATATCTACGTTTTTTATACTCTCCTCTTTTACTTCATGTTTAGGTTTTGCAATTTCAAATATTCTAAGTCTATCGAAGAATTTTGGTCAAAATATTTTAGTCAATTTTAATTGGATTCAATTCAAATCCGAAAAATTTTTACACTTCCTTTCAATTTTGGCCATGTATAACTGTCCGTGTTGTTCAAAGGGAGGATTCAAGATTCTAAGCATGGATATTTGAGAAAATGAAATGAATTAATTATATTGGCGGGAGGAGTATTTTTGAAATTAAGTGCGTTATTTGATTAAAAAAAATAAATTCGGATACGTCTTTTCGAAAATTTTAAAAGTGCGATAAAAACTAAAATTATATGTACCCTTTGACAAAATTGTCACATCGAATAAACTTGGTCCGACTTCAAATAGAAGAAAAAGACCTTTTCGCAGATTTCAAAGAAGTGAGAGGTCTTTCCCATAAAAAGGCACTCCGTGGGAACTAATTTCCGTTGACTTTAAAGAAGTCAATCTAATAATTAGAGTAGCAATTAGGCACGTTTATTAGTGATTTAGCGTTCGCATATACGATAAGCATCCCCTTTAATTATTATTCACTGACGTAATTCTTTATTTCCTTTCTTAATTCATTAATAAATCTAAAACGCAGCTTATATCCGATTGAGAATTCAATTAAAGCCCCTATGAGTACGGTGTAGCAGTAAAAATGGAGAGATATTTCATAGGAGAATGTAGTTCGATCCTCTGCTGCGATATCGTTCAATGATAAATTTAAAAATAAATCTATTCGAACAACTTTAGGATTCAGAAATTCATTTGCCATTGCAGAATCAGAGGACAAAATCTATATAAGTAGGTTGTAATTCTACAAGAAAAAAGTGTGTGAAAACGTAAAATCCTCCTTGTTTTGTGATGGCCTTCAGAGTTCCTTTCGTCATGAACAATCAATGCTTGATTATGTTCAGTTTGTCGTTATATCCTGGGAGATAGATCGTCCGACAAAATCTATATTTGCATGACTGGAGGGGAGGACGAATTTGTTTTAGGGCATTGTGTGTTACATAGGCCTTGATCCTATATTTCTACCCCAGCTTGAGCATGAACAATACTTTCTTGAGCACTAGAAGCGCTGATCTCCGATTTCTCGCTCGGCTCCCGACCAAGCACAGTGTGCCCGAGCTCTCCAACTATGACACAAACTTTCTCCTACCCATCTCGATAGTTTTCCAAGCGAGCACAGTGCTTTCCCAAGCACTACATTGCTCAGTCGTCCGCTTCTCATCGACTCCCGAACACCAACAAGGTTTTTTGAGCTTTACAGGGCTCGACCACTACTCGGGCTCTCGGCTTCCCACTCGGCATTCGCTTCTCATCTTTCCTAAGCACTAGTAGTGCTCAGGCTCTCAACTTCCCACTCGGCGCTCCACTTCTCACCGTTCCCAAGCACCAACAATGCTCGGGCTCTCGGCTTCCCACTTAGCTCTCCGCTTCTCATCGTTCCCAAGCACCAACAATGCTTGGCTAGAACTCTCGAGCACCCTCTACGACACTACACTCCTTGTGGTGCTCGAGAAAAGGGGATCTTGGCTTCTCCACTCCTTATGGTGCTCGGTAAAGGGGAGCTCGATTTCTCCACTTCTCTATCAGACTTGAGAGGGTACTGAGCGATCTATTGGATCCAAGCTAAGGGTGCTCGACCACATCTCTACAGACAAGATAAGTCTTTGGATTTCTCTACATAAATTTGTATAACAAACAACTCATCATTCTCGACTTCAGAATTTGATAGCTCATGTTGGTCTAGCAACTTTGGTCTTGCTTCCTCCTCACGCTTGGATGAATATGTGGAAAGTTCCTTGACTTCCACAATTAGATGTTGAGTACCTCTCAACCTCCGAAATCTCTCTCTCTTATACTAATGAACTGTTGTCGTTAGGCTAATCTTCCTGTGCTAGCGTGATATTTTCATAGAGTGCAATTAACTTGCTCCATAGATTGTGTGCATCATTATATTTGTCAATTCTTCATGAAATATCATTATGCGCGTAACATTAACTAAAATCTTAATTACCTTACTATGTGTTTCATGTTTTTAAACTTGCTCCTGTATTCACTTGTTTTCTTGAGAGGTCTTCTCTTTCTATCCATTAGGGCTTCAAAGTTCTCTAATATGGCAAACTATTTTTTAATATTCTAGTAGACTCTTTCCATCTCTAGGATTGTGCTCCATAGGCGATTATGCTCAAAGAGCAACATGACTCTTATACCAATTGTTAGGATTGATGGATGCAGCTAGAGGAGGAGGATTAGATGATCATGAATTTTGCTATGTTTGTTTCTTTTACAAATTGAGTTAATGTCATGGAATAGATAAAGATGAGCTCAAAACATAAAAAAACAAGAAGCAAACTAATATAATGTGATTCATGGTTCTCTTAAGAACTACTATATGCATGGTGTATGATTTGTAAGGTGGATCATTCCTTGCAACACCACTATGTTTTTTCCTTTTCAGATGTTTTCTAGAGATAGAGAACTTCTTACACTCCTTTTCTTATAAGTAACGCATAAATATACAAGAAATTTAGTGAATACAAGGAATGAATCAATAAATAATTACAAGAATGAAATTTACTTTTGATCACTTGCTACTTGTTGTTCTTTGCTCAAGGATGGCTTTAGAATGCAACAATATTCACTTAAATATTGCCAAGAACAACCATGTGAAAGTCTTCACAAAACCAACCTTTTGCACGAGTCTTTAAATCATTGCCCAATTGATTGCTTAACGCTTGTAAGTCGACTCAGATAACTGTTATTACAACCTTATCATCCAACATATATTTTTGTAAGTTGACTCAATTCAAACAAATAGTGAGATGTTTATAATACTTGACTACTTAGTTGACTTAATTCACTTTAGTCGACTTAGTTACCATTTAATTGACTCAAATTGAAATAAAAATCTTCTGTTCGCAAGCAGAACATCTTCAATCAATTACCGACTTGACATGATTGGTCATCTGAGTAAACTTAACTTCTAATTGATTGAATCTATTTGTCATCATCAATCATCAAATTGATGTATTTCGATCCGTTAGTAGATGTGCATCTGCATATGAATTCACAAATGAAAATGATTCAAATTATCTGACACATGATCTTGTCAGAGATCTTACAAGAAATATGCGATAATAAAATATAGCGGAAGCAAAATGAAATTGATAAACCCACACTTGAATCCAAAGACATGCTTTGTTTTCCTTTGTCAATAGAAGAATCTGAAGAATAGAATGAATCAGCCACGAGGCATGGTCTTCCGTAGGTGCGTGCGACGAATGACAAAGCTTGATTCGATGGGAAAGCAATCGTTTGAATATCTCTCCTTTAGGAACCACACACACACACACAGACACGTGCACGCGCACACACGCACACGCGCGCGTGCACACACACACACACACACATGCACACGCGCGCACGCGCGCACACACACACACACACACACGCACGCACACACGTACACACGCATGCGTGCGCACGCACGCACACACACACACACACCCACCCACCCACCCACGCGCACGCGCACACGCACACAAAAATAGCTTTACTAGAAACACAATTGATACTATAGATGTCCTTCATTTCTCCTTTTAGTACTGTAACTGCCCTTCTAGTGTCACGGGTGTTGTCCTTGTTCTTATCCTTCCATCATATTTTCCAAATTTCTTTCTGCCATCGAATCCAATGAGTTTGTGTCATCTGGGCCAGGTCAGGGTGGTGGGTTGATCTGCTGTAAATTTTCTTGATATTGATGGGTTGTTAGCCTAGTTTTCTTTAATATCCACTCAGCATTTCTGTTCTTATAATGTTGTAGTAATGTTTGGTGTTGAGTAGTTATTTTGAAGGAAAAGAACTTCTTTGCATAGTTTTTATCCCAATAAATTTTTTATGTATATGTTTCTGCAGCAAGAGTGTATGTTAATGTTGGAAAAGATGTGACTTCATTATAAATCCAAAGCCATTGTGATCCTTGTATTGATGCTCTCCAGTGCTTTAATTGTTCTGCCGGGGTTGGAAGTGCTTCCCAATTTAAATCCTCATCAGAGGGATAGAATTCAGATATAAGCTCATCTTTGGAAAAACCATTCTAGACATCTAATTTGATGACATGTCGGGCTGGTTCTATGCAAAGATTTATCCATTCTGGAGGAGAACTGTCAAATGTACATAGTATGATGTTTTGAAAGACTTCTTCTATAAGATGTCTAACACATTCTCCAAGCTTGGAGGGAAAGTGCTTTGTTGATTCTATGTCAAATACCCATAATTTATGGAGTAGACCATAATCCATGAGTGTGAAATGAGTAATTATTTTTCCCTTGTATCTTAATTCTCTGAAGTGTCTCAAGTCAATGTTTGCTCTTCTAAAACTATAAAGAAGTTGACAATTGCATCCCTATTTGTATGCTTCTTGTGAGCATGTACTGAATTTATTTTGACATTTAAGTTTGGAGTTAAATTCTCCTTCGTAGCTGATCGTGATGCCTTTTTGTGGATGTTCATGTACCCATTTAAGGGCTTCTTGTATTTGACAGAAGTCAAGCCATGCTGATTTTTCTCCAAGGGACCTAATGTAAGAGCTTAAGTCTGCTAGAAGATTGTTTAAAGAAATATCTATCTATTGTTTAACTTCTTTTGTAACCCTTTTTGAGTGTGTAATTTCAGAGCTTGCGCTTGTCAATGTAGGAGATGTAGGAGACATAGGACGTGTTGCTGCTTGTTTTCCTTTTAATAAGGTACTGATGAAGAAGTGTGATCCCGCACTTTGTCTTACTGCAGTAAATGCTTCTTCTAGAGAGTAAAATCCCTTGTAAGAAGATTGTTTATCATTTCCTAAGATTACTGTTTTCACTTCATCCCATGTAACATAAACTCCTGCATGTGATCCAGTTAATATGCCATAACATAAGAACTTTTTCCCCAGTGGTTTTTCTACTATTGTTTGGAAGTAATTTACTAGAGCATGTATGACTGCAATCTTTTGTTTTGTTGCTCCTTGTATTGTAGGCAGGTGCCAAATATTGTCAATCAAGCAGTTTTGTATATAGTCCAAAGTTTGTCTCTCTTCAAATAGGAATTGTTCCGTATTTGAATATTGAGGTATTCTTATTGCCCAAATGTCATGACTCTTCGTGGTGTATTTGTATAGCCAAAGTTAAAACTGTTGTTTTTGTTGAACATAAAGGGTCTTTTCTGTCTATCCATGAAACCTGAAAGGTGCAATCATGTAAGTAGTCTTGAAAGTGTATCTGCTAAAGAATTATTAACTCCTTTTATATGTTCCCATTGTATTTTTAAACCTTTGTTGATTATTGTATCGGCAAATTTTAACCACCTTTTGCTACTTAGAGTTTTTCTTGTTCCTTTTGTTTGCTGATTGTATTTTATGATTGCCTCACAGTCTATTCTTATGGTGATTTCTTTTTTATCACATATAAATAAAAAGAAAGATTCTAGATAGTAAATTACTGCTAAGATTTCATAGTCTAGCGAGGTTAAATGTTCTTTTTCTTTAAATTTGCCCGAAGCATATCTACAAAGGACTTTGTGGATTTTGGGTCATATTTCGAATTTTTCTTTAAAAGAGCTCCTTCCCATCCTGTTTCACATCCATCTGTTTCTATTATTAAATAGTCATTATCAAGAGGGAGAGACAAAGTCGGTAGTGTTCTAACCATTTGTTTAATTTTTATAATTAGATTTATATCTTGTTGATTAAAGTGTCTTTGTCCTTTTGTAGATGTTTTGTTATATAATGTATCGCTTATTTTTCCTATATCCTTAAGATACGGTCTAGCATAGTTAAGGAGCCCTAGAAAGGATCTTAGTTGTTTAGTTTCTTCTATTTTGTCTGAAAAATTTAATATTTTGTTGGCAATACGAGGCTATAGTTTTATTTTTCCTTGCCCTATTTCTGCTCCTAGGAAATCTATATGTTTGGTAACTAGTTTCATCTTCTTTCTTGAGATGATAAGACCATATTTCTCAAAAATATTAAAGACCATATGTAAATGTGAAAAGTGTTCTGTTTTAGTTTTAGAGAATACTAGTATGTCATCGATATAGACGCAAGTAAACTTAGATACTTGTTTAAAGATGTTGTCCATCTTTCGCTGAAAGACTTGGGGTGCAATTTTTAACCTAAAGGGCATTACTAACCACTCAAAATGGCCTTCTGGACAAGAGAAGATTGTCTAGGTTATTGAGTTCGGATGCATCTTTATTTGAAAGAATCCTAATTTTAAATCAAACTTTGAGCACCATTGAGAGTGTTGTATTTTATTTATAATTTGTTCTTTGCCTGGTATTTTATACCCATCTTCATGGCAATTATCATTAAGTCTTTTGTAATTGAAGACTATCCTAGACTGTCCTCTCTTTTGTTTTGATCCTTTGTTGACTATAAAAGCAGGGCTTCTATGTCTAGAGGTGGATCTTTGTATAAGTTTTAAGTCCAATAATTATTTAATATGTGTCTTACATTCTTCTGATTCTCAATTAGTATACTTAAAGTCTTGTGCTTTTATTGTAATGTTTGGTTTATAATATCTAATTTACATATATCTTGTCTATATTCCAGTATTTAGTGGGATTTTCTTCTATTATTTCTAATTTTTTCATTCTAGATACTAACAGGTCTAAATCGTCTTGTGATTTTAGAAGATTTAGAAAGTGTGTTGTTTGTATTAAATCATTAGGTATGTCTACTCCTAATATTTCTATGTCGTCATAAATTTCTAGGAAGTCTTGGTTCTGATTAACTTGATTATAACAATTTTTCTTTTTGCATTCTCCTAGTGTTGCACACTGATAGTCTTGCTGTTGTTCTATTTCTTCTTGTATTTGCTCACGTACCAATTGTCCTAGAAATTCTAATTCTGTTCTTGGGTTTTCTATGTGACTTTCTTCTAAGTTTTCGATATTAGGGTTGGGGCATTCTAGTTGTTTGAGGTCTTCTAGTGGCTCTGGTCCATCACGATCCGAGGAGCAAAATGTAGAGGGGTATTCAGAAAGAAGGGCAGAAATAATAGGGGTAGATATAAATATGGCATAGTCCTTTGTAAGAAGAAAAGCCCGTTGTGAAGAGAGAAGGAAAGAGAGACCTAGAATTAAATGTAAATTTGTCTGCTTAAGAGAGGAAACCCAGAGGTCAGGAATTGGAAGAGAGGGGATGTATCTGTCGTAGCTAGGAAAATTTTTTAAATGTGCATTAGAGACATACTTGTGAATCATATGTTTGGATCCATCAAACTGAGTACTAACATGGGATTGGTTTGTATACTTGATTAAATGTTGTGGTAAAAAGGTACTAAGGATATCTTCGTCGACCGTAGAACTTGTAGCGCTCAGATAATGAGGGCTCAAGGTCTAATTTATGACCTTGAATTACAAGAGTGCATTGAACTCTAAGTTCAGCAGCAATACCAAAGTTGCACATACTAGGAGTTTTTGTAAAAACTCTATTACTAGTAGAGGGAAGAAATTGAGAAGTGGAAAGATGAGGATCAAGAAGAGTAGGAGCATCTTCACATTCAGCATATGCTTGTGTTGTTGTAAATACCAAAGTTCTGTTTCTAGTAAATTTAGTCGAGTTTCGAGGACATATATTTTGGCCTCCATTAATTGGTTGTGGTTAGTACCTGTGGTCAGTTGAGGTTCTATAGTGATGTTATAGTCATTTTTAAGACAATAATTACATATTTGATTGTTGCATTTTTTACATGTTCCTCTTTTGTTAACAGTCGAATAAAAGCCGCAAAGAAAACAAGATGTCCAATAATTTCCTTCTCGTAAGTTCTAGTCATGTTGGCAGTTGTCATCTTTAGGAGGTGGATAAGGAGTTCTTTCGGTTCTATACATGTAGTTGGTGTGTAATAATGGTTGTTCCTCCTCCTCCAAAGAATCCAATAAATCATCCCAAGAATTATTTATAATTTCTGGGTTAGAAATACCATATTTGGCTGCATAATCGTATTACATTTGGTGGCAAGTATTCGTAGGTGTATATTCAGGGGTTACTTCTTCAGAGTCATTAGCTGATAGGATTGAGTATACAAAAGATGTATCTGAAATATCTGGTTGTATTTCAATAAGATCTTCATTTGTGCTAGCTACAAGACTAGATGCTTTTGTATATAAATTTCTCCTATTAGGACAGGCCGAAGATAAGTGTCCTGGTTGGTTACAAGCATAATAGGTAAGTGTATGTGCATATGTCTTTTTAGGTTTAAATTTTCTCACATGTTTTTCTTTATTTAAGTAGGGTGTTCTGGTTGTACTTTTTCTGAGATAATAAGTCTTTTTATATTGTCTTTTAGATCGAGGGGGTGGTTTTCTTCTAAAAGTTTTTTTTCTAGGTGTACTTCCATATTGTTGTGGGGTATAAATTTGTTTACAAAACCCGTATTGTTGTATTTTTAGTGTTCTTTGTATTTGAATGAATGTATATTTTTCTTTTAATTTTGTGATTATATGTTGGATTCGTACTCCTATATTGTTATGTATATCGGTTACATTCATATTTGTCCATGATTTAGGATAACCCGTATTGTTGTATTTTTAGTGTTCTTTGTCAGGATTATAATAATTACTTGAAACTGTAGTTAGTGCAAAAGAAATTATTATAGAAATATTTTGTGTAGGACCAATTTGTAATATGTAGTTGCAAATCTCTCATGGCTTCTCTTTGCCTTAAGTCTAAACCAGTATTAATATCTCTAGCAGTGAGTATCCTATGAATAACATAGCAAAAATTTAGTATGTTATTTCCTTGATTAGCTATTTTTGTTATTTCTTCAGGAAATTTTGACTTAAAGGCTTCCCATGCTGCCTTGGCCACATCGCCTAAATAATTTTCAGCTATCCTTAGCATAACATTTCCTATTTCAATATCTAATTCATGTTTCGCCATATAATCTCTTTTTACCGAGACTGTCCATTATAGTTGGGGGTCACATTCTGTACTATTTAAGAGAACTGATTCTTTTCCAAAGAAAGTAACTTCTGGAGGTTTTCATTTTCCAATTGTTTTTAATAAAGGATTGTTATTTATATAAGGATCTATTTGTGCTCTAGGGGGATATTCTTGACTATAATATATAGTTCTCATATGATTTTCTGGGTAAGTGATCTGATAGAGTTGACTAAGTCTACTTGTTCCAGTTGATTCTGTTGTAGTCATTATATTTTTATTGTAGCTAGATTTTGTTGGGTACATAAAGTTCCTAAAAGTGTCATCTGCTAGAAGTTTATCTAGTTGATTTAGAGATCTTTTTATACTTTGTTTACTACTAACTACAGTGTGATCTTCAGTAAATTTTTTCCTATGGGTTGCTTTTTCTATTTTTGCTATTATATTTTGGTCATTATCCAAATATAGATACATGTTCTCTGGGAGTTTTTTTATGTTTTTTTACCAAACTCCTCTAATTCCTTAAGTTCTTGTGTGGTTATATGTTGAGCTATTTCTTAAGGAATGTAGACATATTTGTCCAGGTCATTAAACACTCCTCCTATGTTTGGACTTTCTTTTTTGGATTTACTAATATTCATACAATTTAATTGTTTACTCTGTTTTTGTATTAACATCAAATGTTGAGTTTCTGTGATTCTTCTTTGGGTTGAAAGCTTTTCTACTAGAGTTTGTTCTTTTCTGTAGACTAAATTTAATCTCTTTGTTTGATTATTATTTTGGGTTTCTAACCCGTCTTCTTCTTCTAATTCTACAGATGATGAAGAGGCTTGTTGGTAATTAGTAAATTAGACATTTAGATTTTCATTTCTGTTCTTATAGAGAATTGAAGTAGTTGGTTGTAATAGTGGTTTCGTTTCTTCTAGATTTATTGTCCATTCTAGGTTAGCTAGCTCTTCTGAACTATACTATCGTGGATTTAAAAATTGTTAGGACCTATGCGCCCGTTAGAGGGGGGAGGGTGAATAGCGTTTTGACGTTGCTTGATGAAACTCGATTGTGCTTGCTACAAAATGTGTTATACACAGCGGAAATAGAAATAATACAATACAAAATGTACAAACACAATCACAACATGAGATGTAATGTGATTCGAAATCGTATGGTTCATACTCCATGGATTGAGCTCAAATGAGCTCTAGTGATGCACACGCAACTACTAATCAATAATACTCCTTCTCGACAACAAGTCGGAGGTGGAGAAACCTCGTACAATGAATTACAATAGTAATAAAAATAAATATAAGTGAATACAAGTAAACTACACAAATACAAGTAAAGAAACACTTTACAATTGTGAACTTGGATGCTTGCTTTGTGATTGCTTGAACTTCACTTGAAGACCCTGATTTGCACCAGCGAATCGCTTCAAATCGTCTAAGAAATCGATGGCGAAAACCTCCTCCACGAGCTCCCTTTAAAGCTTCTCCTTGGGCTAGATTCTGCCTAACAGTCGACTGATCGGGACCATCAGTCGACTGCTCCTGTAACCATTGTCTCACAACGGCATGAGTCACATTGGATAAGTTCCAACGGACATCGTTTTATATCCCATCGATCGACTATCAAACCTTAACTTGATTTCGAACTTTCATCCTTAATACCCGATCAGCGGTTGGTGATCTCGGATCGATTGGTGCTCAGTCATCGATCCGCTAAGTCATGCTAAGTCATTTCTGAGTCGAACTCTATCGACTCTATCGATCGATTGACTATATTAGTCGATCGATAACCTCATCCATGAGGTTTTAACCCCAAGTATGATGCCCCATACTTGCTGGACCACCCTTAGCCTAGACCTAAGCCTTCTAGCCACCTCCGTCAACCTCATGCCTATCGGATCCCTCCAAGTCATCTATGACTTGTTCATCCATACGCTAGCCTTCAGGTGCTTCCATCAGCTATTGTCATGCTAATGTGGTCTACACCGCCAAGGCACATTGGACTTACGCTGCTAAGACTCTCGCTTGGACTTTACGCCACCAACCATTGGACTTATGCTGCCAAGACTCCACCCTTGGACTTTACACTGCCAATATTCCCCTTGGACTTTCCAATTGCCAAAACTCAAGCTTGGACTTTCCCTTGCCAAGACCCATTCTTGGACTTTCCTTGCCAACCCATGTTGGAATTTCCATACCAAGACTCAAGCTTGGACTTTCCCTTGCCAAGACCCATGCTTGAACTTTCCTTGCCAACCCATGTTGGATTTTCCATGTCAAGTACACAAGACTTGGACTTCTCCCAGGACAATGGTCAAACCATCATCAAACATCAAAATCCCACTCGAGTCAAACTCGAGTCCAGTCAATCATGACCCGGGTCGATTTCACCAACAATCTCCCCAAAACATTGTCATACGTTTTTGTCGGACATCAAAACATCGCTCGAGTCAAACTCGAGTCTGGTCAATCGTGAACTGGGCCGATTACACCAACAAAAATGTTGTCCCTTTTGAACTTAGGGCATCTATAATCCCTTCTATTTGTATTTTATATGAGTTATGTATACTATTCATGGTTTTCCCTAAAATTATCATTTCAAGGCAAATATTTTTTCCTGTAAAGTTTCCATATCCTCTGGCTTGTACCACTATTTTAATATATTTTGCAAAATCTTTTATAGTCATGTTGAAATTTGGGCATAAATATATAATTCCTATATTATCATTCATGTCGACTTCTATTAATCCAATTATTGCCTTTTCTTTGTCTCAGAATCTAGAGTCATATAGTACTATTAGTACTTTTCCTCTAGTTTTCCTTCTTGCTAATCCTCTGATACCAAAAATGATTAGTTCTAGATGTATGTAATTTTATCTTCTTGCTAGTAGTTGTCTACTGTTATTATCGGGGTTAAATGCTCTCTTCTCTTCCTTCTGGAAGATGTAGAGCTTCTGCTCTTCTATTTCTGTATAGTGAAATATGGAAAGATAATAAAGTGCTTCCATATAACCTCCTAGGGTTAAGAATATTTAACTGTTCATTGGAAAATACTTCGGTATTTCTTTCTATGTCTATTATTTCTTCTAGTCTTTGGCTTAAGTATGAGTTTATTCGTATGTTGTCTAACCATAAAGTACTAGAAATAGACCTTCGCCCTTCTAGAGTTCTAGAGGGTCTAGTAAAACTCTCAGTTCCAGTTCTTGTATTCATTCTAAACTTTTGGGGTCTTTGTAAATTATAAAATAGTAAGTTTGTGTTTTATGCCTTAATGTTTTTCCTGCGGATACATTTTTTAAATCCTTATTAATATTTTCTAATGTTTGGTACCAATCTTGGTTTTGGTTTGTCTCAGACTTTAGCTAAAGTCTGTTCTATGCTCAAAAATTTTGTTTCTATTAGGGTCAGTCGATAGTGTCGTGAAGCTAATAGGGCAATAATAGTATTATTTTGTTGTGTTTCAATTTGATCACTTTTTCCTATTAAATCTACTTTATAGTATCCGTCTTCTTTAGTCTTTGAAAATTGTGTTGAATAGTCTAAGGCTTCTTCATAATAGCTGTTTTCATATCTAAGTCTGTTCATTTATATTTGATGTCTTCCAAGAGTTGTCATATTTCTTGTATCTTTAGACTTGTTTGTTCTTCAGTGGTATAGATTAATTGTCTTACTTCCGCAACTAGGTTTTTGTGTTTTATTTCAAAGGTCCTCGGTTGGTGCTCTTCTATTAGATTGGCTAATCTTAAGACGTCTCTTCGTCCTGGAAGGTTTACAAAGTTAGTTTCTTTAATTTTATCGTATATTGCTTCTTGAGTGATTTTAATATAATGTAGGTTCTGGTCAAGTTCTGCAGGTTTCTTTGTTTTTCAGTTTCAAGTTTTATGTCTTCTGTAATTCTTAAGATGTCTCTGGATAAGATAGTTAAGTTGACATCTACACTGATAAGAATATCAGTTAGTGTGTTAAGATGGGGAGAGTCTAAGTGGCAAATATGAGGAGATGTTCTTATTCTAAAGTAACAGAGGTGATTTTGACCGTCTAATATTTGAAAAGATCTTGAGTATTGTGTAGCTAGGTCTAAGTACAGCATAAAGTCCAAGCAGACCTTGGCAAAGGAGGAACCCAAAGCATGACGAAACTAAAGGAAACTTTTGAAAGCAACCACAAGGATGAAGGAGTCGTGGACTCGGAGGGATCCTGGAGGCGTAAGGTGGAGAAGCTAGAAGGTTTAGTCTAGGCTCAGGGTGTGTTCTTAAGTATAAAATTAGTCATACTTGAGGTGTGCCAGTGGACTGACATATTAGACTAGTCGACTGGTCTCGGGTGTTCAACAATCGAAGGTCCAAAATGTTAGGGCAATCAACTCATGTGATGTGGTTTTGATGTGTGTGGCAAAGGGTTTAAGTTAGGATTGTTATGGATTTGATATATGCGTTGAAGTCATGGAGGACTTAGTAATTTACACATGGATGAATAACGATAGCATTGGCAAGATTCACCATCTCATAACTCAGTCCTTGAGTCGGTGAAAGATGCATTGCGGAAGTCGTGCGCTTGATGCATTTGAGGAACCGCCGGACAAGGAGCATTGGAGTGAAGCCGAAGGAAGTGGACTTCAGGGCAAGATGCGAAGGATGACGCTGCGAAGCTGTGCGCTTGGCGCATCCGAGGGACATGGCCGAACGAAGAGAACTTTGAAGGCGAGGGACTCCAAGGGAGATGAGAGTGAGCGAATGTAAATCCGGGACGGGGTAGCTCTTAGGTGAACTTGGCCAATTGGCTAAGTGTCGGATGGGTTTTTCCGACATCAGTCGACTGCCATGACATGACAGTCGACTGCTCCAAGTCGACTGGAGACTCGACTGGTGTTCAAGTCTGATTTTTGTCCTAGCAGTTGACTGCCAAGGGTTGGTAATCGACTGTCGAAACCATCAGTCAACTGCTGATGGCAGCAGTCGACTGGTCGTGAGGGTTTCGGGCACAGAACGTTGGAGAGTCGACTGATCGACCTGATCACTTGACTGTTGGCTCCATCAGTCGACTGATGTGGGAGTCATTGGTTGGAATCCAACGTGGAAGAAGCCGTTGCAAGGTAGATTCAGACGATCGATCGTCGCCACGGAATAAAGGCCTCTTCCTTATAAGAAGAGACCTTGGGTCATCTTGGGGGGTCAATGCTTAACCTCTAAACATCTCCCAAGTGCCCAACACGATTTTCCTCCTCTTCCTTGTGTTTAATTTCATCTTATTATAAGAGGAGAGATTTTTGTAAGAAAGGTTACCTCCACCTAGCTTTGTGCAAAGGAGAGACTAGTGAAACTTAAGGTGTGATTCACCTTGGAACGAATCGGGTCGTAGATTAGCGGCAAGGGTCGTGAACCACGTTATATCGGTTTGTTAGCGCTTGTTCTTAATTGTCTTTATTGTTTACATTTCCATTGCGCTAATCTTAAGTGTAGACGATCAAGAACGAGCGAATTCCACCGCACACAAGAAAGAGGGCTATTCACCCCCCCCTCTAGCCGACCACCGACGTTCCAACAAGTGGTATCAGAGCCAAGGTTGTTTGTCATTGGACTCACCGCCGCAATAAGCATGACAATTACAATGGTTGGCTCCAACATTCATCCACCCAAATTTGAAGGTGAATTCTCTTGTTGGAAGAAGAGAATGGAGGTATTCTTTAAAATCGATTTCGATATTATGCTTATAATGGAAAACGGTTTTGAGATGCCTAGGGACGAAGAGGGTGAACCAATTGAGAAATCACGATGGACCAAGAAGAAAAGGGAGGAGCACCTTGCAAATTCAAAGGCCAAGCGTCACATTTTCAATGTGCTCCCCCAACAAGAAATAAACCGGATAGGAGAATGCTTTAGCGCCAAGGAGATGTGGGAGAAGCTAGTGGAGCTTCATGAAGGCACATCCGAGGCCAAGTTAGCAAGAAGAGATGTCCTCCGCTCCCAACTCAACAATATCAAACTCGATAAAGGGGAGAAGGTAACATCTTTACATTCACGTTTTAAGGAAATAATAACCGGTTTGTCAAGTGTCGGGGAGAAGCTTTCAAATAGAGACATGATAATGAGGGCAATATATGTCTTTCCCCGATCGTCGAAGTGGAGCTCAATGGTGGATTCATTTTATATCTCCAAGAATCTAGAGGTGAGCACTTTAGAAGAGTTTTTCTCCACCATGGAACTCCATGAAACAATGCTTAAAGGAGTAGTAGAAGAGCAAATCAAGCCAACAAGGGGAGTGACACTAATAGCAAGCAAGGGGAAGAAGAATAAGGAGATGTCACCTTCCTCATCGGATGAAGACTTCTCCTCCTCCATGGATAGCAATGAGGAAGCATACATGGTAAGGAAGGTAAGATGTGCTTTGAAAAATTTTAAATTTAATAAATCTAATGATAGGAGAAGAAGGCCAAGAAGAAAGATAATATGCTACAATTGCCAAGGAGAGGGACATATAAGAGATGATTGTCCCCTCTTGAACAAAAGCAAGGAGGAAAGGAGAAGGAAAGAAGAAAAGAAGAAGGAGAGCAAGAAAAAGGAAGAAGAGAAGAAAGCCAAGGAAAAAGGGAAGTCCAAGGCATATAAGGCAACATGGGATGATCCATCATCCTCATCGAAAGAAGAAGAGGCCTTCACAAGCCTTGCCTTAATGGCAATAGAAGATCTAGACTCCACCTCCTCCGAACAAGAAGCAAACACAAGTGAGGAGGAGAGCTCAAGTGAAGGGGGAGTTTCATCTTCATCCTCATCGGAATCGGAGGAAGACAACATGGAAACTATGATAACAAATCTTTCTCCTAAGAAAATTATTTCCATGATTTCAAGCTTAACTAGGGACTTATTTAAAATGAAAAATAAAAATAAATGCATGCAAAATAAAATTAAGGTCCTAGAAGAAAAACTAGCAAATCCATGCTTAAAAGTTAATGATTATATACATTTTAATGTTAATGATGAATGTATTGAGGAAAATAAGGTCTTAAGGGAAAAGATAGATTATTTAACTAAGGCTTTAGAAAAATTCACAATTGGCTCCAATACTTTAAATATGATCATAGGGAGCCAAAGGGCTAGTTTCAATAGGAAAGACTTAGGATATAAGGGATCCAAGAATGAGAAAGTCTACCATTGCCTAATTACTAGGGGACAAATTAAAAATAAAATGGTAGCTAGAAAATGGATCTCTAAGGAGTTTTTGGTGAACCCTATAAGAAAGAATTTATATTGGGTTTCCAAATCCATCCTTAAGGGTTAGGAAAACCCTAGGTTAGTCAACTATAGTGGACTTAACTTATATCATGAAAAATGGTTGACTTATAAGGATGAGGGTGGTAGTTTTTGATTTGAGTATTGGGTGATGATAATGTGATCATAATATAAAATCATAATAATATTTGATTTTTGATCATGATATGCAATAATTGAAAAGATTTGATCATGATTGATAATATGTGTTTTTATGATCATATTGGTGGTTTTAGGATGCATGACACTTAACCATGGGTAGAATTGTATGAAATTTTGGTTAAGTATAAATACATTTAGATACATCTCACATTCACTATAGGCTACTTTGATTGAAAACATAGCATCGATGAGATGATAGGATGATATAAATGGTCCACTACTGCTTATGACATTTAGATGGGTCATTAAGTGTATCAATAGATTAATCATAGACCAACTATGGGAAAAACAAATATTTAATCAATGGACATATTGCCCATAGATCATAGTTGGATATTTTAAATGATTTAAAAACATTTCATGTTTCATAAACAGTGAGTTCACATTTTGAAAAACTTCTAAGGCAAAACTAGTTTTCAAGTTGATACAAAATTGAGACTTTTTGTAACTTTTGAGTTTTTGCCAAATTTCAAAAATAAAATGAATTTTCATGAAAAATTATTTTTCACTGATAATGGAACTCACTAGAAATATGTTCTTCAAATTTCATGATTTTTCGAATTTCCTAGAATTTTTAATGCATTTCTGAAACTAGACTTCGAAATCGTAAAATCAACCGGGTGTCGATCGATTGATGCTCGATTCAATGATCGATGTGACCTATTTTATCAGGTTTTGAACTTGTTTTGGTATTTTTCTCCCATTAGACTTGATGTCATGCGTGTATAACATTTGTATAATATTTTTGATGATGTCAAAGGGGGAGAATTATGAGGGTTTAAGTTAATCATGCTAAAGGGGAAATTTAGCATGTCTTAAGGGGGAGTTGCATGTTTAAGGGGGGGTTTTGATACTCATGTTACTTACATGCTTTCTTGCCTTATGTTTTGTGTTTATGTTTTACCTAACTTAAACGGATTGTCACGCATCAAAAAGGGGGAGATTTTTAGGGTAATCAACCCATGTGATGTGGTTTTGATGTGTATGATAAAGGGTTTAAGTTAGGATTGTTATAGATTTGATATGTGCGTTGAAGTCATGGAGGACTTAGTAATTCACACATGGATGGATGACGATAGCATTAGCAAGATTCACCATCTCATAACTCAGTCATTGAGTCGGTGAAAGATGCATTGCGGAAGCTGTGCACTTGGTGCATCTAAGGGACCGTCAGACGAGGAGCATTGGAGTGAAGCCGAATGAAGTAGACTCCAGAGCGAGATGCGAAGGATGGCGCTACGAAGTTGTGCGCTTGGCGCATCCGAGGGACATGGCCGGACGAAGAGAACTTCAAAGGCGAGAGACTCCAAGGGAGATAAGAGTGAGCGAATATAAACCCGAGACCGGGTAGCTCTTAGGTGAACTTGACCAATTAGCTAAGTGTCGGATGGGTTTTCTCGACATCAGTCGACTGCTCCAAGTCAACTGGAGACTCGACTGGTGTTCGAGTCTGATTTCTGTCCTAGCAGTTGATTGCCAAGGGTTGGCAGTCGACTGTCGAAACCATCAGTCGACTGCCGAAATCATCAGTCAACTGTTGATGACAGCAGTCGACTGGTCGCGAGGGTTTCGGGCACAGAACATTGGAGAGTCGACTGATCGACCTGATCACTCGACTGTTGGCTCCATCACTCGACTGATGGGAAGATCAGTTGACTGATGTGGGAGCCGTTGGTTGGAATCCAATGTGGAAGAAGCCATTGCGAGGTATCGCTAGCAGTTAGCTTGGATGATGGCTCGATCACCGATCGGCCGAATGGGAAGAAAGGCATCTTCCCTATAAGAAGAGGCCTTGGGTCATCTTGGGGGGTCAATGCTTAACCTCTAAACATCTCCCAAGTGTCCAACACGATTTTTCTCCTCTTCCTTGTGTTTAATTTCATCTTATTGTAAGGGGAGAGATTTTTTTAAGAAAGGTTACCTCCACCTAGCTTTGTGCAAAGGAGAGACTAGTGAAGCTTAAGGCGTGATTCACCTTGGAACGAATCGGGTCGTGGATTAGCGACAAGGGCCATTAACCACGTTATATCGGTTTGTTAGCGCTTGTTCTTAATTGTCTTTATTGTTTAATTTTCCGTTGCGCTATCTTAAGTGTAGACAATCAAGAACGAGCGAATTCTACTGCACACGAGAAAGAGGGCTATTCACCCCTCTCTAGTCGGCCACCGACGTTCCAACACAAAAGACTTGAGTAGTCGACTAGTCGACTACATCTCAACTGTTGCTATGTGTCAATGGCAGTCGACTGTCGTGTATGGGCAATCGACTGGATTTGACCAGTCGACTGATCAGAAATGGCTATAGCACAAAAGCTATGATAGTCGACTAATGGTGCGTCAGTCGACTACTGGTATGAGCAATTTACTGATCTGGTGATCGTTGAGTGGTGACGACCACGATCAGACTTCATCAGAAGCCGTTGGATGTAGTCAATAGTGGCACTCATTCGTATTCAGTGATCAGTGAAACCCTCAACGGACAGAAATGAACTGATGCCTGAAAGTTTATATAAGGGGAGGCTTGGGAGCTTGAAAAGGCTAATGCTAACACACGAAATTCTCATCCTCTAAGCTCCCAAGTCTTCTTCCGAGTTCTTATGCTCTCAGACTCTTCCTTTTAAGCTTATTCTTCATTATCTTGTAAAAGGAAGAGTGTTCATTGTAAGAAAAGGATTCTCCATCTTGGGCTCATCAAAAGGAGAAATTCTAATGAAGGCTTAAAGGAGTGATTCATCTTAAAGATCGCCGTGGAGGAGGAGCTTCATCTCCGAACCACGTTACATTCTTGAGTTAGCGTTGTCTTTGTTCTTATTGTTTTCGTTTTCAATTGTGTTTTTTGTCTTGCTTTCGCTAATAATTTTTGTAAAAAACGAAAAAGGGTTGCTCACACTCGTCTAGTCATTCTAAAGGATCCTACACTAACCTCTTGAACTTCTTTATTGCCAAATACTTGACTTAGATTAACCTTGCACCAATACAATTTGCTTTCATTGAGTCCTCTATTTATCAAAATCTTACATTGCACATTTGATAGATTATTTATGGTACAATTACACCAATAATATGATATTTTTTAAAAGAATTAAATTAAATAATTTAAAATTTCACATTTTACATTAAATAAAAAATAGTCATTTGAACCTCCTGAACTTCTTTATCAGCCATTGTCTTGTTAGATTTTTCATTTGCTAACGTCATCTTAGACTTTTCTATTTGTCGAATACTTGACTTAGATCAACCTTGCACCGATACTATTTCCTTTCATCGAGTCCTCTACTTATCAAATTCTTACTCTGCACATTTGATAGATTATTATAATACAATTGCACCAATAGTATAATACTTTTTAAAGGAATTAACTTAAATAGTTTAAATTTTTCACATTTTACATTAAATAGAAAATAGTCATTTGAACCTCTTGAATTTCTTTATCCGACATTGTCTTGATAGACTTTTCATTTGTCAACGTCATTTTGGACTTTTCTATTTGCCAAATACTTGACTTAGATCACTTTGATCAACCTTGCAACAATACTATTTGCATTCATCGAGTCCTCTGCTTATCAAATTCTTACTCTGTACATTTGATAGATTATTTTGGATACAATTGCACCAATAATATGATACTTTTTTAAAGGAATTAACTTAAATAGTTTAATTTTTCACATTTTTCATTAAATAAAAAATAGTCAAAAGAGTAAACATGCTAAAGGCATGAAGCATGGGATGTTATTTTAACTAACTAATGACAATAATTAAGTCTTTGTTCTGTTAAATCAAGTCAGTTATATGGATCCTATTAAGTGAATGCCCCTTTGACTAAAAAGAACTCTTTGTTTTTTGATTAAATTATGAAAATTAACTTTTTAATATGTATAGATTATATTTCAAATTTACTGTTTTCACGGGGATGACATGGTGGTTAAGGCACGACGGTGCTTACAGATATGGTGTGGATCGATTCCGGAGGAGGTCTAAAGTCCTTTTATAGATTCAGATGACCCTCATGTGTCTTGACCATCACATCAAACCCCATAGGGCCCCAGTGTTTAACACCCTCACAATGATCGTAAGACAAGTCGATGGGGGCTGCTAAATTGGTGGTTCCAACATTTTATAGATATTTTGAATTTGTCGAATAAGAAAAAATCTTCTACCTATTATAAAAAAATAAGTAGAATTTTTATAGATTTAATAAAAAAAACTTATTTTTTTTTAAAAATTGATTTGTAAACTTTTTTAAATAAAAACTTAATTTAATAAAAATAATAATAATTTTTATTATTCAATAGAACAATCAATTTAATTAAAGTATCAAATTCAGAAATTTGAAAATAGAATTTATTATATACCATTTTACTTTGCATTGCAAGAGAATATATATAAGATTTGAATCTATGACTTTGATGTAGATATAACTTAGCCTGTAGACATGTAGAACTCATAAAGAAGTGAAGAGATAGAACAATTAGAAGTAGAGTGAATTGGAAGCAGAACGACTCGGGAAGTCGAGAAAAGGAGCGAGTCGGAAGCAAAACAACTCCGAAGTCGAGAAATTCCAAAGGTCAAAACCCTTTGTCTCCTTCCACCTCATCAAACTTAGGTGGCATGCTTATGTGGCATTCATGCATGTTGAATTAATCTTATTAATTTAATAAGCTTATGTTATCATATTGAATTAATCTCATTAAATCAATAAGGTAACATATTGAATTAATCTTATTAAATCAATTAAGCTTAGGCTATCATGATAACATATTTATTTAATCTTATTAAATTAATAAGCTTAGCATATTGAATTAATCTCATTAAATCAACAAGCTAAAATTCTCATTAAGCTTAAAGTCCAAAAACCATTTTGTACTTAAGCTTATTCCCAAATTATTCTAGTCAAACTAGAATGCACTAATTCTTCTAATCATCATGCTCTTTGTGTGTGACCCTATAGGCTCTCATAACGTTGGCAGTGGATCTAAACTCTTTTAGATACACAAGCAATGAGCGGCATCTAGCAATACATCATTGCTACCCAAGTTACAAAATAAGTCAAGATCCGACTAACCTTTCCGTGACTACTATAATGTATGATTGTGTCCTTCTATCCTTGATATCAGATTGACCAATGAGGCATAGACCGTGTCATCCTCGATCAATCTATGTGTTTCTTGATCCCTGAGTAAACTAACTCAAACAAATGAGCTCAACATCTCATATTGACTCATTCGAGCATGGTCATGCGTTTTAGTAGTTCTACTCAATCAAGGGGCCCTCAGATATCACTCCCGTCATATGGGAGGGATAGATCCCATCTACATCACTCACATCCCTCCGCATAATTTGTTATATACCCAGTAATCGCCTTTATGGTCCACCCTGTTACGGGTGACGTTTGACGATACCAAAGTACATAACTCCTTATGTAGGGAACCGTAGTGACTTCAGGTTTGAGGACTATTCATACCAATAGTCACATGAGAAAGTTTATGACACTCATATGACGATCCATGAAACTTTCTCATGGCGGGTCAGTTCAGTATATATTCTCTAATATATACCCATGTGTCAACTTGATATCATATATCCATGACTTGTGAGATCAAGTCATCAATTGACCTACATGCTAGTTTTTATGTATTAATATTGCCCTTGCATATTAATACTTGACTAGGAACATTTAGGAAAGTGTTCTCTACAGCCTCTCATAATCAATTCTGCCAATTGATGTGTTGTAGATAAGAACCTACTTTTCTAGGGCATTATTATATTTAATTTAGCTGGCATAAGCAAGACGTAAATATAATAACCAATCCTTTTCCTTTATAGAATATGATACAAAATGTTCCCTATTCAACCATCACATGATTGGTTCTAGGGCTATAACTAACATCGATTATCGATGATGGAATGTAGTAGTTGTTGAGAATGAATATCTTTTGTTGTGGAAAGATGATCTGTTTAGATCAGCAAAAGGACATCTGTGTATACTCTAAGGTTGATCTATGATTAGAGTATTGATATTGTAGTGACTTGGTGTCATATAATTATCATTGTCGTTGTGATGATGGATATATCATCATCTTAGAGTAAAAAGGATGCAGGTGTGTAGAGATGACATTTCATACTTAGTATGAAATTTTATGAGCTGTTGATAATGTTATTAGACAGATTTAATGATTTCATCGTCCATGGATTTGAGAAATCATGTATTCTAGACACGATTGGATCAGTTTGTAGTTGTTGGAGTTACGTAACTTGGTCATTGTTGATGGTGGTAGTTGGAGTTGCGCACTCGACCACCATAGTTGGTGGTTTCCTTGTATGATTTGGTTATTACCGCATATGTGGATAGGATGTTACTAGCATGACGATACCGCTGACTTGTTTGACCAGGAAGGTGATGGAATTCGCATGGTCGGAAGCTGGTGAAACCAGTTTCAGGGCTCGGATGATAGCTGACTTTTGCATCAGTGTTAGTTAAACCTTCCGGTGTGGATGATGGCTAACTGTACACGGATGCATCATTTCAGGGATTGGAGCAATTTTGATATAGTTAAATGAGACGTATCCTAAGTTTATGGCAGTTGAGGAATTGCGAGATAAGCGGTCATATATATGACATGGACTTAACAGGTAGTATATGGTTTTGTAGAAGTATGGAGTAGGAATGCTCATGAAGTTTTGGCTAGCTACTGAGTAGCTACTATAGAGTGACTCGAACAATGACGGATGCAACAAGGGAGATTGGTCACTATAGTCTCCCAGTCACTTCTAGTTCTGTGCAATAGAGTGGATTTTGGACAGTAGATTCCTCTTGTGAGAAAATAATTCTTCATCTCCGAGGAGAATAGTGGGTTACAAAGTTGCATTCGAGATTGGTGGTTTATTTGGAGTGGATCCGAAAATAGGGAGTGATGAAACATTCTTCGTGGTGGAACGACATGCAGGAAATAGTGATGCTGGGTGTGCTAACAAATAAAGGTGGAATGTTAGTGACCAACGGGTTACATACCAAAATGGAAGTGGGAGCCAGTACGATGGACTATGTTGGGAGGTTATCTAGAATTCAGAAAGGATTTAATGCGATTTGGGGTAATCGGTGTACGATTAGCTAAGTCTGCTCATTTTCTACCGAGCTGTAAGATGGATTTCATTGGGTCGCTCGACAGAATTATACTGCAGGGGATTTTCAATTTTCTTTCGAGTATCCTTGAGTATCATTTCCGATAGTGATTCATGATTCACTTTACAATTCTGACAAAGTTTCCAACATGTCATGGATATAGAACTCCACTCTGGTACGAATGTTTACCTTTTTGATAGATGGTCAATGTTAAGGTGTTATTCAGACTTTAAAAGGTCTATTGAGAGTATATATGAGAGCTAAAAAATAATATTCAAGCTCAGTACCCCACTTAGTCACTTGAGGTGTGTGACTTTTCTCCAGATACTTGAGATGGTTGTTGTGGCATCTCGTACTCGTACATGAGTTGGAAATTTGAGGACCAAATTTTTATAAGTGGGGGAGAATGTAAGATATCGAAAAAAAGAATAAAATAACACTGGTTCAATTAGATATGTTCTTATAAAATATTTATGGATTTTTTTCTGGAATTTAGATCGACTTGATATGATCGATCATACAAAAAAGAATAAGTAGGCTTTATGAAGTCACTTTGGATTAATAAGGTTAATAATGGGTTTAAATCAAGGGTTGATTAAAATAACCCTAAGTATAGGTTTATTTCTATTTTGGTTTTCTTTATTTTTCCCCGCCGCCCAAATCCCCGTTCCTCTCTTTCTCACGCGCAGCGCGATTTCCTCCTCTTCACTACCGCCGATACCGATCCAGCTTGATCTTCGCCCCGAGCTCGTTGTCGCTGCCTCCTCGAGTCGCTTGCCTCACACGCCACTACACCACAACCCTTGTCGCCGCTGTCACATGGCCAGACTCCGTCACCTACCCACTCATCGTTGTTGGATCTGGTCACTGCTCCATCACCGTCGATCGTCTTTCCTCTTCTCAAAGGCCATTGCGCCCACCATCGTAGCCAGTCACACCAGCCACTGCGGTTAGTGCCTTCTCCTCCCTTCACTGTCATAAATTTGTGTTCCTCATCATCGCAAGCTATTTTCCCCTGCTCTGAGATCACGCGATTTCATCAGTTTTTTGCAGTGGCAATCTGTATGCCTACAGTCGGCAGTCAGATCTGAGGTTTCTGGCCAGATCACAATCATCTCTTAGTCGATGTTTCTACCGGTGATTTCATAGCAAGTTCAAAGGGAATCAAGGTAATCTTGACTTTATTGTGGCTAGTGATTTTGCAGTGATTTGCTCATATAATGTTCAAGGTTGCTACTGGTCACTTGGGTATCGTAGGTTATCCTTCAATCTTTAGGTGATGAGTAGAGTTGGGAGGTTTTGCTCCCAATTTGGTTATTGATTTGGAGTTGATACTTTGTGATTGGATTAAGAGGTTGATGTGATTTCAAGTGCTGGAGATGGGTTGTTGCCTTCGTTCATTTGAATTGTATAGATCAGTGTTTCCTACGGTGGAACAAGAAGCTGTGGAGTGAGTCTAAGCAAGGTGAGTTGGGTTTGGATAATTTATGAATGTATATCATTATCGTTGTGATTAAATTGATCTTGTGATGGATTTGTTGTTAATAGAAGATTAATTATTTGTGTGTGAAGTTGTTTCATTGAGGATTGATTAGGTCAAGTGTAAAGTTAGACCAACCTGCTAGATAAGATACTGATTGGAGAATGTTGAATTAGTTAGATATAAAGATCGATGTAGGATTCGATTCAATCATTCGATGTAAGATAGAACTTAGTTATGTTCTATATTTTCTTTTGCAGGACCTTGATTGGTGATAGATGCTTGTACGCATGGATAGCTAGCATGAGCTATTTAATAGGTGGGTAATATTCTATCTTGGTCAGGTAGTTGATTATTCTTAGTACATGAGTTTTCTATATGGTTGATATTGTACCTTGACTCCACTCATATTATTCTGTGCTTGATACTTAAGTCTTTGCACTTTGAGATATATTGTTATTGTTGTTGTATATCGTTCATCGTTGTTATAAATTACCAATGTTATGGTAGGTTGATCTTTAGATGTTTAACCATGGGTATGTAGCTGAGTCTGGTTGTTGATTTGACTCGTGTCATCAAGAACAATCATCCGAGGATGGGTGATATCCTTAATGTAGAGTTGGTTGTTGTAGCATCTTACCCTTCGTTGTATAACTATTACGGATCATATGTCTATACATGGTAGTGTGGGTTGTCGATGGTGTGTCGCTATGCACTGGAAGTCCTAGCATAGTCGATGGTTAGTTGTATATGACTCTCTGAGAGATAGAGAGTGTGTTGTGGATGTACGTATGTGTGGTTGTGCATTCATTCCATTTACATGCATGCTGGCGACTTAGTCTCCCTTGTGGTTGAGAGGGTCGTCAGTCATCCTGCTTTCACAGTTACTCGTGGTAGTAGTAACTGGTGTGATGGCAGTTCATTTGTTGTGTCGCACTCGACCACTATTGATAGTGGTAGTTGGAGTTGCGTGCAATTATCCTGGGTGTGTGGCACTCGATCACTCATGGATAGTGTCAGTCGGAGTGACCAGCAGCAAAGACCCCTATCATGTAGCTTTATAGCTCTTTAGTGTACCACTACTTATTCATACTGCCCACTTGGCCACTTGAGAGCAGTGGTTGTTGTTGAGCTAGAACAGTTGTCATATCGTGCCACCTAGGCCACACTGGGGTTGTGGTAGCGAGTGGGGTGCATAGGCATGACCATGCATTTGTATTGCCATGTGTGAGGGAGTTTGCATATATATACATATACATATATTTATGTGTATATATGTGTGTGAGTATGGGCAGTATATATAGATACAGTCTATATATATATATATATATATATGCTTGTTGTGATGTTGCATTTGTTTGAGTTATGCTTGCTGCATATGTTTGCACATCATTTTGCATATTCTATACTGTTGTATGTGGAGTACAGTGTATGAGTTGGATCAAACTGTTGTACGCATTTGATCAGCGTCATGTTGTGGTATAGGATGGACCAGGTTTGATTATGTACTTGTTTATATGTTGTTCATATAGAAGTGTGTTGATTACATATATAGTATTGCTCCTTTATGTTGTATGTGTTATAGTGTGGTATATGTGTTCAGAGTGTATGAGTTGTAACATTGTAAATCCTTTGGTATGTCAGTACCTTACATTACGTTATGTACGATTGATCAGTTGGTTTGGTATATGCACTGATTAGTATTATACTGATAGTTTCGTTGTTTCGTTTAAGACTGTATGTTCGTTGATCTCCCTAGGTATACCTGTTGATCTTCATTTGTATACCTGTTGCTCTATGTATGTTATTTGTTCATGCACTATCTTTTATATTACCATTGAGTTTTCTACTCACCACCACAGACCCTGGGTTTTCTTGTCACCCAGGTAACAGATAGAAGATTCTTTGGATGCTCGGATCACCGCCAGCTGATCCCATCTCACCTTTAGTATTTGGATTGAAATCCATATTGGTGTTGTATATTTTGGATTTTTATCCTATATTGTTTCCGTTGTTTGGTAATCGGTTTTGTTGTTATGTATTTGGTTTTGATCGTGTTTTCTTATTGTGTCAAAGTCGTACCGATATGCATGTATTTGAGTCTTTGTATTTTTATTATTGTTGGTGTATTCCGCTGTGACTTTGGTTATATACTTCTATATGTTGTGTGGTTGTGGCCGGAAGGCTTTGTATCAACAGGGAATTGTATTACGTACAAAGGGAGATGTTGTCCGATTTTCGGGCTCAGCATATTCTCGGGGCATGACAAAGCACATGCGTCTGAGCTCTCCAACTATGATACAACCTTTCTCCTACCCAGCTCAACAGTTTTTCGAGCGAGCACAGTGCTTTCCCGAGCACCACATTGTTCGGTCGCCCGCTTCTCATTGACTCCCGAGCACCAACAAGTCTTTTCGAGCTTTACAAGGCTCGACCGCTGCTCGGGCTCTCGGCTTCCCACTCGGCATTCGCTTCTCATCTTTCCTAAGCACTAGCAATGCTCAGGTTTTCAACTTCCCACTTGGCGCTCTACTTCTCACCATTCCCAAGCACCATCATTGCTTGGGCTCTCGGCTTCCCACTCAGCGCTCCACTTCTCATCGTTCCCAAGCACCAACAGTTCTTGGCTAGAACTCCCGAGCACCCTCTACGACGCTACACTCCTTGTGGTGCTCGGCAAAGGGGAGCTCAATTTCCTCACTCCTCTGTCGGATTCGGGAGGGTACTAAGCGATCCGTTGAATCCAAGTTAAGGGTGCTCGACCTCATCTCTACAGACAAGATAAGTCTTTGGATTTCTCTCCATAAATTTGTATATATAACATACAACTCATCATTCTTGACTTCATAATTTGATAGCTCATGTTGGTCTAGCAACTTTGGTCTTGCCTACTTTTCATACTTGGATGAATACGTGGAAAGTTCCTTGACTTCCACAATTAGATGCCGAGTACCTCTCAACCTCCGAAATCTCCCTCTCTTATACTAATGAACTGTTGTCGTTAGGCTAATCTTCCTGTGCTAGCGTGATATTTTCAGAGTGCAATCAACTTGCTCCATAGATTGTGTGCATCATTATATTTGTCAATTCTTCATGAAATATCATTATGCATAACATTAACTAAAATCTTAATTACCTTACTATATGCTTCATGTTTTTGAACTTGCTCCTTTATTCACTTATTTTCTTGAGAGGTCTTCTCTTTCTATCCATTAGGGATTCAAAGTTCTCTAATATGGAAAACTATTTTTTAATATTCATTGAATCTTCATTTTTGAATAGTGGCGGTACACGAATGTCAAAGTTTTAGCCATCTCCAAAAATTTTTATTCTAGTAGACTCTTTCCATCTCTAGGATTGTGCTCCATAGGCGATTATGCTCAAAGAACAACATGACTCTTATACTAATTGTTAGGATTGATGGATGCAGCTAGAGGAGGGGGATTAGATGATCATGAATTTTGCTATGTTCGTTTCTTTTACAAATTGAGTTAATGTCATGGAATAGATAAAGATAAACTCAAAACATAAAAAACAAGAAGCAAACTAATATAATGTGATTCATGGTTCTCCTAAGAACTACTATATGGCTAGTGTATGATTTGCAAGGTGGGTCAATCCTTTTCAGATATTTTCTAGAGGTAGAGAAACCTCTTATAATCTTGTTCTTATAAGTAACACATAAATATACAAGAAATATAGCGAATACAAGGAATGAATCAATAAATAATTGCAAGAATGAAGTTTACTTTTGATCACTTGCTACTTGTTGTTCTTTGCTCAAGGATGGCTTTAGAATGCAACAATATTCACCTAAATATTGCCAAGAACAACCATGTGAAAGTCTTCACAAAACCAACCTTTTGCATGAGTCTTTAAATCATTGCCCAATTGATTTCTTAATGCTTGTAAGTCGTCTCAGATAACTGTTATTACCACCTTATCATCCAACATATATTTTTGTAAGTTGACTCAATTCAAACAAATAGTGAGATGTTTATAATACTTGACTACTTAGTTGACTTAGTTACCATTTAATTGACTCAAATTGAAATAAAAATCTTTTGTTCGCAAGCAGAACATCTTCAATCAATTACCGACTTGACACGATTGGCCATATGAGTAAACTTAACTTCTATTTGATTGAATCTATTCATCATCATCAATCATCAATCATCAAATTGATGTATTTCGATCCGTTAGTAGATGTGCATCTGCATATGAATTCACAAATGAAAATGATGCAAACTATCTGACACATGATCTTGTCAAAGATCTTATAAGAAATATACGATAATAAAATGTAGCAGAAATGAAATGAAAGCGATAAACCCACACTTGAATCCAAAGACATGCTTCGTTTTCCTTTGTCAATAGAAGAATCTGAAGGACAGAATGAATCGACCATGAGGCATGGCCTTCCGTAGGTGCGAGAATGACAGTTTCGAAAGCTTGATTCGATGGGGAAAGTAGAGCAATTGTCTTAATAGCTCTCCTTTGAGATGGATTGTTAAACATATATATATATATATATATATATATATATATATATATATATATATATATATATATATATATATATATATATATATATATATATATAAACATGTTAACAATCCATCAATATCAATGGTGATGTGCTAAAAGATTCTACACATATGATTTCATATTCGATAATACAAATCCGTGATTAAAATATCAAATTCGATTACTTTAATCAAATTTATTTGTAATGTCAAAATTTATATATTATTAATTAACATGTCATCAAATTCTAAGATTACAATTCTCTTATAATCTCTCACAAGTCAAGATGTCTTGCTTGATTTTTTGTTTCATCTTCAAGAGAGCTTTGAGACTTCTTCTATTTTCCAAGAGGCCTTGCACTTCCTCTACTAAAAGGTCTTGCTGCCCCATCTTCCTCATCTATTAAGAGGTCTTGCTTCCATATTTGAGCATCTCGTCGACTCTTATTTGTCTTCTCAATAGAGTCAGCTCGGAGTATATAGAAGTCCTGGGCGAACCAATACAAATTGGACCCTCTTATAGAGAAAATTTTTTTTGATAAAATTAATTTGGGCCCCTTTGCCTATGAGATTTTAAGGAATATTTTTGGGGCCCTGGGGTGGCGCCCCATTTGCCCTGACCTAGGGCTGACCCTGCTTCTCAATATAGCAAGCCTCTCATACTTTTCCCTCCTGAATTTCTTGATTGTCAAATACTCGACTTAGATCAACCTTTCACTAGTACAATTTGCTTTCATCAAGTCCTCTATTTATCAAAATCTTACATTGCACATTTGATAGATTATTTAGGGTACAATTGCACCAACAATGTGATACTTTTTAAAGGAATTAACTTGAATAGTTTAAAATTTCTCATTTTATATTAAATAAAAATAGTCATTTGAACCTCTTGAACTTCTTTATCAGGCATTGTCTTGTTAGACTTTTCATTTGCTAACGTCATCTTGGACTTTTCTATTTGTCAAATACTCGACTTAGATCAACCTTGCACCGATGCAATTTGCTTTCATCGAGTCTTTTACTTATCAAATTCTTACTCTGCACATTTGATAGATTATCTAAGGTACAATTGCACCAACAATATGATACTTTTTAAAGGAATTAACTTAATTAGTTTAAATTTTCACATTTTACATTAAATAAAAAATAGTCATTTGAACCTCTTAAACTTCTTTATTAGGCATTGTCTTGTTAGACTTTTCATTTGCTAATGTCATCTTGACTTTTCTATTTGTCAAATACTCGACTTAGATCAATCTTGCACCGATACAATTTGCTTTCATCGAGTCCTTTACTTATCAAATTCTTACTCTGCACATTTAATAAATTATCTAAGGTACAATTGCACCAACAATATGATATTTTTTAAAGGAATTAACTTAAATAGCTTAAATTTTCACATTTTACATTAAATAAAAAATAGTCATTTGAACCTCCTGAACTTCTTTATCAGCTATTGTCTTGTTAGACTTTTCATTTGCTAACGTCATCTTGAACTTTTCTATTTGTCGAATACTTGACTTAGATCAACCTTGCACCGATACTATTTCCTTTCATCGAGTCCTCTACTTATCAAATTCTTACTCTGCACATTTGATAGATTATTATAATACAATTGCACCAATAGTATAATACTTTTTAAAGGAATTAACTTAAATAGTTTAAATTTTTCACATTTTACATTAAATAGAAAATAGTCATTTGAACCTCTTGAATTTCTTTATCCGACATTGTCTTGATAGACTTTTCATTTGTCAACGTCATTTTGGACTTTTCTATTTGCCAAATACTTGACTTAGATCACTTTGATCAACCTTGCAACAATACTATTTGCATTCATCGAGTCCTCTGCTTATCAAATTCTTACTCTGTACATTTGATAGATTATTTTGGATACAATTGCACCAATAATATGATACTTTTTTAAAGGAATTAACTTAAATAGTTTAATTTTTCACATTTTTCATTAAATAAAAAATAGTCAAAAGAGTAAACATGCTAAAGGCATGAAGCATGGGATGTTATTTTAACTAACTAATGACAATAATTAAGTCTTTGTTCTGTTAAATCAAGTCAGTTATATGGATCCTATTAAGTGAATGCCCCTTTGACTAAAAAGAACTCTTTGTTTTTTGATTAAATTATGAAAATTAACTTTTTAATATGTATAGATTATATTTCGAATTTGCTGGATAAGAAAAATCTTCTACCTATTCTAAAAAATAATTTAATAAAAAAATCAAATTGATTTTTAATAGATTTAATAAAAAACTTACTTTTTTTTTAAAAAAACTTTTTTAAATTGATTTTTAAACTTTTTAAAATAAAAACTTAATTTAATAAAAAATTAATATTTTTTTATTTAATAGAACAATCAATTTAATTAAAGGGCCAAATTCTCTTAAAAAAAGAATTTATTATATACAATTTTACTTGGCATTGCAAGAGAATATATATAAGATTTGAATCTAGGACTTTGATGTAGATATAACTCAGCCTATAGGACCCATAAGGAAGTGAAGAGATAGAACAATTAGAAGTAGAGTGAATTGGAAATGGAACGACTCGAGAAGTTGGGAAAAGGAGCGAGTCAGAAGCAGAACAACTCCGAAGCTGAGAAGAGGAGCGAGTTGGGCCCGGAACAACTCTGAAGCCAAGAAACGGAGTGAGTCAGAGCGGAGTGACTCAGGAAATTGAAAAAAGGAGTGAGTCGGGAGCCGAGGAGAGGGAAAAATCAAGAGTGAGGCGATTCGGAAAGTTGGGAAGAGGAGTAAATTGAGAGTAGAGCGACTCGAGGGAATCGAGAATAAGAGTAATTCGAGTAGCCGAGGATCACAGAAAAGATTTCTTTCCATCAGTTGTTGCGGCTAATCCCCTAATGATGACTCTTGGATACCTAACGTGGCAGGTGAAGATTCCTTGCAGAGGTTGTCTTATAATAACTTAACAAAGAATGTTACTAGCAGATAACTGGAATGGGCAAAGAACCTCGGAGATACTATTAAAAGGCAAGTCGAGGTAAAGAAAAGCTATGCCACTTTTTTGCAGCAAAATACTTGTTGATGCGGTTACGCAGATTGTTTACCTCCTTGAGAAGAAGACGATGTCACGGAGGCTTAGGGTTCTCTTTGACCGCAACAGTAAAAGATTGATAAATGGTGAAATAAATCACATAGAATAATAACACAGGATTTAAGGTGGTTTGGAATTTTAATTCCTATCCCACGAAGTGAGCTCTAGAGTAAGCTACAATGCCCAAAACACCTTCACTATGAAATCTCTCCTTCTTGGAAGTAGTTCCAGAGGTGGAGAAACCCCCTTACAAGTTTGACTGTGTACAATGTAAAGAAATTAATACAGTGGCTCCCCTCTTCTCCTTTCTTCTTCTGATTCTTCAATCTCACCTCCCTCCTTCTCCCGAAGCTCCTCCCTCCCTGGATGATTCGAGTGGAGTTGAATTGGCCAGGACTCAAATCCCCTTTTTTCTCCTTCTTCTTTCCCTTTTTATCCTCATTTTCGGCAACTCGTCATGATGTAACCAACCATCCCCATCATCGTCCACCTGGCCAGGCCCCTCCCCTTTCGGAATAATTCTATTAAGAGGATAAGAAATGGAGACTCGTGGGAATATTATGTGGAGTCCTAGTTTGGTACACCATATCATAAACTCTCATAAATTAATGTACCCAGAAATGTTATGCCCCTCATCTTTACCCTCTCTTTTCTCCTTAAAGGACTTTATTTTCCTCTAGCCGTCTCTGTTGGAGGATCGTGGCCCGGGTAGAAGGGGGTTGAATAGCCCAATTATGTGCTTGAAGGAAATCGATCGTTGGTCTACAATACTCGTTAATATACGCAGCGGAAATAATAGATACAAATATGAAATGAAGATGAATACAAGCACACACAATAAACACGCGATATACGTGGTTCGAAACCTTAGGGTTCCTACTCCACGGGGTGAGCTCAACGAGCTCGAATGATGCACACACCACTACTCAAACTCCTTCTCGACAATAAGTCAAATGTGGAGAAACCTCATACAAGCAATTACAAAACGTAATACAAAAGTACAAGCAAAATACAAAGACAATATGAAATACAAGTAAAGAAAAATTTTACAACACTTTACTTTGATCACTTACTTGTTTCTTGCTTTGGTTTGCTCTTGAAGGTCTGGAATGCAGCAGCAATTCCCCTCCAAAATCTCTCCAAAAATCGCTGTGGAAATCCTCTCCAAGCTCCTCCTTTATGCTTATCTCGGGCAGATTCCACTCCTAGTAGTCGACTATCATAAGGCCCCAGTCGACTGCTCCTGTAACTGTTGTGAGACAATGACCTAATCCACATCGACATCCAAGCCAATAGATACACTGGCAATCGACTGCCCATTACCATCAGTCAACTGCCAACCTCGTAGCCAACTGATCAGTCGACTATCGAGCGTTGTGTGCTTGTGACCAATACTAGCAGTCGACTGCCCTCTGTTGCGTATCTTATACGATAAATAAGAAAAATTGCAGCGGAAACAGGATCCCTCGAGCAATCCATGCGAAAGAAAACTCATACTAAAGAATAGATCTATAAAGCCCTATCCTATAGGGTATACCTTTGATGCATGCCCTTTGTTTATTGCGCTTGTCCACGGTCCGTCGGATCTCTTGCACGTTCAAGTGTACGTGCCTCTATGGTATCCACACGAACACTCTTTGAAGAAAGGTTGTACTAGCAACACCACAAAAAATGCTAAGCCAAGAGAAGATTTCGGCCAAGGGAAGAAGAGGGGAAAAACAAAGGCAATTTTCAACCAAACACATCATGATCCAAGACACCCTTTTTATATTTATCCCATGAATATGAAAGGTTTCATCCAACCCTTGGTTTTCCCTCTTCAATGCATGATTAATCCACATTAATCATGCATGAAAAGAGGTTTCATCCAACTCTTGATTTTTCCTCTTCAATGCATGATTAATCCACATTAATCATGCATGATGAATTATACCATCCAAATTGATTTGAGTCCAACTCAAGTCAAATCAATTTGAGTCCATTCATCCAACTTTTGATTTTCCCTCTTCAATGCATGATTAATCCACATTAATCATGCATGATGAATTTATTCCATCCAAATTGATTTGAGTCCAACTCAAATTCGGTCATTTAATTTGAGTCTAACTAAAATACAATCCTTTCAATGAATCCAATTCAATGTCTAATGGTTCATTTAGTCAAACTAAAATGAATGTCATCTCCAAAACAACATGTTATTTGTGTGTGACCCTATAGGTTTTCGTAACGTTGGCAAAATTTCTAAACCACTTTAGACACATAAGCAATGAGCGACATCTAGCAATGCATCATTGCTACTCAAGTTACAAAAATGTCAAGATTCGACAAAACCTTTCTGTGACTATTATCTTGTATAATGGTGTCCTTCTATCCTTGATATCTTAGATCAATCAATGAGGCATAGACCATGTCATCCCCTTATCGATCTTTATGTTTTTGATCCCCAAGTAGACTCACTCAAACAAATGAGCTCAATATCTCATATTGACTCATTTGAGCATGACCATGCATTTCGTGATCATACTCTATCAAGAGGCCAAAGATATCACTCCCGTTATATGGGAGGGATAGATCCCATCAGCATTACTCACATTCCTCCGCATAATTTGTTGCATACTCAGTGATCGCCTTTATAGTCCACCCTGTTACGGGTGACATTTGACGATACCAAAGTACATGGCTCCATATGTAGGGAACCGTAGTGATTTCAGGTCTAAGGACTATTCATACTAATAGTCACATGAGAAAGTTTATGACACTTCATATAACGATTCATGAAACTTTCTCATGGTGGGTCAATTCAGTACATATATTCTCCAATATATATACCCATGTGTCAATGTGATATCACATATCCATGACTTGTGAGATCAAGTCATCCATTGACCTACAGGTTAGTCTCAATGAATTAATATATCCCTTTGTCTATTAATACAATACTTGACTAGGAATGTTTAAGAATAGTATTCTCTACAACTTCAAATAATCAATTCTACCAATTGATATACTGTAGATTAGAACTTACTTTTCAAGGGCATTATTATATTTATTTGGCTGACACACGCATAAAGTAAATATAATAATCAATCTTTGTCCATTATTAATGAAATATGATACATATGATTCCTAATCAATCATCTCATGATTGACACTAAGGGCTGACACTAACAATCTCCCACTAACACTAGTGTCAATCACTATAATCTCTAAGACCCAGTGACCTAATGTGACCATAATGCTTTCTCTGTGCCAAAGCCTTGGTCAAGGGATCTGCAATGTTAGCATTAATACTTACTCTGCATATCCGCACATCTCCTCTATCGATGATCTCTCGAATGAGGTGATACCGTCGTAGTATATGTTTGGAACACTGGTGAGAACGAGGTTCCTTAGCTTGTGTTATAGCCCCGTTGTTATCACAATAAAGCTTTATAGGGCTCGCGATGCTAGGAACTACACTAAGCTCAGAAATAAATTTCCTAATCCAAACACTTCCTTGCGCATCGAAGCAATATACTCTACTGTAGTAGAATCCGCGACTGTGTCTTGCTTTAAACTCTTCCAGCTCATAGCACTACCATTTGAAAAAAAGATATACCTTGACTGCGATCTGTAATCATCCTTATCCGTTTGGAAGCTAGCATCGCTGTAACCGTTTACAACGAGCTCCTCATTGCCTCCAAATATCAAGAAATATTCTTTAGTTCTTCTCAAGTACTTAAGAATATTCTTGATGGTTATCCAGTGATCGTCACTTAGATTTGATTGGTACCTACTCGTCATACTTAAAGCATACGAGACATTAGGACGAGTGCATAGCATGACGTACATAATATACCCTATAGCAAATACATAAGAGATCTGATCCATGCGTTCCCTTTCTTCCTTAGAAGAAGTGCATTGAGCCTTCGAAAGGCTCACACCATGTGACATTGACAGAAATCCCTTCTTGGAGTTTTGCATGGCAAAACATTTAAGCACCTTGTCAATGTATGCACTCTGACTTAGGCCAAGCAATCTCTTAGATCTATCTCTATAGATCTTAATGCCTAAAATGTAGGCTGTTTCACCTAAGTCTTTCATTGAGAAATAATACCCAAGCCAAGTCTTTACAGACTGCAGCGTAGGGATGTCGTTTCCCATGAGAAGTATGTCATCAATATACAAGATAAGAAAGATAACTATGCTCCCACTAAACCTCTTGTAGACACAGAGTTCATCTTCATTCTTGATGAAACCAAACTGTTTGATCGCATCATCAATCAAGATTTCAGCTTTCTAGATGCTTGCTTTAAACCATAAATGGACCTTTACAGCTTGCATACCTTACCAGCATGCTTTGGATCTATAAAACTCTCAGGTTGTGTCATGTACACATCCTCAAGGAGGTTTCCATTCAGAAACTCCATTTTGATATCCATTTGCCAGATCTCATAATCGTGGTAAGCTGCAATAGCAAGCATGATCCGAATGGACTTAAGCATCGCAACTGGTGAAAAATTTTCATCATAGTCAATACCATGAATCTATTTGAAACCTTTAGCTACCAATCACCCTTTATAGGTATGCATAAGACCATCAATGTCAGTCTTTCTCTCAAAGACCCACTTACACCCAATGGGTTTGACCCCTTCAGGTGGATCAACCAAAGTCCATACTTAGTTAGTGTACATGGATTCCATTTCAGATCTCATGGCCTCTAGTCATTTCTCAGAATCTGGGCTCATCACAGCTTCCTGATAGGATGTAGGCTCGTTCAACTCAACAAGCATAACGTCATCATTATCAGACAAGAGAAATGAATATCTCTCAGGCTGACAACGTATCCTATCAGACCTGCGAAGAGGTTGGTCTACTTGAACAAGTTGTTGCTCCACAACTTCTTGTGCAACAATCTCATCATCCACAACACTTTGTGGTGCCTATTCAATTTTCATCTCAGTGCTATCTTGATCTTGAATTTCTTCAAGATGTATTTTGCTCCCACTAGTTCTTCTAGAGATGAACTCTCTTTTTAGAAATACTCCATTTCTAGTGACAAACACTTTACCTTGCATGAGATTGTAGAAGTAATATCCTTTCCTTGTCTTAGGATATCCTACAAAGTAGCACTTGTCTGATTTGGGACCTAGTTTATCGGAGACTTGACGTCGAACATAAGCCTCACATCCCCAAATCTTCATAAAAGACATCTTGGGACTCTTTCCAGTCCATATCTCATATGGTGTCTTTATGACTGCCTTAGATGGGACGTGGTTAAGTGTGAAAGCAGCCATCTCTAAAGCGTATCACTAGAAGAAAGAAGGAATATTTGTGTGACTCATCATTGATCATATCATATCTAATAATGTATGATTTCTCCTTTCTGATACACCATTCTACTGTGGTGTTCCAGGTGGAGTGAGTTGAGATCTAATCCCAAATTCAATGAGATAGTCACGAAAAGCTTGGCTAAGGTATTCCCCACCTCGATCTGATCGAAGCACTTTTATGCTCTTACCAAGTTGGTTTTGTACTTCATTCTTGAACTCTTTGAACTTTTATAATGACTCAGATTTGTGTCTCATAAGATACACATATCCATATCTACTGAAATCATCAGTAAAAGTAATAAAGTACTGATAACTTCCTCTAGCTGCTACATTAAAAGGTCCACATACATCAGTATGTATGAGTTCTAACAAATTAGTAACTCATTCGCCATGTCTACTAAATGGAGTTTTGGTCATCTTGCCTCGAAGACAAGATTCGCATGTCTCATATGATTCAAAATCAAATGAGTCCAGTAATCTATCCTTATGGAGCTAGGATATGCGACTCTCATTTATGTGACTCAAGCGACAATGTCAGAGATATGTTTAGTTCAAATCATTAGATTTGAACCGTTTGGTATTTATGTTATAGATTGGGGTTTCAAGATCTAGAAGATAGAGACCATTCACAAGGTGTGCACTACAAAAATTCATATCATGTAAATAAATGGAACAACACTTGTCCTTTATTACAAATGAGAAACCTTTCTTGTCTAAACAAGAAACGGAGATAATATTTTTTGTCAAGGCATGCACATAACAACAGTCCTCTAGTTCTAAGATAAGCCCAGTGGGCAAAGATAAGGAATATGTCCCTACAACGATGGCAGCAACTTTTGCTCTATTGCCTACTCGTAGGTTCACTTCGCCCTTTGTCAATGATCTAGTCTTTCGAAGGACCTGCACATTGGTACAAATGTGAGAAGCACAGCCGGTATCTAATACCCAAGAAGACGAGATAGATAAATTGACTTCTATAACATATATACCTGAGACAGAAGTCTCACTTCTCTTCTTTTTCACCTCTTCCAGGTATAGCTTGCAGTTTCTCTTTCAATGCCCGGTCTCACCGCAGTGGAAGCATTCCCCTTCCTTAGACACCCCTCCTTTGAGTTTCAATGCATTTGTCTTTCCTTTGCCTTTGGCTTGGGTCTTACCCTTACCTTTAGGCTTCTGCTTGCCTTTGCCTTTGTTCACAATCAAAATGGTACCAGACTTTCCCTTCTTAAAATTGAGTTCAACAGTTCGTAACATGCTCAGCAACTCAGGTAAAGGCTTGTCAATTTCATTCATATTGTAGTTCATGACAAATTGACTGTAGCCTTCTGGCAGTGACTGTAGAACAAGATCAGTGGTCAGCTCTTGACCCAATGGAAATCTCAATCTCTGTGGGTTCTCAACGTACCCAATCATTTTGAGTACATGAGTGCCTACGAGAGTTTCTTCTTGCATTTTGCATTGAAATAAGGCCTTTGATACTTCGTATCTCTCGTGCCTTACTTGTCCCTGATATAGTTGTTTCAAATGCTCAACATACCATAGGCATCCATGTTCTCATGTTGCTACTGAAGCTCAGAGGTCATGGTGGCAAGCATAAGGCATGACACATCTAATGTGTCATCTTGATGCTTCTTATAAGCATCCTTGTCAGCACGAGTGGCCATAGGGGCGGGTGGTTCAGGAGTGGACTGCTCTAGGACGTATAGCTTTCATTCTTGCTTGAGGACTATCCTCAAGTTCCTGTACCAGTCCAGGAAATTAGCTCCAGTGAGCTTGTCCTTATCAAGGATAGATCGCAGAGAGAGTGTGTTTGATGTATTTGACGACATGATGATCTACAATACAGAAATGCATAGATGTATCATATTTCAATCATTTAATTAGGCCTTTAATTAAATGATTCTCCCACTGGTCACAAAGTGGGATAAAATCCATATTATACCGCATCTTGAGTTAGCTTTGGCTAATCGCCCAAGACACGTATAAGTTAGGTAGGTAACTTGTATCAATTACATCTAATGTAACTCTTGTATATTATGGACAACATTTGTTCATAGTGCTCATTGCATGATATATCCTTCTAAATTACCACTCATCTCGAGTTAGCTTTGGCTAATCGCCTAAGATTTGTATAATGTAGGTAGATGTCTCGTATGAGCTATGCCTCTAAGTTCATCAATCTAATTGAGAGAGCTTAGTTAAGTCAAACCCAAGGTTTAATAGGCGGACATCACAATTGTTCTGTTGTAATTTACCGAGGTAAATCGAGTCACTTTGTTTTGGTAAACGTACTACGATTGAACAAGGTAATAATAAGTATTAAACTTTGGTAGGCATATAATAAGTGACCTTAATTTTTATGACAACTCTAACTACGCATGCATCACATACAAGCATCACATACAAACATCACATGCATCACATATAACTATAGCATATATCAACATATAAGCTTAAATGTGAAATGGTTATGGCCCAAATCTATGATCTCCTCAAGCCAATGAGAAGAGCGATGGGTCAACTTAGGGATTGCATCTCCTCCAACCGCATCCTTTGGTTGTTTTGTGTCGTTGTCATCCTTTTTGTAACTTCATCCTCCAATGGACTTTCCACTCATCATTTTGTACATTACAAAATAAGAATACTCAAGTTACATTTGAGTCTAGATGTATTTTACAATTAGAAAAATAGAGAGGGAGGCATGACTCACAGATCGTATTATGAATTACAACATGCACTCACAACACAACCACAATCACATCGGGGTTAACGGGTCATAACTATGCACCATGACATACATCATTCACAATGATCTATGACATAAAGATTTTATTATGATGCTAAACACGACTTATAAGTTGCTACGACACGGCGGTCCCGCTAGTGAACCCGGGACCCTTTCTTGCCACTGTTCATAGCAATTTTGGATGATATATCCGAACGACAAACATGTTGCTCGATCAACAAATATGACATGCATATCTTGTTACACAAAATCACCCAAACAATCATGCATGCAACATAATAAACTTCTTATACAAGATTTTATATCACATATAAAATGACCTATGACAATATTTATGTATGATCTTTCGCAAGTGACTCTGATACCATTGTTGGGTATCCTATATGATAAATAAGAAAAATCGCAGCGGAAAAAGGATCCCTCGAGCGATCCATGCGAAAGAAAACTCATACTAAAGAATAGATCTATAAAGTCCTATCCTATATGGTATACCTTTGATGCGTGCCCTTTGTTTATCCTGCTTGTCCACGGTCCGTCGGATCTCTTGCACGTTCAAGTGTACGCGCCTCTATGGTATCCACATGAACACTCTTTGGAGAAAGGTTGTGCTAGCAACACCACAAAAAATGCTAGGCCAAGAGAAGATTTCGGCCAAGGGAAGAAGAGGGGAAAAACAAAGGCAATTTTCAACCAAACACATCATGATCCAAGGCCCCCTTTTTATATTCATCCCATGAATATGAAAGGTTTCATCCAACCCTTGATTTTCCCTCTTCAATGCATGATTAATCCACATTAATCATACATGAAAAGAGGTTTCATCCAACTCTTGGTTTTCCCTTTTCAATGCATGATTAATCCACATTAATCATGCATGATGAATTATACCATCCAAATTGATCTGAGTCCAACTCAAGTCAAATCAATTTGAGTCCATTCATCCAACTTTTGATTTTCCCTCTTCAATGCATGATTAATCCACATTAATCATGCATGATAAATTTATTCCATCCAAATTGATTTGAGTCCAACTCAAGTCAAATCAATTTGAGTCCAACTCAAATTCGGCCATTTAATTTGAGTCTAACTCAAATCCAATCCTTTCAATGAATCCAATTCAATGCCTAATGGTTCATTTAGTCAAACTAAAATGAATGTCATCTCCAAAACAACATGTTCTTTGTGTGTGACCCTATAAGTTTTCGTAACATTGGCAATGTTTCTAAACCACTTTAGACACATAAGCAATGAGCGACATCTAACAATGCATCATTGCTACCCAAGTTACGAAAATGTCAAGATCCGACAAAACCTTTCTGTGACTATTATCTTGAATGACGGTGTCCTTCTATCTTTGATATCTTAGATCGATCAATGAGGCATAGACCGTGTCATTTCCTTATTGATCTTTATGTTTCTTGATCCCCAAGTAGACTCACTAAAACAAATGAGTTCAATATCTCATATTGACTCATTTGAGTTTGGTCATGCATTTCGTGGTCATACTCTATCAAGAGGTCAAAGATATCACTCCCGTCATATAGGAGGGATAGATCTAATCTAAATCACTTACATCCCTCCGCATAATTTATTACATACCCAGTGATCGCCTTTATAGTCCACCCTGTTACGGGTGACATTTGACGATACCAAAGTACATAGCTCCATATGTAGGGAACCATAGTGATTTCAGGTCTAAGGACTATTCATACTAATAGTCACATAAGAAAGTTTATGATACTTCATATAACGATCCATGAAACTTTCTCATGGCGGATCAATTCAGTACATATATTCTCTAATATATATACTCATGTGTCAATGTGATATCACATATCCATGACTTGTGAGATCAAGTCATCCATTGATCTACAGGCTAGTCTCAATGTATTAATATATCCCTTTGTCTATTAATACAATACTTGACTAGGAATGTTTAAGAATCGTGTTCTCTACAGCTTCTCATAATCAATTCTATCAATTGATATACTGTAGATTAGAACCTACTATTCAAGGGTATTATTATATTTATTTGGCTGGCACACGCATAAAGTAAATATAATAATCAATCTTTGCCTATTATTAATGAAATATGATACATATAATCTCTAATCAATCATCTCATGATTGTCATTAAGGGCTGACACTAACACCCTCCACGGCAGTCGACTGCCCAAGTAAGTGTCCTCCTTCTCTTCACACCTATGGCTTCGAAAAACCCTAACTTGACCCCCTGGTATGAAGAGACTGTCACCTGCCTGAATAACCAACATTATTTCTTTCATAAGAAGGACCAATACATAGACCCTTCGGTGAACTGTTGCTTTGCTGCGATTTCTTTTCGGCCACACCGTCCTCCTCCTGGCTATCACTACTTTTTCTCTGACCAACTACTAAATGACCTACGTTTGCCCATGCCTTCTATTTACTTTGCCATATTAGATTTCTATAAGCTACCCATCAACCAATTAGCCCCTAATGCTTTCCGCATACTAACAGGGGTTGTAATAGTTTTTAGGCACTTAGAGCTCACTTTGTCCCCTATACTGTTCCACTGTCTCTTCCAACTAAAGTCTTCCAAAGAAGGTGTTTCCTATTTTGCTAGTCGTCAGGATTGCCAATTCTTGGTCAATATACCTTCCTCCCACAAAGGTTAGAATGACCTATACTTCTTCGCTCAACTTCCAGACCCCCTTCCACACTTCGAAAGCTGGAAAACCACCCTCCCAGATCTACCCCCTTTCCAAGAGTGTAGGACTCAATGCCCTTTCATGGAGGTCCACCAAGTGTTAAGGGAGTGCTATTATAATTCTTATCGTCTGTTGAACCCCCCCCCCCTCTCCTTTTGAGCCACTATGGGCTATCTCCTTTTCCCTTGGTCGATCCGGGCGTCATAGTTAGGATGCTGCTCTCAATATGATATAATACTTCTTATTGTTATCGTCTCTTATCTTCAACGATTTGCATTGCAGACGACTTGATGCATAGAGCTAGAATTAGCGGGGAGGGGATTGTCACTGCCAAGAAGAAGAAGAAAACCTCAAAGAAACGGGTTAGGGGAGAGTCCCTGGTCTTTTCCTCTTCCCCTCGCAAAGAACTCCGCCCCCACAAGAGAAGCGTTCCTAGTTCATCCACTCTTCCAGCATCCTCCTCTTCTCATTCTTCTCCTCCTCCTCTCAAACAGAACAGATGTCGCAATCTCCTCATTGTTGATCGTACAAGGGAGGATACCCATCCTTTAATTCCTCCCCCATCTCCTCAGGAAGGACTTTCTCCTTCGCTTTCCATCCCTTCATCTTCTTCCCTCCTAGGTAGAGGAAATTATTACCCTATATTTTCTCCTCCTCTGCCTGTTCATACAGAGCTACCTCCTTCTTCTCCTCCTATCCTCAATTTTGATCCTTCTGCCCCCATTGTACCTATAGAAGAGCCTTCTCTTATTGGAGGAGACATTCTCCCTTTAAATCCTCCTACCATTTCTATAGGATCTTCTTTTAGAATCCATAGTATAGAAGAGGTAAAAATTTTTACCCAATCCCGCGTGCAGGGCCTTTACGAGAGTCTGCATAAACACTTGACAAAGGTATATTCTCACTCTCCTTATACTTAAGATATCTTGGTACTTGTTTCCATAACACCTTTTCTTCCCTTTCATGTGGTTATGGATTATAATGAGGCTATGCAAAACCTAGTGAATTATCAATCCACAATGGTTGCGCACCACACGGCTTCCCAATCCCAGCAAAAAAAATTAGCCCAATAATTGGCAGAAGGTAAGCAAAGGGAAGCGATTCTAACCACTAACTGCGAAGACTTGATAACCCAGCTAGCAGTGGCTAGGAGTGAGAAGGAAGAGCTCCTCAAGAAAAACAATGACCTTAATTATCAGTTATTCCTGCAGTCTGATCAGATTCAACATGTCGACCTCCTAAACCAGGAATTGGCGGAACATAAAGCCCAACTTAAAGAAGCAGAGACTAGGGTATCTCAATCTTCGATTGCCCTCCTACAGGCTCAAACGAAGAACCAAGCACTGGAAGCTTCCTTAGCATCCTGTCGAACACAAAATAGAGAGCTTCTCCTCTACAGTCACTACCTTTCTTGGAATGTTGATAGCAATTTCTGGACATTTGCAGGAATTGCAGAAAGAGCAATCTGAAATTGTGACCTCCTTGTGTTAGGACCTATGCGCCCGCTAGAGGGGGGGGTGAATAGCGTTTCGTCGTCGGATGATAGAATTGATCGCGTGCTTGTCTACAACACGTTAGTACACAACATAATATACAAAAATAAAATAGACAAACACACAATACACATAAATACACAAGACAATCGATATAACGTGGTTCAGAATCGTAGGGTTCCTAATCCACAGATTGGGTTCAAAAGAGCCCTAGCGATGCAAACACATACCACTACTCAAATACTCCTTCTCGACAACAAGTCGGAGGTGGAGAAACCTTGTACAAAGATTACAAAAGTAATACAAGAAGTAATAAAGAAAATACAAAATGAATACAACAATCTATGCAAAGAAAACTTTACAAATGCTCTTTTGAATGTTTGCTTGTTGATTGCTTGAACTGTGCTTGAAGACCCTGATTTGCACCAGCAAATCGTTGCAAAAATGCCCAAGAAATCGCTGCTAAAACCTCCCCTTCTAGCTGCCTTTATAACCTGCACTCGAGCTATTTTGCGCTACCGATACGATCGCTAACACCTGTTGTGAGACAACGATTCGATCCACGCTGAAAAAACTCCAACGGATCACTTGGCAATCGACTGCTAATATCATCAGTCGACTGACAATGCCCATAGCTGACTTTTCGATCGGCTACCGAGCATTTTGTGCTCGCCAGTTGACTGCTCCAATGAGCAGTCGATGACCAAGGCTTTTTCGGCCCTAAACCATAGTCGAGCACTAGTCGACTCACAACAATCGAACTGGTCATAATCCCAATCGACTGCTGAGGGTCGACTTGATTGCCAAGTGTCAAACACTTGACCATCCGATCGGTATAAATCCCTGGTCAACTGATAACCTCAAACATGATATTTAACCCCAAGTATAGTGCCTCCATACTTGCTAGACTACCCTTAGCCTAGACCTAAGCCTTCTAGCCACCTTCGTCAACCTCGCGCCTATCAGATCCCTCCAAGTCATCCATGACTCGTTCATCCATACGCTAGGTTTCATGTGCTTCCATCGGCTATTGTCATGCTAACGGTGTCTACACTGCCAAGGCACATTTGGCTTACACTGTCAAGACTCACGCTTGGACTTTATGTCGTCAACCATTGGACTTATGTCGCTAAGACTCCACCCTTGGACTTTACGCTACCAATATCACCCCTTGGACTTTTCAAATGTCAAGTACCCATGACTTGGACTTTCACCGCCAAGACTACATCCTTGGATTTATGTGGTCAAGACTACACCCTTATACTTTCCATGTCAACCCAATGTTGGACTTTCCAAATGCCAAGACTCAAGCTTTGGACTTTCCCTTGCCAAGACCCATGCATGGACTTTCTATGCCAAGTACTCAAAACTTGGACTTTCCCATTGCCAAGTGTCCCATTTGGACTTCTCCATCATATGGTCAACTTCAAGTCAACCATATAGTCAAACAATAGTCAAATCACCATCAAACAGTCAATTATGACCTGGGTCGATTGCACCAACAATCTCCCCAATATATTGTCAAACATAATGTCAAACATCAAAACACTACTCGAGTCAAACTCGAGTCCGGTCAATCATGACCTAAGTCGATTGCACCAACAATCTCCCCCTTTTTATGTTTGACAAAAACCAAGCACCTTTGAGTTAGGCCTAAACCCTAACTCAAATCTCCTTACCAATTGTCCCAAATTGATAATCTCGTTCATTCTCCCTCTTTTTTACATACATCAAAAAAGTTCTCTCCAAGGAGGTCAATGTCTCATATCCCAATGAGATCTTACAATCTCCCCCTTGGTCTAAAAACACCTAGGATGTCTTCACTCTTCCTAGTGATAAGTCTCATATCACTCAAGAGAGGCAATCCTACAAACTCTCTCAATTTCCAAATTGGGCATTTCACATTCTCATTTCTCTCCTTCATGAGGAATAACACATCCATCATCCCATGATGGATACCTCCCCCTAAAAGGTTTGCTCTCCCTTGACCATTGCACCAACAATGTCCTTGGAGAGTCCCTAAGCCTATAAGAACACTAAACCATCAAAATTAAGGTTAAAAGTTCAAACTTGAACTTTCACTCACCTTAAATTGATACACACCCTAAACAACTCTCCTAATCCATATCCAATGATTTTTCACCCTTTCTAATGCTTTTCAAAGCATATCCTAGGGTTATGAGTGGTTAGGGAATCTTACCATAGCTGAAATTGGGCTAAACAAACATTATTTACCCGAAATCAGACCTAGCAGTCGACTCTTGATAGTTACCAGTCAACTACCATCGATGCCAATCGACTGCCAACAATAGCAGTCGACTGATAACTACAAGATGCAGTTTTCAGATTCAGAATTTGAATTTTGAAAATACATAAGTAAATATACATAATTTGAAAATTAGTGAAATTTCATACATACATTACTTATACCAAGTACAATGGTGAAAAATATTTGAAAAATAATTTACCCATAAAATAGTGAGTTTGACACAAAGTTCAAAAGTGAAGAAAAACTTCAATGTTTTGAGCCCTCTTTGTATCAACATCATCAATGGTGACTTCTATCAAAAGATAGATTGTGCCAAGGTTTTCAAAATAATTTTCAAATTGTTTTAAAATCTTATATCAGATCATGTTCTTTAAGCTCAATGTACATGGCTTGAACTTAAGCTTTCCCAATGATCCATACATGATATAGATAAGTTTTAGTTCATCTAGATGCAAAAACTATGCACCTTGAACTCAACTCATATCCTAGCATCTCACATGTATCTAGGGTGTATCAATACGCATACATGTCAATGTAATGTGAGATGTGAGTTTTGTTCATCCTAATCTAGGGTTTCATGTATTTTTCTAAGACAACACTACTTGATTCCCTTATACATGGGACTTCAAGTCATGTCATAGTCCTTAACTCAATTTTATTAATGCATGAAATGATCATGATATAAATGATAGCATAAATAAGCATGACCAATGATCATGATGTCATGACATATGATTAAATCTAAAATATACATGACATAAAAATAATCCTAAGCATGCTCATGACATATTATATGATAAAAATAAATATGATGTCATGACTTATTATATGGCAATCAAAGCATGACAAATAAAATATAAGGCATAGAAATACCTAAACTTTAATGTTAGTTGTCATTTGTTATCATTAAATTCATTTTGTCATATTACCATTTATCTCCCAAGTGTACCAAAAATCCAAAATAACATACTATGACCTCTAACCCTAATTGTGCCAATTTGATTGATTTTTCAACTTCCATAAATTATATTGGCACATCCTAAAAGCCTTTAGGATATAAAAATCATCCTTATTTCTAAAGTACCTCATTACCTTGGAAATGACCTAAAGTGTCACCTTCGCCATGGTTAGGTTAACTACCTATCCATTCAAGGTTGGCAGATCTAAACCTATTTAGCGTGAATCGATCACACTCCTAAGAACCTAATACCTATTGGAGCTCCTTGGGTTTACTAGGTATTCGCTAGAGATAACTTTCCTAGATACCCTCCTAGGCTTAGAAGCCTTGGTCATTTGGCTCTTGTCTAGGTTAGCTCTAAGGGTAACTCCCCTTATAGCCTTCTTAGTGGCTTCCCTAGGTTTTCTTGAAACCCTAGCCACTAGGCATTTACCTTGGTCAACCTTAGAGATGACTTCTCTATTGACCTTGGTTTTCCTAGACCTAACTTGAGTTCCATAATCGAATGGAACATTATGATAGGTCTCCTTGGGCTTAGGCTTGCCCTTGGATGGTTTTTGTTTCCCAGGCCTTTGACTTTGACTCCTAGACCCTAGACTTTGACTATTTGACCCTTGCATTTGATTTTGCATTTTCCAAAGGGTATTCTCCAATTTCTCAAGCCTTGACCTCAAGGCTTGATTTTTTAGCTCTAATTGTCCAATTTTTAAATTTTTGTTTAATCTTTGGGCATTACCATTCCTTCTAGGCATATGCTTAGTCCATTTAAGGTTAATACCTAGGTGATCCTCTATTTTCCTAATAGTCTCCCTAGGTAGAATAGGTCTAGAATTATTATTTCTAGATTTGCCCTTTGACCTAAAATTACAAGATTTGGCGCCTAAACAAAAGATTTTGTTATTTCTATTCCTAACATGCTTTTCATGATTATGCACAGTTGCAAGAGTATTAAAAACGTGCTTTTATTATTAAAATTCGAAGGTGCATTATTAAAATATACCTTAGGGTTTACTTTTAAGGCTCCCCCTACATGTGTAGCTCCTTCTTTGACCTTCTTGCTCCCCCTAGGGCATTGACTCCTATAATGTCCTCTTTGGTGACACTTGAAGCACACCACGTGATCCTTGCTCTTAATGGTTAGGGGACCGACATCCTTGGCCTTTTCTTAAGATTTTGGTGTCGGTTGACTTTTCTTGAACTTCTTAGGGCACTTGCTCTTATAATGCTCATACTCCCTACACTCAAAACATAATATATGACTTTTAATTTTAGCTACAATGTTTGAGTTACCTAGGTCATCGTTGGATGTTTGGGCTTCTTCATCTCTTCCGAAAGTTGATGGTATTTCTTGATTTTGCTCTTGTTCCGGAGTAGATGGTCTCTCCTCCCCCTCAATCCTAGAGGTTGATGTTTCTTCCAATTCTACCTCTTCCTTGGACGTTGATGGTCTTTCAACTTCCAATTCTTCCACCTCTTCTTCCTCCTCGGATGTTGAACACTCCTCGACCTTCGAATCCTCACTTTCTTGTGACGATGAGCTTTCTTCCTCTTCTTCAGGCTCTCTTTCCAATTGAGCCAATGATGGATCTTCATGATATTTCGTCAATTTGTTCCATAGCTCCTTGGCGTCTTTACAATCCCCTATCTTGATCAAAATGTCATTAGAGATTACATTAAGCAAAATACCCATTACTTTATTATTTATATTGAAGTATCGGAGTTGTTCTTGGCTCCAATTGTTTTTCTTGAGTTTTCTTCCTTCTTCATCCTTTGGAGTGTCGAATCCTACTACGACACTAATGTAATTATCAAAATCGCACATAAGAAAGTGCATCATTCTACCTTTCCAATATGCGAAATCTTCGCGGTCGAAGGACGGTGGAATGTTGATGTCGTCACCCAATCTTTCTTGGAAATCCATCTTCTTCCCTCTAGTGCTTTTGCTCCTGGGTGTTAGTCTGTAGAAGAGCTCCAAGCTCTGATACCACTTGTTAAGACCTATGCGCCCGCTAGAGGGGGTGAATAGTGTTTCGTCATCAGACGATGGAATTGATCACGTGCTTGTCTACAACACGTTAGTACGCAACGAAATATACAAAAATAAAATAGACAAACACACAATACACACAAATACACAAGACAACTGATATAACGTAGTTCAGAACCGTAGGGTTCATACTCCACAGATTGGGCTCGAAAGAGCCCTAGCGATGCAAACACACACCACTACTCAAATATTCCTTCTCGACAATAAGTCGGAGGTGGAGAAACCTCGTACAAAGATTACAAAAGTAATACAAGAAGTAAACAAATAAATACAAAATGAATACAACAATCTATGCAAAGAAAACTTTACAAATGCTTTTTTGACTGTTTGCTTGGTGATTGCTTGAACCGTGCTTGACGACGCTGATTTACACCAAAGAAATCGCCTCAAAATACCTAAGAAATCGACAAAACCTCCCTTCGAGCCTTTATAACTTGCACTCGGATGTTTTATACCGGGCACGATCGCCATAAGATCCGATCGCTAACATCGCTGTTGTGAGACAGAGACAACGGTTCGATCCACACTGGAAAAATTTCAACGGATCACTTGACAGTCGACTACCAATATCATCAGTCGATTGTCAATGCCCATAGCATCGCCTCGGCTACTAAGCATTTTGTTTCACTGATCGCTTCCAATGAGCAATGATCGCAAGGCTTTTTCGGCTCTAAACTGCAATCGAGCACTAGTCAACTCACAGTAGTCGAACTGGTCATAATCCCAGTCGACTACTGAGGGTCGACTCAGTTGCCAAGTGTCAAACACTTGACCATCCGACCGATATAAAGCCCCGATCAACCGATAACATCAAAAATGAGGTTTAACCCCAAGTATAGTACCCTCATACTTGCTAGACCACCCTTAACCTAGACCTAAGCCTTCTAGCCACCTCCGTCATCCTTGCACCTATCGAATCCCTCCAGTCATCCATGACTTGTTCATCCATATGCTAGCTTTCAGGTGCTTCCATCGGCTATTGTCATGCTAACGGTATCTACACTGTCAAGGCACATTGGGCTTACGTTGTCAAGACTCACGCTTGGACTTTACGCCGTCAACCATTGGACTTATGCTGCCAAGACTCCACCCTTAGACTTTACGCTGCCAATATCATTTCTTGGACTTCCCAACTGCCAAGTACCCATGACTTGGACTTACGTGGTCAAGACTACACCCTTGAACTTTCCATGCCAACCCAATATTGGAATTTCCAAATGCCAAGACTCAAGCTTGGACTTTCCCTTGCCAACACCCATGCTTGGACTTTCTATGTCAAGTACTCAAGACTTGGACTTTCCCATTGCCAAGTGTCCCACTTGGACTTCTCCATCATATGGTCAACTTCAAGTCAACCTTATAGTCAAACAATAGTCAAACCATCGTTAAACAGTCAATCATAATCTGGATCAATTGCACCAACAATCTCCCCAACATATTGTCAAACATCAATGTCAAAGATCAAAACACTACTCGAGTCAAACTTGAGTCCAGTCAATCATGACCTGGGCCGATTGCACCAACACCTTGGGCCAACAAGCTATAACAGCCGCTAAAAATAGAGATCTCCTTGCCACTCAATTAGCTGATCATAAAGCCCAATGGAAGGAGCAGGAGGCAGACTTACGACTGCAATATGCTCGTAAAGGGGCACGACTATTTGTTTTAGGCTTCGAAGGGTCCACTGCGCAAAACGCTGCTCAAGGCTATCCTCCTCCGGGTGCAGATACTGGCCACTTAGATGTAGAAGCTGCTTTGGCCAATTACCCGGAGGATATCTTTGAAATGTAATTCTTACCCTTCATATAGTGTACTACAGAACTTATCAATGGAAAGTATGTGGTAGCACGATTTGCATCTTTTCCTTTATATTAGAGTGAATCAAACACTCCTTCTATACTACCTCTGCCCATCCAGGATCAACAATCTTTATAGTGTCAGTCGACTGCTACTCATACTCACCTGAGAAGTCACCTGCGCCAATTCAAGAAATAGAATATTCTCAATTATCCAATGTCATTTTCCGAGCGAGAAAGGCATAATACCATGACCTACCAAGTCGAATCCTCTCTTCTTAACTAAATGAGGATATAATTACTTGTCTTGGGATCAGTACTTTTACTATTTCCCACATCAACCCCTCGATTACTTTACTCAACCTTCACCTTCCCCTTTCTTTCCCAAGGAGGAATAGGGATTCTCCTCTATTTCTATAAATACCTACTTCAAGTCTTGCCGCTTTCAATCTATTTTCATGGCTTCTCCATCACTCCCCATTAACATAAGTTCTGACTCGGATTCCTTCGACTTAGACTCCTTCTACTCAAGCTCCTTTGACGACTCGACCACTCACTCCACAACCACTTCAATCTACCGACCTTTAACTCTTCCAACTCCGGCTAACCCCACAACCCCCAATACTAGGAGGTCCTTCCGGCCTCCATTCCCATCCTTTGGCAATCAAGTATGGAATCCCCCTCTGTTCCGGGAACAACCCACCTTGAACATCAGAGCTCCCGCCAGCATTCCTCCTCCTCCGTCACCTGGAGCCCTTCTTCCTCTTCCCCCAGTTGAGGTTCCTCCTCCTCTTCAAGCCGAAGTTCCTCCCTCCCCTTCTCAAACGCGAGTCTTTTATAGGGTAGCCCTACAATCTCACTCTGAAAAGGAGTCTTCTACTGATTCTTCTTAATAATATCCAATCTTTGTAAATAAAGTGTCAATTGCTGTAAATTTCAGTTCCTACCTTTATGAAAGAAAAGTATTGAGTTCATTGTGGCTGCTATAATTACCTCGAATGTTTTTCCACCAAATGACTTTGCTAATAATTAAGAGGCTTACTATACGCAACGAATTGGAGGGAGGAGGAGGGCCTTTGTGAGGGAAAACATCTGGACTGTGAATGACCTGAATCCCGCCAAATATTCACTTCTTCTGTAGAATATGACTGGTCACTTCATTATCAATGCATTCAACTTCCCCTATCACCGCCTACACGTCGTCCCCTCTTATCTGCATTTACTCCCTTCATTTTCTAAGAGGGTTAATTAATACCCCTTTTCCTCTATATAAAACCCCCGGCGTTTCCTCTGGCCAACACATCCCTTCATTATTCTACCTTCACCAGTGCACTTCTCCCTTCTTCTACCTTCACCATGGAAGATGCATCAGAACAAAGCAGCAACTCTCCTTCTTTTGATGATCGGACTGAAGAGCAATGTTGTATAGAAGAGCTGGAGGAACAGGTCAGAGACCTGAAGAGGCATCTACAATTAACCTCCACTCGTAACTACACCCTGCACCAAGAGTTGGCGGTAGCCCAAAGGGCCTTGCCAAAACACAAGTTCATGCAACAATCCTACCTCAGACAATTTTTCAACGCCAAGTCTGGTGGCCGACAGGCCCCAGCGCCTCCGAAGAGGATCATCCGTGAAGCTTCTTAGTTCCCTTTAGGGTAGATTCTTGTTAATCTCTTTAAAAAAGTTGTACCTGTAATCCTTCTCTTCATCAATAAAAACCCTTATTTTAGCAAGTATGCCTGTGTCTTTTCTTGTTTCACACTTCTTCTTCCGAAATGAACAAAATATTTTTAGCACCATATATCATAACTAGAACTCGTCAACTCTAGCATTAACTCATCAAATCAACTCCTCCTCACTTCAATGATAACACCAGATAGGGATGAAATCCATGTATAATGGATAAAGACGACCTTATCATTTCCGAGCAAATCAAAACAAGATTTGTTACTTCCACCAACTCCTGATAATGCTTCCACTTGACTCTTCTAGCCATATAATGATAACGACATGGTTTAGAGGCAAACTAGAAAGATAAAGATGACTCGATTCGGAACTCGCCCGAGTTAGATTAAATCAATGTTTATTTTACACTTCTTCATCAGTGTCTTCACTTTAAATCTCACTCATTCGTTCCACCACCGCATGAGGATAATAACTCATCCTGAAGATAAGTTCTAGAAATAGCAACGACTTGATTCCAGGCTTCGCCTGATCAAGTCGGAATAATTTTTTACTCTGCTGTCGCATTCTTCGGTACATCTACCTTAAACTCAACTCCTTCGATCCGCCACCACCCGCGGAATATAACGTCGGCTAAGGCCGAGCTATAAAAATAGTGATGATTTGTCTTAAGGCTTTACCTTATCAGATCCGAATGATTTTTTATGTCCGTCATCTTCCAGAGTGAATCTACCTTAAACTCGACTCCTCCGATCCGCCACCACACGGGGATAATAATAATACAGTTGAGTGAAGACTCAACTCTTTCGATCCACCACCACACGGGGAGGATAATAATACGGTTGAGTGAAGACTCAACTCTTTTGATCCACCACCACACGGGGATAATAATAATATAGTTAATTCAGTTGAGTGAAGGCTCAACTCTTCCAATCCACCACCACATGGGGATAATAATAATATAGTTGAGTGAAGACTCAACTCTTCCGCTCCACCACCACACGGGGATAATAATAAAATAGTTGAGTGAAGACCCAACTCTTCCGATCCACCACCACACGGGGATAATAATAATATAATTAATACAATTGAATGAAGACTCAACTCTTCCGATCCACCACCACACGGGGATAATAATAATATAGTTGAGTGAAGATCCAACTCTTTCGATCCACCACCACACGGGGATAATAATAATACAGTTAATTCAATTGAGCGAAGACTCAACTCTTCCGATCCACCACCATGCGGGGATAATAATAATACAATTAATTCAGTTGAGTAAAAACTCAACTCTTTCGATCTGCCACCACACGGGGATAATAATAATACAGCTGAGTGAATATTCAACTCTTCCGCTCCACCACTACTCAGGGATAATAATAATATAGTTGAGTGAAGACCCAACTCTTCTGATCCACCACCACACGAGGATAATAATAATACAGCTGAGTGAAGACTCGACTCTTCCGCTCCACCACCACACAGGGATAATAGCTTGGCTTAAAGGCAAGCTGAAATAATAGTGACGACTTGGCCCAGGGCTTCACCTGGTTAAGTTGGAATAATATTTTACTCCGCTGTTCTTCCTCAGTGTATCTACCTTGAACCCAACTGCTCCGTTCCACCACCATACGAGGATAATAGCTTGCCTTAAAGGCAAACTGAAATAATAGTGATGACTTGGCCCAGGGCTTCACCTGGTCAAGTCGGAATAATTTTTATACTCCGCCGCTCTTCCTCAGTGTATCTACCTTGAACTCAACTCCTCCGTTCCACCACCATACGGGGATAATAGCTTGTTTTAAAGGCAAGCTGAAATAATAGTGACGACTTAGCCTAGGGCTTCACTTGGTCAAGTCAGAATAATTTTTACTCTGTCGCTCTTCTACAGTGTATCTACCTTGAACCCAACTCTTCCGTTCCACCACCGCACGGGGATAATAGCTTGGCTTGGAGACAAGCTAGAAAAATAGTGACAACCTATTCTAGGGCTTCGCCTGTTCAGGCTGGAGCAATAATTTTTTACTCTGCCAATATTTATCAATGCATTTGAACTCAACTCCTCCGTTCCGCCACCGCACAGGGATAACGACTTCAGCTACTACTGAGCCAAAAAAAGTGTGACGATCCGATCCAGGACTTCACCGCCATCATGTCGGATTAATTTTTTACTCCGCTATTCTTCACAGGTGTATTTACCTTAAACCCTACTCCTCTGTTCCACAACCATACGGGGATAATTGCTTTGGCTAATGTCAAGCCATAAAAAAGTGTGACGACCTACTCTAGGGCTTTGCCCCCTCAGGTCAGAATGACTTTTTTTTACTGTCATTCTTCATAGGTGTATTTACCTTAAATCATACTCCTCCGTTTCGCAATTGCACGGGGATAATGGCTTTGGCTAATGTCAAGTCGTAAAAAAGTGTGACAATCTGCTCTAGGACTTTGCCCCCTCAGGTCGGAATGAATTTTTTACTCCGCCATTCTTCACAGGTGTATTTACCTTAAACCTTACTCCTCTGTTCAGCAACTGCACGGGGATAATGGGTTTGGCTAATGCCAAGTCGTAAAAAAGTGTGACGATCTGCTCTAGGGATTTGCCCCCTCAGGTCGAAATGAATTTTTTACTCCGTAATTCTTCACAGGTTTAACCTTCCTCTGAATCACGCTCCCCCCTTCACTTAAGGCCCATATTTCTACCCTAAGGCCTAATTATTTTACTTGCCATCGAAGCATTTCTTCCCTTTATGTACGACTCCTCACCTTCCTTCTTCTTCATCTACTACTCTTTTTATCTTTGGTACTTCTCCCTACCTCTTTAAATTTTCACGAGTTCTCCTTCTTCCCCTGAACATCTTCCTTCTTTCCTCCTTTGTGACAAGATGAAGTCTCTTCTTCAGCAAGCATTCTCTGAGTATCGAAATGAGGCTGCGAGGAGCGGGAGTCAATAGCCTATTGTACTTACGTCGCCGCCTCCTGCTCTGGCTCCCACTGGTCCCTCCGTCACTGTTCCTTTATCTACGTCTTCTTCCCCTTCACCAACAACTTCATTCCCTATCATCCCGCCATCATCTATTGCCAGCTCCCAGTCGCTACCACCTTCCCCCCTTTCCTCTCCAATATTATCACCAAACCCTAGCCCTCTTTCCTCTTTGCCTTTGCTTCTGCGTGGCCCTAGGCCGCCCCTCCTTTTTTACAGACCCAAGTTGAAGTGAGGGGAGCAGCATGCCCACAGATACATGGAGAAAAAACTTCTCCCCTAGATTCTTCTTCTTCCTCCATGCTTCCCCGAACCTGGAGTCGACCCCAGTCCAGCCTCTTTCGCCTTCAACTTCACCGGCCCTACCAATACCTCTATCTCCTCCTGTTCATTCTCCCACCTCTGAAGGCCTTTCTCCATGGCCTCGTTCGAAATTTGACTCCAGCATCCTTCTCCCTATTAGTGAAGAACCACCGACGGTCCCGTCTCTCTTGGCTACTCTCACACCTACAACTCCAACTCCCACTCCGGTGTCCATGTTATCTGAATTACCCAATCTTCCTACTCCCTCTTCCTTTCCATCTCCAGAGGGTTCCCCTTCTTCCGTTATTCAACGGGTAATTTTAGACATTCTTCGCCCACCCATCTCATCTTTTACCTGTATAAGCCCCTTAGCAATGGCTCTCTTCCTCGCTACTTTTGTTAGTGCAGGGGCACCAGATAATCGAACCTAGATTTTGATTATGGCAAAGACTCAAAGTTAAGATCTTATTGTTATCTCATGAGGTGATGAAGGGCATCAACTGATGCTATCATCAGTTGACTAATGAAGGGCATTAGTCGACTGATATCGACGAATCAACCCTATGCGCTAGGTCAAAGAGATAACATTTGACGCTGCCACTTCACGATAAGATAAGGTGTCACCTCTTGATAAGAACCACGAGTTGAGGATCTGGATCCGGACTTATTTCAATGCACAAGTCTATAAAAGGAGGGGAGGACTCAAACCCTAGATTATCAATTCTGTGCTCCCAAGTGCTCCAACAATGCTACGCTTCGACGACGACACTACGATGCCAACACACCGACGACAAGCTCTTCATCTCATATTCATATTCGTCGGTAGTATTAGTTTCAATTTAATTTGTAATCGGAGTTTTCATCGTAACGAGGTGAGTAGGCTTGTTGCCTCATCCTCGAGTTTTTGTCTCTTAGTTTTTGTGATCGTTGTCTCCTACCTCCAACGAGGAGACTCTATAGTGGATTACCCCTTCGTACGTGGTCAAGGATCACGGGGCCTTAGAGTAGCAACTATTAGGTTGTGAACAAAGTAAAAATAAAGTGTCTATTTATTTTCTACTATTTTACTTTCTACTGCACTACTCATATTTTGAAACGAAAAAAAAGTTTTTAAAGCTCGCTATTCAACCCCCCCCCCCCCTCAAGCAACGCTTCTCGATCCAACAACTTTGACATCCCACCTTTCCATGGATATTCCCTCTTTTTCTCACGGGGTCATTCCTCCTCCTCTCCTTGGGCCAATAACACAGTCTTCTGTGTCATCTCCTTTTTTGCACATCATGAGTGAATCCCCTCCCTTAGTGGCTTCTACTCCCTCTTCTTCATCTGATAGAGATTTGCGGATCCTTAATTTAGAAGAACTTATCCCGCAGATGGAGAGTCTGCGCCACACCTTAGAATTGGTAAGCTTACTTGGCTACTTTTGATTACATTCTTGACCATAATTACCTTCTCCACCCTCTGCTTTCAGGTGATGGTGAATTATCAGAAGCTGGATCATTCCTTCTCCCATTACCGAGCTCAATTGCAACAAACTATGGACCATACTACCTCCAGAGACAAAGAGAACTCTTTGTTGCAGGAGTTGACCCGCTGCCAAAGCCAACTAGTCGAAGCCCAATGCCAAAGGCAAGAAGATGCTGAGACCATTGCAACCCTTCAAGGCCAGTAATAGAGGGACACCGAGACTATATCTCTCCTCCGGCGTGACAAACAAAAGGATGAATACTATAGTCGCCGTCCAAACCTGATTGAGCAAGGAGATACATCACAATACAGCTCTGATATCAGATAGAGCTCGAGCCCAATCTCAACTACACAGGCAAGAAACTTCTTTACACCAGCTGAGGAGTGAAATTACCCGCACCAGGACTTACACAGAGGCGGTGGAGGGGATTTCGGCCTCAATGCGCAAAGATATGGTGAACATGTCAAGGGTTATGCAGCAAGCCAAATTTCTCGATCCCACGATGTGTCTGCCTTGACTGAGTCTTTAATTCAAATGTCACGACAAGATCACAAGCTCATCGAGCTCTCTGAAGTGCGCTAGACAGCTTCATCGGGAGACACCCATGATGGATCAGAACCAACAAGACCACCTACGATCTCTAATACGAACCTCTTATCAGGACGGATTCGATGAGACGGTTCGGTAATACGCTAATCTGGGATTCCCCCAGCTCGACAACCATCTCCTTTTTTGAATTGGGAGATTGGCTTCAGACGCTATCCCCCAGAACACTTCAAACTATAACTTTCTTGTCTATTGATAATGATTAAACAATTCCAGTAATGTGTTGTGGGATTAGAATGAAAGCATTCCCTTTGGATAAATAACTGTGACATTGTAACAAATTAATTATCCTCAGCATTTCTCTTTGATTTCTTCTTCCTTAGAACGAAAACTGATTTTCATTAACATTTGCTTTTCATAAACACTAGTCACCACACCATGGCGGGGCGTTCATGTTACATTTTTCCATTTCAAGATTTTGAGAGAATATATAAAACTCCTCCGCTTAACACCCCTCGATTACATAGTGTGAAAATATTTTAGATGTACAGTGTTCCAAGGCCTAGGTAACTCTTTACCCTTATCATATTTTAAATAATATGCCGACCTAGCCACTCGGTGAGCCATAGTGTAGGGCCCCTCCCAATTAGGGGCTAGTTTTCCAGGATCTCCCGCAGGGTTGACCTTGCATAAGACTAAGTCACCCTCTTGAAACCTCCTGGGCACCACCCTTTTGTTGAAGGCTCGTTGTATCCTCTACTTGTAAGCTTCAGCTCGCATCCGGGCTTGCTCTTGCTTTTCTTCCACCAGGTCCAACTCAGTGCTCCTTATGACTTGATTTTGCTTTGGTTCATATGCTTCAACTCGGGCACTACTTAGAATAGCTTCTATTAGGATAACTGCCTCAATTCCATACACCAAACTGAATGGGGTGTCTCCTATATCCATTTTAGGAGTAGTTTGGTAGGCCCATAAGATCCCAGGTAATTCATCTACCCAATTTCCTCTCTGGGCGTCCAACTTTGTCTTCAACCCTTGGATGAGAATTCTATTAGTTACCTCAACCTGATCGTTGGCTTGAGGGTGAGCTATTCAGGTGAAGGCTTGCTGAATGTTGAGGCTTCGACACCATTCTCTGATCTTCTTACCCTAAAATTGCCACCCATTATCGCTGACTAACCGTTGGGGAATTCCATATCGGCATATAATACTTTTCCAAAGGAACTGTATTACTATATTTTTTGTAATTTTAGCTAAAGGTTCAGCTTTCACCCATTTAGAAAAGTAATTCACCGCTACAAATAAAAATTTCTTCTACAAAGGAGCAATAAACATAGGGCCCACGATGTCCATTCCCAACTGATCAAAGGGGCAAGAAGCAACTACCATTCCCATCAACTCGGCAGGCCACTCGGATCTATTACTGTGTTTTGATAAGCTGGACAAGTTTGTACCAAGCGGGTTGCGTCTTGATGAAGAGTTGGCCAAAAATACCTAGCCAATAGTATTTTTCTTGCTAACACCCTTCCCCCAAAATGATTGCTACAACATCCTTCGTGTACTTCTCGAAGCACCCACTTGGTGTCTTCCTTCCCCAAACATTTCAACATAGGTCGACCAAAAGACGTCTTGTACAGAATCCCATCAATAATTGTAAATCACTTTTCCCTTGTTACCAAGATGGATGTTGTTCTACCTTCATCAGGAACCTCCCCATGCTATAAGTATGCCATAATATCAGTTCTCCAGTCAAGTGCACAATCACCTCCAAGCACCACATCTTCCACATCACACACTATCAAGAAACTTGGAATGTTCACACAAACAGAGTCTTGCAGTCTCACCCCCTCTAAAGAACTAGTCAACCGAGCCAACTCATTTGCTTTTTGATTATCCTCCCTTGGGATTTGCTGCAAAATTACCTCCTGAAAATGAGCCTTTACTTTTTCAAAAGCCACCAAGTATTTTTGCAACCTTTCTTCTCGGACTGTGAAATCTCCCTTGAGCTGTGTAACTGCCAACTGAGAGTCTAAATAGACAATGACCGGCATGGCTCCCACGACATAAGCCGCTTGCAACCCGACCAAAATGACTTCATACTCTGCCTCATTGTTAGATGCCCAGTATCCAAGACGGACGACTATGCGGGGTTCCTCCCCTTTTGGGGATATGAGCAACACCCCAACTCCACTTCCTGCAGCTTCGGAAGACCCATCCACAAAAATGCTCCATATCTTCTTCTCTTCGTCTTCTTTGGCCGAACTATTCTTCAAGCCTGTTGGAACCTCTGCTAGGAAGTCAGCTAACAACTGAGCCTTAATAGCAATTCGGGGATGATATTGAATGTCATATTCACTTAGTTACATAGCCCACTTGGATAACCTTCCTTAAGAGTTAGGTTTAGTAACCACCCTACCTAACTCACTGTTGGTCAACACCTTTACTGGGTGAGCTAGGAAATAAGACCTCAATTTACAGGTTGTCAAGACTAGGATGTATTCCAATTTTTCTAGCTTTGTGTACCGCAACTCTACTCCCTTCAAGATATAGTTGGTATAGTAGATGGGTTGTTGTTGAGAACCTTCCTGCTTTAATAACACCGAACTGATAGTTCCTTCTGAAATAGCTAAATACATCCATAACGGTTCCCTTGACACTGATTTGGCTAACAGAGGGAGTTCGGCTAAATACTTCTTTAGTTCCTGGAAAGCTTGCTCACACTGGTTGTCCCACTGAAATCGAGTAGCCATGCGCAGAATTCGAAAGAAGGGTAGTCCCTTATCCGCTGATCTAGCTATAAAGCGAGACAAAGAGACTATCCTTCCCACTAATTTTTGAGTCTCCTGCAAATTGATAGGTGACTTCATATTACATAACACCTATACTTTCTCTGGATTAGCTCGCAGTCCCTTCTCTGTCACAATATATCCTAAAAAATTTTCCACTCTTCACCCCAAACAAACATTTCTTTGGATTTAACTTCATATTATACTTCCTCAAAGTAGCAAAATTCTCTTCAAGATCTACCACTAAATCCCCAGTCGTCTTGCACTTGACTAGAATGTCATCCACATATACTTTCACATTCTTTCCTTTTTGTTTTGCAAAAATTTTGTCCATGAGCCGCTGATAAGTAGCCCAAGCATTCTTTAGTCCAAAAGGCATTACTACATAGGCATACAACCCTCCCACCGTCACAAAACTTACCTGCTTTTGATCATCCTTTGCTAAGGGAATTTGATTATACCCTTGGTAAGCATCCATGAGGAACACTATTTTATATCCCATGGTAGAGTCAACTAACTGATCAATATGAGGCAAGGGGTAGCAGTCTTTAGGGCACGCTTTATTCAAATCGCGAAAATCAATACACATCCTCCACTACCCAGAAGGCTTGGGGACCAAAACTATATTAGAAACTCACTCGGAGAATTGAATTTCTCTAATATGGCCAGCTTGTAGTAATTTATCCACCTCTTCAACAATAACTTTATCTTTCTCCCAAAGTGTCGCCTTTTCTATTGGACAGGTCGGACTCCTCGAATGATGTTGAGTGTGGTGTTCATCAATCAAGGGATCTATCCCTATGAGGTTGTGCACATCTTGGGCAAAGATGTCTTCGTTCCCAGCAAATAGTTCACAAGCTCCTCCTTCACTTCTAGTTGTTGAGCTACCCGAGTGACCTTTCCGGGGGCTATCTCCACAGACTTGCCCTCTTCTATCTTCTCAACTTTGGGAGGGGACTCATCTAGCACATATACTCCTGAGGCGACGACAACCTTCCCTTTGGGGTCGTCCACTCGAGTCTTCTTCTGATTGTCCCTTACCATCTAGACATAACAACTCCGAGCGACTTTCTACTCCTGTTGCGATTCTCCAATAAGTTGGCCGACGGAGAATTTCACCTTCTAATGGTAGGGGGAGGCCACCGCCTGGAAGATTAATAGAAAAGGATGACCCAAAATAGTATTATAAGTGGAAGGGACATCTACTATAAGGAAAGGAATAATGTTAGTCTTTTGACTAGGCTTCGTTCCCAAAGTAAGGGGCAAAGAGATTTGCCCAATGAGATGCACCATATGTCCAGCAAAATCGAATAGAGGAGTCACCACATCCTCTAGTTGTACATTTCCCAATTGTATTTGCCCGAATGCCTCCTGGAAAAGAATGTTGACCGAACTCCCTGAGTCAACTAGGACTCGGGCTACCTCGTAGTTGGCCAAAGAAAATCTAATCACCAAAGCGTCAGTATGAGGTAGGAGGACACCCCGCAGATCCTCAGGTTCGAAAGATATAGGTGATGCGTTCTGAATGGCCTGATCTGCTCCGATGGGCAAACTTTCCATGAGGCGAGCGTATGATTTTCGGGATCTATTGGAGTCTCCATCAGTAGGTCCTCCCGCAATAACATGGATGACCCCCCGAGTGGGGATGTCACTTGGAGTAGCCAATGCGCCCTCGCCCGTTGACCCTCCTTGCGAAGTACCTTCCTGGATGGGTGGTTGTTGGCATGGCAAGAGGGGAACCTGAGGCCTCCTATTGTAAAGTCCCGACGACCATATTCGGTCGGCGATCTCTTCTCACTGGATTCCCCATCTGTGTTCGTATATGGGGATATTCGGCTCTGATGCGCTCTAACTCACTCTGCAACTTGAAGCAATGGTCACTAGTGTGATCATACTCCATGTGATACTGGTAGAAAAAGGGAGTTGAGGGATTGAGGGGGATCCCCCTATATCCTGTGGCACGCTGGAGAATACCATGTTGGTCATATGCTTCCATTTCCCGCTCTTTCCAAGTCCTTGGGGGAGGCAAGGCTTCGGCAGCCATCACTCGCAAGGGAGGGGGTAGGACGAACTCCTAGCATCAACATTCGTGGCCGAGGCACTGCAGGTAAAAAATGTTGGTGCAACAATGCTCCAAGCATTTATATGTTTTGATGTTTGGATAATCATCTAAGTTAGGCAATGCTTTGTGATCTAATTGCGAACATGTTTAAGTGACAAGGAAATCCAAGGATGAAGACTTGGTAAAAGAGAAGTCCAAGTATGATCTTGGCAAGGAAAGTCCAAGGGACGGACTTGGCAGCATAAGACCAAGCGTGTAGTCTTGGCAGCGTAAAGTCCAAGTGAGTCTTGGCAAAGGAAGACCAAGTATGATCTTGGCAAGGGAAGTTCAAGGGATGGACTTGGCAGCGTAAGACCAAGCTTGTAGTCTTGGCAGCGTAAAGTCCAGGTGAACCTTGGCAAAAGAAGTCCAAAGTAAAGTCTTTGCAGCATAAGTCCAAGCTTGTAGTCTTGGCAGCATAAAGTCCAAGAATTTAGCAACCCAAGACATGACGAAACCGAAGGAAGCTCTTGGAAGCAAAGCGCAAAGGATGAACAAGTCGCGGACTCGGAGGGATCCTGGAGGCGCAAGGCTTAATGAGGAGCTAGAAGGTTGAGTCTAGGTTTAGGGTATAAAATCAAGTGTGAATTACTCATACTTGGACCATCGATCTGCTTTAACGATGGTCGATCGATGTTGCAATCGATCGGCCAGCGGTAGGCGATCGATCGATCGCCAAAAATGAGCAGTGAGTGCACTTCGATCAGCGACTACGATCACTCGACTGATCACTCCATCAGTCGACTGATGGAGGGATCAGTCGACTGATCACTTGGCCGTTGGAAATTGCGGCTACGAATCTCCGCGGATCTGTTGGTTCAGAAGTCGTTGGCTTCAGTGGCAATCGACTGATGGTAAGCATTAGTCGACTGATTGGAGCCCAACGGGAAAAACAGCCCCTCTTCTATAAGAAGGGGCCTTGGGGAGCTTGGTGAAGCTAGTGCTCTCATTCCTAGCTACACCCTTGTGCTCACCAAGCTTTCCCAAGTGCTTTAGTGATTCTAAACCTCCTCTTCTCTAGCTTTTAATCTTCCATCATTGTAAAGAAGATGAGAGCATTGTAAACAAGGTTTCTCCACCTTGGTTCATTCAAAGGAGAATATAGTGAAGCTTGGCTAGGACTAATCCACCTTACGGATTACCGTGGAGTAGGAGCGTCATCTCCGAACCACGTACATCGGGTGTTAGCTTTGTTTCTTGTTCTTATTTGTGTTTATATTTGTATTGCTTCCGCTAACGTTTTTGTAGAAACGAAGAAAGGCTAATCACCCCTCCTCTAGCCATTACAAAGATCCTAACAAGTGGTATCAGAGCCCGAATAGCTTGGAAGATTTCACCATCAACCAAGGCATCAATGGCTCTTCAAGAGGGATATAGCACCGCCAAGCCACCACTCTTCGATGGGAGTCATTTTGCATATTGAAAAGGTAGGATGAAGTACTATCTAATGAGTAATATTGAAATTTGGCATAGCATTGTAGATGGCTTCGAGGAACCGGTGGACGAACATGGGAATCCTATTCCAAGCAAGGATTGGACAAGGGAAATGAATAGGAGATTCGAATCAAATGCAAAGGCGGTACTCACCATTCAATGCGGTATTACCATGGAGCAACTCAACAAGGTAGGCCCTTTCAAATCCGCCAAGGAGCTATGGGAAAAGCTCATTGAGCTAAATGAAGGATCCAAGGAGTCAAAAAGGGGCAAGAAGGACTTGCTAATTGGACAACTTCAAGCCTTCCAAATGAAGATGCATGAAACCATAAGTCAAATGCATGGAAGGTTCAAGGAGATTGTGAATGGACTCTATATCATAGGTGAGCGAGTTGACAACCGGGATTTGGTAAGATACATACTTCAAGCATTTCCTAGAAATTCTCTATGGACTTCTATAGTTGATGCTATTAAAGTAACTAGGGATCTTTCTCAAATTAAAATTGATGAATTATTTTGTGAGTTTGAATTGCATGAGCAAACTAACATGTCTTCTAAGGAAAAGGGGTTAGCTCTATTTGTTGAGAAGAAGGAAAAGAAGAAGAAAGAAAGAAAAGAAGTGTCATCATCATCCGAGTCGGAGAGTGATTCAAGTAGTGATGGAGACTCTTCTAGTGAGATGGCCAACTTTGTCAAGAAACTCTATAGAAAATCAAAGGAGTTCAAGAATAGAGAAGCAAGGAAGGGGTCTCATTCTTCAAGAGGTAAAATTAGTGGTAATTCAAATTTTAATAATAATGTGATTTGCCATGCTTGCAATAAGAAGGGGCACATAAAGCCAAATTGCCCGGAGCTAAAGAAGAAGGAGGAAAAAGAAAAGAAAAAGAAGGACAAGAAGGAGAAGAAGAAGAAGGAGGCCTTGGTGGCTCAAACCACATGGGACACACCAAGTGTTGAAGATTCCTCCGATGATGATGAGCTTTGCCACATCACACGCCATGTAGCACTCATGGCCCAAGAAGATGACTCCGGTACATCAAGCCAAGGAGAAGAGTCTTCAAGTGATGAATCGTCATCTAGTGACGATGAGGTAATGAACTCTCCTAGAGTTAAGCTTCTTTATAAATCAATTGCTTATCTTAAAGAGGCTCTAGATAAGTCTAAATCTAAGGTTAGAAGCATGAAGGTAGAACTAAAGGTCATTAGGAATGAAAGACCTTCACATGTTGATTCTTGCTTACTTAAGGAAGAAAATGATAAACTTAAGGATGAGGTTAGTGAATTAAAGGCATGCTTAGAGAAATTTACAAATGGCTCAAAATATCTTGATATGATCCTTAGTCGACAAAGAGTTGTTTACAACAAGGCCGGTTTAGGATATAAGTCAAAGGAAAAAGAAGTTGCTTATATTTCATTGATTAATAGGAAAGCAACCATTAAGGGTAAGGTCAAGAAAGCATGGGTACCTAAGAAGTTTTTACTTAATGTTATCGGTCCAAATGTTTGGGTACCAAAAGCTTGTGTTTTTCATGTGATTTAGGTAGAAGAGCAAGGTATGTGGATTGTGGATAGCGGTTGCTCAACACATATGACCGGGGATGTGAGCAAATTCTCCACAATTAAGTATGTGAAGAAGGAAGCGATGTCTTTTGGAAATAGTGAAAAACTCAAGATATTAGGTAGAGGTACAATTGAGGTATCCCCCAAAATTGTCATTCACAAAGTTTTACTAGTTGAAAATATGAAATTTAATTTATTAAGTGTTAGTCAACTTTGTGATGCAAACTATCATGTCTCTTTTGAATCCTCTAAATGCATGATTAGACACAAGGAATTAAATGATTGTATGTTAGTTGGATATAGGAAGTCAAATATCTATTATGTTGATCTTTCATATGCTTCTAACATTTCTACTAAGTGTCTTGTTGTAAAAGAAGAAGAGAGTTGGCTATGGCATAGGAGATTGGGGCACATCAACATGAAAAATATAGCCAAAGTAGCCAAGATGGAGTTGGTCAAAGGGCTACCAAAGATCAAGTATGTCAAGAACAAAATGTGTGATGCATGCCAAGAAGGAAAACAAACAAAAGCATCACACAAAGGTAAAACCTTAACTAATACTTCCTTACCATTAGAACTATTGCATCTTGATTTATTTGATTGTCATAGTACTCCTTCTTTAAATGGTAACAAATATTGTTTAGTTATAGTAGATGATTTTTCTAGGTATACTTGGGTCTACTTTATGAAACATAAGGATGATACCTTAGAAATAATCATAGGATTTAGTAAAAGAGTTGAAAATGAAAATAGTCTCAAAATCAACCGGATCCGTAGTGATCATGGTGGTGAATTTGAGAATTCTAAATTTTCACAATTTTGTTTAGAGCAAGGGTACAAGCATGAGTTCTCTTGTCCTAGAACACCCCAACAAAATGGGGTGGTGGAAAGGAGAAATCGTGCCCTACAAGAGGCGGCTAGGACTATGCTTAATGCATATTCTCTACCTAGCTACTTGTGGGCGGAAGCGGTTAATACCGCTTGCTATATCCAAAATAGGGTTCAAATCCATAGGTTTTTAGGGAAGACACCATTTGAATTATGGAATGGGACTATTCCCACAATTCATTATTTCAAAGTCTTTGGATGTAAAGTTTATATTTTAAACACCAAAGATAACTTAGGAAAATTTGAATCCAAAGCGGATGAGGGAATCCTAGTTGGATACTCATCCACAAGTAGAGGATATAGAGTCTACAATAAGAGAACCCAAGGGATTGAGGAGTCATCCAATGTTCAATTTGATGAAACCACTAGTACCTACCCTAGAAAGGCCTCCATTGATAAGGATATTAATGACAATAATCAAGACATTATCCAAAAACTTTAAAATTTGACCATAAGGGGTAATGATCAAGGGGGAGGAAGAGGAGATTCCGATGATGAAAGAAGGGTGGAAGATAACAATGATCAATTTGAAACTCCTTCTAGAATCCTAAGAATTCATCAAGATCATCCACTTGACCAAGTAGTATGAGATATATCTCAAAGAGTAAGAACTAGGTCATTTCATAGACCTCCTACTAGTCAAGTTGCTCTTATTTCACAAATTGAGCCTAAATCGATCAATGATGCATTACATGATCCGGATTGGATCTTGGCAATGCAAGATGAATTGACTCAATTTGAAAGGAGTCAAGTATGGGAGTTAGTACCTAGACCCAATGATTGCACCATAATTACTACAAGATGGGTCTTTAGGAATAAGCTAGATGACCAAAGAAATATCACTAGAAATAAGGCTAGGTTGGTTGCTAGGGGATTCAATCAAGTTGAGGGGCTTGACTATGATGAGACTTATGCCCCGGTTGCTAGATTAGAATCTATTAGAATTCTCTTAGGGTATGCTTCCTATATGAGATTTAAACTTTACCAAATGGATGTTAAATCGGCATTCTTAAATGGTTATATTAAGGAGGAAGTATATGTAGAGCAACCACCCGGGTTTGAGAACATAGATTATCCAAACCACGTATATAAGCTTAGGAAAGCATTATATGGGTTAAAACAAGCTCCCCGGACATGGTATGAAAGATTGTCATCTTTCTTAATTTCTAAGGATTTTAGGAGAGGCCAAGTAGATCAAACCTTGTTTATAAAGTCAACATTAAAGGATATCTTTATAGCCCAAATATATGTTGATGACATTATTTTTGGGTCAACAAATGATGATCTCCTTCAAGACTTTATAAAAAACATGGAAAATGAATTTGAAATGAGTTTAGTTAGAGAGCTCAACTTTTTCCTAGGGTTACAAGTCAAACAAACCAATGAAGGTATTCATATTTATCAAACCAAATATGCAAATGAAATGATCAAGAAATTTGGTTTGAAAAATGTCAAAATTGTAACCACTCCTATGGCCACTAGCACTAGAATAGATAGTGATCATGATGGTAAATCAATTGATCTTAAACTCTATAGGAGTATGATTGGTAGCCTACTATATCTAACCGCTAGTAGACCCGATATCTTATTTGCGGTAGGTATGTGTGCAAGATACCAATCTTGTGCCAAAGAATCACATTTAGTAGCTGTTAAGAGAATTTTAAGATATATTAAAGGCACCCTAAATGTAGGACTTTGGTATCCTAGGACTAGGTCCTTTGAGTTGCTTGGTTATACCGATTCCGATTATGTCGGTTGCAAATTGGATAGGAAGAGTACTAGTGGTGGATGCCAATTTCTTGGATCCTCCCTAGTTAGTTGGAGTAGTAGGAAGCAACATTGTGTTGCTTTATCAACCATCGAAGCCGAATATATGACTATGGGTGGTTGTGTAGCTCAATTACTTTGGATGAGACATACTCTTGTGGACTATGAGCTACACTACTCTAACATTAAAGTTTATTGTGACAATGTGAGTACCATCAACTTGACCAAAAATCCGGTACATCACTCTAGGACCAAGCACATTGAAGTGAAACATCACTTCATAAGAGATCATGTGGCAAGAGGGGACATTGAACTTAATTATGTAGAATCTAAGTCCAACCTTGCCGATATCTTCACCAAAGCTCTTCCTGAAACTGAATTTTCATCATTAAGGAGAGAGCTTGGTATGTGCTTTGTAGAGTAAATTTCTAGGTTTGCATGATCCTATATTCATATGTTAGTCTTATACCTTGATGCATCTCACAAAAGCCTTAAGAAACCTTGATTTTTGTATTGAGACACTTAGAAATATGTGAGATGATAGGGAAGGTGTACTTGGCTCATCATGCTTGTTATGATGCATTACTATGAGTCAATGGCACACCTAAAGACATGAATACCTTATGGACCAATCATTGGGAAGGCTTGTATTCAAGTAATGAATACATAGCTCTAAGAACATGGTTGGAAATTCCAAATCATATATATTTTAAACTATATTCATCATATTTTGAAAAACAGTTTTCAAGTGGAACACAAAAGTGATACAAAGTTTGCAAAATCTTTAGAACTTTTGTTAGGTTTCAAGTTTGTATCAATCTTGAAATCTGGAAAACATATATTTTTCAAACTATTTTTCCTTAATAAAGTATGATTCCAGAAATGTGTACGCAAAATTTCGTGATTTTTCGAGATTTCTAGAATTTCTAACGCATTCGAAGTTGAAATTTGAAAATTTGAAATTTCGATTTGGCGTAGCGATCGGTCGTTCATAAATTTTCTGATAATTAGCTCCATTTTCTGATATTTAGTGTATCCTTGATTTCCTAAAACTATAGCATGATAATATTGAGTATAAACAAAGTTTTAAGACTGTTTAATGCAATGTTTTAGGGGGAGTTTCGTAAATTATATCTTTTTCATCCCCAAACTTCCATATTGTTGGTGCAAAGTTAGGACTTGATTTTTGAATTTTTGTTATGCTTTGCTTCAAATATTATTTACACATCATGAGGCATATCTTGGATTAAGGGGGAGTTTAATATCAATCTTATACCTTAGTCCAAGATACAACAATGTTAATTCTTTCATTTATGAATCCTTCTCTTTTTGATGTATGTCAAAGGGGGAGAAGGAATGTTTAAGTTAGAATTGAAAATATGATTGTGTGTATCTTTAAAAGACCTAACTTAAATGATTGCCAAACATCAAAAAGGGGGAGATTGTTGGTGCAACAATGCTCCAAGCATTTATATATTTTGATGTTTGGATAATCATCTAAGTTAGACAATGCTTTGTGATCTAATTGCGAACATGTTTAAGTGACAGGGAAATCCAAGGATGAAAACTTGGTAAAAGAGAAGTCCAAGTATGATCTTGGCAAGGAAAGTCCAAGGGACGGACTTGGCAGCATAAGACCAAGCGTGTAGTCTTGGCAGCGTAAAGTCCAAGTGAGTCTTGGCAAAGGAAGACCAAGTATGATCTTGGCAAGGGAAGTCCAAGGGATAGACTTGGCAGCGTAAGACCAAGCTTGTAGTCTTGGCAGCGTAAAGTCCAGGTGAACCTTGGCAAAAGAAGTCCAAAGTAAAGTCTTTGCAGCATAAGTCCAAGCTTGTAGTCTTGGTAGCATAAAGTCCAAGCATTTGGCAACCCAAGACATGACGAAACCGAAGGAAGCTCTTGGAAGCAAAGCGCAAAGGATGAACAAGTCGCGGACTCGGAGGGATCCTGGAGGCGCAAGGCTTAATGAGGAGCTAGAAGGTTGAGTCTAGGTCTAGGGTATAAAATCAAGTGTGAATTACTCATACTTGATGAGTATCGATCGGGATACGATGTATCGATCGGCTGATCGGTCGGTAGCGAGTCGGTGAAACCACGACCATCGATCGGCGCTGCTGATGTGATCGGTGATGTTGCAATCGATCGATCGAAATGATCGATCGGTCGGCAAAAATGAGCCTGAGTGTAGTCGATCTCACTCATTGCTCGATCACTCGTGATCACTCCATCGATCGGTGATGGAGGATCGATCGGTGATCACTTGGCCATTGGAAATTTCGGCTACGAATCTCCGCAGATATGTTGGTTCGTTGAAGTCGTTGGCGTGATCGTGATGGTAAGCATCAGTCGACTAATCGAAGCCCAACGGGAAAAATAACCCCTCTTCTATAAGAAGGGGCCTTGGGGAGCTTGGTGAAGCTAGTGCTCTCATTCCTAGTTACACCCTTGTGCTCACCAAGCTTTCCCAAGTGCTTTAGTGATTCTAAACCTCCTCTTCTCTAGCTTTTAATCTTCCATCATTGTAAAGAAGAGGAGAGCATTGTAAACAAGGTTTCTCCACCTTGGTTCATTCAAAGGAGAATATAGTGAAGCTTGGCTAGGACTAATCCACCTTACGGATTACCGTGGAGTAGGAGCGTCATCTCCAAACCACGTACATCGAGTGTTAGCTTTGTTTCTTGTTCTTATTTGTGTTTATATTTGTATTGCTTCCGCTAACGTTTTTGTAGAAACGAAGAAAGGCTAATCACCCCCCCTCTAGCCATTACAAAGACCCTAACAAAAAAGGTCTAACATATTCACGTCTGGGAGGCCCTCGTTGAGCAGGGGGAGGGTTCCTCTCTGTTGGAGCAGGAGCTGGAGTATTTTCTGCCCATCTTACCCTCAACCCTTCTTCTTCATTGATATATTCCTTAGCACGATTCAACAACTTTTCATAGTTGGCAACTGACTTTCTCAATAAAGAGCTAAGGAAGGGTCCTTCCCTCAGCCCATGAGGGATAGCAACCTTTAGGATATCTGGCCCTGCTGTAGGGATGCCCCTAGCAGTGGTGGTAAAACGATGAATATAACTCCTTAGAGATTCTGAGGACTCTTGCCTTATGTGCAACAAAATGGAATCGTCATGCTTATACACTTTGCAACTAGCGAACTGTTGCAGAAACACTGACTTAAAATGTGCGAAACAAGTAATAGAACCGAGGGTAGAGACCCAACCCATCTTTGAGTAGAATTTGTTAAGGTGATATGGAAAGCTCTGCATTTAAGAGCGTCTGAATAGCAATGAAGGGAGGCGACTCCCTCGAATTGAGACAAATGCTCTTCAGGATCCAAACTACCATTGTACATCCCCACCTGCGGAGCTCGAAAATGTGGAGGTGGTTGTTCCAACCGGATGTCCTTATTGAATGGACGTGGCTCGTAAGGTTCTGGTGCCCTAGTAGACTGACTTTCTCTATGGTCTTCAGGTCTCATTTGTGTCGCTTGAGCAGGGTAGGGATATGCCCTCCCCGTTGGCCTCTCACCAGGAAATATTTCAGTGTCTAGCGGGGGCGGTGTATAAATGTGGGAAGGTCCTTCGCACTGTTGCTCCCTTTGAGAAGGCTCGCAAGAATGGGGATGAAGATACCCCGTCTTTTTCCTTTCTTTGACCAGAGCTTCAGAGACGGCTGCATCTACCATAGCCTTCAGCTGTGACAGCAACAGAGTTATGGGGTTATCCTCAACGGAAGAGGCTATTGGGAGAAGAATCTTTAGAAAAGGCATCTCGATGTCTTGCTCAATAACAAGTTTCCCTGGCCTTCGCTAATCGATGCATATGCGGATTGTTTACCTCCTTGAGAAGAAGACAATGATGTCACGGAGGCTTAGGGTTCTCTCCAGCTGTAACAGTAAAAGATTGATAAATGGTGAAATAAATCACAGAGAACAATAACACATGATTTAACGTGGTTCGGAATTCCAATTCCTACTCCACAGAGCGAGCTACGGTGCCTAAAACACCTTCACTATGAAATCTCTCCTTCTTGGAAGTAGTTCCAGAGATGAGAAACCTCCTTACAAGTTTGGCTGTGTACAATGTAAAGAAATGAATACAGCGGCTCCCCTCTTCTCCTTTCTTCTTCTGATTCTTCAATCTCGCCTCCCTCCTTCTCCCGAAGCTCCTCCCTCCCTGGATGATTCGAGTGGAGTTGAATTGGCCAGGACTCGGATCCCCCTTTTTTCTCCTTCTTCTTTCCCTTTTTATCCTTGCTTTCGACAGCCCATCGTGATGTAACCAACCATCCCCATCATCGTCCACCTGGCTAGGCCCCTCCCCTTTTGGAATAATTCCGTTAAGAGGATAAGAAATAGAGACTCGTGGAAATATTAGGTGAGGTCCTAGTTTATTACACCATATCATAAACTCTCATAAATTAATGTACCCAGAAATATTATACCCCTCATCTTTACCCGCTCTCTTTTCTCCTTAAAGGTCTTTATTTTCCTCTAGTCGTCTTCCCTGCCTGACTCGACCCTCCTCTCTGGCCATAAGGCTCATTCCTTCACACTACTTTTAAATCCCCGAGTCAATTCCCGACTCACTTCCCCGAATCTTCCCCCGACTCACATCTTGAGTTATCTGTCTGGCTTCCTTTTGCCCCTCAGACTTTTCCGTCCTACTTCACATTGTTATCCTATCCTCTTGGTCTACTTTCTTTGATTATGTGTAGTCGGTTTAAGTAATAGATCATGCACGACTTTCCACCTTCCACCGATCGTTATCTTGAGACCTATCCTCCTAATTAGGTTACAGCAGTATCACTTGTCATTATTTTCAACTTGATCGGTCTAACTTAAAATATCGAATGGTCATAGCCGAATCAACAATGACTATCTAACTTGTATTACTTTGGACAGGGATTACTGTTGCGGTCATGAGAATCCATCCTTTCTCAAAAACTCGACGAAAGAGGTTAAAAACGACCGCATCAATCTTCAAGTGAAATGACAACAACTTTATCGTTACGTCAAAGTTCTCCTTGAACAATCAATTTTAAATTGAAATCGAATTGATTTAATTTAATTGAATTTAAAATTTAATAGAAAATAATTGATATTTTTTTAATAAATGAATTGAATTCTCGAATTAATTTTGTTCGGTTAATAAGTTAATTTAGTTTGATCGGTTTAGGGTTGTGTTTAACCTGGCTCACAGGTATCCACCTCTCCATCCGTAGTCGCCGTCATGTTCTAGGCCGCCGCCGCTCGCTGGGTAACTGCGTCGTTGCCGTTCCTCTCGTGGAAGCCTCGCAACGCGACGCCCCTTCTGATCGGCACGACTTCCACCGAGTGAGTCTCTATCTCTTTTCTCCTTCTCTCTCCACGTTCTTCCTCAAATTTGCATCTTTCATTGCGGTCTTATCTCAAACTTCCTTTTTTTTTTCTCTCTTTATAATTGTTCTAAATCGGCTTCACAATTTTGCATCTGTTTCTGTCTCACGATTTGCGTTCGCGTTCCTGTTGTTTTTGTTCTTTGTTTATTTGTCTACGCGTCTTCCAATTGTTCGGTTAAATGGCTCACTGAGCGGTGTTGGAAATTTGACCTCAGGTCCCTCGATGGCTAGGGCATTCCGTGTTTGGAAGCTTATCGAGTAAGTGATTTTTATGCAAATTTATGCCGTACCGTGGTTTATTGCTTGGATTGCTAGCACTTCAACAACGCTGTGCTGTGCGCCTTCAGGAACCTTGGGTTTAAAAAGGATGACATCTACTTCGTGAAGCAGATGGGGAAAGCTTTGCTCTGCACCTATGCTATCTTTGGTCTTGTTTGGTGGTATAATGAAACTGATGCATTTGGCTGGTGGAATCTTCAGATAAAGCCGAAGGTGAAATGTTTCTGTTCTCGAAATTTATTTCCCGACACAAAAGGTTGCTTCTGTATTCAAAATGCATGGTTACACAGTATCTTGTGGCCTGGATTTCAGTATCATATCAGCTAAGTTTTAGTTGCCATAAAACTAAATCTCAAGTGCTGCTTTCCCTTTCACATTTAGGCCTTGTTTACTCTGAATGATAGAACGAGGAAGGAAAGAAATTTCAAATGGAAAAAACTCCCTAGCGAAAGGGAAGAGAAACGGAAAAAAAAATCTCTAAGGAAGAGAAAAGAGTTTCTAAGGAAATAAGGAAACAAGAGAAGGGGAAAGAAGGGAAGGAGTAATAACAAATAAAAAAACAACTACGCGGTGCTGCCAATGCCGACAAGGCCTTGCTTGCTCGCCCACGTGAGGCGAGGCGACAGTGACAACCCACCCACGCAAGCAAATATTACTAAGGTTTCGTTGACAAGGAAATAGGGTTGTAAATGAACTAAGCGTTCATGAACAAGCTTGGCGTTCAACTTGGTAAGAGCTGATTTATGTTCGTTCAATAGGCATCAAAGTCACTTAAATGAACAAGCTTGAACAACTTGATAAATTAAATGAACAAGCTTGAATACATGTATTCGACTTGTTAATATTCATGAACAGTGTTCGTGAACTATATTCATGAACAAAATTTATAAACTATGTTCATGATGAGACCCATTTATAAATTTATTTATGAGCTTGTTTATACTCGCTTGAATTGTTTTTACTAACCAATCAAATAAATATTAAAACTTAAATCAAACAACAAGCTTGATTTAAGAGCTTGATAACATTTAAACAAATCAAACTTAAACTAGTTTGGATCAAGTTTGATTCAAGGTTGAACTGAGCTTGATTTAGAAGCTCGATATCAATTAAACAAGCCAAGCTCAATTCAAGCTCGAACTGAACTCAATCTAAAAATAAAAAAATAAAAAATCAAGTCAAGCTTGAACAATTGTTTGAATAGCTTAGTTAATTTTAGACTTGGTTTGGTTCGGCTTGATTATCTTATCAAACAAGCTTGAACACTATAAAACTTACCTTGACTTGGTTCGTTTACAGTCCTATCGGGAAAAATTCCAAGAGGAAGGAAAAGATTTTTTGTCCAATTTGAGTGGAAAAAAATATGACTAAAGGAAGAAAGATAATTCGTCAATGGATGAAATCTTAAATCCGTCTGCCCATTAGGTAAACAAAACTACAACCCGATACACGAAGCTCCTGCCACGTGGGGTACCGGAGAAGGAATCCATTGTACGCAGCCTTACCTTGCTTTTTTTTTTGCAAGAGACTGTTTCCAGGATTTGAACCCATGACCTCTTGGTCACAAGACAACAACCTTACCGTTGTGCCACGCTCCCTTCTCCATTAGGTAAACAAAAAAAAAAGAAAAATAGTTTTTTTAAGCAAACAAAGGAAAATTTTCCACCGCAGTAATCTTTCCACAATTTTTAATTCCTTCCTCCCAAGTAACAGGGGGTTAGAGATTTTCTTTCAGTTGGAGTGTTCTCAATGAAAGCCTATCCTAGAACATTAGGGTCGTGATTGTGGATCCTCCTTGTTGGCATGGGATGCTTTAATTATTTATGTAGTTTTATGAATTTATGAGTATGCACATCATGGTTTGTGTTCTGGTTGTTATCAAAGTTTTGAAAAATCTAAAAAGGAACTATTTGGTCAATTCACTGCATGATACGCAGGGCATATGTGGTCCATATTCGAAGTGTTAATTTTTATTGATAAAATGCTTAACAAATGTACAGCGAAGCATATTAATCTTGCTATCAGATCAACTATTTCATATATAAGAATACATGTAACCATGCAAGAAATACATAACACAACAATCTAGATTAATCCATATTATAATATTCATATAATTAAACACAGACAGAAAAAAATAATTTAATCCAACACTTGTGGGTAAACATACCAAAAACATACCTTATAGAAGTATTTCACAATCACAAGAACTAATCCTCTCTAGAGAAAACAATATCATAAAAGATTTTATGATTGGATTTCTATTTGTTGGACCAATCGAAATTGATTCGAATGAACCATAGTTTCATTTTCTAGAGGTCCATATATATGACCTTTATATTGCTATCTAGACTTCATATGTTGGCACCTAGTCTTGCACAATGAAACCAAGTTCATATGCTATATATGATGTGGCTCCTTGCTAATTTACCTAGGAGGCTGTGAATGCATCTGGCTAGGTGTTATATTAAGAAAAATCAAACGTACTCCAAGTGGAGTGTTTTTTTCAGATCTTTCATTGTTTTTTTCAGAAGATTTGTGCTAGCACCCCAACTTCTGCCTCATTGTTTAGCGCTGTCATTATGGTGTTTTGACTGTCACTCTTATTGCTCGCGGAAGAAAGAAACAAGAACATTGAGGACTAAATTGTTTTGATGGTCTCGGCAGTTATTGTATGTTGGTTGGCAAGTGGAACAATAAATTTCATGTGTTTCCACTAGCATAGAATGATATTTTAAACTGTGAATGGAACAACGGAGCATCATCTCTCCAAAGGAGAGATTTGTTGAGTAAACGAGATGGGCCGACCTGGTACAAGTGTGCCTGCGCATTGTTTCCTAGATTGGAAGCCTTGTTTCCTAGATTGGAAGCCGATCAAGCCCAACGGTAGCTCAACTTCCTTTAAACCCTAGTTTTAGGATATTTTGGAGTTTCTTCCTGTGCACAGGCTGTGGTGACGGTTGATTTTGATGTCACTGCAAAATTTTCACCACGCAAGCATTCTAGAGCCAATCGGACACAATGAGGTGCTTATGAAGCTTTATCATAAAGTTTGTAGGCTTTATAGAGAGGAGGATTTTCCTTTTAGCCGAGCTTTTGTTGTTCGGAAAGCTTTAAAGGCGAGATTTTTTGTTTTCACTATTGATATTGAGAGAGGCATCTTGGGAGAGCTAAGAGATTTCTTATACAAGATGTAGACAATTATTTGTCTGATTTCATTGTTTTTTTGCTCTTATATTACATAAATTTGGATTATCTTCGAGTACACTTAGGCCGAGCTATGTTAATTGCTCCTCTGCCCTTTTTTGAGTGCTTGTGCTACTCTATCATAGGAGACGAAGGTTCCACCATGTGGCCCTATAGTCCACATTCTACAAGCACCAGTTTCAATCTTTAAAGGGCAGTGTCATAATCTCCTGTCTTAACCAGTGGTATCAAAGACATTCTGTCAGTTTTGATGCATTTGCATAATATTTATTCTATTTTCTCCGAAAGAACCAAGGTGTTTGCACGTGTTAGAAAATTGAACTGTAAGTTGTGTGGCAAAGCTCTTTCGTTATGCCATTATTTGTTTTTTGTTTGTGTTTATTCAACTTCATTGCAAACAGCAGAAAATAAAGTGTGTATTGTTTTTTCGTATGTAGGAAGAGAGAGAGACAGGCGACAAAGAGGCATTCGATGAGTTCGTTAAAAGTGGCGGAGCCATTGGCACAACCATCAGATCCAAAGGGTTTATAGACAGCGACAACGATTTTGAAAACCTGCAAAAACAACGGCAATCTCAAAAATTTGAACAGGAAGCTCAAAAGCTGTGGTTTAGAATGAGGAATGAAGTCATTCAAGAGCTGCAAGAGAAGGGCTTCGACGTCGAGTGAAGTTGTTAAACAAAGGATGTACAACAAAAGATGGATCAGCACCGATCTAGATCGATTGCTGCTGCTACTTTCTTGCTGAATTTTCAAACTACCCTGGAATAAGGTGCACTTTTCCGTTTTCTAACTTGAATCTTTCTAGTCAATATCTACAGCAATGTAAAAATTCTTCTTGTAGCATTTAAAATGGTTACCAATATTTGTGCTTCGGAACTTTCCTGCATCGAAAACAAGTGTCCTGCAAACCATTACCTTCTCCTCCTAGGTACCTATCGGATCGACCGAGATGACATATAACAGAATTTCAACTGGCAGGGCGGAAGAAACCTATAGAGTCAGTTTACAGAAGCAAGTGTTGACCCAGAACTAGCTCTCGACGTCGACTAGGCACTGGAGCACTTCTCTTCTAACAAAGGCACTGACATCTCTATCTTGAGAGCTAATGCTCCTGAAGCATCTCCTCCTGAAGATGATGTATCTTTATCTTCAATTCTATCTTGAGAGCTAATGGTCCTTGATACTGTTATAACGCGACTAGGGGAATAGAGTAAAGAAAAGTAAAGGACTGTGATCCGGAGGGTAGGATCAGACGAATATGACTAGTTCAGAATATACAGTAGAGTCGGGTAGAACTTAGCTCGGAAAGTTGAGCCGAGTTGAGCTAGAAGTATATCGGCTTGGTGGCTAGAATGAAGTGGGGTGATGACTTAGGGAAGTGAGCCGAACTAGAGAAATGGTGACTCGGGAAGAAAAATTGAGTCGGAGAAGTAGCAGGAAGGGTTGATTGAAGGAATGATATAGGGGTAAAATGAAGGAAAGGGAGGACCCGATGACATGTTCTCGTAAGAGTTTGTTATATATTGCGACCAATTAAGGCGGCTCGGAGATCCCACAGAAGATTCCTAATAGCGCATACTCGCTAACAGCATAACATCATGATTCCTCGAACCCACATGACCCTCCACGTGGATAGTGATCCGAATAGTTTGTTACACAACAACTGACCCTAGGGGCAAGAGAGATAAAAAGAAAGGAAGGAGGAAAAAAGAGGGATTTCTCATTTTCTCTACACCGACGGTTTCTCTGATAACGACTCCAGTGTGTGCTTCTTCCTCCTCACATACAGGTTCTAATTGGAGCATCGAGGGCGACCATTGAGGAGAGGAGCGGTAGTTTAACACATGTTAGCTTTCTCCGGATTTTTACTGCAATGGGCGGAGAAGGAGCATCATCGATGGGACAAGATTGAAGGAGAACCATCTGCACGTTATTTCTCTTACTTGTATAAGCTCTTATTTGTGAGAGGTTTTTTTCCCTTTGGAGGTACTTTCGAGAAGAAGGGATTGTAGTGAAGGTGTTTAGCATTGGAGCTCGTTCTAGAGGTCATCCATGGAGTAGAAATTTGAATTTCGAATCACTTTAAATCTCTTGTTCTCAGATTATTTATTGTTGCGGTAGAAGAGAATCTCAATTATCTTCAACACTTTCATCTAGAAGAGGCGAAAAATCTGTGCCGCATCACTCCTGAACCATCATCCCCTCCTGAAGATGATGTATCTTTATCTTCAATTCGCTCTGAGAAAAATTACACTTTGTAAATCAGTTGGACCTAAACCTCTTTGTTCGAAACCGAACTTTGCAACCTAGGCAGGCCTGCATCTTTGTTCAGTTTCAAATGAAGAGGTTTAAGTTCAACTGATATATAAAGTGTAATTTTCTCAAAGCGAATTGAAGATAAAGATGCAGTATCTCCGGGAGGGGATGCTTAAGGAAGCATTGCCTCTCAATATAGAGATGTGCAGTTGAAGATGATCTTGCAGTTACTGCCTTTGCTGACCTTCTGCGCTCCGAGCAAGCAAATACATTCTTGTTCTTCTCTCAGTGCAGAGAGATACTCTTTGGGTTGAAGATGCTCGAGCGACAGCGAGAGGAATGAATCGACTGAGGGGAAGAGGAAGAGAGGAATGAATCGACTGAGGGGAAGAGGAAGAAGAAAAGGATGGCCTGGAAATGGCTTTTATAGTTCAATTTCCTTCTCCCTTCACTGCAACTGATGTGAAGTAGGAACTGTGTTTAGATGGATGTTTGTTCTGGTTGGCACAATCAGAATCAGTCTTGATTAGCCAATCGAGATGGATGACTCATCCGATTGAGTGGTCTAGTCTAGTTAGGTTAAGTTGGTCGCATGACAGTAGGAGTGGCAGTTTAGCTTGTCGAGTTAGGCGAGTGTGTCGCACCGACTAGTTGATCGCGGGTTGGCCTAGGTGGGCCGATGACCTAGGCTGGTTGATTGGTCCGAGGGACCTATTGTGATAGTTGGGCCGAGTGCTCTAATATGGTGTGGTTCAGTTTAGGTGTTCTAGACTGCTTGGTGAGAATGGATGGATCGAGCGATCAATTGGTCTCAGCTTGTTAGTTGTTCGATCCAACTAATGAATCCAAACTCATCAAACAATCATGGCGGCTAAGTGAATCAAGGAGCCAAGTGAATTGAGCGATTTGGCTACTCATCTACATAATATCATTATCGTTGGATATCCACTAGACTAGATCAGGCAAATCTGGACATGATACAAATACAATCCATTTTTTTCGTGTTTGGATCGTGCATTTTCGGATTCGTGTCTATCCGTTAGACTCGAAAAAATTTCGTGTCAGATTAATATATTGTCTTTTGGATCCGTTAAATTCGTTTACTTTTTTTTTACTTAAAAAAAATCTAGGTATGAAAAAGAAAGAGATTGGATGATATTTGCATAATCTCTACAAGTTTGAATAATGATGATAATTTTTAAAATTCATTTAGTATTTTTATGATTATTTTGGAGTGTATATTTTATAGTCATGCACTTATAATTCCAATTTGGTAGCGTTGATTGTGGGGATTATTTATTTTTTGTAAGCTCATTTGTTTAAGTTATTACATTATCGTGTACTTATGGATTTTTTTGCACTTGTTGGTTTGGATAATATCTAATAATCTATTTTATACTTTGTTTAAGTTATTGTATTTTCATATAATTTTGGGTCGTTTCGTGTCTCTTGGTTCAGATTGTGTCTTGCAATTCATTTTACATGTATTTTTTTCGTGTCTAACGGATCATGTCTTATCTATCCGAAATTAAGTGTTTTGTCTTCGGATTGAACCCATTGATACGAAAAATTAAACAGATTGAATACGGATTAACGTTTTCGGATTGCATATAGATCATGTCCAGATATGAATCCGATCCATTATCCGATTTGTCGGGTCTAAATTAGACGATGGTTCGCTACTATTTGATAAGATTTCAAGCCTAGTGTGTAGGGAGATCACTTTGGAGTTCTATATTATAAAATTGAACGAAGGTTTGGAGACAACTTGAGAGTCGAGGGAAGGTGAATGACAAAGAAAGAGACATGCAAGCGAAGAAGAACAAAAGTGATGGAGAAGTAGAGACAATCTAGGGTTTTGACGCGAGAACATGCAAGCAAGAAAGCACTCGTCGACGATGATGAATGGAAAGATTAGAAGCCCTAGAAGGGTTTGACGTAAAGATTTTGATATTTAGGTTTAGCAAACTCGTCAAAATGGTTGCACTATCCTAATGTCGACTTGTTAGGCATAGGTCGGACCTCATCGACAATGAGCTTGAAAATATCTTTATGTTCGATTGATCTAGATAACTTTTGCATCTTTTTTCTTACTACAACTACTAGCGCAAAGCTAGTCGATATTTATTTTTCAAATAGTGTCATTGCTTTCCATGAAAATAAAATTCATAGGTGCAAAAGACGATTCGCTCGTCCTCCGCGTCTCTGTCAGTCGGTTCCACAGTCAATACAAAGGAGGTAAAATAAAATTCATGTACGATACTTTTATCTCTGAGTGACATTACTTCATTTGACTTTCACTCGTCGCAAAAAGTTCTCTATTGCTGTTTCCATTCTCACAAAGGTTCCATCTAAATAACTATTTGTTTTTTTTTAAAAAAAAAGGGAATTGTGGGAAAAAATAATAACAACTATAAATTTCAATTATGTTTTTTTTAAAATGCAAAAATCTAATCTCAATTAAGATTTTTAGGTAATGCAAAGAAGATAGTAGCTTGGGTTTTACCAACCATCGAACACTTTGAACAGCTCGAGTGATTGCCAACGCTACAAAAGGAAAAGTATAGAAATGCTTCTTTTTTTTGTTAAAAAAAAATGATTATGATCGGAACAAGTAGAGAAACGAGCTGTTTGAGAAGGATTTGAATGATACTTTCGTCTCTAGGGATTTTCCTATAGTGGAGTGACAAATCTTAGGATGCTGGATTGTTGGGCTTTTTATTGCACGTGCTTCTCGATTTATCCCAAGTGGATGATGGGAGCTTTCGTGGGGTCGGACCATTCACATCTAGGACTTAGTTCGATCAAAAATATAGATACTTGGATTATAAAAAAAAAAGTAAGCAAGACTGGAAGTTATTTATGCTGAACTATACAACAACAATAAACTTTTATTCCACTAGGTAAAGTCAGTTATATAGATCCTTCTATGTTATTGAGTTTTATCCCTTATTATACCATCATCTATAGTTAAATAAATTTTATCTTGTTTTATCGTTACTAATCAAGCTTCTTTTGTCTTTCTCTTTTTCTTTGGATTTGTAAATTTTTAATTGTTTTGTATCATCTAACTGGCGCATCTATTTATCAGTACATGTTTGAACCATTTCGAATGTGTCTCTTGACGTTTTTTTCCCCTCAATAGGTACAATTTCAATCTTTAATGTTCTCATTTCTTATTTTATTCATTATGGATATCCATACATCCAAATTAACATTCTCATCTCTACATCTATCATCTTTTGCTTATGTGCTCGAGTCATAGTTCAACATTCAGTTTCATATAACATAGCAGGTATAATTGTCGTTTTGTAAAATTTTCTTTTAAGTTTTAAAGGTATTTTAGATCACAAAGAATACCAGATATTTTTTTTCCATTTCAATCATCCTATTTGTATTTTATTTAAGATAATTCTCTCAACCTTTCCATTCTTTTGAAAAAAAATGATCCTAAATATTTAAAACTTTCCATTATAGATAACTCATTATCTCTAACGTAATAATTGTCTCGTTATATCTAACATTATCAAATTTAAATTCTATATATTATGTCTTTACTAAATGTAATATCTTTCACTTCTAACGTTTTCCTCTAATATTTAAGTTTAGCATATACTTTTTCACATGTCTCATCTACCAAAATAATGTCATCTATGAATAATAGACAATATGATATCATGTTTTGGATTTATCTAGTGAGTTCATCCATGAGTAGTATAAAAAGATAGAGACTTAAAGTTGATCTTTGATGTAACCCTATCTTTATAGGAAATACTTTGATTAATCCTTTTGACATTTTCACTCTTGTCATTGCATCTTCATACATATATTTAATTATTTCAATATATACTATATTAATACTTTCTTTCCTAGAATTCTTTATATAATTTCTCTTATGACTCTATCATAAACTTTTTCAAGATCAATAAATACTATGTGTAAGTCTTGTTTTCGTTCCTGATATTTTTCAATTAGTTATCTGAGAATATATATAACTTCTATTGTCAATCTTTTCGACATAAATCTAAATTAAATTTCGATCATCGTGGTCTTCTTCTTTAGTCTTTTGTCTATTATTTTTTTTCCGTATTTTCATGGTACGATTCATTAGTTTAATACCCTAATAATTTGTATAGTTTTCTATCTCTTTTATTTTTATATAAAGAAACTAAAAAACTTATCCTCCACTGATCATGCCTAATTTGGATTCAATTATAGATAGTAATAAACACTGTAATGCCTAACTTAGATAATCTCTAAAGTTACTGTATTTTATCAAAGGGCATTCTCAAAGTTTAGAAATTCTCAAAAGACGGATTATAATTTGTTTTTTTATCAAATAACACATTTAATTTCAAAAATAAAGTAATCCCTTTCATTTTTCTTAAGCATCCGAGCTACAGAGTAGTACTGATATTTGAAATTTAGCATTAAAATAGTTCTGAAACTTTCAAAATCAACATCACACCACAATGATATAATTTCTTTAATATAGTGGTGGTGATATTTGAAAATCAACACCATAATGATTCTGAATCATCAAAATTAGTACCAAAGTGTTATAATTTTTCTAATATAATAGCATTAAGCTTTCGAAAATAGTAGCACTTTCAAAAATAGTAACACGACGTTCCGATTTCTTCTACAAAGTGGTATTGATATTTGAAAATTAATACCACATTGATTCTGAACTTTCAAAATTAGCATCATAGTGTTATGATTTTTCTAATACATTAGTGTTGATGTTTCAAAGCTAGACCATAACCTTTTAAAAAATTTAGCCTTTGTGTCTATTGTGTGTCTATTGATACAAATCTATAACTTTATATACGATGCTTAAAGGTAAAGTTGTATATCTTCTTTACATTCACTCTATTTCTTTTTTTTACTCTGTTTTAGTTTTAGAATTTCAAATCTTGTAAATCCAAAACTCATTGATAGTTTTAGCTAGCTTTTGATTAAACTCAATTCAAATTTAATAGGTTTTTACAGTGCCTCTAAGTCTAACTGTGTCTTAAAGTCTCAGCTTCAAAGCCTTGTTAGTCATGCATAGACTTTTCAAAATTTAGTCTGTGTCAATTGACACATACCCATAATTTTATATAAAAAACTTATAACTAGAATTGCATAACATATCTACGCTCTTTATGCTTTATGCGTTCTTCTTTTACTCCGTGTTTAGATTTTAGAATTTCAAATCTTTTAGTTCTATTAATGAATATCGATCAAAATTCATGGATGATTTTAGCTAACTTTGATTAGATTCAATTCAAGCCTGATAAATTTTTATAGTGCTTTTCAATACCATGTGATGAAAATTCTCGACTTCAAGAGCATCTTGGCCATGTATAGTTTTGTTGTATTGTGCCATTGTTCAAAGAGAGGATTCAAGATTCTAACCGTTTGGTTCGTAGAATTTTTTTTATTTTTCGTTTTCATTTTCTGAGAAAACGAAAAAATGTATGTGGTTGGCATTTTTCATTTTTTTTTCAGAAAATAAAGGAGTATTTTTTGGAAAATTAGAAAAAAAAAAAATCATTTTTTGTTTCTATTTTTCTTTTCCAAAAAATAAAGGAGTAATTTTTGAAAAATTAAAAACACATAAAAAAATTATTTTCTATTTTTTAAAAAAGGAAAAAAAAATTACGAACCAAATGCTCCCTAAATTTTTTACAATAGATTGTGCGGATATTTGAGAAAAATGAAATGAATTAATTATATTGGTGGGAGGGGGATTTTTGAAATTAAATATTGATAAAAATAAATAAATTAGGATATGTCTTTTGGAAAATTTTAAAAGTCCGATAAAAACTAAAATTATATGTACCCTTTGATAAAATTGTCACATCGAATAAACTTGGTTCGACTTTAAATAGAAGAAAAAGCCCTTTTCGCAGATTTCAAAGAAGTGAGGACTTTACCATAAAAAGACACTCCGCGGGAACTAATTTCCGTTGACTTTAATTAAGTCAATATAATAATTAGAGTAGGAATAAAGCGCGTTAATTAGTGATTTGGTGATCACATATACGATAAGCATCCCCTTTAATTATTATTCATGACATAATTCTTTATTTCCTTTCTTAATTCATTAATAAATCTAAAACGCAGCTTATATCCCATTGAGAATTCGATTAAAATTGAACTGACCGAATTAAATTATTCCAAATCTATTTTTTTTGGACCAATTAAATCGATCGAATTTTATTTATTTTTTTATTGATACCAACTTATTTGAATTTTCGATTCGATTAATCTCCAATGGCTCTATTCTTCCACGGATCTTGAACGCCATCAATAATGAGTTAGTAAATAAGGTCGGAGTCCAAATAACTTTCACCGACCACCAAAGGTAAGGTAAATTAGAGAAACACTAGTAATTTTTTTACAGTTCAATTCGAATTCCGTAGTTGCATCTAACTCTTAGTCTCAAAATCGCTTGAATACTTTTTTTTTTTATAATCGAAAATCGATTGAATTTTAATCATTTACAAAGTAATGTGTACGCTTTGATAAATTACCATTGGGAAAAAAACATCATTTACTTTTGTTGTATTCATTTTATCCCTAGAAATACGATGCGATGGTAAAAAACAGAAAGACAATTTATAGATGAATATAATTTAATTTTCTATTGAAATATATATGATGTCAAATATAAAAAAATTTATATTTGACGATTTAAATTAAGATGAACTAAATTGAAATGGAAGTTTAATTTTGTAGCAGAGTACAAATTTAATATTGGATGGTTTTATAAGACAGTGCCAGTGTGGAATAAGATTTCATTGTCATATAATAAATATTTTTTATATTTTTCGATAAAAAATAATAAAAAAAAAATCAATCAAACAAACTTTGGTCTTGCTTTCTTTAACTAGAAGAAAAAGACCTCTTCACCGACTTTAAAGAAGTGAGGTGACGTCTTTCCCATAAAAGGGCCCACCATGGGCACGGACTTCCGTTGACTTTAAAGAAGTCAATCTAATAATTAGAGAGCAATTAGGCACGTTAATTAGTGATTTAGCGTTCGCATATACATAAGCATCCCCTTAAATTATTACTCGCTGACGTAATTTTTTATTTCCTTTCTTAATTCATTAATAAATCTAAAATGCAGCCTATATCCGATCGAGAATTCGATTAAAGCTTCTATGGACACGATGCAACGGTAAAACGGAGAGATATTTTATAAAAAATACAGTTCGATCCTCTGCTGTGATATCGTTTAACGACGAATTTAAAAAAAAAATCTATTCGAACGATCTTAAGATTCAAAATTTTATTCGATTGACGAAGTACGATTTCTGTGTTAAACCGTCGTTCAGAAATGCTGCGATTACAGAGTCTAAATTAAATCATAAAAAAGTTACAAGTAATTTCTTAATTCATTCTTGGTGATCAGTGGAGATTATTTGGACTCTGATTTTATCCGACTAAACTATTAGTGAGGTATTTCGAAGGATTTTAGACATGATCGATCATTTTTAGAGATTAATCGAACTAAAAATTTAGATATCTTAGTGTCAATAAAAAAATGATTAAAATTGAACAAAATTAAATTATTCCAATCTATTTTTTTTGGACCAATTAAATCGATTGAATTTTAATAATCTCTAAATTAATGTGTACGTTTTGATAAATTGTCATCTTAAATTATTGGGAAAAAAAAAACATCATTTACTTTTGTTGTATTCATTTTATCCCTAAAAGTACGATGCGATCGTAAAAAGGAAAAATAATTTATAGATAAATACAATTCAATGTTCTACGAGACACAAATATAAAAAATTTGTCCTAGAGTATAGTGCAGCAGTAAAATCGAAGAGATGAGATATTTCGTAGGATAATATAATTTGATCTTTTACTATGACATCATTCGTCGATGAATTTAAGAAAAATTCATTTGAATAATCTTAAGATCTAAGAGTTTATCCGGTGAAAGAAATACGACTTCGACCGTTCGGCATTGAACTATCGTTCAGGGATGACGCGACTATGAAGTCTGAATTGAACTATGAAAAAACTACGAACGCTTTTTTAATTTATCTTCGGTGGCCGATAGAGGCCACTTAAGCTCTTATTTTATTCGATTTAGCTGTTGACGAGGTATCTCATGAGTCCGTGAGACAGAGTCAATTACTTTTAAAGATTAATCGAATTAAAGATTCAGATATTCTAATCTCAATAAATAAATAAATATAAAAAAAATTATATTAGACGGTTCTAAATTAGAATGGAATAGAAATTTAAGACTGCGATTGTGGAATCAGATTTCGTTGTCATATAATAAATATTTTTTATATTTATCTTGATATTTATGGATGATAAATATAAAAAAAAAAATTATATTTGACGCTTCTAAATTAAGAATGGAAGTTTAACTTCATAGTAGAGTACAAATTTAATATTGGATGGTTTTATAAGACAGTGCGATTGTAGAATCAGATTTCGTTGTCATATAATAAATATTTTTTATATTTATCTTGATAATCGATAAAAAAAAATAATAAAAAAAAAATCAATCAAACAAACTTTCTTGCTTTCTTTAATTAGAAGAAAAAGACCTCTTCACCGACTTTAAAGAAGTTAAGTGAAGTATTTCCCATAAAAGGGCCCACCATGGGCACTGACTTCCGTTGACTTTGAAGAAGTCAATCTAATAATTAGAGAGCAATTAAGCACGTTGATTAGTGATTTAGCGTTCACATATACGAAAAGCATCCCTTTTAATTATTATTCGCTGACGAAATTCTTTATTTCCTTTCTTAATTCATTAATATATAAATCTAAAACGCTTGAGAATTCGATTAAAATTGAACCGATCGAATTAAATTATTCAAATCTAATTTTTTTAGACCAATTAAATTGACTGAATTTTAATAATCTCTAAAATAACTTATCATCATAAATTATTGGGGAAAAAATATCATTTATTTTCGTTGTATTCATTTTATCTTTAGAAGCATGATTATAGATAAATATAATTCGATGTTCTATTGGGACATGTATTTATGATGAATATATGAAAATTTATATTTAACTATTCTAAATTAGGATGAATTGAATTTGGATTGGAGTTTAGCTTTCACAAATAGAATACGAATTTAATATTAGACGATCTTATAAGATGACCCGACTATGGAATTAGATCATTAGATGCGATTGTGGAATCAAATTTCCCCATCATACAATGAATATTTTTCATATTTATCTTCGTGATAGATGAGAAATAAAAAATAATAATTCAATCGATCAAACTTGGTCTTGCTTACTTTAACTAGAAGAAAAAGACCGTTTCGCATATTTCAAAGAAGTGCGGTCATTCCCATAAAAAGACACTCCGTGGGCACTAATTTCCTTTGACTTTAAAGAAGTCAAACCAATAATTAGAGTAGCAATTAAGCACGTTAATTAGTGATTTAGCGTTCGCATATACATAAGCATCCCCTTTAATTATTATTCGCTGACGTAATTCTTTATTTCCTTCGGTAATTCACTAGCAAAGCTAAAACGCGGTTGAGAATTCGGTTAGAACTAAACCGACCGAATTAAATTATCCTAAATCGATTGAATTTTGTTATTAAATTTGAATAAGTATCGATTACTTTGATTAAATTAAAAAAAATACTAAAAGTTTTTAATAAAAATTTAATTCAATTAATAAAAAATTAAAAAACTTAATATATTTTTAATCGACTTGCAAAAATTCACAATTAAATTGAACAGAAAAAATAGAACTTCCAAATGACAAATAAGTTTAATCGAAGTTTTATTCACCCTTATGTATATACACATGTAGGAAAAGTTGATTACAATCACTCTAGTATTTTTTATTGTCGGTTTTTCGATGATGATGAAAGTAAATCATGAAAAGACTATGTCCCTTGACGAAGGTCAAAAAACAATGGAAAACTTCTGAGCCGGAATGAGAATTCTAGATCCCATGTCAAGATTTGACCTTTGTCCATATATAACAGCATCTGCACTGTTTTAGTCATCGGACTATCCTAAAGGAACAACCTTATATATACACACACATTATCTACATTGTATGCACTTAAAATGCACACCTAAAAAAAATACATGGTGCATGCACTCAGAGCCGCCCCTAGGGGAGGGCTACTGGGACCCTCGTATTAGTAATAAGTCCTAGAGTCAATTATGTGATGATTGACTAGGAACTTTTTGTAACATATTCTATTAATAATAAAGGCAAAGTTTGGTTATTATATTTACTTCATACTTGTGTCAACTGAATAAATATAATAATGTACTAGAAAGTAGTTTCTTATCTACAACATATCAATTGGTAGAATTGATTGTGAGAAGTTGTAGAGAACACTATTCTTAAATATTCCTAGTCAAATATTAATATACAAGAGCAATATTAATGCATTGAGACTAGCATGTAGGTCAATTGATGATTTGATATCACAGGTCATGAATATATGATATCACGTTGACACATGTGCATAATTAGAGAATATATATTGAATTGACCCGCAATGAAAAAGTCTCATGGATCTTTATATGAGTGTCATAAACTTTCTCATGTGACTATTAGTATGAATAGTCCTTAGACCAGAAATCACTACGGTTCCCTACATAAGGAGTTATGTACTTTGGTATCGTCAAAAGTCACCCGTAAAAGGGTAGACTATAAAGGTGATCACTGAGTATGTAACAAATTATACGGAGGGATGTGAGTGAAGTAGATGAGATATATCCCTCTCATATGACGGGAGTGATATCTTTAGGCCTCTTAATAGAGTAAGATCACGAAATGCATAGTCATGCTCAAATGAGTCAATATGAGATATTGAGCTCATTTGTTTGAGTGAGTCTACTCGGGGATCAATAAACACAAAGATTGATAAGAGGATGACACGTTTTATGTCTCATTGATCAATCTAGATATCAAGGATAGAAGGACAAACTCATACAAGATAAAAGTCACAGAAAGGTTTTGTCGGATCTTGACATTTTCGTAACTTGGATAATAATGATGCATTGCTAGATGTCGCTCATTGCTTATGTTTCTAAAGTGGTTTAGAGACATTGCCAACGTTACGAAAACCTATAGGGTCACATACAAAGAACATATTGTTTTGGAGATGGAGTTCATTTTAGTTTGACTAAATGAACCATTAGGCATTGAATTAGAATCATTGAGTTAGACTCATTGAAAGGATTGAATTTGAGTTAGACTCAAATTAAATAGCCGAATTTGAGTTGGGCTCAAATTGATTTGATTTGAGTTGGACTCAAATCAATTTGAATGATATGAATTCATCATGCATGATTAATATGGATTAATCATGCATTAAAGAAGGGAAACTAAGAGTTGGATGAAACCTCTTATCATGCATGATTAATGTGGATTAATCATGTATTGAAGAGGAAAACCAAGGGTTGGATGAAACCTTTCATATTCGTGGGATGAATATAAAAAGGGAGCTTTGGATCATGATGAGATCTAGTAGAGATTGCCTTTGTTTTCCCTTCTTCTTCTTCTTGGCCGAAATTCTCTCTTGGCCTAGCCCCTTTTTTGGTGTTGCTAGCATAACCTTTCTCCAAAAGAGTGTTCGTGTGGATACCATAGAGGCACGAACACTTGAACGTGCAAGAGATTCGGCGAACCGTGGACGAGCGGGATAAACTAAGGGCACACATCAAAGATATATCTTATAGGATAGGGCTTTTTGATATATATACTTTGTATGAGTTTTCTTTCACATGGATCGCTCAAGGGATCCTTTTTCCACTACGATTTTATTGTTTATCGCATAGGATTCCCAACACCTCGCTCATGGCTCAAAAAAATTTTAACACTAAATAAGATCTAATTTTAAAATTTCGCAGTAAAAATAAGACTCAATTTTCAAATTTCGTTCTAGACCTTATGATCCAATTTTAAAATCAGGACCAAAAGTTGATGCACTCAAGTGTGTACTTTGGATGCGGACAATGGACGCGAACAATGTACGTCTAAGATAATAATTTTCTACATATATATAAATGTTGTCTTACACAATTCATCTGTCCGTAATCAGTATCCGTGAACACTTCTATTATTCACCACCTGATAGCTTGCACTCTATAGTACAATACTTGAATACTAGGGAATTGGATGGTGGATAATAGAGATGTTCACAGATATATATATATATATATATAACTCATCCTTTATTCACCATCCGATCGAGTGAGCACTATAGTTTAATCCTTGAACCCTAAGAGATCAGACGATGAATAATAAAGATACTCACAAGTGATATGGATGAATTAGGTCAAGTAATATATATATATATAGAAATTTTAGCCTGAGCGCCTAAATTTAGCATCCATTTTGGGCGACTCTCCCATGAACCGTGTTTTCACTGTGCTAACACTCAGTCACCCAAAATGGACGCTCATTTTAGATGCTCAAGCTATATATATATATATATTACTCCTGTGAGCCGAAGAAATACGCACCTGGGAGCCTCCTCTAATGAACAGTGTATTCATCGTCATGTGAATGTGAATTCATCGTCATCAATCGCACGCGTGCACGCGCTATATATATATATATATATATATATATATATATATATATATAGATATATATATATATATATATATATATATATATATATATATATCCTGAGTGCCCGTTGCATGTCCCATATTGTGCGACGAATGGAAATGCACAGTAACCACGTCCGATGCCCGCTCGAACTCGCTGATGGGAGACCAAATTTCGGCCACGATCCAGTCGGAATTCGACTGCGGTCTGATCGGAATCCGACCACGATCCAGTTGGCATCGAAGTCCGATCGGATTCCGATTGAATCGTGGCCACCATTGGCCGCAGCGCTGGCAGCCGCATTCGCGGCCATTTTCAGCCACGATACGGCTAGATTTCGACCGCAATTCGATCGGACTCCGGCTGCGATCCGATCAAACTTCGATACCGGTCGGAATCCGATCGGCTGTTGGCAAATTAGAGCAATTGGCGGGGGAAGTGCGTCGTGAAGGAAACATTGTACATTTCCTATTCACTGTGCAATCGCGATCGATCGGACGACAGAGAAATCGTCGTGCACGAGTTGCGCATTAAATGACGCTCAAGATATTAAACTTGTATACCGATTTGTTCACTTGGGCGCCTGCTCATGCGCGCCGACATGTACGCGTGAGGGCAGGTGCCCACAAGGCATGATCAACACTACCCTGGCACGTGGGCGCCTGCCCTCATGCGCGCACGTCGATGCGCATGGTCAGGTGAACATGATATATATATATATATATATAATTCATCCGTGAACATCTCTATTATTCATCATCTGATCGAGTGAACACTATAGTTCATTTCTTTAACTTTAAAAGATCGAACGATAAATAACAACTTTAAGAGTTCACAAGTGATATGAACGAGTTAGGTAGTATTATATATATATATATATATATATATATATATATATATATATATATATATATCATAGTCAATCTGTAACTTGCGTCTTTGCTTTGATGAACAGTGTTCACTCACTTTATAACCCCATATGTATATGTTTGCTTTGATGAGCGCATGGACTCTCACTGCAGGATATATATATATATATATATATATATATATATATATATATATATATATATATATATATATATATATATATATATATATATATATATATATATATATTATATGCTGTTGACGTGCGCAGTTGAGCGTTGTATATATACACATCATCGTTTGTTTAAAATTACATAAACAATAAGATGGGGAGGCTGGAAAGACTAGTTTGGGTGGCGAAGAACTACTTTCTAATAATCGGCGTGGCTGCCTGGTTCCTCATCCCCTTCTCCGTCGACCTCCTCCTCTTGCTCCACCGCTACAGCTTCCTCATCCCCTTCGCGATCTGGATCTGCAAGAAGATCAAGGAAGAAGTCACCGGAAGGAACGCGGCTGATGTTGTTCCTGATCAAGCTGCTCCCGCGCCGATGCCTTCCTCCGTGGCGAACTTGTTCGATTTCCTGTTCTTCAAGCCGCAAGAGGAGGAGCAGTGGCTACGAGGCTTCGAGGTGGATGAGACGTCGGCGGCCTCGCAAGAGCCGGCGTGGTGGCTCAGTGAGCCTGTGCTAGCCCCCGACGTCGCGGTGGGGAAGGAGGCGGCGGAGGAGTTCTCGTGGGACGGGGTTCTTGACACGACGGCATGGAAGCGCGATGATGTTGCGCCTTCGGCGCCGCCCATCTCCACCGCCTACTCCACGTCCTTCTTCCCCTTCGACGACTGCAAGGCGGAGGGCGGATGGGAGCATAACAAGTCGATGGAGGAGACGTGGGAAGCGATCTGCTTGATGAAGGAGGAGAAGGGGAGGAGGAGGAGGAGGGCGAAGGACGCGGGCCGGAGGAGGAAAAGGGAGGTTCCGGCGGCAAAGATGGACGACCTTTTCCAGGGCATGGATGAGCTCATGGAGAAGCAGCGCCATCGTTTCGAGTTCGACTTCCGGCGAGCGGAATCACCGGTGCAACGGCCAGGCCGGGCCGCAGAATTGGACCGGCCGCCACCAGCTCCCTTCTCTGTAACACAAACGCGCCGCGCCGCGGATTTGGACCGACGCCGGTAACTTCCTTGGCTGTAATACAAACGTGCGCACGCTGTACATATGCTTCAGTTAAGACGATGATGTAAAATTATTATAAATTTATAAATCAAACGAAAAAATAATTAACAAAGATGAAATAAAATAAAATTCATTTAGGATAAAATAGATGATAGAATTTAATAGAATAAAATAATTTATATAGTTGTTCTCATCCATTTAAATATAAAATAATTAAAATAATAATTTATTATACTTTTCATATTAAAAATATCTCTGGTATAGTTTCTATTAATTTCCTTTTTAATTTAATTAGTTAAAAAAATGTGCTTGTAGTAGTTTCATATAGGAACTCTTGGTCAATTTACTTGAAATTATTCAAATTATAGAATTTTTTTCCATGGAATAAGAAATAAAAATTTTAAATTATTTATTGCTTGGTAAAGCAATATCCATCATGAGTGATCGTCATTAGTTATTTCTTTGAACATCTCTTAAGCGCTTAGTGTTCATTGTCTCTTTTTGAATAATGAATTCTTTCCTTGCTATAAATAGCAAGAAGAAAGGAGACCGAAAATGCAAAGAAAGAAAAAAGAGATAATATTATAGACAAATTTAGAATAAATAATTTAAAAAATTATAATTAATATAATGATATTTATAAAATTTATCATTTTAATTTAATATTTTATTTTTAAAATTAAATTTTTTTTATATTGTAAGCTATAAATAAAGGATAAGAACAACCATTAAGGAATGACAAAATTCAACTAAATTTTGATATTCCTCGAGCTTTGTCGTCCAATCGATCTTTGAGTGAAGGTCGGTGGGCTTTTTAAATACAAATTTAAAAGAAAATAATCTAATGGAGCATAAGAAGTGTCGTTTTGACTATGAAATAACAAACGTGCATGTTTTTTATTAGCACGGTGACAAAATTACATCGATGAAAAAGATTAATCTTTAGTGGTTATAAATTTTTCAAGGTATTTATTCTACTATTATATTAGTTCTTAATTGGATAATATATTCTCTATCAATTATTTAAAAGTAAATAAATTGTCTTTTTATTCCAACAAACGTGCATGATTCTCTGACAATTAATGTTATTAAAAAGGAATATCCTTTTCAATTTTTTTTTTATCCTTTGGAAGACAAAGACTAGACATTACATTATTGTCCATATTATTATATAATCATTTTGATTAAAATTATCATATATTTTATATCAAGAATATTATTCTATATAATTCATCCTTAATATCCATGAACACTTTTATTATCCATCGTCTGATTCTCTAGAATTTAAAAATTGAACTACAGTGCTCATCTGATCAAATATTGAATAATAGAGATGCTCACGGAGGTTCATGAATGAGTTTTATAGGAGATTATTTCTCTCTCTATATATACATAGAGCTGTCAAGTTAGGTTGGGTCCATCGGGTTGGCCTGTCCTTCCAAATAATTTAAGCGAGTTATGTTGAAATTTTATCGATCCTCTATTTTGGTGGGCCTAAACGGATCGACCCGTGCGAGTCGCGGGTCTAGACAGGTTGGCCCGTCGTGAGTATGGGTTGGCCTGCGGATTGAGAAATGTCAAAAGACAGAACATGTGAAAATAAAATTATATAAGTTTTTTTAACAATATTTTAATATTAACAAGATAAGTTTTTCACCATCAGAATCTTCTTCTATCACACATATACCTCCACAAAGTATAAAAGAAGTTAAGAGGGAAGAACAAAAGAATATTTAATGAAGTACTTTATTTTTTTTATACTCTAATTGTTTTATATTATCTTGTCACTACTATTTTAATCGATATAGGAAATAATAACATATCAAAATCATATAATTATCCGGGCTAGAAAATCTCGATTGAATCTCTATTTGGAGGAGCAAAAATTTACATTTACATATTATCAAAATTTGAATATTTTGGAACATTGACAAGGAATCAAAAACATCGGTACTCAATTTTGTAGGTCGATAATTAAATCTCAATTATAAGATTTTAGTTATTTCAAATGCTTATTTTTTTAATCATGGTACCCCATCTGTCTTATAAAGCATTGCCTCAAGCCTTCAACACCTCAGTAATTTTAAATATATTTTTTAAAATTTTATGGCCCATAGGTTGGGCCGCTTAATCCACAACTCGCCTTGAGTTGAATTGGGTTGGGTTGGAAATTTCTCAATCTGTCGAGATGACGGGTCGACCTGCCTCTCTTCGCTAAATATTGAATTTACGATGGGTTGACTCGCCCCACCATGGGTCAGTCTATTTGACAACTCTATATATACATACGGATTTGTTATCCCGGCGTCGTAATCGCGCGACTTCGTGTGCGACGACGTCGATCGTTCGATCGTCGATTACCGCGATGAATGAGAATACGGTGTTTCTTCTTGCGCAATTTCATCTCGATTCACTGCCGTCAATTTCCGCAATCCAACCAAAACCGCTGATCGTGAATCCGATCGAAATCAGACCGCTGATCCGTCGGCACCGTTTTGATCGTAATCCGACCGACTGACCGCGATCCGGTCCGAGCCGTGTCGACGATCGCACCGGATTCGACCAATCGGCCGATTCTCTGGCCGGATCATGATCGGAATCCGTGGGAGGGCGGCGTCGAACATGATTACTATACATTTCTATATATATATATATATATAGAGACACACACACACACATGGAGTAGGATTCTGATTAAGAATTTAATTGGACCACAAATTAAATTCTTATTAAGAATTTGTTATCGTTTGCCACTCTCCTGTCTCCTGTCTGTGGAAAATGGCAGTTATCGTTCTTGTCACTCTCTTGCCGAGTCGGTCACGACTCTGATTTTTTTTTTTTTTTAATAAGAGAAATATTAAATATATATATATATATATATATATATATATATATATATATATATATATATAATGAGCCTTTAAGTTCTAGATTGGGACATTGAGATTTTTCATGTCTCAAGAACTTGTGCAAAATGACAGTTATCATGGAGTAGGATTGACCGATGACTCACCATTTTGTTTAATTTTCCGGATAAAACAATTAAGAAGTTTGCTACTTTTGACAACTCTCGTGCTTCTATTTTTTTTTTTAAATTAAATTTTTTTTCTAAATTATATAAATAGTTAAAAGAAGTCAAATGAATATCTCATGGCATATTTTTGTTGGATTCCTAAGTGAATATTAATAAAAAAACGTAGTAGAAATAGAATCTTTCAGAGATCCATACGAATTACAAATTATTTGTTCATGGAAATTTTCAAACTAATTTGAAATAAGATGTTAATTGCCTTTGATATGTGAAGCTCTGGTGAATCTTTAGAGTCGATCTAGCACAATCAATATATTCATATCTCTAAGGTATCTACATGAGCACAATCATCGTATATCTCACGAGTACTAATTAGTATTCAATATCTATCTCTCACACCGTAGTACTAGCTGTTATATATAAATCGAGACCGAAACCTTAACTTTTAGGATTGATATATTAATCTTACACGATCTTATCAAATAAGATCATATTTATTTTTTTTATTTAATTTAAGTCATATCTAATATGTCATTTTCTTTTTTATACACATCCAATAATAATACAAAAATATAAAAATGGTATTAAAACTGTGAATTTTATTTGATTCGGGCCTATTAAAAAAATATTAAATGCATATTAAATTAATTTATTAATTCAACAAATTTAAGATCCAAAAATCCCTTTTAAATTTAAACTTATATCTAATTTATTTTAGTCATACTAAAATAAATTATACTCAAAATCTTTGATGTAAAATTTCGATTGAAATCCCAACCGTTATATATATATACTAAATAAGAAAGGGATGTCTCATTAGGACGGTCATTGGTTAGAGCAGTACAAATGCTACTTAGGGATTGATTTTCAATGTGAAATCTAATATTCTCGCTTAGGCTCAGAAGTCTTCCATTGTTACTAGTCAATGGATCAAAGAGCATGTTAAATACTGAAAAATTTAAAATATCAAATTAAATGGCCAAATAATTAAGGAAATAATCCTGGAAATTTTTCGGGATTTTTTTTAGGGAATTTTAGGAATTTTTCCGGATTTAAATGGACTCCGTACGAGATTTTTACGGGGATAAAATAAATAGGCTTTAGAGGGGTCTATTTAAAGAGAATAAATACATGGAAAACCTAATTTCTATTTCCCTTTTATTTCTTTCCTCACCGCGACACCTCTTTTGGCAGTTCCTTCACGCGCCCATCCTTTCTTCTCGCCGGCGCCCCTTTCCTCGTTGCGATCAGCGCACCGCGCCGACGCGAGCTCGCCGCCGCCGCCGCCCCCGCCCGACGCGTGCTCCCCTTCGCCGTCCGAACCACCACCACCCTCAGCCGATCCCGCTCCTTCCTCGCGCACTCGCCGGACTCCTCTGCCCTAGATGACACGCCGCCACCCGTGCGACAAAGGATCGCCGCCGCTCGCCGCTCGACGTTGCAACCTCCATCTCCGACCGCAGCAGCCGACGAGAGGCTGTCGATTTCTTTCCCCTTTTGCGCGCTTGCCGTCCACAGTCGCGCACGCCGATCTCCTCTGCCACAGTTGGAGGCATCGCTCCTCTGCCAGCGCTGGTGGTTTTCGGCCAGTTTCAGTCCGCACCGAGGAGATACCGCTGGGAGGAGTTTCCCAATTTTTCGGTATATATTGTTTCTCTGTTTACTTCGTCTGTTCCAGTGGTTGTTGTTTAGGTGAAGAGGAACGGCTGTGAATTTGAGGGGGTTGCTGGCTGAGAGGGCTGTGGAGGATTGTAAATGGCTGTGAGTTATGTAGGGTTCCAATTAGGGTTCATTAGATCCCTAATTTCGTGCCAGGATTGGCTGTGAACAATCTTTGAGCCGCTGTAAATTGAGTTGGGGATCTAATTTGGGAAAGGATTGGTTGTTGGTGGAATTCCTAGGGCGGGTGAGCTTGATTGGTCGATTTGGATTGATTCCGGTGTTATTCGATTGATCGGTACGGTATTCGGAGGATATGGGATTTGGGTGATATTGTTTGATCTTGAGAATATTTTTGTAGGTGATGAATTAGGTTAATTGATTTGGAATTAATTGGGCTAAATTAATTGTATGAATATTTGTGGACAAGGAAAATTGGAAATAGTTTGGGTTAATTGGGATATAAAGGAAATCAATTAATTATTCGATTTGTCGATGAATTGTATTTTGTGCTTAACTATAGTTATGCTATATGCAGGTTTCGGTCACGAGACAGGTCCCCAGTCGTGACGGTTTCATTCTTGCGGATATATATTCAGGCGGGTATTTTGACTTAACTTTTAGATTAAGTCAAGTTGATATGCTAGTTAGGATAACTTACAATAACTTTTCATTTTTTTGGGGTGAGCTTACAATAACTTTTCATGTTTATATGTCTGGTATGCTTTTGGTGTCTACTAGATACATGCATGTGATAGGATATGATTATATTTCCCTGTTTGATTTGGATCATAGTACATGGATTAGGGATATGTGCATATTGATTGTACATATTATTCAGATAGGTGTTTTGAGTAGGATTTACATGCTTTAGTATCATGCACCATTTTTGCATGATTGCATGCTGGCTGGATGGGGTTCCATTATTGTTGAGCCCGCAGCTAGTTACATGGCCTGCACACACTGTCACTCATGGGTTAGTGGTACATCAGGAGGGTGTGTGCAGTTGCTCTGTCAGGCTCCGCTGGTCCGCTCATGGGTAGCGATGAGGCAGCGTGATAGCGGGCAGGGATCCCTCCTCTAGTCTATGACACCGGGAGATGAGAGCTTAGCTCCCCCACTATGTTTGGGGCAGGAGGATAGGTGTACTCCGACAGCATCCTGTCCACTCGGTCACTCGGGAAGCGATGATGGCGAGTGCCGCGATTGTCATAGCCCTACCCACTCGGCTTCACCATCGCGTGTGAGGCGGCTGACTGGCGTCAGGGGTGACCATGTCATTGGCACGACATGCACTTTGCACGGATTGCATTTGTATTGTGTTTGCTGCATTTTTATTTATGCCTTGGATGTGCATATGATTGTCATGCATACAAGATACATGTTTATATATGGTGAGGACTTTATTACTTCTAGTCAAGCACATGCTCCTATATCAGGGTAGGAGATTCAGGTAAGTACAGTCATTTTGTATTTCTTGCTTGCATACCCTATTTATGTGAGACTGTACTGGCATGATATTTTTATTGTTAGCTATACCTTACTTTGCATATCTACTATACCCGCAGAGTTCTTTGAACTCACCCCGTTGATTTATATCTATTTCAGGATGAAGCTGTCAGGAGAGTGCATCTGCCGGACCCCACTCGTCGTAAATGTCTGATTTGGAGATTTGTTTTATGGTATTTGGATTTTGTTAGAGGACATGTTTAGGATTGGAGATCGATATTCGTATTCGTGGATTCTTGGTGTCCTTATGGACCTTATTCGGATTTTGGTTTGATTGGATTTTGTTGAGTATTCCTGCCCAGATGATAGAAGGGGTAAGTCTATTTATTTTAGACTATTTATCATTAAATTTGGTTGATGGCCTGAGGCCAAACTATATAACTGCGTGTGTGTTTGGATTCCGGTCGTGTTGACCGATGTATTGTGGTCGTGTAGGCCTTGTATGTAAATTTGGATTGTCACCCGTACAGGGGAGATGCTACTGGATTTTCGTCTGACGGGGTCTCCATCGGGGCGTGACAATTTATTTGGTATCAGAGCGCCTAGGTTTTCGAGTTCCTAGGGGTTTTTGGATTTTTCGGAGTTCGCCATGTATTGGCAGGTTTTTGCGAGGCAATTTGGAAAATTTTGGATTGGTATGGATTTCCGGCGATTTTTATGTTTCGAAAATTCGAGGATTTTTGACGAGATTAATATGGGGTTTTGGCGGCGGCATGACCTCTCCTGACGGTGAAATAGGTATGATGATTAATTCGATATATTTTTATTTGTGGTAATATCTGTATTCATTTAACATATATGAGACGAGGTGGGCGTGTACGCTTGAGAGGCGTGGTGTGGGGCGGCCACGCCCGGAGGACCGAAGATCTTTGGCGGCGGACTTGTCGGAGAGATCTCACGAGGTGAGCATATTGATCGTCGATTCCCAGTCTTGCGGAGTTGTGGATCCTCAGTCCTCGGCGGATCCCCCTCCCGAGATACACCCGCTAGTATCCGATGTACGTAGGAGATCTGCTTTGCTACACATCGACACCCCTGCGATGGGACTGCTACTCTGGACCCGAGCAGGCCCATCAGTGGAGCCGGTCGGCCCTCACTCAGCGTCGGCCCCTACTTATCCTACTGATGCCTGCGGCCGAGCTCGGATTCCGGATTAGCAAAGTCGATGTGGTTCACTTTATTCGGAGGCGATCCGAGTGTAGCTTAGTCTTGGATCGAGACGATGGAGCGTACCTTCTACTATATGGTCTGCTCCGAGTGGGAGAAGGCAGAGTTGGTGGCCTTCCATTTAAGAGCCGGAGGCCGCCCACTGGCGACACCTACTGCACTCGTTGTGGATCGAAAGAGCATATCGTCTCGGCTTTGCACCTTGGGATGGTTTGCTATTATTGCAGTGCGGACACATGAGCCGGGATTGTTCGTTGAAGGCTCGGCATGTAGCTTCAGGTTTCTATTCAAGGAGGACGTTGCGTCGATGCAGGACTCGAGAGAGGCGAGCGGCGGACCGCGCGCTTCGCGGAGGGCAGCTCCCCCTGCAGGAGTCGCCTATGGCATTCATGGACAGGAGTACATCGATTGCCGTCTGATGTCACGGTTGATTTGAGACCGCGATACGAGATCTGATCTGGCCCCATTGATGCGTACCATTGCAGCGCGGCCGTCTGATATCAGCTGCGGCCTTCGCCACTAGTTAGTTCGGATCAACACTTCTGGCCGTGCAGATACGATCGCGGCCGTTATACCGGCCTTCCTATCGGCCTACGTACCCCGTATCGATCTCGAGCCCGAGCACGCCACCTCTGGCGGTGATACCACCTCCCACCGCCGGAGGCTGGCGGATTCATGCGATTACAGAGAGGATGCGCGGCCAGCGAATACGTATTTGTGATGCGGTTTCACTTTATGCATTTTCATCTATTATGCTAGTTGATACTGGTAGTTCGCATTTGTTTATTTCTCGTACTTTTATGAGAGAGATCGGTAGACTACCTGCTAGTAGATCACAGAGATTAGTCGTCTCCCTACCGTCTGGTGATACATTGGATGTTACCCAGGAGGTTCGAGGTTGTCCCTTAGATTTTGGTAACATCATTCTTACTGTAGATTTATTGGTACTGGACATAGTCGAGTTTGACATTATCCTTGGCATGGATTGGGTACAGCCGGCATATCATGCCACGATGGGTGTCGAGCGAGGGTGGTCACATTCCGACCTCCGAACCAACCCTCGTGGGATTTCACTGGCATCCGGGATGATGACATATCAACCATTTCTGCGATTCAGGCTCAGAAGCTTTTATTGCACGGTTGCCAGGGTTTTCTATTATCGATGATCAATGTAGAAGACAGTGGTGACTCTCAGATCACGGACATCTCTATTGTCCGAGAGTATCCAGATGTTTTCGGAGGAGTTCGAGTCCGCCTCCCGAAGGCAAGTGGAGTTCATGATTGAGTTAATACAGGGACGGCGTCGGCATCAGCTCCCTATCGTATGCCTCGAGAGAGTTGGGCCGAGTTAAAGGTTCACTCGAGAACTTTTGGACGAGAGGTTTTATTCGCCTAGTGCATCACCACAGGGTTCTCGGTTCTCTTCGTGAAGAAGAAAGATGGTTCGATGAGGCGTGCATCGACTACGAGCGATTAATATGTCACTATCAAAAATAAATATCCCTACCACTTATTGAGGACTTGTTTGATCGGCTCGAGGTACATCGGTATATTCTAAGATTGATCTGCGATCAGGATATCATCGATTAAGGGTTAGAGATTACGGACATTCAAAAGGCAGTGTTTTGCGGATATGAACATTATGAGTTTTTGGTAATGTCATTTGGGCTTACCAATGCTCCAGCGGTATTCATGGATTTGATGAACCATGAATTTATGGATTTTCTAGATCGGTTCGTCATTGTTTTTATCGATGACATTCTGGTCTATTCTCGTTCCGAGGAGGAACACACGCAGCATCTTCGTCTTGTTCTCGATAGGCTCTGACAGAAGCGGCTATATGCGAAGTTCAATAAGTGCGCGTTTTGGTTACACTCAGTCGGTTTTCTGGGACATGTGATTTCGAGTAGAGGTATTTCAGTTGACCCCCAGAAGATCGAGGCTATCACCAGTTGGGAGCAGCCGAAATCAGTTCAGGAGGTTCGCAGTTTCCTAGGCTTGGCCGGTTATTACAGACGGTTCGTTGAGGGTTTCTCGAGCATTGCTATGCCATTGACATGCCTGACTAGGAAGGGCGTGAAGTTCACGTGGACAGAGGCGTGCGAGACTAGTTTTCAGGAGTTGAAGAGGAAATTGGTGTCAGCACCGATTCTGGTATTACCATCAGGGGACGACGGTTTCGTTCTTTATACAGATGCATCTCTACAGGGTTTAGGCGCAGTATTGATGCAACACGGCAGGGTAGTTTCTTATGCTTCTCGCCAGTTGAAGGATCATGAGAAAAACTACCCAGTTCATGATTTAGAGTTTGCCGCTATTATCTATGCATTGAAGATTTGGAGGCATCATTTATATGGTATTACGTTTGAGATTCTCACTGATCATAAGAGTCTCAAATATCTGTTTACACAGAAGGAACTCAATCTCCGACAGAGGAGATGGATGGAGTTCCTGAAGGATTATATTTGTACCATCGGCTACCACCCAGGAAAGCCAATGTGGTTGCGATGCACTTAGCCGGAAGTCCCGAGGACTTTAGCTTCCTTCCAGTTTTAGTCACGGATTTGATTGAGTTTTTCCGAGTTGAGCCTTGAGAGCGAGGGGCCAAGCGAGCAGGGCATTCTGGTTACCATGGTTGCTCAGTCGTCTATCCGGACGAGAGTCCGGGAGGCTCAGGCCAGTGATCAACATTTATAGTTCATTGGTAGTCAGATAACTTCTGGACAACAGACTGAGTTCACCCGCGATGATGAGGGTATTATATATTTCCGAGGCAGATTATGTGTACCTCAGCCTCACCCGGTTATGGAGGAGTTACTACAGGAGGCTCATCGCTCTCGATTTGCGATCCACCCAAGCGGAACCCACATGTATCGAGATTTAAAGCGTTTGTATTGGTGGAACGGTATGAAGAAAGACATCACGGATTTTGTAGCTAGATGTCTGATTTGTCAGCAGGTCAAGGCTAAGCACCAGAGACCAGCTGGATTACTTCAGAGGATTCCTATTCCTGAGTGGAAGTGGGATCATATTACTATGGATTTTGTGATGGGATTGCCTAGGACACGTCGATGCCATGACGCGATTTGGGTAGTCGTAGACCGACTAACCAAATCCGCACACTTCTTATCGATTCGGAAGGCCAACTCTCTGGATCGGTTGGCAGAGCTGTATTGTCGGGAGATCATCAGATTGCATGGTGTTCCTTTGAGCATTATATCAGATAGAGATCCCCGTTTCACGTCTAGGTTACAGCGAGTGCGCGAGCTTTAGGCACAACGGCTTGGTTTAATCGCATTCCATCCGCAGACCGATGGACAGTCTAAGCGGACCATTCAGACACTAGAGGATTTGCTGAGGTCCTGTGTTATAGATTTCGGAGGCAACTGGGAGGATCATTTGCCATTAGTGGAATTCGCCTACAATAACAGTTATCATTCGGCTATCCAAATGGCCCCGTATGAGGTATTGTATGGTAGGCAGTGTCGTATACCCACCCTCTGGGAGGAGGTTGGGGAGGCCCAATTGCTAAGACCCCAGAGAGCTCAGCATGAGGTAGAGTTGGTCCGTACTATCAGACGTAGGATGACAGAGGTGCAGGATCGCCAGAAGAGTTATGTAGATCGTAGACGGAGACCTTTGGAGTTCTCTGTTGGTGATCATGTATTCCTGTGAGTCTCACCCACGAAAGGGGTGAAGAGGTTTGGACTCCGTGGTAAGCTAGCTCCTAGATATATTGGTCCGTTTGAGATTTTGGAGAGGATCGGAGCAGTTGCTTATCGTCTAGCGCTACCCCCATCTTTGACGAGTATTCACGATGTATTCCATGTGTCTATGCTGAGGAAGTATGTGCCAGATTCTATACATATTCTGTCAGATGTATCAGATTCCATTCAACCTGATGCTACTTACGCAGAGGTTCGATGCAGTTTTGGATTTCAAGGAACGGCGTTGGAACAAGGTTGTGCGACTTGTCAAGGTCGGGTGGAGTCACCATACCGACGAGGAGGCTACTTGGGAGCTCGAGGAAAAGATCAGACCTCAATACCCCCACTTGTTTACTTAAGGTACGTGAGGTGTATTTTCAGTACTTGTGATATTTCTTATTCGTTGTGCATCTGAGTAGGAAATTTAGGGACCAAATTTTTATTAGTGGGGGAGAATGTTAAATTCTGGAAAATTTAAAATATTAAATTAAATGGCCAAAAAATTAAGGAAATAATTCTGGAAATTTTTTGAGATTTTTTTTGGGAATTTTAGGAATTTTTTCGGAATTTTTCTGGATTTAAATGGACTTCGTACGAGATTTTTACGGGGATAAAATAAATAGGCTTTAGAGGGGTCTATTTAAAGGGGATAAATACACGAAAAATCTAATTTCTATTTCCCTTTTATTTCTTTCCTCGCCGCGACACCTCTTTCGGCAGTTCCTTCACGCGCCCATCCTTTCTTCTCGCCGGCGCCCCTTTCCTCGTTCGCGCCACCACCGCCACGCGAGCTTGCCTTGTCGCCCGCCCGGCGTGCTCCCTTCGCCGTCAGAACCGCCACCCTCGGCCGCTCCTTCCTCGCTTCCTCGCGCCGGACTCCTCTGCCCTAGGCAGCCTTGCCGGCCCGCGACAAGGATCGCCGCCGCGAAGCGCCCCGCTCGACAGCTGCGACCTCCATCTCCGATGAGCGGTAGGCGAGGCCGCCAATTTCTTTCCCCTTTTGCGCGCTTGCCGTCCACAGTCGCGCATGCCGATCTCCTCTGCCACAGTTGGAGGCATCGCTCCTCTACCATCGTCGGTGGTTTAGGCCGATTGATCATGCAGAGGAATCTGCATTTGGAGGAGTTTCCCAAATTTCTGGTATATATTGTTTCTCTGTTTACTTCGTCTGTTCTAGTGGTTGTTGTTTAGGTGAAGAGGAACGGCTGTGAATTTGAGGGGGTTGCTGGCTGAGAGGGCTGTGGAGGATTGTAAATGGCTGTGAGTTATGTAGGGTTCCAATTAAGGTTCATTAGATCCCTAATTTCGTGCAAGGATTGGCTGTGAACAATCTTTGAGCCGCTATAAATTGAGTTGGGGATCTAATTTGGGAAAGGATTGTTTGTCGGTGGAATTCCTAGGGCGGGTGAGCTTGATTGGTCGATTTGGGTTGATTCCGGTGTTATTCGGCTGATCGGTACGGTATTCGGATGATATGGGATTTGGGTGATATTGTTTGATCTTGAGAATATTTTTGTAGGTGATGAATTAGGTTAATTGATTTGGAATTAATTGGGCTAAATTAATTGTATGGATATTTGTGGACAAGAAAAATTGGAAATAGTTTGGGTTAATTGGGATATAAAGGAAATCGATTAATTATTCGATTTGTAGATGAATTGTATTTTGTGCTTAACTATAGTTATGTTATATGCAGATTTCGGTCACGAGGCAGGTCCCCAGTCGTGACGGTTTCATTCTTGCGGATATATATTCAGGCGGGTATTTTGACTTAACTTTTAGATTAAGTCAAGTTGATATGCTAGTTAGGATAGCTTACAATAACTTTTCATGTTTATATGCCTGGTATGCTTTTGGTGCCTACTAGATACATGCATGTGATAGGATATGATTATATTTCCCAGTTTGATTTGGATCGTAGTACATGGATTAGGGATATGTGCATATTGATTGTACATATTATTCAGATAGGTGTTTTGAGTAGGATTTACCTGCTTTAGTATCATGCACCATTTTTGCATGATTGCATGCTGGCTGGACGGGATTCCATTATTGTTGAGCCCGCAGCTAGTTACATGGCCTGCACACACTGCCACTCATGGGTTAGTGGTACATCAGGAGGGTGTGTGCAGTTGCTCTGTCAGGCTCCGCTGGTCCGCTCATGGGTAGCGATGAGGCAGCGTGGTAGCGGGCAGGGATCCCTCCTCTGGTCTATGACACCGGGAGATGAGAGCTTAGCTCCCCCACTCTGTTTGGGGCAGGAGGATAGGTGTACTCACAAAGATCCTGTCCACTCTCGGTCACTCGGGAAGCGATGGATGTGCGAGTGCATTGTCATAGCCCTACCCACTCGGCTTCACCCATCGCGTGTGGCGGTAGCGTCGAGGTGACCATGTCATTGGCACGACATGCACTTTGCACGGATTGTATTTGTATTGTGTTTGCTGCATTTTTATTTATGCCTTGGATGTGCATATGATTGTCATGCATACAGGATACATGTTTATATATAGTGAGGACTTTATTACTTCTAGTCAGGCACATGCTCCTATATCAGGGTAGGAGATTCAGGTAAGTACAGTCATTTTGTATTTCTTACTTGCATACCCTATTTATGTGAGACTGTACTGGCATGATATTTTTATTGTTAGCTATACCTTACTTTGCATATCTACTATACCCGCAGAGTTCTTTGAACTCACCCCGTTGATTTATATCTATTTCAGGATGAAGCTGTCAGGAGAGTGCATCTGCCGGACCCCACTCGTCGTAAATGTCTGATTTGGAGATTTGTTTTATGGTATTTGGATTTTGTTAGAGGACATGTTTAGGATTGGAGATCGATATTCGTATTCGTAGATTCTTGGTGTCCTTATGAACCTTATTCGGATTTTGCTTTGATTGGATTTTGTTGAGTATTCCTGCCCAGATGGCAGAAGGGGTAAGTCTATTTATTTTAGACTGTTTATCATTAAATTTGGTTGATGGCCTGAGGTCAAACTATATAACTGCGTGTGTGTTTGGATTCCGGTCGTGTTGACCGATGTATTGTAGCCGTGTAGGCCTTGTATGTAAATTTGGATTGTCACCCGTACAGGGAAGATGCTGCCGGATTTTCGTCTGACGGGATCTCCATCGGGGTGTGACAGAGCATATCTCTCCCCCCTCTCTCCCTCCCGATTTACCTTCATCATCATTAGGGACCAACGATGATGAATATTAGAGGTAAATGTAATCGTTTTTTGCTGCTAAAAATAAGAAATGGTGGATTTATTGAATTTCGATTGTCCTTTTTAAAAAATATCTATGCGATTAAAAAGACTTTCTAAATTCTATAAATAATTAATAGAATCAAATGAATATCTCATAACATGTTTAAATCTAAAATATTAATATTTTAGTATTATTGTAATATTTATTTATTTATTTTTATTAGGATCAAGTATTCACGTCGATTAATTTTGGAGATGATTGATCCTATCTTATGGATCTCTAACAAAACGTTAAGTAATCTATAAATGAGATATATTTTATCGACCATTAGATCAGAAAGTGTTCACGTAAATGGTTTCAACAATTACAGCTTCCTAAATTTATCATCCTATTCAAAAAAAAAAAATTGTGTAAATGCGCCTTGACCGAAGATCTATAACACCTATTTAATAGCGATCACAACACTATTACATAGATTATGTGACAATTAATCGGTAATTATTACTAAATCTATTCAATATGATTTTATCACTGTACCGAAATCTTACGGCTATAACACCTATTTATTAGCGATCACAACACTATTAAATACATTATGTGACAGTTAATCGGTAATTATTACTAAATCTATTCAATATGATTGAGATTAATTAATAGTATCTATATATTGAGCTGTTGCTATTGAATAAGAATCGAAAGGATTCGTTGAATTTAGAACGTCCTTTTGATTATGATTTTTATTTAAAAAGAATTATCTATACCATAAAAAAGTATTTATCTTTTATGCTACAAAAAAAAAATGACACATTTTGACGACGAATTTTATAACGAATTTTGAATAAAAATTCATTGTAAAAAAGTTTGCAACGGAATTTACAATGAATTTTTTTCCTTGTAAATAATTCGTCGCTAAATTTTACAACAAAAAAAAATTATCACAAAAATTACAACGAATAAAATTTTCGTTGTAAAATTCGTTGTCAAATTTGACGACGAAAATAATTATTCATCGTCAAATTTGGCGACGAACTTTAGTTCGTCGCTAAATCTGCGACGAACAAATAGTTCGTCATCAAATATGCGACAAAAAAATAGTTTGTCGCATAAATTTGGCGACAAAAATAACTATTTGTTACCAATTTTAGTGACGAAAATAACTATTTATCGCCAATTTAGTGACAAAAATAAATATCATCACCAAATTTAGCGACGAATAGTTATATTCGTCGCCAAATCTACAACAAAAAAATAGTTAATCGCAAAAGTCTAATAAACATATTTTCATGAATAAAAGTAAATTTGGCGACAAATATTATTTCATCGCTAAATATGCGATGAAAAAAAATTTCGTTGCAAAATATTCAAGGTCAGTCGACTGAAGAATACCATCGATCAAGCGGCGTCGACGATTCGGTGGTCGATTCGACTACCAAAGGTTACGTAAGCGCTCTGATAATAGTAGTCGTGATGATCATGGATAAGTCGATTGCTAATGGATAATCTGCGATGAATTTTTTTTTCAACGTAATTTCTACGACGAACAAAATTTTTCGTCGCAAATTTGCATGTATCAGTCGACTGATAATGGGCATCAGTCAATTGGTGGTGGAGAAGCTGATCAGAGAACCTTTTTTAGTCGACTGCCTACTTGACTGATAGTATACCAATCGACTGGACACATGCGACAGTCGACTGTTGCTTTATTTTTTGCAACGAAAAATGATTTTTCATCGCAATTCTACAATGAAATTTATTTTCGTTGATAATCTGGATCAAACTTCAATACCAAATCTATATATACATAATAAATATAAATATAACATACAATACATAGATATCGTATGTGATAAGTCAAGTAACATTTAAATACAATAAATAAATTCAAACGTAACCACCATCATCACCGAAAAATACATCATTATTGTCATTATTATAAGAATCAGGAGGAGGACCAGATCGAGGAGGAAGTCGACTTGAATTAGATGTTAATTGAAGATGATGAAAAATTAACATCTGTTGCCTTCGAAATTTGTTCATTTGTTCATTTACTTCCTGCTCTCTTTGTCTCGATTCATTTTCTTTTTGCACTAGTAACTCCCTAAAATGAGTAATCTCTTCGGTTAATTGATTTATTTTTGCTCTTACTCCCGGGGAGGATGAAGAAGAAGCACTAGAGACTTTATGGGTTCGACTTAAAGAACCAAGTCTAATTATTCTTTCACTTTTCGCCCCTTTAGTTGCTTCAAGCCATAAATTGATATTGCTAACAGAAGGCTCAGATACGACTACATCATCACTTGCACTCAAATTTCTTTGTGCAAGTTCATCGTATTTCTCCTGTTTTGAAAGAAAAAAAATTAAATATTAATATAAGAATTTAAATTTTTTAAATTACAAACTTTCATTATTCTAGTTCTCTCCACACTCCACGTCTTATTTTTTTTGGAATGTATGGGTAAAAGTGTTATGAATAATGGTTCAGTCCCCGTCTCCTGGGCCTAAATAAACATCGTTATAATATATAAATTAGTGAGTATTAGATTACAAAATTAGGATTTGAAAAAAATCATCAATCGATGTATATGCTCATCGATATTAATTGAGCCTCCCATATACGTAGCAGACATAGCGCCGAAATTACAATGTTGATTTTCTTATTCTGCTCACTCTTCCGTTTGCTATCCTCAGATCCCCAATATGCAACAATTTTATTCCAATTCTCTTCGGTTATATAGTGTGACTTTTTATTTCTGTTTTTTACATGACTGAGTATGTTTCTAATATGGTCACCACACTTTTTCTTATAAATCCTCCTAATCTCTAGTGTTTCACTCTCCTTCCAAGTAAATAACCATTGCAATAGAGAAAAATTGAATTGATTATATTAAGTGTAATTTTATATACAAAATAATTTAAATAACTTATTTTGAACTCATTCCACCACGAACTTTTTATTTCTTTCGGCGTGCTCGTATAAGTCATAGAAGCTCCGCTCCAATGGTTATTCACTATTTTATTCACCTCGTGAATAACATGTATAGAATTTGTAAATATAAAATAAAATAAAAACAAACCATTTTAGATACTTATAAAAAATACATATCGTATTAAAAATATAGATAATTTAAAATTTGAATACTTACGAATCTCCGCGTAGAGATATGAACTCTCACATATATTTCCTTTCAACGAGTGATTATTGTACTAAGGAAGATACATTAGCAGGTATCTATTGAGAACCAGAAGTGTAGGGACCTTCATGACTGCTAGAAGGGGGGTTAATAACGCGTCGACATTGCTTGATGGATTACGATTGTTCGTGTCTACAAATCGTGTTAGTGCACAGCGGAATAATAACAATAAAAGCAATAACACGAATACAAGCACACACACAACACCAAATATAACGTGGCTCGGAACCGAATGGTTCCTACTCCACGGATCGAGCTCAAATGAGCTCTAGCGATGCGTACAACACCACTAATCAAATAAACTCCTTCTCGGAACAATACGGAGGTGGAGAAACCTCGTACAAGTAGTCTTACAACAGTAAGAAACAAATACAAGTAATTACAATGAAATATAACAAAAGAAATGCAAAGAAAACTTTACAATCAATCTTTTGGAAGCTTGCTTGTTGATCGTTTTGGACTAGCCTTGAAGACCCTGATTTGCACCAACAAATTGCTCCAAATCGCCCAAGAAAATCATGTTAAAATCCCTCCTTCCGAGCTGCCTTTATAACCTGCATTAATTTATTTCTGCATATCGATTTGATTGGCTTTATCCTTGAGACAATGGTATGTTCCACGTTGGATAAGTTCCAATAGACAGACCATCACTCAGATCACATCGATGATGGCTCAATCGATCAGTGTTGTCGATCACTCAGAGATACATGCAGATCCGACCATTGAATGATTATCATGTATCGGCCCGATGCCTCGACTACACTCGCAATTTCAGGCACTTTATGATAAATCCTAGTTGACCCATCAATCGGGACTCATGGTCCCGATCGATACCTCAAACATGAGGTTTTAACCCAAGTATGGTATCCTCATACTTGCTAGACCACCCTTAGCCTATACCTAAGCCTTCTAGCCACCTCCATCAGCCTCACGCCTATTGGATCCCTCCAAGTCGTCAATGACTTGTTCATCTATACGCTAGCCTTCAGGTGCTTCCATCGGCTATTGTCATGTTAACAGTGTCTACACCGCCAAGGCACATTAGACTTACGCTGCCAAGACCACGCTTGGACTTTACGCCACCAACCATTGGACTTATGCTACCAAGACTCCACCCTTGGACTTTACGCCACCAATATTCCCCTTGGACTTCTCAATTGCCAAGACTCAAGCTTAGACTTTCCCTTGCCAACACCCATGCTTAGACTTTCCTTGCCAAGTGTCTCACTTGGACTTTCCATGCAAAATACCCATGACTTGGACTTTACCATGACAATCACATTGTCATACGTTTTGTCGAACATCAAAATATTGCTCAAGTCAGACTCGAGTTCGGTCAATCATGACCTGGGTCGATTGCATCAACAATCTCCCCCTTTTTGATATTTGACAAAACCACATATCTTTGAGTTAGAACAATAACTCAAATCTCCTTACCAATTATCCCAAATTGGTAATCCCATAAATTCTCCTCCTTTTTGACTAACATCAAAAAGGTTCTCTTCAAGGAGGTCAATGTCTCATATCCCAATGAGATCTTACAATCTCCCCCTTGGTCCAAAAATATCTAGGATGACTATAATCTTCCTAGTGATACGTCCCATATCACTTAAGAGAGGCACTCCTATAAACTCTCTCAATTTTCAAATTGGGCATTTCACATTTCCATTTCTCCTCCTCATGTGAAAAAATATACATCCATCATCCCATGATAGATACCTCCCCCTAAAGGCTTGTTCCCCCTTGACCATTGCACCAACAATGTCCTCGGGAAGTCCCTAAGCCAATAGAAACTCTAAACTATCAAAATTAAGGACAAAAATTCAAACATGAACTTTTACACACCTTTAAATTGATACATCACCCTAACAACTCTCCTAATCCATATCCAATGGATTTTCGCCTTTTCTAATGCTTCCCAAAGCATATCCTAGGGTTAGGAGTGGTTAGAGAATCTTACCATAGCTGAAATTAGGCTAAACAATCTTGTTTCCCGAAATCAACATTGGCAGTCAACTTTATCAGCAATAATCATTTGCTCTCTTCATCGATCGTCATCATTCATAGTCATTGATATCTAACGAGAAATCAGTTTTTAGAAATGATTTTTTGAAATGCATAAGTAATTATACATAATTTAAAAAATTACGAAACTTCATACGTATAATACTTATATCAAGTACAATGGGTGAAAAATATTTGAAAAATATTTTACCCATAAAATAGTGAAATTGACATAAAGTTCAAAAGTGAAGAAAAACTTCAATGTTTTAGCTCACTTTGTATCAATTTCATCAATGGTGATTGCTATCAAAAGATAGACTTCACCTAGGTTTTTCAAAATGATTTTAAAATGTTTTTGAAAACCTATATTGGATCATGTTCTTTGGGCTTAATGCACATGGCTTGAATATTAACTTTCCCAATGATCCACTACATGATATAAATGAGTTTTAGTTCATCTAAATAAAAAAACTATGCACCTTGAACTTACTCATATCCTAGCATCTCACATGTATCTAGGGTGCATAAAACACACACAAGTCAATGTGATTGTGAGATGTGAGTTTTGTTCTCCTAAACTAGGTTTTCATGTATTTTTCTAAGGCAACCCTACTTGATTCCCTTATACATGGGACTTCAAATCATGTCATAGTCCTTAAATCAATTTTAATCAAATTAAATGCATGAATGATCATGGCATTAATGATGATATAAATAATTATGTGCTCATAATCATGATGTCATGGCATAAAATAAAATCTAAGCATACATGACATTTAACCTAAATCCTAAATAATATCATGACATATTAAATGATTAAAAGTAGATATGATGTCATGACATGTTATATGGCAAATCAAGCATGACAAATAAAATGTAAAGGTATAATAATACCTAAATTTTAACATTAATTGTCATTTGATATTATTTTGTCCATTTTTCCATATTATCACTAATCTCTCAAGTGTGCCAAAAATCCAAAATGACACACTAAGACCTCTAAACCTAATTTGTGTCAAATTGATTGATTTTTCATAATTCCAAAAATATATTGGCACATCCTAAAATCTTTTAGGATTACAAATCAAATCTATTTCCAAGGTATCCATAATCTTGAAAATTACCTAAAGTGTCACCTTTGCTATGGTTAGGTTAACTACCTATTTATTCAAGGTTGGCACACCTAAACCCATTTAGCATGAATCGATCACGCTCTTAGGAACTCAAAACCTATTTGAGCTCCTTGGATTAATTAAGTATTCCTTAGGGATAAATTACCTACATACCCTTCTAATGACCCCCCTAGGCTTGTTAGCCTTGGTCATTTGGGTCTTGCCTAGGTTAACTCTAGGGGTAACTCCCCTTGTAACCTTCTTAGTGGTTTCCCTAGTTTCCTTGAAACCCTAGCCACTAGGCACACACCTTGGTCAACCTTAGGGATGACTTCCCTATTAACCTTGGTCTTCCTAGACCTAGTTTGAGTTCCATAATCAAATGAAACATTGTGATAGGTCTCCTTGGACTTAGGTTTGTGACCCAAACCTTTCTTGCCCTTGGTAGACTCTTGTCTCCTAAAACCTTGGCTTTGACTCTTAGACCTAGATTTTTGATCCTTTGACCCTTGAATTTGATTTTGTATTTTTGCAAGAGTCTTTTCTAATTTCTCAAGCCTTGACCTCAAGGCTTGGTTTTCTAGCTCTAATTGTCCAATTTTTTATTTTGCGTCTATTCTTTGGACATGAGACTTCCTAGGCATGCGTCTATGGTTCTTTGGTTTAAAACCTAGATGGTCTTCTATTTTCTTAATAGATTCCCTAGGTAAAGTTTTTCTAGGGACATTAGTCCCAAATTTCTCCTTATTTGTAATGTGGACATTTTTAGCTCCTAGACAATAGTATCTACTATTTCTAACATGTTCTTTATGATAAATAACAAGATTGTTAACATTATTTCTAGCATGCTTTTGCCTATAACTTAAAGAAGGTGCATTAATAAATTTTACCTTAGGGTTAGCTTTCAAGGCTCCCCCTACTTGTGATGCTCTCTCTTGAGTCTTCTTCCCTCCCTTTGGGCATTGACTCCTATAGTGCCCCTTTTGATGGCACTTGAAGCATACTACGTACTTCTTGCCCTTGATGGTTGAGGCTCCGGTCTCCTTGATCTTTGGCACTGGTGGAGCCTTCTTGACCCTTTTAATAATAAAATAATGCTTGTTAATTAGGAAAAATATCCTATGGAATTTTCCAGATTTTTTTAGAAATTTTCCTGGACTTAAATGGAAATTTCTAAGGTAGTTTTGGAGAAAGATTTAATAGGCTTTGGGAAAGCCTGTTTGAGTTATCTGTTTATGAAGGGATTTTGAGTTGGGTTTAATGCTTATAGGTTAAATCGGATCCATTTTTCCAAACCCGTTTAACCCCATTCGTTTCACGCTGTTTTCTCCTCCGCACCGGTTGGATTTCTTCGAGTGTTTCCAGCCGCCGCGACTTTCCCCAATCTTGCGATTCTTCTCCTTCCCCTCTCTTCCACCGCCGATTCTTTCTCCTCCTTTGCCTCTCTTCGTCGGCATTGTCTTCCCCTTCCGCACGCCCGCCTCGTCTCCCTCACGCCACGTTCGGTTCGCGATCCCTCTCGCCACAGCCCGCCGCGTGAGCCACGCCACCGCCTTCTCCTCGCGCTGGCGCATGCGTCGCCATGCCGTTGCCATGGTTGCCGCCTCCTCACCACTCGCCTGCGCGGCCACGGCATCTCGAGGTTCCCGGGCAAACCACCTCGCGTCTCGTCGTCCTGCGCATCGACCACGACCCGCCTTGCCATCGTTGATCTTCCTCCGAGGGCTCGGTTGGTTGCGATTTCTTGATCGCGATCTCCGGATCTCCACGCGATGGCACCTCGCCTTCTCTCCCGATCGGCGTGATGCCACCACCTTCTTGCTATGTTCCACCGGTCCAGCCGACTGCGAGCATTGACGATCCCTTCTCCACCCAGTGGCAGCCGAACTTTGGATCATCGCTTCTCCTCCGTAGTGGATCGTGCTTGATCTTGAGCCTTGAAGGGCGACCACCAAGAGAAGACTATCTTCACCGTGTCGATGGATGCTATCGGTCTCTCCCTATTCGACAACTTTCTCCATTGCCACCTCCTAGTGTGGTAGAAGCTCTATGGATCCAAGGGCGTGGGGGGAGGTTACTGGGTATGGAGGTTGTGCGATGATTTAGCTGATTTGCGATTGTTTATTCTTGGTTTGGAATAGTTGATGAATTTGTGTGGATGTTGTGATTTTTGGATAGGAAGAGTGATTGGAACAAAGGATTACTTGCAGTTTCCTAGGCATCCGGGAATTTTGTGTCGCAATTGTGGAAGGAAGTTTGATTGGTCGTGTTATTGGGTGGTAGTGAAATGTGATGTGGATCGAAGTGTGGTGATTGCAACAATTGTAAAAGCGTTGATTTGGTTTTGTTATGAAGTAGGATGTGTTATTTTTATAGTTAATGCTAAAGTTGACTTATGAGCGATATGGTGATTTTAATCGATTAAGATTGGACACTGTTGAATTAGTTGAATAAGAGATCGATGGAGTATTCGATTTGGTCAGGTTAGAACTTAATCGTAGTTCAAGTGGTCTTCTTGAGGACTTTGGTAAGTGTGAGAGGCATGCGGTTGACTAGCGGAGCTAATTAGCAGTGGGTAATTTCCTAGTTCGGGTAGATGTATTGCATTGATTTAGTCATAGATATGAGCATGTTAGGTGTTCATATTATCTTGACCTGCTCTTATTTTATCGTATGCTTGATCCTTTCGTTTATTAACTCCATTGCTGATATCATGTTTATTTTATCATGATTAGGAGTTATACATATAGGTGATGTAAGTAACTTAGAATTTGTTTAAGTTAAGTGCAAATAGTAAAGTCCGGATGACAACCTGAGTGTATGTTGGGCAAAAAGGTCATCCGTAGGTAGATAATGTCTTTAACCTAGGGTTAGTTCTAGTAACCTTAGGTTGTATGTTACCACCGAACATGTATTGTGTAAATGGTCAGAGGAATGATACTTAGGATATCGCTACAGACCGGTGGTCCTAGCTTGTTATAATCAGATGAGTACGACTCTCTACAGGATAGAGAGTGTGTCCATCAGTTGAGTACGACTCTCTACAGGATAGAGAGTGCGTCGATTAGATTAGTATGACTCTCTACAGGATAGAGAGTATTATGATCAGTTGAGTACGACTCTCTGTAGGATAGAGAATACGTTGATCTTGTTAGTATGATTCTCTGTAGAATAGAGAGTCTATGGTGAATGTCTGTATGTGAGACATTACATTCATGCATTTGCATGCACGCTGGCGACGAGGTCTCCCTTGTGGTTGAGAGTGTCGCCAGTCATCCTGCCTCCACGGTTACTCATAGGAGGAGTCACCCGTGTGAGGGGCAGAGCATTGTGGTGCCGCACTCTACCACTATAGACGGTGGTAGTTGGATTTGCGTGTTGTAGTCCTGCGTATGTGACACTCGACCACTCATGGGTAGTGACTGTCGGTGGCCAACAACAGGGACCCCCATCGTGTTAATTGCTCTTTACGCTTATATGCTACTCGATCATACTGCCCACTCGGCCACTCGAGAGCAGTGGTTGGTGTTGAGTTGGGACAGTTGTCATGCTTGAGCCACCGAGGCCACACTGGGGTCGTGATAGCTTTAGGGTGAGCCGACATCATCATGCATGCTGCATTGCCGACTTATAGCATTTTTGCATATTGCCATATATATACATATATGCATGTATATATATATATATATAGATGATTGTGATTAGTATACATATATAGATGCAGTCTATATATATATGCTTATTATGATGATGCATTTGATTGTATTATGCTTGATGCATTTGATTGTACATCATATTCATGCATGTTTCTTGCATATGTTATCTGATTGTGTGAATCTTTGGAATGTGTTAGACGGACCATTAGATACCTTGACCTGTAGCTAGAGTATATTGTGAGTTGATCTACTCTTCCTGTTATATATATATATGTTGGATATATGTTCGAGTTGGATCGAGTAGCGTGGCGGACTTGAGTATATACGCATTTTTATGTTGTTTATTTGGTTAGTCGGTATATGCTTGTATTTATATACTATCTTTGATATACCCGTTACATCTAGATTATGTTGTTGAAAATACATATGATATTACATATATACATGTTTTCTATTACTCTTGAGTTTTACTCACCACCCCACGGACCACAGGTTTTCTGTCGCCCGGGTAATAGGTAGAAGACTTGATGGACTTGGAGCACCAGGCCGACACGTCTCATCTCACTCACCTCAGAGGCTCCGAGTTTTGAGTCTTCCATATGTTTTGTATGTATTTTGGAGTTTATCGTGATGTTGTGTGTATATGTGATGTGCATCGAGTTTTGTATTGTGGTGATGTGTTAGTCATAGTATGCATGTAGGATGTGTATTGTTGTATGCACTGATTGTGTTATTGTGTTTTGTTGTTTTGATTTATATATATATTGTTGTGGTTTGGTTATATATATATTGTTGTTATTGTGGGCCTCTGGGCCTTGTATTAACTCGAAATGTTGCCACGTCTGAGGAGATGTCGTCCGTTTGATTTTTGGCTCGACATGCTCTCGGGCGTGACAACTTTAGTGGTATCGAGCCCAAGGTTACTGCGATGCCATACAATGTTGTTTTTTTGTCGAGTCTTGGATTCTCGAGAGTCGATTTATTGGTTTTGGTTTTACGAGATGAGATGGACGGCCGAGCTCCAAGCAACACGAGGTAGAATTCGATAACTTATGGTTTAGTAGATATTTATCTAAACTTGATCAGTAGGTGTATACAGAGATAGTTATGACACTGTGTAGACTTGTAGTAGGGTGCGTCCAGAGGCGACCAGAGATGACCTTTAGGGTTTATACTCCCGATTATGTTGGCTATGCATTTAGATACTTATACGAGGAATAACCTATAGTGTGTTGGTTATTATTCGTAGCAGTGGTATGAGTTGACCACGGAAATGACTGTTAGTCTGTGAGTCTTGAACTGTGTCGAGAAGGTGATTTACCTTTGAGAGCCGCGATCTGCAGTCGAAAAAATAGGGGCCAAGTCGTCACATTTATTATGGAAATCGAGACTACAGTCTTAGAGATTTCACTAAGCTGCTAGTCGGATCATTACACATGGGTAATGAGCAGGACTTATAGACTATTTGTGATGCGGATAGCGGAAGGCTAGGTTACTGTTTCATAGGGATTTTATCCACTGAGTTGTTAAATCTTGAGTTGTATAACTTTGAGAGTACTTTTGAGTACTTAACTCATGTTATCTAGAAAGAAGAGTTGTTTGCATACCATTATCGGGATCAGCCGGTATTTGGTGATAAATCTGCGAAAATAATCTTGAAATAATATATCACTTGATCATGGTTTAGTGATGTTGAAGAGAGTATTTCCCGTGTCACTTTTAGTGACACATTGTAGGAATTCTTGAGCTTCAAGAAAGGGTGCTCGGTTAGTAATAGTGTCTTGTGCAGTCGTGAGACTTGCGGAGGTTACGACCACCTAATAGCTCAAGAAGATGAATGGATGATTTAAGCCACCCGAGTTTGGCTTATAGTTGGATTAGGATCGGGATCTTCTACGGATCCGCCGAAGCGTTAAATGAGATAGGAGTTTAGAAATGACTCGTACAAGGGTTTAAGAGTTGGAGGCCGATAGCAAATAATGCGAGTCAACTTAATAGAGTCGAAGTCTCAATTGTTGGATAAAGGAGCAAGATCGAAGTCATAGACTTTGAGCTATTTTCGATTATAGAAGACCAATCGATCATCGGGATATTCTCGTGGATATCACAAAATCGAACAAAGACTCAGAAGGATTATGTGCGTGCGGTTAGATCATGAAGACACGCGAAGTCAGATTATCTATTGGATTAGTTCATCTGTTGCTATTGTTAAGCAACGAGATGGAGGAAGGTGTATTTTGAAGACTGATTGAAGACTATCGATGGTGTTCCGAGAGGATGATGCGTCTCGACGGCGAGATCAACCAGAAGATTGGGTTATCTCATCGGTGATCTACCTACTACCTCAGGCATGGTTGGAGTTCCTTGATACTCCCCTTGGCGAGATCGGCCGCGAAGCAACATCGGCGAAGACATTGTAGAAGACTCACGTCACGGACAACAGCGATTACCTCCGGATGTGGATTGACTTTATGCAGAGGAGAGAGTATCTGACGATGGTCGTATCCACTCGGATAATCTTGATTTGCGGCTCATAGGATTAAGTAATGTGATCGGATGATCTAGCATGAAAATCCTGGATCATTCATCGCAGAAATCGGACCAGCTTTATCGCGCTTGGATCTGATCTTGTTCTCTTCGGAGAAAGGAGGAGACCTGCGGGGAGCCTTTGGATTGGATCGATAGATAATTGATGATTCAGGGTATTACTCTAGTTTTACCCTCCGGATTAATATATTGAGAGATACTTGTAGTTTACAGGTATCTTTGTCTAGAATATTCTTAGTTGGATTAGAAGGGTCCTTTACATCGACTTGTGGATCGGTGGTATCTCTACCGTCTTGTGAGATGTGGATCAATAATTAAGAAGTCAAGGGATACCCTTAGACTTTGATAGACATACTTTTGTTGTAGACATATCCTTACGGATGGTCAAATTGTTGAAAGTATGGTACGATATGTCTCTCGGATGTGCGTATAATCTGAGAGCCTTCGGATGTAATTTTGGATGAACTCCAAGGCTTGTCATTGCTTAGGCAAGTGGAGTAGGCGATCGAAATGATTGCGGAAATAGTTCCGATATCGAAGATCCTATACCGGGTGATAATTTGACTGATATAAGTGTTACTAAACACTATGGAAATAGGAAGAATGTGAGTGTGATTATAGGAGATGTTGGAAGGGATATTTATCTATCCCATATTCCTCCTTGAGAAAATCGAACTCTTTATTGAAAGAGGATGAACCTTTGAAGTATGCATCGATTATCGATGATGGAATCAATAGTTGTTGTGAAGAATATCCTCGTTGAGGATAAATGATTTATTTAGATCGATTAAGACACTGTGTATACTCTAGGGTTGATTTACATTTGGAGAGTTGATATGATAGTGACATGTGTCATATAAGTATCATTGTCGTTGTGATGATTGATATATCATCGACCCAGAGTAAAGGGATGCGGTGTGTAGATCGACAATTTCATACTTGGTATGAATTGTATGAATTTTATGAGTTGTGATTGTTAGACTAATTAAGCGATTTAGTCGTCACTGGATTTGAGAATCGTGTATCCTAAACACGATTGGATCCTTTTGTAGTTGTTGGAGTTGCGTAACCTGACCACTGTTGGTTGTGGTAGTTGGAGTTGCGCACTCGACCACCGTAGATGGTGGTTTTCCTTGTATGGTTTAGATATTACTGTTGATGTGGATAGAATGCTTGACATTGTTATACCACAGATTTGTCTGACAAAGGTAATGTTGGAAATCATTTAGTCGGAAGTTTGGTGAAACCGATTTCACAAGGACCTAGCGTTAACTTTTACGAGTATTAGATAATCCTTAGGTGGATAAAGATGTTGTATGCAAATGTATCGTTTGAGGATCGGGCGATTAATCGTCTGATTGCATGAGACGTATCTTATGCTTACGACAGTTAAGAAACTACGAGATAGTCTGTCATATACATGACGTGACTTTAGTAGTTATTATCTGGACTTGTAGTTGTATGGAGCAGAAGTGCTAATTGAATTTAACAAGCTATTAGGTAGCTACAATGGAGTTGCTGGAGCGCGAACAGTTGCAACAATTGCAACGAGTGAGATTCGTCGCTATAGTTGCCCATGCACTTACAGAGTGTGCGGTGAAGTATATCTTGGATGGTTGATGGATTTCTCTTTTGAGAAGATAATTCCCATCTCTGATAAGGATGGTGGGTTTTCCGAAGTTGTCGTGTTTAAGAGTCGCTACAGAAAGCACATCATTCGGGATGGGCTATATACATTGGTGGTACTCAGATGTACCGAGAGTTGAAACATTTATACTGGTGGAATGGTATAAAGAGAGTTATAGCAGATTTTATTGCTCGATGTTTAGTATGCTAGTAAGTGAAGGCTGAACATCAAAAACTCGCTGGATTGCTCTAGAAAATTCTGACTCCGGAATGAAAGTGGGGGCATATCACTATTGATTACGTTACGGGATTGCCTAGAACCCGTAAATGACATGATGCGATTTAGGTGATCGTAGATCGATTAACCAAATCCGTCCATTTCCTTCCTATTCGTGGGTCACACTCGTTGGACGATCCGGCAGTGTTGTATTACCGAAAGATTATCAGATTGAGTGGGGTACTTTTAAGTACCATATCGGGTAGAGATTCACAATTTACCTCGCGATTTTGGCAGAGTCTGCACCAGACTATGGGCACAAAGTTTCAGCTTAATGCAACGTTTCATCCGTAGACAGATGAACAGTCTGAGTGTATCATTTAGACTTTGGAGGATTTATTCAAATCTTGTGTCGTGGATTATGGAGGTGTAGCTTATCAATTGACTTTACCTCCGACACTTGCGGGTGTTCACAACGTATTACATGTTTCTATGCTGAGGAAATACGTTTCGCATTCAGAGAATGTTCTGAAGGAGATAGCAATTCCACCTCAGTCTAATGTGACTTACGAGGAGATTCCAGGGTGGAGCCTGGGTCGCAAGGAGCGACAGTAGCAAAACAAGACCATCCAACTCGTAAAGGTTGGATGACAGTATCCGACTGATGAGGAGGCTACATGGGAGCTGGAAGATACTATCCGAGCTTGATATCCTCATTTGTTCACTTGAGGCAGGTAGTAGTTCAAGAAATCTCTTGAGTTGGTTCTCGTATGTTAGTACGAAATTTGGGGACCAAATTTTTATTAGTGGGGGAGAATGTAAAATACCGGAAAAAAAATTAATAATAAAATAATGCTTGTTAATTAGTAAAAATACCCTATGAAATTTTCCAGATTTTTTTAGAAATTTTTCTGGACTTAAATGGAAATTTCTAAGGTAGTTTTGGAGAAAGATTTAATAGGCTTTGGGAAAGCCTGTTTGAGTTATCTGTTTATGAAGGGATTTTGAGTTGGGTTTAATGCTTATAGGTTAAACCGGATCCATTTTTCCAAACCCGTTTAACCCCATTCGTTTCACGCTATTTTCTCCTCCACACCGGTTGGATTTCTTCGAGCGTTTCCAGCCGCCGCGACTTTCCCCAATCTTGCGATTCTTCTCCTTCCCCTCTCTTCCACCGTCGATTCTTTCTCCTCCTTTGCCTCTCTTTGGGCTGCCTTCCTTCCGCACGCTCGACCTCGTCGCGACCCATCGCCGCGTGCGTGTCGCATCGCTGCGATCCACTACAAAGCGCCACAGCCACCGCTGAGCCTCGCCACGCCTTCTCCCTCGCTCGGTGGCGGCGGCGCGCCATGCCATTGCCCATGCGCCGCCTCCTCACCACACTCTCTCGCCCGACCGTCCACGACCTCTCGAGGTTCCCGGGCAAACCACCTCGCGTCTCGCCATCCCTGCGCATGCGACCGCTGACCACAGCCTTGGCCATCATCGTTGATCTTCACTGCGAGCACGAACTGCCGGTTGAGGGTTGTCGATTTCTTCGGTCGCGATCTCTAGGGCTGGATCTCCACGCAAGCCATGCGGGCACCACAGCGCCCTTCTGTTCTCCCGATCGAGCGTCACCGTCGCCACCGCCTTCTTGCTGCGTTCCACCGGTCCAGCCGACTGCGGGCATTGACGATCCCTTCTCCACCCAGTGGCAGCCAAACTTTAGATCATCGCTTCTCCTCCGCCGTGGACCTGCTGATAGCCAGTCTTGCCGACCTTGAGCAAGGACGACCACCAAGAGAAGACTCCCCTGTTAGGGCAATCTCTTGTCGTCATATGGTTTTGATGGTATGACAAAGGGTTTAAGTTAGGTTTGTATGTTTATTTGATATGTGCGTTGGAGTCTTGCAGGGACTTAGTAATTCGCACATGAGAGCCTTGGCGGGTTCACCCTCACAACCTCGGTCCTTGAGTCGGTGAAGGATGACTTTGCGAAAGCCGTGCGCTTGGAGCATCCGAGGGACCGCCGGACGAGATGACTTGAAGTGAAGACAAGGAAGCAGACTTCGGAGGCAAGAGACGCGAAGGAGCATTGCAGAGTCGTGCGCCTGATGCTGCCGAGGGACGTGGCCGCGAACGAAGAGAGCTTCGGCGAGGGACTTCGAGTGAGATAAGAGAATGAGTGAAATGTAAGTAGCTCATTAGGTGAACTTGGCCGAATGGCTGAGTGTCGGAGACTTGACCGCAAGGGTTAAGGTTTACCCGACCGTCGGAAGCTCAAACTTATGTTAAGATTGAGTTTCACGGCCATCAGTGCCATGGAATGGCGATCACGCTTCCGAGTCGAGTGGGTTCGACCGTATCCGACGTGGGTTTATGCCCGGCCGATCGCCATGCTATGGTATGATGATCGCGAGAGGATATCGTGGGCACAACCGCCGTGAGCCGAGGCGGTCGACTATGGGTCGCAGCCGATCGTGGTGAGGTCCATCACCGATTGCCAAGAGTTCCGCTGATCGCACGGTCGGGATCCGACGTGTTCGGAGGCCGTTGTAGTGGCGATCGCCAAGGGCGTGATCGTGGTGGCGGCCAACGGGAAGAAACCAGCCCTCTCTATAAAAAGAGAGGGTGTGAGCCTTTAAGAGGCTAATGCTTAAGTTCCAAACGATCTTCCTAGTGCCCCACAAGCTTTAAACTCTTCTTACTTGTCTTTACTTCAATCCTATTGTAAGAAGAGTGATCTTGGTTGTAAAGGTTACCTCCACCTAGCTTGGTGCAAAGGAGAGACCATTAGTGGATTGGTTTTGACGGAGTGATTCACCGAGGACGAATCGGGGACCGTGGATTAGCGGCGTAGCCGTGAACCACGTTATACCATCGTGTTAGCGTTTGTTTTATTGTTTATCTTTTGCTTTGTCTATTTGTATTTGTATATTCCGCTTGCGCTAATCTTTTGTAGACGAGCAATTTACGACGTCCAACGAACGAGGGCTATTCACCCCCCTCTAGCCGGCCATTCGATCCCCTACATCCCCATCTTCCCCGTGTCCGATGGATGCAATCATCGGTCTCTCCCTCTATTGCCGACAACTTTCTCCATCTGCCGCCACCTCCTAGTGCGGGTAGAAGCTCTATGGATCAAAGGGGCCGATTCAGTGGCAGGGGAGGTTCTGTGATCAGCTATGGAGGTAGTGCAGTGATTTAGGCTAATACGGTTAGGCGATTGTTGCCCTATTTCTTCTTTGGTTTGGAATAGTTGATGAATTTGTGTGGATGTTGTGATTTTTGGATAGGAAGAGTGATTGGAACAGGGGATTATAGGAGGAAACCGTGTCCTATATATGCCTGGTAAGTTGGGAAATGATATTATTTACATGGTGTGTCGTTGATTATAGGAGGAAACCGTGTCCTATATATTAGGTTGATGATGTTCCCTTGAGGAGCTCATAAGGTTCATCATGTAAACCCTGCAGGTTGACTTAGTCAACATGATGATAAGGTTGAGTGGTACTACTCGAGGAGTTAGATGTTAATTAATTGATGGTCAGTAAATCAATTAATTGACGGACATTCGATATCTTAAACACGGGGAGATGGATGTACAAATAATATATGGAGCCCATATTAATTTATGGGGGTTGGTGAGGTAGTTCGATGATGATCCTCTAGTGGAATGGAACATCATTGATGGATCAAGTTTGTGTGGTTCCGATCCATCGGGTGGCCAAGACCCAACTCTTCCTCATGGTCCCTATCGTAGCCTAAAATAAACCTCATGAACTCTAGATCAAATAATCGTATTAGAGCCACGGTTTCCGATTTTGTGTGTTTTGGATTCGGTTACTTTCATGCACATATCATATATTTTGTATGTCGGATAATAGTAGGATGTGCGTAGGCTAACTTTTTGGTTGCAGACATAAGATCTGACTATTATGGCTATATGTGTGTATGTGATTGTTTGTGTATGATTGTATATTATTTGAATCCTCGGGGTTGACAAGGCTAGATTAGTATTTAATTTTTATAATTAAATACGGCATTGTTTAGCCACTCTTTATTTTATTTTACTTTCGATCTAGATTTCATGTACACTCCCTCGTGAAGTATAGGATCGATGGATGTAAAATAAAATAGGTTTTATACTCGGCTCGGATCTCCGGATGGCTCGTACATGGCGTAGGAGGAGCGGACGAGGTGGCGACACGACGGGACGCATATTGGAGAACAATGCCATAATAGTTGGAAAAATTTTGATTTTTCCATATTTATTGCCGATTTGTTTTATATGCATGTTGTGTGTGCTTCAAAATTCCTCATTTTCAATTTACTAAGTGGGAGAGGGATATTTTAATTAATTCCCGCGGCCTCCATTACAATTTGACATGTGATGCAACAAACTTGCGCGTCGGCTCTGAGTGCCTTCCTCCCCATCGGATGAGTTTGTTTGCGGATCACTAGGTCAAATAATGGTTATAGGAAATTATTTAGGAGCGTGTGTACTTCCCCATCGGTAAGGCACATAATCCGAAATAATTCCCTTAGTATCGTGTAATGGTGCACACTTAGATGCAAATAAAAAGTATCCTCCCCATCGGAGTCACTGCTTTTATTTGTAGGGTCAAAGAGGAACCAACTATTAATTTTATTTGTCAAAAAGTAAGGTTGACAAGATAATAAAATTAATGGGTAAAACCTCCTCTTACAAATGTAGAATTCGTATACGTCCACACTATCGTGGCATGCGATATTCTCGGTGTTTTGAGGTGTTGGTTGATTTTGAAATTTTATTGTTTTGAGGAATCAATAATATTTGAAATCTAATATTTTGATCATTGTGATTCTTAGGATTTTCAAAAATGACTTTCAGTCCACTTATTATGATACTAAAGGAAATAAACTTACTGTACCCAAATAATGTTGATTGGAAAAGAATCTAGATGTTGTCTTATTTGCTAAGAAGTACAAGTATACACTCTTCAAAGAGTGTCCTCAAGCCATGGTTGCTCAAAAAGGTTTCTACTTCTAAGCCGAAAGGCTAGAAGAAGGAGAAACAAGGTGGAGCAAAGGTGGTGGGAGGATCTCAGGGAGGAGTGAAGAAGCCAAAAGGCAAGTACTTCACTTACTAGCAGACTGGACATAAGAAGAAGGATTATCCCAATCCGAAGCAAGAACAAATGTATATCCTTTGGTCCAGTCGTTGAAACATGGTTAGAGGCATTATCTACCGACACCTGGTGTGTAGATACGAGAGCCACTAATCATGTCTGCAACACCTTGCAGGGGTTCCAGGAAACCCGACGACTAGCTAAAGGGGAGATTACCATTTACTTGGGCAATGCCATGAAGATGGCGGCTATTGCAGTGGGAGATATTTTATTTACCTTTTGAGAAAAATAAAGTTTTTGGTTCTTAAGAATTTTCTTTATGTACCTTTATTTAGAAAGAATTGCTTTCGGTTTCTAAATAGTTTTTGGATGGATAATCTATTTCTTTTAATGACAGATTTGTTATAAAAGGAATAGGGACATTATCTATTCAGGTACATAGATAGGAAATTAATAATTTGAACCACAAGCTCCCACGATGCAAATTGAAGTTAATAACTCATCTTCTAATTCCGATAAGAGAAAAGAACCTTCGAAAATGAACCAAACATATCTTTGGGATCTTAGGCTTGGTCATATTAACCTAAGCAGAATTCAATAGGTTGATAGCTGATGGACCTTTGGGTTCATTAGTGGTGGAGGATCTCCCAACCTGTGAATCTTGCTTGGAGGGTAAGATGACCAAGAGGCCTCTCAAGGCCAAGGGGTATAGATACAAAGATGTGTTGGAATTGATTCATTCTGATTCGTTTGATCCTATGTCTATCCAGGCAAGAGATAGTTTTGAATATTTCATCTTTTTCATAGACAATTATTCAAGATGACACTACGATCTGATCGTAGTGGTGAAAACCTCTTGGGAGAGTATAGGAACTACTTATCAGAGGTTGGGATTCAATCCCAATTGACTGCACCTGGTACACCCCAGCAGAATGGTGTAGCGGAGCGAAGGAATAGGACTCTTATGGAGATGGTTAGATCGATGATGAGTTATTCTGACTTGTTTTATAGTCCTAGAGATCAGAGGGTGATCGTTAACACGAACGTCAGATTTCTAGAGGAAGACTATGTGATGAGTCACAAGCCCAAGAGTAAAATTGTTCTGGAGGAGTTAAAAGGGAAGTCACTTCTTTAGCACCACCGGTACAAGAGGACATACCACATGTCACTACACTGCGTGTCACAGAAGATACCTCGTCGTAGTGGGAGGGTTGTTAGACAACCTCTTAGATTCATGTTTTTGGATAAATCTTCTGATTTGGTCCCTAGCAAACATGAACCTGATCCCTAGACATACGACGAGGCAATCCAAGATATAAATACAACATCTTTGCAAAGTGCAATGAATACTGAGATTGAATTTATGGATTCAAGACAAGTCTGGGAGCTTTTATGCATAGCAACTCATATGGATTATGAGGTGTGACAGATGGATGTCAAGACAGCATTCCTTAGTGGAAGTCTTGAGGAATCCATCTACATGAAGCGACCAGAGGGATTCATTGCTAAGGGCAAAGAGCGTATTGTATATAAGCTTAATCGGTCCGTTAATGGATCAAGCAAGCTGGTCTTGGGACATCCGCTGAGGAGGTAAATCCACTTCTGATTTATTCAAAGTTCGGATGAGTCTTGTGTATATCGTAGATGTGACTAAACGTAGTGGTATTTTTGTACTATACGATGATGACATTTTGTGGTTGGCACAACATCAAGTTATCAGACGTAAGGGTATGGTCATCCAAACAGTATGATATGAAGGACTTGGGAGAAGTGGGTCACAACCTTGGGATCAAGGTTGTTGTGCTTATCCCAAGCTTCATACATAGACATGGTTTTGGATCGTTTTAGCATACAAAACTCCAAGAAGGGTTTTCTACCCTTCAGGCATGGAGTTCCTTTATCTAAGCAGATGTGTCCTAGATCATCTGAAGAGATAGAGGAGATATAGGCAGCCTTTATGCTTCGCAGTAGGAAGCCTAATGTATGCTATGTACGAGACCAGATATTTGCTTTGCCGTAAGCATGGTCAGCAGATATCAGAGTAATCCAGGACAGGGACATTGGACTGCGGTAAAGCATATATAGTAGTGCCTGAGAAGGACTAGGGATTATATGCTAGTTTACCGGGCAGACCAATTACTCCCTGTGGGTTACACGGATTTTGATTTCCAATCTGATAGGGATAACAGTAAGTCTACCTTAGGTTTTGTGTTTACTTTTGGAGGTGGAGCCATAGTATGGAAGAGTGTCAAGCAGAAATGCATGGTGGACTCTACCATGGAAGTTGTGTATGGCGCTTAGGCGGCCAAAGAAGCTGGGTGACTCAGGAACTTCCTGATGGACTTGGATGTGATTCCTGGTTTGCCCAGAACTATCACAATTTATTGTGATAATAATGGTGCAGTTGCAAACTCGAAGGAACCACGAGCCCATAAGGCTAGTAAACACATAGAGTGCAAGTACCACCTAATACGAGAAATCGTAAAGGAGGTAGAAGTAAGCTGTCGCCTAGATTGCATCAGAGGATGACCTGAAAGACCCTTTCACTAAGGCCCTTCTGGCGAGAGCTTTGATAGGCAAGTGGAGGGAAGAGGAATCAGATGTATGGCAGTGTGATGACAGCATAGTCTTTTAGTATAAGTGGGAGATTGTTGGGATGTATACTGAAAGCCTAGCTCTTTTATATGAACATCTTTATTTTGAAATAAGAATCACATGATCATTGTTTGCACTTTATATTTATTATATGTGTGCATATTGTCTAAATATTTTACATTGTAGATAACATGGTGCTTGGTGTGGCACAGAAGATCATGTTATCAGTTCCTTGTAGAATATAAGTAGAGGCTCACAACCAAGATGGTTTTGGACAAACCATTGGCATGGTTGTAGTGTAGCTTGGTATTGTTTTGTCTTGAACATAGAGTTACACTAGTACACTTAGGTGTATTGAGCAGACGACATAGAGGTGATTCAATTTATTGCTGACTACATAATTGAATCGGACCTCGGATATTATGTTGTACATGCTCTTAATCCCGATATAATAACGGGCACATGTACTTAGTATTTATTTCTTTGATTTACCAGAGGGTGAGATTTCTATGGATTAAATCAATATGCCCAGTAAGTTGGGAAATGATATTATTTACATGGTGTGTCGTTGATTATAGGAGGAAACCGTGTCCTATATATTAGGTTGATGATGTCCCCTTGAGGAGCTCATAAGGTTCATCATGTAAACCCTGCAGGTTGACTTAGTCCAACATGATGATAAGGTTGAGTGGTACTACTCGAGGAGTTAGATGTTAATTAATTGATGGTCAGTAAATCAATTAATTGACGGACATTCGATATCTTAAACACGGGGAGATGGATGTACAAATAATATATGGAGCCCATATTAATTTATGGGGGTTGGTGAAGTAGTTCGATGATGATCCTCTAGTGGAATGGAACATCATTGATGGATCAAGTTTGTGTGGTTCCGATCCATCGGGTGGCCAAGACCCAACTCCTCCTCATGGTCCCTATTGTAGCCTAAAATAAACCTCATGAACTCTAGATCAAATAATCGTATCAGAGCCACAGTTTCCGGTTTTGTGTGTTTTGGATTCGGTTACTTTCATGCACATATCATATATTTTGTATGCCGGATAATAGTAGGATGTGCGTAGGCTAACTTTTTGGTTGCAGGCATAAGATCCGACTATTATGGCTATATGTGTGTATGTGATTGTTTGTGTATGATTGTATATTATTTGAATCCTCGGGGTTGACGAGGCTAGATTAGTATTTAATTTTTATAATTAAATACGACATTGTTTAGCCACTCTTTATTTTATTTTACTTTCGATCTAGATTTCATGTACACTCCCTCGTGGAGTATAGGATCGATGGATGTAAAATAAAATAGGTTTTATACTCGGCTCGGATCTCCGGATGGCTCGTACATGGCGTAGGAGGAGCGGACGAGGTGGCGACACGACGGGACGCATATTGGAGAACAATGCCATAATAGTTGGAAAAATTCTGATTTTTCCATATTTATTGCCGATTTGTTTTATATGCATGTTGTGTGTGCTTCAAAATTCCTCATTTTCAATTTACTAAATGGGAGAGGGATATTTTAATTAATTCCCGCGGCCTCCATTACAATTTGACGTGTGATGCAACAAACTTGCACGTCGGCTCTGAGTGTCTTCCTCCCCATCGGATGAGTTTGTTTGCGGATCACTAGGTCAAATAATGGTTATAGGAAATTATTTAGGAGCGTGTGTACTTCCCCATCGGTAAGGCATATAATCCGAAATAATTCCCTTAGTATCGTGTAATGGTGCACACTTAGATGCAAATAAAAAGTATCCTCCCCATCGGAGTCACTGCTTTTATTTGTAGGGCCAAAGAGGAACCAACTATTAATTTTATTTGTCAAAAAGTAAGGTTGACAAGATAATAAAATTAATGGGTAAAACCTCTTCTTACAAATGTAGAATTCGTATACGTCCACACTATCGTGGCATGCGATATTCTCGGTGTTTTGAGGTGTTGGTTGATTTTGGAATTTTATTGTTTTGAGGAATCAATAATATTTGAAATCTAATATTTTGATCATTGTGATTCTTAGGATTTTCAAAAATGACTTTCAGTCCACTTATTATGATACTAAAGGAAATAAACTTACTGTACCCAAATAATGTTGATTGGAAAAGAATCTAGATGTTGTCTTATTTGCTAAGAAGTACAAGTATACACTCTTCAAAGAGTGTCCTCAAGCCATGGTTGCTCAAAAAGGTTTCTACTTCTAAGCCGAAAGGCTAGAAGAAGGAGAAACAAGGTGGAGCAAAGGTGGTGGGAGGATCTCAGGGAGGAGTGAAGAAGCCAAAAGGCAAGTACTTCACTTACTAGCAGACTGGACATAAGAAGAAGGATTATCCCAATCCGAAGCAAGAACAAATGTATATCCTTTGGTCCAGTCGTTGAAACATGGTTAGAGGCATTATCTACCGGCACCTGGTGTGTAGATACGAGAGCCACTAATCATGTCTGCAACACCTTGCAGGGGTTCCAGGAAACCCAACGACTAGCTAAAGGGGAGATTACCATTTACTTGGGCAATGCCATGAAGATGGCGGCTATTGCAGTGGGAGATATTTTATTTATCTTTTGAGAAAAATAAAGTTTTTGGTTCTTAAGAATTTTCTTTATGTACATTTATTTAGAAAGAATTGCTTTCGGTTTCTAAATAGTTTTTGGATGGATAATCTATTTCTTTTAATGACAGATTTGTTATAAAAGGAATAGGGACATTATCTATTCAGGTACATAGATAGGAAATTAATAATTTGAACCACAAGCTCCCACGATGCAAATTGAAGTTAATAACTCATCTTCTAATTCCGATAAGAGAAAAGAACCTTCGAAAATGAACCAAACATATCTTTGGGATCTTAGGCTTGGTCATATTAACCTAAGCAGAATTCAATAGGTTGATAGCTGATGGACCTTTGGGTTCATTAGTGGTGGAGGATCTCCCAACCTGTGAATCTTGCTTGGAGGGTAAGATGACCAAGAGGTCTCTCAAGGCCAAGGGGTGTAGATACAAAGATGTGTTGGAATTGGTTCATTCTGATTCGTTTGATCCTATGTCTATCCAGGCAAGAGGTAGTTTTGAATATTTCATCTTTTTCATAGACAATTATTCAAGATGACACTACGATCTGATCGTAGTGGTGAAAACCTCTTGGGAGAGTATAGGAACTACTTATCAGAGGTTGGGATTCAATCCCAATTGACTGCACCTGGTACACCCCAGCAGAATGGTGTAACGGAGCGAAGGAATAGGACTCTTATGGAGATGGTTAGATCGATGATGAGTTATTCTGACTTGTTTTATAGTCCTAGAGATCAGAGAGTGATCGTTAACACGAACGCCAGATTTCTAGAGGAAGACTATGTAATGAGTCACAAGCCCAAGAGTAAAATTGTTCTGGAGGAGTTAAAAGGAAGTCACTTCTTTAGTATCACCGGTACAAGAGGACATACCACATGTCACTGCACTGCGTGTCACAGAGGATACACAAAAGATACCTCGTCGTAGTGGGAGGGTTGTTAGACAACCTCTTAGATTCATGTTTTTGGACAAATCTTCTGATTTGGTCCCTAGCAAACATGAACCTGATCCCTAGACATACGACGAGGCAATCCAAGATATAAATACAACATCTTTGTAAAGTGCAATGAATACTGAGATTGAATCTATGGATTCAAGACAGGTCTGGGAGCTTTTATGCATAGCAACTCATATGGATTATGAGGTGTGACAGATGGATGTCAAGATAGCATTCCTTAGTGGAAGTCTTGAGGAATCCATCTACATGAAGCGACCAGAGGGATTCATTGCTAAGGGCAAAGAGCGTTTGTATATAAGCTTTAATCGGTCAGTTAATGGATCAAGCAAGCTTTGAAGTCTTGGGACATCCGCTTTGAGGAGGTAAATCCAGTCTTCTGGATTTATTCAAAGTTCGGATGAGTCTTGTGTATATCAGAGATGTGACGGAAACATAGTGGTATTTTTGTACTATACGTAGATGACATTTTGGTGGTTGGCGACAACATCGAAGTGTTATCAGACGTAAGGGTATGGTCGCAAACATGATGATATGAAGGACTTGGGAGAAGTGGGTCACAACCTTGGGATCAAGGTTGTTGTGCTTATCCCAAGCTTCATACATAGACATGGTTTTGGATCGTTTTAGCATACAAAACTCCAAGAAGGGTTTTCTACCCTTCAGGCATGGAGTTCCTTTATCTAAGCAGATGTTTCCTAGATCATCTGAAGAGATAGAGGAGATATAGGCCCTTATGCTTTAGGGAAGCCTAATGTATGCTATGTCTGAGACCAGATATCTACTTTCTTTGGGGCATGGTGAGATATCAGAGTAATCTAGGACAGGGACATTGGACTGCGGTAAAGCATATATTGTAGTGCCTGAGAAGGACTAGGGATTATATGCTAGTTTACCGGGCAGACCAATTACTCCCTGTGGGTTACACGGATTCTGATTTTCAATCTGATAGGGATAACAGTAAGTCTACCTCAGGTTTTGTGTTTACTTTTGGAGGTGGAGCCATAGTATGGAAGAGTGTCGAGCAAAAATGCGTGGTGGACTCTACCATGGAAGCTGAGTGTATGGCAGCCTCTTAGGCGGCCAAAGAAGCTGGGTGGCTCAGGAACTTCCTGATGGACTTGGATGTGATTCCTGGTTTGCCCAGAACTATCACAATTTATTGTGATAATAATAGTGCAGTTGCAAACTCGAAGGAACCACGAGCCCATAAGGCTAGTAAACACATAGAGTGCAAGTACCACCTGATACGAGAAATCATAAAGGAGGTAGAAGTAAGCTGTCGCCTAGATTGCATCAGAGGATGACCTGGAAGACCCTTTCACTAAGGCCCTTCTGGCGAGAGCTTTGATAGGCAAGTGGAGGGAAGGGGAATCAGATGTATGGCAGTGTGATGACAGCATAGTCTTTTAGTATAAGTGGGAGATTGTTGGGATGTATACTGAAAGCCTAGCTCTTTTATATGAACATCTTTATTTTGAAATAAGAATCACATGATCATTGTTTGCACTTTATATTTATTATATGTGTGCATATTGTCTAAATATTTTACATTGTAGATAACATGGTGCTTGGTGTGGCACAGAAGATCATGTTATCAGTCCCTTGTAAAATATAAGTAGAGGCTCACAACCAAGATGGTTTTGGACAAACCATTGGCATGGTTGTAGTGTAGCTTGGTATTGTTTTATCTTGAACATAGAGTTACACTAGTACACTTAGGTGTATTGAGCAGACCGACATAGAGGTGATTCAATTTATTGCTGACTACATAATTGAATCGGACCTCGGATATTATGTTGTACATGCTCTTAATCCCGATATAATAACGGGCACATGTACTTAGTATTTATTTCTTTGATTTACCAGAGGGTGAGATTTCTATAGATTAAATCAATATGCCCGGTAAGTTGGGAAGTGATATTATTTACATGGTGTGTCGTTGATTATAGGAGGAATCCGTGTCCTATATATTAGGTTGATGATGTCCCCTTGAGGAGCTCATAAGGTTCATCATGTAAACCCTGCAGGTTGACTTAGTCAACATGATGATAAGGTTGAGTGGTACTACTCGAGGAGTTAGATGTTATTAATTGATGGTCAGTAAATCAATTAATTGACGGACATTCGATATCTTAAACACGGGGAGATGAATGTACAAATAATATATGGAGCCCATATTAATTTATGGGGGTTGGTGAGGTAGTTCGATGATGATCCTCTAGTGGAATGGAACATCATTGATGGATCAAGTTTGTGTGGTTCCGATCCATCGGGTGGCCAAGACCCATCTCCTCCTCATGGTCCCTATCGTAGCCTAATATAAACCTCATGAAGACTAGGTCAAATGATGGAAAACAAATCTCTAGATCCGACGGTTGGGATTAAATCCCTAGAACCAACGGTGGAGATTAAATCTCTAGATCCAACAGTTGGGATTAAATCCCTAGAACCGACGGTGGAGATTAAATCTCTAGATCCGACGGTTGGGATTAAATCCCTAGAACCGACGGTGGAGATTAAATCTCTAGATCCGACGGTTGGGATTAAAACCCTAGAACTGACGGTTGAGATTAAATCTCTAGATCCGACGGTTGGGATTAAAACCCTAGAACCGACAGTGGAGATTAAACCAAGGCCTAAACCCTAACTCTATAAAAGGGTGGCTTAGGCTTGGGCGGCAAGAAGATGGAACATGGAAAACCTAATTGAGGGGCTTTGGCTTGGGCGGCAAGAAAGTGGAGGAGCTAGGGTTTTTGGGTGGCCACAAAAGGAGAGGGAGCTTCTTCTTCTTCTTCCCAATGGTGGCCGGCACCCTTCTTCCTCCTTCCTCCATGGTTTGGCCGGCGCCCATGCTTCTCCTTTTGATCTAGGTTGATGATTTGGTTTTGGAGATTTGGGTTTTGCCAAACCTAAAGTGGGCGGCAAGAAACCCTAAGGGAGTTAGGGTTTTGCCTATCTTTGGTTGGGCGGCAAGAAACCCTAGGAGGTTAGGAGGTTGGGCGGCTAGGTTATGGAAGCTAAGGTGGGCGGCAAATATAGGAGGAGGGTTCTTCTTCTTCCTAAGTTGTGGCCGACTCCTACCTCCTCTTCCTTCTACCTTGGTCGGGGCTCAACCGATTTCCTCTTCTCCTCTTCACTCCATCTTGGCCGGCGACACTAGAAGCTAGGGTTTGTCCCTAGTTTGGTTCCTTGGTGGTTTCCATTTTGTTCTCTCTATTCTTCGGGCCGGCGGCATCAATCCTTTGTGGATTGGTGGTTGGCTCAAGCAAGAAGGGAAAGAGAGTTCTTCATTCTTTGGATTGAAGAAGATCTAGGAAGCTTCAACTTGTGGAGGATCTTCGACCACACGAAGTCTACAAGGAGGTTAGGACATACGATAGAAGATCAAGAGGTATAAAAGTTTTATAACTTTTATTATTGTTCTTTGCATGTTCTTATTGATATGCTAGCTTATGTTCTTTATGTTAGTATATGTTGATTATACTAGTTTACATTTGCATGTATTTGTATAATCATGGACCCCGAAGATAAACACAAAAACCGGCAATCCGTCCGTCGTCTCTTCCGCGGCTAATTGACTAGAAGAGTTTGGTTGCTTGAACAACTAGTTTGTTCAAGCGATCGCTCAAGTTGTTAGCACGACGATGAATTGGTTGTGCTTAGGAAACTCATCCCATCCGGATTAATTTTCATTAGTGAAAATTTTAATCCGGGGACATGGGAGCCAATGAGCATTCTGAGGATTAGCACATTGCCAACACTTAGGTTGTATGTTACCACCGAACATGTATTGTGTAAATGGTCAGAGGAATGATACTTAGGATATCGCTATGGACCGGTGGTCCTAGCTTGTTATAATCAGATGAGTACGACTCTCTACAGGATAGAGAGTGTGTCCATCAGTTGAGTACGACTCTCTACAGGATAGAGAGTGCGTCGATTAGATTAGTATGACTCTCTACAGGATAGAGAGTATTATGATCAGTTGAGTACGACTCTCTGCAGGATAGAGAGTGCGTTGATCTGGTTAGTATGATTCTTTGTAGAATAGAGAGTCTATGGTGGATGTCTGTATGTGAGACATTACATTCATGTATTTGTATGGGTTGAGTGTCGAGAGTGTCGTCAGTCATCCTGCCTCCACGGTTACTCATAGGAGGAGTCACCCGTGTGAGGGCAGAGCATTGTGGTGCCGCACTCTACCACTATAGACGGTGGTAGTTGGATTTGCGTGTCGTAGTCCTGCGTGTATGACACTCGACCACTCATGGGTAGTGATTGTCAGAGTGGCCAACAACAGGGACCCCCATCGTGTAGCTTGCTCTTTACGCTTATATGCTACTCGATCATACTGCCCACTCGGCCACTCGAGAGCAGTGGTTGGTGTTGAGTTAGGATAGTTGTCATGCTCGAGCCACCGAGGCCACACTGGGGTCGTGGTAGCTTTAGGGTGAGCCGACATGACCATGCATGCTGCATTGCCGACTTATGGCATTTTTGCATATTGCCATATATATACATATATGCATGTATATATATATATGGATGATTGTGATTAGTATACATATATAGATGCAGTCTATATATATATGCTTATTGTGATGATGCATTTGATTGTATTATGCTTGCTGCATTTGATTGTACATCATATTCATGCATGTTTCTTGCATATGTTATACAGTTGTGTCGGATACTGGTATGTGTTGGACAGACCATAGATACCTTGACCTGTAGCTAGAGTATATTGTGAGTTGATCTACTCTTCCTGTTATATATATATATGTTGGATATATGTTCAGGTTGGATCAGAGTAACGTAGCAGACTTCAGGTATGTCTGCATTTTTATGTTGTTCATTCAGTTAGATGGTATGTGCTTGTATTTATATACTATGCTGATATACCTGTTGTACATCTAGATTATGTTGTCGAAATACATGTGATATTACATATATACATGTTTTCTATTACCTGCTGAGTTTTACTCACCCCCCAATGGACCCTGGGTTTTTCTGTCGCCCAGGTAACAGGTAGCCGACTTCGTGATGGACTTGGAGCACAGCTGGCTGACACCTCATCTCAACTCCGAGAGTCCGAGTTTTTGAGTCTTCCGTATGTTTTGGTTATGTATTCTGAGTTTATCGTGGTGTTGTGTGTTATGTGATGTACGCACATGTTGGTGCGGGTTTTGACGAGGCTTCTTTATGTTCTGGTGTTAGTCATACCGGTATGCACTCTGTGGGATTGTATTGTTGTCGTGTTGTTTCCGCTGTGTTTTCATTATGTTGTTATGTTGTTATATATATATATATATATATATATGTTGTTATTGTTGTGGCCTACAGGCCTTGTATTAACCTGAAATGTTGCCACGTACAGGGGAGGTGCCGTCCGTTTGATTTTCGGTTCGGCATGCTCTCGGTGCGTGACATTAGCTTTCAAGGCTCCCCCTACTTGTGTTTTCGGTTAGGACACTTACTCTTATAGTGTCCTTGCTCCCTACACTCAAAGCATATAATATGAATTTTATTATTTATTGAAATGCTTGAGTTACCTTCCATGGTAGGGGAGTCCCGAGCTTCCTCTTCCTCTCGACCGGAGGTGGATGGTTCTTCTTGAGATTGCTTCGGTGTAGATGATCTAATCTCCTTCCCCTCAATCCTAGAGGTGGAGGCTTCTCCTACTTCTTCCTCTTCTTCCATCGATCTCGATCCGGATGTTGATTCTCTATCAACTTCTGAATCCTCACTTACTTGTGAGGATGATGTGTTTGCTTCCTCGGTCTCCTCCAATTGAGCTGATGAGCACTCTTGTTCTTTGGGATCCTCATGGAGTCTTGCCACTTGGATTCATAGCTCCTTGGCATCCATGTGTTCACCTAAGCTACACAAGATGTCATTAGAAATCAAATCAATAATAAATTTTGCTACCTTCTTATTTTTCTCGAATCTTTGGAGTTGTTCCTCACTCCATCTCTTCCTCTTGAGGAATCCTCCCTTTGGTCATCTTGGATATTCGAATCCTTCCATCAAAATAGACCATTCTTTAAAATCTCTCATCATGATGAAGTCTTCAATTCTTCTCTTCCATGAATTGAAGTCTTCTCATCCATATAGTGCATACGGGATCGGCGTGTTGATATCCCATCCTTGTTGTTCTTGAAAATCCATCTCTTCACCCTCTGGCATCTTTACTCCCGGTTGTTAATCCGTAGAAGAGCCTCAGACTCTGATACCAATTGTAGGGACCTTCGTGACCGCTAGAGGGGGGGTGAATAGCGCGTTGGCGTTTCTTGATGGATTACGATTGTTCGTGTCTACAAATCGTGTTAGTGCGCAGCGGAATAATAACAATGAAAGCAATAACATGAATACAAGCACACACATAACACCAAATATAACTTGGTTCGGAACTGAATAGTTCATACTCCACGGATCGAGCTCAAACGAGCTCTAGCGATGCTTACAACACCACTAATCAAATAAACTCCTTCTCGAAACAATCCGGAGGTGGAGAAACCTCGTACAAGTAGTTTTACAACAGTAAGAAACAAATACAAGCAATTACAATGAAATACAACAAAAGAAATGCAAAGAAAACTTTACAATCGATCTTTTGGAAGCTTGCTTGTTGATCGCCTTGGACTAGCCTTGAAGTCCCTGATTTGCACCAGCAAATCGCTCCAAATCGCCCAAGAAAATCATGTCAAAATCTCTCCTTCCAAGCTGCCTTTATAACTTGCATTCGGGCTAGATTTTGCTTGGCAGTCGACTGATCGAGACTATCAGTCGACTGCCCCTGTAGCCGTTGTGAGACAACGGTATGTGCCACGTTGGATAAGTTCCAACGAACAGATCATCAATCGAGTGTTCGGGTTGATCACTTGACTGGAGAACCTTCTGTGCCCGAGATCCCGACCATCAGTCAACTGATTACCATATCAGTCGAATGATCGGGCCAGCAGTCAACTGCCCAACTCTGGCAGTCGACTGCCAGGGCACTTCCTGCAGTCAAATCCTTGTTGACTCCTATCAGTTGACTGACCCATGGTTATAGTCGACTGATACACCTCAAACATGATGTTTTAACCCAAGCATGGTGCCCCCATACTTGTTAGACCACCCTTAGCCTAGACCTAAGTCTTCTAGCCACCTCCATCAACCTCACGCCTATTGGATCCCTCCAAGTCGTCTATGACTTTTCATCCATACGCTAGCCTTCAGGTGCTTCCATTGGCTATTGTCATGCTAACGGTGTTTACACCGCCAAAGCACATTGGACTTACGCAGCCAAGACCACGCTTGGACTTTACGCCGCCAACCATTGGACTTATGCTGCCAAGATTCCACCCTTGGACTTTACATTGCCAATATTCCCCTTGGACTTCTCAATTACCAAGACTCAAGCTTGGACTTTCCCTTGCCAACACTCATGCTTGGACTTTCCTTGCCAAGTGTTCCATTTGGACTTTCCATGCCAAGTACCCATGACTTGGACTTTACCATGACAATCACATTGTCATATGTTTTTTCGAACATCAAAACATCGCTCGAGTCAGACTTGAGTCCGATCAATCGTGACCTGGGCCGATTGCACCAACAAAAAGATCCTGCAACTGGAGAAGAGGTGGAGGGTATATTTCTTGCAAGAGCATCAGACTGTGCAGGGCCTGAAGCAGAGGAAGATTGTGATCTTCCATCTCTACTCCGTCTGTGACCGCCATGTCGAAACTAACAATCATATAATTATTAGAAGAATATAATAGTAAAAAAAAAGAATTACATTTGCATATCAAATTTATAATATGAACAATATGAAAAAATTACCATATTCATAGCAACTAGATAACCTACAAAAAAAAGACAGTTCATTAATATATCAAATATATGAAATTGAGAATTAGACAGTAAATTGAAACATAATTAGTACTGAATAAAAGCTACCCATAATTATAAATCAAAGTCTGCATTGTGATTTTCATCTTGGTCATATGTCTATTCGATATCATCATCATCATCGTCATTGTCATCATCATCCTCTAAATTAAATTTCTTATCTTCATCTTCATTCATTTCACTTGCATCAGTGACTATTACTACACCGTTGGGATCTCGTAATGTTGAAATATTATATTCTTCGATATGAAATGGATTGACACCTTCATCTTGTTGATATGTTATGCCTTCCTAATGTTCCTCAATTTTTTTATGTGCTTTTTATTTTACAAACAACCCATCAATCACTTTTGTCTTATCTCATACTAGAATATAAAGTATAAAATACTTGAATCACTTGTTATGCTAACACAAATGGTTCATGTCTCTTGTATAATTTTTTATAATTTATTTCAATTAAATTAAACTGTGGATGAACCCTCATATCTTTGATAGGGTCAAACCAACGACACATAAATAAGATAACTTGCAAATCTGAGCCAAGTACGCTACCTCTAAAATTTCATCTAGCAATCCATAAAAATCATTCCTTATACCTCCGTCATTAGATGACTGAATACAAACTCCACTATTCATTATAGCTTTCCCAGTTTCATATTCTTGAGTATGAAAATTATATCTGTTTATGAAATATATCGGTAAAATTTTCACCACTAAGTTTGGACCCCATGACAGATGCTTTACTAGTTCTTGCTCAATGTGAGCATGATTATCAAGAACCTAAGTCAACTAAGTATGTGTTAAAGTCAAGATTTATCAAATTTATTATCATAGACTACTTACATATTTTTTGAACCATGGTGCAAATTCTTCATCGCAGAAATGATCAAACTCATGCTCCGGAAGCTCAGAATATAGGATTTGGATAATCCTACCATAAAATTAAATATAACACGAACAATAATTTACGATATATGAAATATATAATATAACATTTATATACTCACTCGAAATACGACATTACTTCTGGACAGTTCAGTAAAATATATGTGTGGGATGCTCGCCACTCTTGACCAGTTAAGTATCTACTTGTACAAGATCCACTCAATCGACCAAGATATTTAAAAATTGAGAATGACTTCAAATTGGGATCAACATGACCCTCATCATTTCTTCCTGCTCTCGGACTTTTGCATTGAATGTGAGGTTCAAAATAATATGATACAAAAGTTATAACTTCCTTCATAATATATGCATTAACAATAGAAGCCTCAACATGAGTCTTATTTTTTACTTTTTTTCAAATGATAGAGGAATCTAATAATAATAAAACAAAATGTATTAGAAATTATTTATACTAAAATTGATCAAATGCACTAACAATGATAAAAAAAAGAAGCAGTTCACCTTTCAAAGGGATATATCCATTGAAATTGAACAGGACGTCCAACTTTAGCCTCATATGGTAGGCGAACCAAAAGATGTTCTATGGAATCAAAAAATGTCAGTGGAAATATTCTTTCTAAGTTACACAAAATTATTCGAATGTCACTCTCTAATGTCTCTATGTGTGAATGACTCAATACTGTCGAGCAAATATCATGAAGGAAAATACTTAATTCCGTAATTGCACCCCATACAAAATTTGGTAACAGTTCCTTAAAAGAAATAGGAATTAGTCTTTCCATGAATATATGTTAATCATGACTTTTCAAACCAATCAATTTACATTCCTTCAAATCAACACATCTGTTAGTGAAAGCCCTAGAGCCAATCATGTGATGATTGTTGTATGGACTTTATTGTATCATATTCCTATTTATAAAGGCATGATTATTATATTTACTTGTATTGGTGCCAAATAACTAAATATAATAATGTCCTTGAGTAGTAGATTCTTATCTATATCAATCGATTGGTTGAATCGATAATGAGATGATATAGAGAACACTACTCTTAATCATTCCTAGTCGAGTATTAACATTCAGGGACAATGTTAATGCGTAGAGACTAACATGTAGGTCAACACGATGACTTGATCTCACAAGTCATGGATATGAGATATCAAGTTGACACATGGGTATGCATTGGAGAATGTATACTGAATGACCCGCCATGAGAAAGTATCATGGATCGTTATATAAGTGTCATATACTTTCCCATGTGGCTATTAGTATGACTATTAGTCCTTAGACCTGAAGTCACCATGGTTCCCTACATAAGGAGTTGCATACTTTGGCTAAACGCCACCCATAAATGGGTGGACTATAAAGGCGACATCGGGTATGTAACAAATTATGCGGAGGGATGTGAGTGATGTAGATGGGATCTATCCCTCCTATATGACGGGGGTGACATCGATATTCTTGATAGAGTGAGACCACGAAGTGCATGACCATGCCCAAATGAGTCAATATGAGATATTGAGCTCATTTGATTAGGGTGAGTCTACTTGGGGTTCAAGATTTAGATTGTACCGAGGATGACACGGCCTATGCCTCGATTGGTCAATCTAGATGTCAAGGATAGAGGGACATTGTCACATATTGTGAGAGTCACAATTAGTAGTCACAAAGGTGATGTTGGAGCTCAACATTCTTGTAACTTGGGTAGCAATGATGTGTTGCTAGATACCGCTCATTGCTTATGTTCCTAAATCGGTTTAGGGACATTGCCAACGTTACAAGAACCTATAGGGTCACACACACATAAGAGCAATTAGATGGAGATTAGGTTCATATGATGAACCATGAGGATTAGGTTCATGGGATGAACCAAATTGGATTAAGAGTAATCCAAATTAGACTAATTGAGTTAGACTCAAGTTGATTCAAGTGTTGAATGAGTCTAATTTATAATTGATTCATCAAATCAATTTAAATTAATGAATAGAGATTCATTAAATTAAATTGACTTGAGTCAGGTGGTTAGATTTGATCAACCATGGGAGATTAGAGGTCAAGTTTGACTTGACTTGAGAGGGAAGATGAAAGGTCAAGTTTGACTTGACCAAATGCCATGTCATGATGATGACATGGCATGGCCGGCCAATGAGGATGCTCCACATCATCATTGACTTGGTCAATTGGTGCCACATCATGAGGGAGACCAAGGGTCATGGGAGTTACATGCATGCATGTAACCCCCCTTCCATGAAGTGGCCGGCCACTTTGGGGGTTATGTGTGGTGAATTCATTTTGGTGAGTTACACTCTCAACTTCATCTTCTTCCTTGGAATTTTTCTCTCAAGCTCTCTACCTCTCCCAACCTCATCTTGCCGAGATCTTCTAGGAGTGCTAGCACACTCAAGTTTGTCTCTTTCTCCACCTATTGCTTGTGTGGATACTATAGAGGAGTGTGCACTTGACACTCTCGAGTTCCGGCGAACTTTTGGACGAGCGGGATAAGCGAAGGGCATCGCTACGAGGGTAATGTTCTAACCTCTTAGATCTAAGGTAGATCTAAGGTTTTTGTAAGCACATACATGTTTTTATATTTTTTATACTTCGCACGGATCTGTGGCCGGGGATTCCGAGGTTTCCGCAACGCAAAAAGCGGTTTTTGCGGCTCGAAAAAACCCAACAACATCTGCCAAGATTAGAGCCATAACCATCAGAAAATTTCAATGATTTCAACCATTCACAAACAATCCATCTCTAATTCTTATTCAATATATAAACTGATTTTGATTTTGATCCCCTATTATTTTCATCAACATCAATGGCGGGTCATTTACATACGAGACGCATATCTTTTCTTGCATTCAAATTGTCTTTTATTTTTCTAGTAATATCCATCACCGTATTTATCAGATTATCAAAAATATTCTTCTCAATATGCATTACATCAAGATTGTGATGAATCAAATTACTCTGCCAATACGGTAAATCCCAAAATATACTCCATTTAGTTCATTTATGCGTAATTTCATAGTCATATGTTGTAACATTTGGTTCTTTAATAACAAATGGAAAATTAAGCACTCTATGCCATAAGAATTGACCGGTGAATCTCAATGGTGTAGGTGTTCTTTCAATTCTATTCTTAGTGAATTCTTCTTTATTTCTTCTGAATTTATGATTTGGTGGTAAAAATTATCTATGACAATCAAAATAACTCGGCTTCTTTCCATGTTTCAATCTGAATGACTTTGATCTCTCCATTCATATTGGACATCCTAAAATCCTCGCGGTACTCCATCCCAATAATATATCATAAGTAGAAAAATCATTTATGGTTCAAAGAAGCGTAACTCTCATTGTGAACATCTGATTATTATGGACATCATATGTAGAAACACCCTCATCCCATAGTTGTTTCAGTTCGACAATCAGTGTTTGCATTTAAACATCTATTAACTTATTGGGATTATGAGGGTCAGACACAATCAATATTAAAAACATATATGGTATTTTCATATACATACTGTATGGAAGATTATACGGAGTTATGATAATTGGTCAACAAGAATAAGTTCTTCCTGATTTGCCAAATGGAGCAAATCCATCAGCACATAGACCCAACCTGATATTTCGAGTCTCATTCGCAAACTCAGGATATGTTCTATCAAAAATTTTCCACGCCTCTGCATCTGATGGATGACACATTAGCCCCTCCTCTGTTTCATGATTTGCATGTCAAGTCATGTGTTCGACAGTGACCTTAATGCATAAAGTCTTTGAAATCTAGGAGTTAAAGGCAAATAGAACATTTGTCTAAACGATTAACATCGCTTATTACGATTCAATCTCGTGGTACTCTTGTACCTACATTGATTACAGAATTTACAAGTCTCTAAATCTGCATTATCTTTCCAATATATCATACAACCATCTCTGCAAATATTAATTCTTTGCACCGAAAGACCTAAATCTTTCATAAATTTTTTCATACTATAATAATCGTTCGACATTATGTAATCACGCAGCAATACTTCTCTACTAACTTGAACAAAATCATTAAAACAATCTTCGGACACATTATGCTCAGCTTTAATATTCAACAATCTTGCGCTGAGAGATAATTTAGAGTGACTGTCACAACTAGACCATATGGTTCATCTGCATTTCTCAACACTTCTTAAAATTTAAGATATGGTTCATTGTATACATTTTCATGAATACTAGTTACTTCTACCTCCTCCAACGACGATGAATAACTAGTATACATGTATTCAAATGTTTGAGGATAACTAGAACTTGCAGCGTTTGATTCGATATTCAAATTATGACCAACTGTATCAACTATCATCCTCTGATATGGATTGAATTGATCATAATATCTTTGATCTCCACTAACTGTCCTTTGTATGTTTCATCCAACCTCTTTATCAGATATGAATGGTTCACCATGACATGTCCAATTATAATAATTTGGAGTAAAATCAAATCTACAAAGATGTTTTCGAACTTTATCACACTGGAAAAATTTACCATTATGATATTTTTTGCACGGACACCTTAATTTATTTCCATCCATAAACTCAATATTGCTACTAGCAAAATTAAAAAATTGTTCCAACCCAATAATAAATTCATCGGTCAAACCACGACGTTCTGATAAATTCTTTTTATACATCCAATTTCTTTCTCTCTCCATTTGCCCTGTTTCCAAATTTATATCAAGGATTAATTCAATTTTTTCATATTTCATCCATATTAATCTAATAATAAATTTATATTCAAAATAAATTCTTCTAGTGTTTACTATGTTTTTTTATGATATTGAATTGCAAACTATAACATATCTAACAAATATTATATATTTACAGTAAAAAAATTACTTAAAATCAAACATTAATTATATATATTATAAAATGATAATGCTATAAATTTTTGAATATACAATATACTTACCATGGTGGAAGCAATGGATGAGCTCAAAACTGAAGACTTCACGAACACACGGATCACCTGAAGGACGAATTGAAGTACGACAAACCTATGAAAAATAAAATATTAGTTTTATATTTATATTACACATTACTGATTTAATTTTAATAACATGTTGACTCTACTTTGGCCGAGTACATGATGCGGAGGGACGGAGTCGCCACAACAGTTGTACGTGATCCATGGGAGGTGATGAACCACCCAACTGGGTCGTGCAGAGTTTGGAACAAACGCTCCAGCTGGGGCGGCGATGAACCACCTAGGTGTGCGATCCAGGAGGTGGTGATGAACCCCCCTCCCCTACCGCGTCGTCGTGCCCCTACGATGTGTGGCCACGCTGCTCGCAACAGCTACCTCGAGGTCGCAACACCTTGCGGCAGCTACCGTGAGGTCGTGACAGCTGTCGCGCAAGATCGCAGCAACTGTCGTGAGCTCATTGTCACGCGAGGTCGTGGCAGCTGCCGCAAGCTCACTGTCTCACGAGGTCACGCCAGCTGTCGCACGTACGAGCTCGCTACCGCACGAGCTCGTGGCAGCGACGCCGCTACTTCGACGATGGAAGAGGGGAAGAGAGGAGGCGTACCGATCGAGCGGCGGGGAGGAGTGCGTGAGGAGGTAGGAAAGGAGAAGGGGATGTTAATTAGGAGAAAATTGACGACGATTTCTAATTCGTTGCAATATTCGTCGCCGAATTGACGACGAATAACGTATTTGTCGCTAATTAAAAATACCAATGAAAAAAATTTCGTCGCTAAATTTATCGCAAATTTTGCAACAAATTATTAAATCGTTGCAAATTTTGCAACGAATTTACATTTCATCGTAAGATTTTGCGACGAAATTTATTTTTCGTCGTAAAATTGGCGATGGAAATTAAATTCATTGTCACATTAGCGACGAATATTAAATTCGTCACAAATTTCTTAATTCCCGTCGTTGGTTTTTTTGCCAAATAATTGAAAATGTCTGATGAAAATCTTTCATCGTCAAATTTGTCGGAAAATTTACAACGAATTCATAATTCGTTGCAAATTCTGCGATGAAATTATATTTTGTTGCAAGATTTTGCAATGAAATTAATTTTTCATCGTAAATTTTCAATGAAAAATCAAATTCGTTGTAAAACTGCGACGATATTTGCGACGAAATTTAATTTGTTGCAAATGTAAATAAGTTTGCAACATGAAAATTTTTGTTGAAAATTTATTACTAATTTGCTATGAAATTTATAATTCATCGTAAATTTTATTGCAAATTTACAATAAATTATTTTCGTTGTTAAATTTCGTCGCTATTTTGATATAGTTTTGTAGTGTTTAAATTTTTTTTTTATACTTTATCTATTCTCATTCATGTAGAGAAGTAAAGATATTCAACCTTCTATTTTTATTTTGACAAAAATAAATTAAGAGATGGTTTCTAATTATCTATATTATTAAATGAGTATTTCTTTTTTAAAAATTATCAAAATAATATTTTACTATAATTTAATATAAAATATTTTTCTGCGCTTTATGTTAGAGCAGTGTTAATTAAAATTGCAACAATTATTAGTAAAATTTTAGTTAAAATGGAATATGAGAGATATTTTAAGTAACAAATTACGGGTGGAAAGGAAGAATAATACTCTTTTAACTATTAATAAAAAATTAGTTTTTTCTTCCTTCGGCTGTTCGGCATAGTGCAATAAATAGGATCGTAAACGAGTCAAATCAAATCAAGTTTTGTAGAGTTCAGATTTATTTAATAAAATAATCAAGCCGAGTTAAGTCGAGTCTAAAATTAATCAAGCTATTGAAAAATCTATTCAAACTTGGTTTGATTTTTTTTTTAGCTTGAGCTTGGCTTGAGCTTGAATTGAGCTTTGCTTGTTTAATGGGTATGAAGCTTTTAATCAAGCTTGATTCAAGCTTACTTATTTAAATATTATCAAGCTCTTAAGTTAAATTTATTTGTTTATTTAAAATTTTACTAATTTAATCCTGATTTATAAATAAATTCAAAAATAATTTTTAAAAGAGTATAATCATAAATCGGCTTGTTAATGTTCACGAACACTGTTCACGAACATTGTTCACGAATATTGTTCACGAACACTATTCACGAACATTAACAAACCGAACACATATGTGTTCAAGTTTGTTTATTAATTGACTTTGATACATATTGAACGAACGTAAATGAGCTCTTACCGAGTCGAACATCAAGTTCGTTCATGAATGCTTGGTTCTTTTACCGCCCTAACAATAATAAATCGTTTGGTAGATTCTCAAAGTATTACTGTTCAGATTCCAACTGAGATAGACTTGCAATGTGACAAAAGTTTTGGAGATAGATTTCAAATTAGCAATTAGTTAATTATCGAATCGATCGGATCCATTAAATTAAAATTAAATCAATCAATTTTTTTTTGAATAAATTGAATCGAATGAATTTTTTAATAAAATCGAATAAATCGAACTGATAAAAAATAATTAATTAGATTGAAAATCGAATAAATCGAATTTTTTTATTATCAATCGACTAATATTTTTATATCAATCGACTGATTATGGATAGTCAATTGATGTGAAATATCAGATCATAGAGTTCGAAACAATCAATCGATTGATAGACTCTAGTTCAATTTAATCGATTTAATATATTATTTTTATTTTGAAATTAAACCTGTACTAAATAAATCGATTAAATTTTTTTTTAAAATAAATTTCTGAATAAATCGAATCGAAAAATTCGATTCGATCGGTTCGATTAATTTAGTTGGTCAATTTAAATTTTTATTCATCCCTATTATTAATGTACTACTGCGAACACTTCTGAATTTATCAACGGAGAAATCAAAGAGATAGTCGTTCATCTCTAAAATTAGTTAGTTGAGTTAACAAGGACATCTCCAATGGTAGTAGAATGTTAGGTGATGCTGTAAAAATGTATTTTAGCCGAAAGAGAATTAAAATCTGACCGTATTAATAGGAATTTTTGGAGAGATTTTTTTTTAAATTTCTATAATGTCACATCAATACTATACGAAAGTAAACAATATCATTTATTTATTTTTACTTTAAAAAAACCTTTCAATAATTTTTGCATGAATCACACTCTTTCTTATAAATTGTTTATAAAACATAATATAAAATAATTAAATATATCATAATTAATAAATTATTTTTTCACCGATATTTAAACATTGACAATGACTTCTTTTTTAATCATTTTTTTATTTTTTAAAAATAAAAAATTTAAATTATAAAATTATTTTATTTAACCTATCTTATTAGGACATCTCATATGAAAGCTCCTTTGAGCTCCCACTGGATGAGCTGCCATGGGAGGGACCGCTTCCTCTCATTGTAAGAGTGTACGATTCTCAACTGAGAGTGGGAGCGGCTCCCAAGTGGGGAGACTTGGGGAGCCGCTCCTCCTTTTTTTTCTTTAGTCAAAAGAAATGAATATTTGATAAAAAAGAATGAGTTCTATAAAAGAGTTGTTAAGAGGTTTTTTTATAATGGAGAAATGAATAGAATTTTTTTACTTTTAATGTGGTGTTGATATGGGCATGGTAAAAATCACAAAGGAGCTCTCCAATGGTTCCTATCATTAGAGATGCTCTTATGCACCATGTGAGCGAATGATGCTCTAAAAGTTTCCTTTAGGATTATAGTATAATCGTAGGTGTACGTTCAGTTCGATTCTTAGATATTTATGATTTGATTCTTAATTATGATATATTTATAAAACTTTTTTCTAAATAGAATGACAAATTAAAAATGTTGCATTTGTTAAGATTATCTATGCGAATACTTTTTTATTTATTTTGATAGTTGATGAAGTTTATCTTATTTAAAAATTAGTTAACGCTTTGTTAGAAATATTTGGAGTAGAGCCGGATATTTTCAGTATTAATAAGCGTGAATACCTAAGACTAATATAAAAAAAAACTCTAAAAATTGAATTATGAAAAAATGCTCTAAAAGATGGTTTCTAATTATATGTTATTAAATGAGTATTTATTTTTTAAAAAATATTAAAATAATATTTTACTATAATTTAATATAAAATAATTTTCCACTTTATGTTAGATCAGTTGTTACTAATTAAATTGCAATATTTATTAGTAAAATTTTAGTTAAAATTGTTTTAAAATTGAATATGAAAGATATTTGAGGTATTTTAAAAATTTTATTTTTTTCTCCTCCGGCACAATACAATAATAAGACGTTTGATAAATTATTAAAATATTACGGTTCAAATTTCAATTGAAATACACTTATAATGAAATTAAAATGAAAGTCATCATCAGAATTAATTGGGTATTTGAATATTTAGATTATAAAAATAAATAAATTTATAATTTTCTGCCATTTGTATTTTCTTTAATTGCGCTGTGCATGCATGAAATCACGTTGGGCGTATGCATCCAACGCATGACCTCAAATGCCCAATAAAATATTCTTAAAATATTTTATTTTTTTATTTTTTTATTGACATCTGAATATTCAAATTTTCGATCCGATTAATCTCTGAGAGTGAACGACTCTGTTTTACGGATCTTCAGAACGCCTCACTAAAAACTGAGTCGGATAAACACTACAAGAAAAACCCAATTTAGAGACTGAAAATCGGTAACTAAAAGGTATTAGAAACTGATTTAGTAACCAAATTTTTCGGTCTCTAAAATTGTGGTCTCTAATTTAGAGACCGATTCTTCGATCGGTCTCTAATTATAGAGACCGAATTTAAAATTAGTCTCTATATTCAGAGACCGATTTCTCTATCGGTCTTTAATTTAGAGACCGAATTTGTGATCGATCTCTAATTTTAGACACCGATTTTTCGATCGGTCTCCAATTTTAGAGACCGAATTTGTGATCGATCTCTAATTTTAGAGACCGAATTTGTGAGCGGTCTCTAATTTTAGAGACCGAATTTGTGATCGGTCTTTAAAATTAGAGACCAATTCTCCAGTTGGTCTCTAATTTAGAGACCGATTTTAGAATTCGGTCTCTAACTTAGAGACTGATTTAGAAAATCGGTCTCAAAAGTTTGAGACCGATTTTCATATCGGTCTCAAACTTAGAGACCGATCTTCAAAATCAGTCTCTAAATTAGAGGCCTACCCAATAAATTTTTGTTCAAAATATTTTCATATGTAATGAATCTATTTTTTACAATGATTTAAATAAAAAAAATAATCTACTCAAGAAATATACAACATAATCCAATAATTATCAGGTTTTATATTAAAAGGAGTGATTGAACAATATTTTTTTACATAAAAATGAAAAAAAGAACAAATTAAGCTAAGTCGTAATTTCACTTTGCGCTTTCACGATGGCCACAGATAAAGCAATCTTGTGTATCTTTCTGTTTGATCTGCACATAATATTTTTTTTCCCACCTGCATATGCGCAATCCAAAAATCAATAAAGCAAATAAAATAAAAGTTTTAGAAGTTAACCTGCATATGGCAAACCAAAAATCAATAAAGCAAATAAAAGTCAAGTTTAATATATTTTGGAGAATTATCGAGCGTATCAAAACAACACAGGCATGCCACATAGGACACGTCCGTGTTAGAGCTTCTAGGACTCAACACACCCGGGGTGTGTTAGCCGACACGCCCACATCGCTCACCTCTAATGGGCGACACGCCCATGTTCCTTGACACACCCGGGGTGTGTTAACCAACACACCCGGGGTGTGTTAGGCGACGTACCCGACACGGACACGCTAAATTGGCGACACGCCCATGCTCTCCATTGCCATGGGCGTTGTAGAAGATTTGATGCCGCTAGAGGGGGGGCGAATAGCGTAGATGACCGTAGGAAGATGGAATTCGTTCGCGATTGTCTCTACAAAACTCGTTATGCGCAGCGGAATAGAAATAATAAAAGCAATAACGAAAAGATACAATCACGAACACAAACACAACACGAGATATAACGTGGTTCGGAACCGCACGGTTCCTACTCCACGGATCGGGCTCAAACGAGCCCTAGCGATGTCAATGCAATCACTAATCAATAAACTCCTTCTCGACAACAAGTCGGAGGCGGAGAAACCTCGTACAACAGTTTACAACAATAAACTAAGTACAATAAGCAATTACAATGAAATACAATGCAATACAAGTAAAGAGATCACTTTACAAATGCCTTTAGATCGCTTGCTTTTGGTTGCCTTGGACTAGCCTTGAAGGACTGGAAGAGCACCAACTATTCCCCTTCAAATCGCCCAAGAGAACACTTGCTTCAATCCTCCCACGAACAGCTCCTTTTAACCTGCGTCGGGCTGGATTTCCGCCTATCAATCGACTGCCATAAGTCCCCAGTCGACTGATGCCACTGTTGTCGTGAGACAACGGCTCAATCCACGTCGGAAAAGTTCCAACGGGACTCTTGGCAGTCGACTAACTTGTTCATCCATCGCGCTAGCCTTCAGGTGCTTCCATCGGCTATGTCATGCTAACGGTGTCTACACCGCCAAGGCACATTGGACTTACGCCGCCAAGACTCCGCTTGGACTTTACGCTGTCAATATCAATCCCCTTGGACTTCCCAAATGCCAAGACTCATGCTTGGACTTTTCCTTGCCAACACATGTTGGACTTTCCATTTGCCAAGACCCATGCTTGGACTTTCCATTTGCCAAGACCCATGCTTGGACCTCCCTTGTGCCAAGTACTCAAGACTTGGACTTTTCCAAATGCCAAGTGTCTCACTTGGACTTTCCATGCCAAGTACCCATGACTTGGACTTTACCTTGCCAAGACCCAGACTTGGACTTTCCCATAATCACATGGTCAACCCTAGTCAACCATTAAGGTCTCCCTCGAGTCAAACTCGAGTCCGGTCACACATGACCCGGGTCGATTGCTCTAGCAATCTCCCTAACATATTAACCGACATTAATGTCAAACATCAATGCCAAAACACTTTGTCAAATCCCTTTGTCAAACATCAAAACATCACTCGAGTCAAACTCGAGTCTGGTCAATCGTGACCTGGGCCGATTGCACCAACAATCTCCCCCTTTTTGATGATTGACAAAACAAACCTTGAGTTAGGTCCCTAACTCAAATTCCCTTACCAATTTTCCAAATTGGTAATTTAATCTTCAAATGTTCTCCCCCAAACATTCTCCCCCTTTTTGACTAACATCAAAAAGGTTTCCTCTCCAAGGAGGTCAATGTCTCATGTCCCAATGAGATCTTACAATCTCCCCCTTGGTCTAAAAATACCTAGGATGCCTACTATCTTCCTAGTGATAAGTCCCATATTACTCAAGAGAGGCAATCCTATACTCTCTCCCAATTTCCAAATTGGGTATCAAAAACCCATCAATTTTCCCAATTGATGATACTCTCCCAATACCTTCTCCTCTTCAAGGAGAAAAACACATCCATCATCCCAAGATGGATACCTCCCCCTAAAGGCTTGCTCCCCCTTGACCATTGCACCAACAATGTCCTTGGGAAGCCCCTAAGCCAATAGGAACTCTAAACCATCAAAATTAAGGTTCTAAGTTCAACATAGAACTTTTACTCACCCTAAATTTGATACTTTGACCTAACACAACTCCTAATCCATATCCAATGGATTTTCACCCTTTATAATGCTTCCTAAAGCATATCCTAGGGTTAGGAGTGATTAGGAACCTTTTCCATAGCTGAACACGGGCTAAACAAACCTTGTTAACCCGAAATCAGACTGACGATCGACTCTGACGGTGTCGATCGCCACTCTCATCGATCATTGCCACCAAGGCGTCAATCGATAACGAAAATCTCGATTTCCAGCTATCATAAATAAATTTTAGAAATTCATAAATAATTATACGTAATTCGAAAAACCATGAAATTTGATACGTATAATACTTATGACCAATACATTGGGTGAAAAATATTTGAAAAATATTTTACCCATAAAGTAACGAAATCGATACAAAATCCAAAAGTGACTAAAAACTTTAAAGTTTAAGCTCACTTTGTACCAATCTCATCAATGGTAATTGCTATCAAAAGATAGACTTCACCAAGGTTTTTCAAAATGATTTTAAAATGTTTTCAAAACCTTATTTTGGATCATATTCCTTGGGCTCTATGTACATGACTTGTACACATGCTCTCCCAATGATCCACATTTGAAAAATTAGATGAGTTTTAGTTCATCTAGATGCAAAAACTATGCACCTTGAACTTAACTCATATCCTAGCATCTCACATGTATCTAGGGTGTATAAATACACATACATGTCAATTGGATGTGAGATGTGGGCTTTGGTTATCCTAATCTAGGGTTTCATGCATTCTCTAAGGCAACCCTACTTGATTCCCTTATAAATGGGACTCCAAGTCATGCCATTGTCCTTAGTTCAATTTTTAATCAATTAAATTCATGAAATGATCATGGCATAAAGATAGAAATAATTATGCATGGCCAATGGTCATGATGTCATGGCATATGGTAAAATCTAAAAACACATGACATCGGTCCTTAATCCCAAAACATGATCATGACATATAAAATGATTAAAAATAAGCATGATGTCATGGCATGTTATATGGCAAACAAAGCATGACACATAAAATATATAGGTATAGTAATACCTAAATTTTAATATTAATTGTCATTTGATATAATTAGATATATTTTGCCATATTATTACTAATCTACCTAGTGTGCCAAAAACCCAAAATGACACACTAACCTCTAAACCTAAAATTGTGCCAATTTAATTGATTTTTCTTAATTTCCAAAAGTGCATTGGCACATCCTAAAATTTTTTAGAATATTGATTCAAATCTATTTCCAAGGTAACCATAACCTTGAAAATATCCTAAAGTGCCACCTTTATTATGGTTGAGTTAACTACCCATCCAATCAGGTTGGCACACCTTAAACCCATCTAGCGTGAATCAATCACGCTCTTAGGAACCCAAAACCTATTTGAGCTCCTAGGGTTAATTAGGTATTCCTTAGGGATAACCTCCCTAGATACCTTCATAATGACCTTCCTAGGCTTATTAGCCTTGGTCATTTTGGTCTTGCCTAGGTTAACCTTAGGGATTGCCTCCCTAACAACCTTCTTAGTGGCCACCCTAGGTTTCTTCGAAACCTTGGCCACTAGGCACAAACCTTGGTCAACTCTAGGGATGACTTCCCCATTGACCTTGGTCTTCCTAGACCTAGTTAGTGTTCCATAGTCAAATGGAACACTATGATAAGTCACCTTGGACTTAGGTTTGTGACCCAAACCTTGCTTGCCCTTGGTTGACTTTTGACTCTTAGGTCCTAGGTGTTGACTTTGAGATTTGGACCTAGACTCTTGATCATTTGACCCTTTAAATTGGTTTTGTATATTCCTAAGGGTCTTTTCTAGTTTTTCAAGCCTTGACCTCAAGGCTTGATTTTCAACCTCTAATTGCCCAATTGATTTTTGATTAAGTTTTTGGGCATTTGACTTCTTAGGCATATGCCTAGTCCATTTAGGATTGAAACCTAGGTGCTCTTGCACCTTTCTAATGGTTTCCCTAGGTAAAATTTTTCTAGAGTTATTTGACCTAGGTTTATCCTTAGATAAATTGTTTTTAGGGACATTAGTCCCAAATTTCTCCTTACTTTTGAAATTAACGCTTTTGGCTCCTAAACAAATATATTTATCTCTAGCATGCTTTTCATGGTGAATTGCAAGAGAATTAAAATTTCTAGCATGCTTTTGACTTTTAAATTTGGAAGGTGCATTATTAAAATATACCTTAGGGTTAGCTATAGAAGCTCCCCCTACTTGTGATGCTCCTCCTTGCCCCTTCTTCTTCCCCCTAGGGCATTGACTCCGATAATGCCCCTTTGAATTGCACTTGAAGCATATGATGTGCTCCTTGCCTTTAGGTGTTGGGGAATCGGCATCCTTGACTTTTGGTGCCGGTGGAGCTTTCCTAATCTTCTTTGGGCACTTGCTCTTATAGTGCCCAAATTCCCTACATTCAAAACACATAATATTATTTTTATTTGAAGTTAGAGTGTTTGAGTTACCTAGGTTAGTGGTGGAGTTCGGAATTGACACTTCTTCATCTTGACTGGATGTAGAAGCTTCTTCTTGATGCTCCGGTGTTGAGGAAACTCTAATCTCCTCCTCAATCCTAGAAGTGGATGCTTCTTCCACTTCCTCCACCAACCCGGAAATTGACTCCCTATCAACTTCCGATTCTACTTCCTCTTCCTCTTTGGATGTTGATGATCTCTCAACCTCCAAGTCCTCACTTCCTTGTGAGGATGATGCATTAGCCTCTTCGGTCTCTTCCTCTTGGACCATTGATGGGCTTTCATGAAGCTTGGCCACTTGGCTCCATAGCTCATTTGCATCTACATAATTACCTAACATACACAAGATATTGTTAGGTATTAAGTCAATTAACAACTTCATTACCTTCTCATTCTTTTCGAAGGCTTGGACTTGCTCTTCGGTCCATCTCTTTTTCTTGAGGAATCCACCTTTTGGTCCTCTTGGATAGCTATATCCTTCCATTAAGATAGACCATTCTTCGAAGTCCCTCATCATTAGGAAGTCTTCAATTCTTGACTTCCATTGCTTAAACCCTTCTTGTCCATAGAAGGAGTAAGGGATCGGTGTGTTAATATTTCATCCCAATTGTTCTTCCATCTTCACCCTCTAGCTTCTTTGTCCTAGCTCCCGGCGGTTAGTTCGTAGAAGAGCCCCGGGCTCTGATACCAATTGTAGAAGATTTGACGCCGCTAGAGGGGGGGTGAATAGCGTAGATGACCGTAGGAAGATGGAATTCATTCGCGATCGTCTCTACAAAACTCGTTATGCGCAGCGGAATAGAAATAATAAAAGCAATAACGAAAAGATACAATCACGAACACAAACACAACACGAGATATAACGTGGTTCGGAACCGCACGGTTCCTACTCCACGGATCAGGCTCAAATGAGCCCTAGCGATGCCAATGCAATCACTAATCAATAAACTCCTTCTCGACAACAAGTCGAAGGCGGAGAAACCTCGTACAATAGTTTACAACAATAAACTAAGTACAACAAGCAATTACAATGAAATACAATGCAATACAAGTAAAGAGATCACTTTACAAATGCCTTTAGATCGCTTGCTTTTGGTTGCCTTGGACTAGCCTTGAAGAACTGGAAGAGCACCAACTATTCCCCTTCAAATCGCCCAAGAGAACACTTGCTTCAATCCTCCCACGAACAGCTCCTTTTAACCTGCGTCGGGCTGGATTTCCGCCTATCAATCGACTGCCATAAGTTCCCAGTCGACTGATGTCACTGTTGTCGTGAGACAACGGCTCAATCCACGTCGGAAAAGTTCCAACGGGACTCTTGGCATTCGACTGCCAACATTGGCGATCATTGCCCGGCCCATAGCCGCCGGCGATCACTGAGAGCGCTTACGTGCTTGACGGTAGCGATCAATCGACCCTTAGCGATCGTTGCCGTCGACACCGATCATTGCTCAATGGCGATTGGCTGCAAAGCATTTCGGCTCTAAACTAGTAGTCGACTCACGGTCGACCGACCATAATGTCGATCCGCCAACCTCAAAAATGAGGTTTTAACCCAAGTATGGTGCCCCCATACTTGCTAGACTACCCTTAGCCTAGACCTAAGCCTTCTAGCCACCTCCATCAGCCTCACGCCTCTCGGATCCCTCCAAGTCATCCATGACTTGTTCATCCATCGCGCTAGCCTTCAGGTGCTTCCATCGGCTATGTCATGCTAACGGTGTCTACACCGCCAAGGCACATTGGACTTACGCCGCCAAGACTCCGCTTGGACTTTACGCTGCCAATATCAATCCCCTTGGACTTCCCAAATGCCAAGACCCATGCTTGGACTTTTCCTTGCCAACACATGTTGGACTTTCCATTTGCCAAGACCCATGCTTGGACTTTCCATTTGCCAAGACCCATGCTTGGACTTCCCTTGTGCCAAGTACTCAAGACTTGGACTTTTCCAAATGCCAAGTGTCCCACTTGGACTTTCCATGCCAAGTACCCATGACTTGGACTTTACCTTGCCAAGACCCATGCTTGGACTTTCCTATAATCACATGGTCAACCCTAGTCAACCATTAAGGTCTCCCTCGAGTCAAACTCGAGTCCGGTCACACATGACCCGGGTCGATTGCTCCAACAATCTCCCCAACATATTAACCGACATTAATGTCAAACATCAATGCCAAAACACTTTGTCAAATCCCTTTGTCAAACATCAAAACATCACTCGAGTCAAACTCGAGTCTGGTCAATCGTGACCTGGGCCGATTGCACCAACAGGCGTGTCGGCCTATTTCCATTGGCATGGGCCGGGTAAAATTATAAGTCATCATACCAAAGCTTCTCCTTCAATAAGCAATATAAAAAATGTCAACAAACTTTAAAATAAATGATAACCTTCTCCTTTAATAGCTTGTCATATGAAATTGATACTTCACCGTAGCTCTAACCTGACATTGGCATGTGTCAATTCTGTTTCAAAAGATATGCAGCAATGAAATATAGAAATTTAAAACAAAATCTAACAAAGCGGTGAGAACAATATAAAAAAAAATACCTTTCATCCAATAATATCCAGAACGTCTTCAAACTTCATTATTAACTTCCTTTGATCAATATAGCAATCATTGATATTATTTTCATTTATCACAAAATTGACTCAATCATAGAAAAAGTGACATCTTCTGTAAAATACCGCAAAAAATAAAATAAAATAAAATGTTGGATAATTGGGAGAATACCTTATGGAATTTTTCAGGAATTTTTAGATATTTTTCTGGATTTAAATGGAGGTTCTATGAATATTTTATGGGGATAAAGCAAACAGGCTTTTGTAAAGCCTGTTTAGACTAATTAATCTGAATCCTATTCGCGACTTTTCATTCCCGTCGGTTATTTAGTCGCGACTTCTTATTTCCCGATCCCGATCACTCCTTTTCCCTCCGCCCGCTTCGCCGCCGTCCGAGTGAGATTTCGCCGTCGCTTCTCCACTTGACGTCGTCTCTGGCCACCACGGATAGCCTCGACAGTGTCTTGGTGGGAAAACCGATCGGAGGGGAAGGAGGTCGGCCTTGCTTCTCCGTGATCCATGACCGCCGATGGTTCCTTCCGGTGAGAGGTACGGCTGGAGGCTAGAACGCCGACCGAGCAGTCGGATAAGGCCTTCTTCGAGCACGAGTGAGCTACCCTGGCCGATTGTCACCGGGGTTGTGCATCCGCAAGGAGGGGGGGGAGGTGCTGCCGGCTTTGAGGATTTACCTTGCCGGAGATCGTCGGAATTAGGTAAGGGTCGACTTCGCCTTATCTAATCTTCTGCTATGATTTTCCTTGGTTGAACGAGATTTTAGTGTTCTGGGCAGGGAGCGTGAGCCCATTTGCAACCGGTGAACAGGGTTGTCGGTAATAGGGAGTGCTGCCGGTGGAGGTTCCAACCGCTGGTAAGTTGATCTGTGTTGATTTTTCATTCATCGCAGTTGTAAATCCTTGTTGTCTGTGGCTGTGAATTTGTTGTTGGGTGGTGTTTCTTTGGCCGGTGAATTGGGGATGGAAGGAGGAGATTGACTGTCGGTGGAGATTTGGGGTCGGCAAGCTTGATCTAACCCTTGCTTCCATCTATCAATTGCTGGGTGTGGTTGTAGTTGTTGTGTATCAACGTGATTTGATCTGGACCTTGGGTTTCTTTCGATGGAGCCTGTGGGATGGTGCTGTTTGGGAGAATTAGCTGGTTGTGAGTTTGGGGGGAGTCGTGCAATCGTTGTGAAGATCGGGCAGGTGCTGTGAGTAAGGTAAGTTAACTGAGGTTGAATTGGGAATGTGAGTTGCGGGTGAGCGAAGAGAGCTTGGGGGTGTTATGTGTTCATCCAGGCTAGGTCAAAATTCTAGGTCTTTGTGTGCGAATGGTGGGTGGCAAACTGAGTGGTATAATGCTCTGTTTGTGTCCGTGATGATTGTGCATGGTGTTGTAAAAGATGCGAATTTGGGATTATGAAGGGCTGTGAAAGACTGTGCGGATTTATGAGTGTTGTTTAGATCTAATTACTTTAATTGATCTTGTGGATGTTAGTGGTCTGTTGTGGATTGAGTTTGGTGTAAATCGACCAAGGATGACTGTAGATTTGGGGTTACGAGAGGTGTGTGTTCGAATTTCTAACTCGTAGACGAGGAAAGAACGAGAACCTAGAAATGACATAGTAGTTAAGTTGTGTAGTTGTTTAACGCTTGTGCTTAAACAGGTTGCTATTATGTGCAGGTTTGGGATACGAAGAAGCTCCGCGGGCGTGAGGATTATTCGAGCTTCGTATCAGGTAGGTAATTTCCTACTGGTCGGGTAGATGTAATGATTTCCAGATTTAAACATATATATGAACATGTTAGGTGTTCATATTACCTTGATCATGCTCTGTTTATCGTTTGCTTGAACTTACCGTTGATATATATGTGTGCTTGATTATTGATAACACATATTCCCTAGCATGATCTAGAAGTTACAGATGTGATGTAAGTAGGCCTAACTGTTTAGTAGGGTGTAGATGTTAGAGTACGGAGGATGACCTAAATTGTAAATGTTTGGAGGTTGGTGATCGACAAGCAATACGTACCGAACGGACTTATTCCATACCTGCATGTTGCACATTTATTCACCAACCACGGGTTGTGTGAATGGTCATGTGAGTCGTGGACAGTGTGTCGCTACGGACCGATGGTCCTAGCTTGTCATGATTAGATGAGTGACTCTCTACGAGGTGAGAGTGTCGATCAATTGGGTGTGACTCTTTGTTGAGCAGAGTCTAGGGTAGATGTTCAGATGTGAGACAAGACTCATGTCATTGCATATCGACGACATCGCCTCCCTTGGGGTTGAGAGAGAGTCGTCAAATATCATCCTCCCGGGTTACTTCGGAGGAGTAACCGTGTAAGGGCATAACATTTGTTGTGCCGCACTCTACCATTATTGGCGATGGTTGTTGGAGTTGCGTCACGATTGTCTCGGGTGCGTGGCACTCGACCGCTCATTCGTTCGGTCGGAGTGGCCGGCCGAGGACCCCGTTGCGTAGCGAGCTCTTTACGCTCATATGCTACTTGATCATACTACCCAACTCGGTCACTCGAGAGTGGTGCCGGCTGGAGTCGGGATAGTTGTCATGTCATGCCACCTAGGCCACACTGGGGTCGTGGTAGCGAGTAGGGGTGAGCAGGCATGACCATGCATGCTGCATTGTCATATCATACGGTGTTTTGTATATGATTATATATATATATACATACCTACTTGTATATATATATACATGGATGATAGTGATTAGTATACATACAGATACAGTCTATATGTATACTCACTTTGATGATGCATTTGTAGGTACTATGCTTGTTGCATTTGTTTGTACATATTCATACATGATACTGCATTTCCTGTATGGTAGTAGGTTGATATTTGTATACCTATCGGATATTCACAGTGATACCCTTGACTCAGGTTAGGATATTGTGTTAGTACTATCTTTATTATACCCTATGATGTGATTATATGCCCGGGTTGGATCAGATAGAGTAGCCGATCGCTGTGTATGTCAAAGATCGTTGATGTTCAGTTTATTTAGTATATGCATGCATATCTATTGTTATGCTGATGTATACTTGTTGTACGAGTAGATTAAACTGTTGAATGACATGTAATATTGATACATATATTTACATGTTTTCTCTGATTACCTGCTGAGTTTTACTCACCACCTCCGACCCTGGGTTTTTCTGTCGCCCAGGTAACAGGTAGAGGTCTTCGTGACGACTTGGAGCTGCGCCGACCGATCCATCCCATCTCCGTTTTTCGAGTCTCCCGAGGAGTTCATTTTTGGTTATGTCTTGGACTTTGATATGTATGGACTTGTTTATGTGTTATGGATTTTGGTCCTATGTCATAGACCCTTGTTTTGTTATGAACTTTGTCGTGATGTCCTTGTTTTATTTACGATTTTATTACTGTGGACTTGTCAGGTGGTGTACACCTGCATATTTTGTTATCTATGTTGTGGGTATGGGGGTTTTCATTTTCGCTGCTATTAGTATGTTATATTATGTTGTTGTTGTGGGCCTACGGGTCTTGTATTAACCCGAAATATTGTCACGTACAGGGGAGATGCCGTCCGTTTGATTTTCGGCTCGGCATGCTCTCGGGGCGTGACATCTTCAACTGTACATACTACAATAATATGATATTGTTTGTAATTACAAAATATTACACATTGCAAAAAGATTCTACATACAATATAGTATAGCATATCAAAAAATAGGAATGGTTAATACAATATTGTGGAGCATATCAAAAAGAAACAGCTAAATGTACCATTACAATCTCCTTGAAACACCTTAAACATCTTTACTTAGTAAGCTGCAAATATTGACAAAGAATATATGTTTACATTTGAATAAAAATTGCATAGAGAGTAGTATAAATTCAACAGATGAATAAGGGTGTGAGAAGATTAAGAAAGGAAAAGTAATAATGTATTACCTCAACCATTGCAAATTCGGTGATAAACTAAACCTAAGAAGAGTTGCCTCCGTCGTTACTATTTGGATCTTGAGTTTCTTGTGATGCAATACTACGAGGGGTTGGGAAAAAGAAAGGGCTCGTTAATGGTTGTGAAGGCATAAAACGAGCTATGCAAGCTTGCATTGATTGTTCGACTGCTTGGTTGACCCGATCTTCAATAGTCTCCTCTAATGCCGTGAATTTTTGTTTCAAGTATTCATTTTCCTTTTGTAATTCCTCCATTTGGTGAGCTGTAGAACTCGATGCACCCTTGAGTCTAGGAGTAGACATATCAAATACAACTTTTGCATGGGAGCCTAGGCCATAGAGGGAGTTTTTTTTGCTTCCGCCTACAACCTCATAGTATATGACATTTATATCATTGTGCGATGAAGTCTGTAAATCACCTCCCTCTATACAATGTGCAGCCTGTGAAACTTTTTCTGCTATTTGGTCGTACATAAAAGTATATATGATTAGTATAGTATAGTAAAATAACAACGGAAAATCTTACATCTATGGCCTGTGATTTTTGATCTACAAAAGTCCCATCTTTCCGCTGGTGGGTACTACGAAAAAGCTCCCAACAATTAGTTGGTCATTGTAGTGTGTCTTCCTGCATAATAAAAAAATATTAAGTTTAATAATTAACTCCTGTTATTTATATTTCGGTAAATAAATATTCAAGAAAACACAACCATCATTAGAGCATGCTCTATATTAGAGCGGGAGCCACCAGTATGCTTTCCGACAGAATCTGAGTTTCTATTATTTTGTGCAACCGTTGAATTTTTTTTCCATTGAGGTCGGTCCCAAAATTTTTTTCATTCATCCCACAATTCATCTGGTATATGAGATGGTTTTGTCTTTACTTTTCTCCATTTATATAGCAACGACTTGTATCGTTTGCGACAATATAGATTCCATATGTCTTTAAATTTTGTTTCTTGACCTGGCTCCCATGTATATCTTTTCTGAAAATTAGCATAAAGGGATATTATACAATTACAATAATAATCGAATACTCACCATAAATTCTTTAAAATAGAAATCCTTCGTGTGTGGGTCTACATTCTTCCATGAGTAGCCTGTAGTGGATTGACGTTCTTTGAATATTTTAGTTATATACGATGAAATACCATGACCATTGGGAGTAAAGCTGCAATGATAAAATTTGAGATATTATGACACACTTAATACCTTTATGACTATAAATTACGATAAAATCTTACCTATCGCCTATAATTTTCAGCGTGACCTAATCTTTTTGTATTCTATCTGCCATTAATATATGTCTGTAGAAAATATAGTGTCATAGACAATTCGAAATAATAATATATTTCATACTCATGTTTTCAAACCAACATGTTAAAAAACATTGTATCCAAAATTTTTCAAATAATTTAACAACAATACATATATAAATTGCTTGATATTTAACTAATTAGTCGAATCATATAAACATTCCAAGTTTGATCATTTGAGAAAATGCCATAAGCATAGTTTGCAAGCATAATTCATGAATCCCATTACAATCAGCAGATATCGTCGCTAGATGCTATTGAAATAATATCTAATTCATCACTACTAGACATCTCTTCGTCATCTAATTCCTCATAGCTAGCATTTATATCTACAAGTTGTTGGGTTATGGAATAAGATGGTGAAACAACTGAATGTCTCTCCACTTCTTCATTTTGAAATGGATCATGGTTTTCGACGGTGAGGACATTCGGCATTTCTATTGTGGAGCGCGGTTTCATTTGACAAACTGCTAACCATTCACTATATCTGCTTCTCTTCGTCGGATATGTAAGATAAATAACTTGTCCTGCTTGTACCGCAAAAATGAAGGGCTCAAATTTATTGAACCGTCTATTTCCATTCACTTCAACTAGATTGTAGTTTGGATGTGTTCTTGTACCTGTTCTTGGATTAGGATCATACCATGAACATTTGAATAATACACATCTTTTTATAGGCAGCGCGGGATATTCAACTTCGATGATTTCTTCAAGTATACCATAATAATCAATATGACTATTAGAGTTGTTGCAACAACCTTTTACGCAAACACCTGAATTATTAGTAACTGTCTCTAAATTGCGTTGTGCAACGTGAAATTTGTAGCCATTAACATAATATCCAGAGTATACTTTTATATTACGAAGAGGTCCTGCTGCAAGATCCTTGATCCTTTGATCATATTCATTTATTGATCTTGGGTCGTTCACCTACATTTTTAGGTATAGGTATGAAAATTTTATTCTAATTTAAAAAAAAAGGCCAATATGAATAACTTATAACTAAAACTTACTAGGTTTTCAAACCATTTTGCAAATTCCATCTCTATCTTTTTATCAACTTCACTTTCTTCAATTGATGGATTTTGTAGGTGCAAGTGTTGCTCGTACAAGCTATCATGGAAGGATTAAAATAATATAGAATGGCACAACAGACCCACACATTAAGGGATTGCAAGTTTTAATATAAAAGTAACTTACTTGATGTATGGTTTGACCTCATCACAATTAAGGAGTATATAGTTTCGAGCAGCACAATATTCCTGGTGATTTAACCATCTGCGCACAAATTTACCGATTGGTTTGCCCGAGAACTTGAAAATAGAAAGCATCTCTGAGTCTATTGGTTGAGTATCATCTGAATTTCGAGGACACTTGCGATGTCTGGTTTTCACATGATCAGCAAAATAATAGGAGCAGAAAGACGATGCTTCTTCAACCAAATAAGCATTACAAATTGACCCCTCAACTCTTGCTTTATTACGAACATTGTTCTTTAATCTCCTCAAAAATCTTTCAAAAGGATACATCCATCTGTACAGGACCTCCCATTCGTGCCTCATATGGTAAATGAACTGGTAAGTGTTCCATTGAATCAAAAAAACTTGGTGGGAATATACGCTCAAGTTTACATATTATAAGAGGAATGCCTTTTTCTAGGCGAAGCATTTCGGTCGTCATAATAACCCTTGATGACAAATCTGTGAAAAAAAGACTCAATTCTGTAAGTGCTTCCCATACATTATTTGGAAGTAGATCATGAAAAGCTATTGGAATAAGTCTTTGCATGAAGACATGACAATCATGACTCTTCATCCCAAACATTTTTAATTTGTTGCTATCCACACATCGGGCCATATTTGAGACATAACCATCTGAAAATTTGATTTCTTTCAACCAGGTACATAAAGCCAACTTACTTTCTTTGTCCAATGTATAACAAGCCTTTGGAAATTTATTGGTTGTTTCATTCCTCTGCATCTCAAGTCTATTGACAAATTAATTCAATTCTTCCCTTGATTTGGTTGTGTCCTTTGTTTTTCCATGAACATTCATCACAATATTAAAAATATTATCGAAGAAGTTCTTTTCGACATGCATAACATCTATATTATGTCGAATGAGCAGATACTTCCAATAGGGCAATTCCCAAAATATACTTCGTTTCCTCCATCCACACTTACTCCCTCTAACAATAGATTTATTTAAGTGAGCATAACCTGTCTGAGTAACTGGTACAAGTCCATAGGTGTCAATTTCTTCAAGGATTTGCTCTCCTGACTTGATTATTGGTGGGAGTTTTCGAACGACTTCATTCTTTAAGAAATCTTTCTTATTTCTCCGGAAAGGATGTTGCAATGGTAAAAACTTACGATGATTGTCGAACCAAGATATTTTCCCACTACAAGGTAATGTAAAGGTATCACATTCAATCATGCAATATGGACATGCTAACTTACCACACGTGCTCCATCCTAACAACATTGAGTATGCAGGAAAATCACTTATTGTCCATAATAAAGTTGCATGCATTGTAAAATTACTTTTACTCGAAATATCATAAGTTTCTGACCCTACAATCCATAACTCTTTCAATTCGGCAATTAGAGGTTGCATAAAAACATCTAGTTTTTCTTTTGGATTCTTTGGACCCAAAATAATGATCGTAAGAAACATATGCTCGTCTTTCATGCACATCCAAGGGGGTAAATTATATGGTGTTAATATCACTGGCCAAGATGAATATTGTTGTCCTGATTGTCCAAATGGCTGAAATCCATCTGCGGAAATGCCCAATCTGACATTAGGAGATTCTATTGCAAAGGAGGAAAATGTTGTATCCAAATGTTTCCATGCAGGGGAATCGCAAGGATGACACATTATATCTCCTTCATGTACATGATCTTGATGCCACCTCATGTGTGTTGCTGTCGCAGCAGATGCATACAAGCGTTGGAGTCTAGGAGTTATGGGGAAGTAATACATAACTTTGTATGCTATTCTCTTTTTCTTCCCTAATATGGGATTGCGGTCCTTGTAACGAGGGTGGTTGCAAAATCTGCATTCATTCAATTCATCATCTGTTTTCCAAAAAATCATACAGTTATTGTTACAGCAGTCAATCTTTTCTACCGGTAAACCTAAGCTCCTAACGACTTTTTTTGTATTGTAAAAGCTATCAGTCATTATATTATCAGCAGGGAGCAACTCTGAGATCAATTGACATATATCATCATAACATCGCCCTGAGATATGATGTTCTGCCTTAATATTCAATAATCTTGCAATAGCTGACAGTTGTGAATGACCAGAAGGAACCCCTTCCCAAACTTCTCTTTGGCTAGCCTCTAACATAGTATACAATTTCTCGATCATTGGTGTTGGTGTATTATCTGTGTCTGAATGAACGAGCGCACTCATCGCATCGTAAACCATTGGTTGCAATGTATGCTCGTTGCTAGATGATTTCTCGACTCTAATTTCGGTAGACGTTGAAGCAACAAAATTTCCAATAGGCTCATCCAAATAAGCCTCTCCATGACAATACCAATTGTAATAATTTGGGACAAAACCATTTTTGCAAATATGTACTTTGACAGTATTTTCATCCCGAAATGTTGTATTTCTGCATTTGCAATGATTGCACGGACAACGTATCTTGTCACCGTCCATACAACTTGGATGACTCTTAGCAAAGTTAACAAATGCCTCAACGCCATCAAAATATTCGTCAGCTATAAATCCATTAACTAGCCTATTGTACATCCAAGTTTTGTTAATACTCATTGAAACCTACAAGATATTACAATAATAATATTGGTAATAATATTATATGGTAAGAAAATGTTTAACGATTAACAAATATATATCATCTGTAAATAAATATGCAATAGTTTAAGATTATTCATTATATCCTATACGACACAATTGTAAGCTACTAATTGAGACAATTTTAATTATAACATCTCGTTTTTATAACAGCAAACCATCTACCCTGCCAACCTAGGTCAATGGCAAGACATCGCACAATCACAACATCACAATGATGTTGCAGTCGTGTCAATCGTGCTACCTAGCACGCTACCACGATAGGGGATTGGAGATAGGCCGGACCAGGTCAGAATCCTTGGCCACCCTTTCCCTAACTCAACAGCTGAAGTCGGCCAACAGCTGAGGTCGTTACCACTGCACGACCTACATTGGATGGGGGAGAGGCTATACAAAAGATAGGGAAGAAGGCGGAGAAGGGCTTACCGTGACGGAGAAATCGAAAGTTGTCGACCGAGGTATCCGACGCGATGGAAGTTTAGAACAGTTAATTTTATCGGGGTCTAAATTATTAGAGTGGTTATTTCTGTTAAGTCAAGTTATAAATTTATAAATTTTTACTTCGTTTTTATTTTAAGTTAAGTTTTTCGGACAAGACGTGCTGACACGCCACACTTATGGTTACCGACACACCCATGTCGGTCATACCCGAATTCAACACGGGTCTGGTGTGCTGTTTGGCACGCCCGTGTCGATAACACGCCTGTGTCGCGCAGAACACGGCTGCGACACGGGCATGTCACCCATTTCCCGAATGCAACACGACTGGGGTGAACTGTTTGGCACGCTCGTGTCGCTAAAAAAACCTAACACGCTTGGAATTTTTTAGGGCACGCTTTGTGTCCTGTGTCTTGCCCTTAATATAATCCCTAACACCCTTACTTTCCACAACCTTGAGCATCCCCCATCTCTCCCTCTCAACCAGCCAACGACTTTCTCCCTCCCAACGCCATGAGTAAGCGAGTGAAGACTAAGGGAGAAGTTTCTTCTCGACCAACGGCTCGTGACAAGGGAAAGAGGAAAAATCAAGACGTGGGTAACGATCCTCTGCCTTCATGTCATCCATGTGGAATCGTATTTAGAGATGATATTATGAAATCTAGGTTCAGTAAGCTTGAGAAAAGGAAAATAATTTCTACACTAACCATAGATTTCTACACATTGACAACCCTAGGAATTAGAGATGATATAATTTGGTTGACAAATAGAATAGGTTGGACTGACTTTATCACATACCATCATCTTACTTATCCTAGTATTACTCTTGAATTCCTTAGCTCTTTATCCGCTGAAATACTTCAAGGAAAGAATTGCGAAGAAGGAAAAATCCAATTTAGATTAATGAATCATGAGTTTACTCTTTCCTTAAGTAATTTTAATGCGATATTTGATTTTCCTTGCGGAGGAGAGAGACAAATTCATAGACATTTTATTGATCATCAATTTTGGAAATTAATTTCTGATGACCCTTGCCCTTACGATGCATCTAGGTCTAAATCATTTAATATTTCGAATCCTATTTTTCGTTATCTCCTTAGGTTTATGGCAAATACAATTTCTGGAAGATATAATAGTGTCGGGGTAGCTAGACAGAGCGAGCTACAATTTTTATGGGCTATGCTAAATGAAGTTAACATTGATTCTGGAGCCCACATGGTGAGACACCTAGTTAAAGTTAGCAATAGCCCATCTGGGGTTATAATCGTAGGTGGTCTAATCACTAGAATTGTCGTATCTTTGGGATGTGACTTAGATAATCTTGAATATTGTCCAGCCAGCCCTAGATTAGATTTGGATGCTTGTATCAATATGAAGATAATTGAGGCATTTGAAGAGGGATATCGTTTGGTGTTGAAAAATGGAATTAAAATCCCTCTTCCAAACCCTGAGCGCATCACCATACGTAATGAAGCCAATTGGCTTTTCAGAGATGTCCAGGGCCCCTTGCCTACCCCTACTACCCTTGCTCCATCACCCTCACCTAGGGACCCCTCTCACATAGCCCCTGAGCCAACCCATTCGACTCCTAAGGCCCCTCGATTTTCTACTGATCATTTTTCTGCAGGACACTCTTCTTTTGATTTTTCAGGATTCCGATCGTCATTCGAGGCTTTCAGAGTTGAGCACACCTCGCACATGGGTGTGTGGGATCGGTTTGCCCAGGCAACAGAGGAGCACCATCGTTTGGTGACTCAGTATTTGGATAGAGCAGCAGATTTTCATAGGAGGGCTGATGAGTTCTTTACCGCTGAGGTCGCTAGGAGGGAGGATGATGCTAGATTTCGGCAAGAGTCCCGGGAGTTTTACCAGGAACAGCGACGTAGATGGGAAGAGGAGGATGCTAGTAGTGAGGACGATGACCATTGATTCCGCTGACCTATTTTGTGAGTTTTGCCTTTCATATCCACTTGTCTCTTCTTAGATTTCTAATTTGTTTGTTGCATAATTTTGGTGTAGGGGAGTTTATTTCATTATGTAACCCGGTTCCTTTATTATCTTTTCATATATATTTCATCTTGCATAGTATAACTGAACCTTGGTCGAATCATGATATTCCTTTTTGCTTATTTGATAAACACCCTATTTCACTTTTCACACGACCTATAGGTTTGAGATATCCAAAAAGGGTTTAAATCCCCCAAATCGAACTAGTACTCGAATTTCTATTGGGGACTTTCCTGGCCAATTTGGTCACTGGAGAAACACTTTTCCTAGAAGACTAGATTAAAAAAAACAAAAAAAAAGGGCTTGAATTTTTTAGAAGCACCCCTTTGAGACCAAGTAGCTACTAGGAAAATACCTAAAATGTGTCCCTTTGAGGCTAACTACTTACTGGGGAAATGCTTACTATAAATTACTTCCCTTCTTTCTTCTTGGTAAGTGCTCCTTTGAGACTTTTTGTAATAGGAGAGGATGACCCATGCATTAAGACAGGTAAGTGTCTCTATGCCAGAAATGAGAGGAACACGATAGAGGGGATGTCAAATCTGGATTGGTGTCCAATGCCTTTGGATCGACTTTTCACGAGCACTATATAGGGATTATCAAGTTTTGCCACTAGGAATGATGTGATAAGATTAAGATCAGATTTTATGCTATGGATGGTTTCTTGCAACTCCACACATAAGTTGTCTTTTGTTGCTTGAGGGACAAGCAAAAGTTAAGCCGTAGGGGATTTTGATATTAGTAATTCATGTTAAGTTTTGGGTATACAATATGCATTTCATCCCATTTTATAGTTTTGTCATGTATTTTATTATGCTTTAGTCGAGTTTAATATATTTTCGACAAAGAAACTGTTTTGGGGTATTTTTCATTATAACAGGATGAAGAATCAGCAATTATCAAGGCGTATCAAAATAACACAGCCGTGCCATCAGAGACACATCCGTGTCAAATCGAAACCAAGACTGTCCCAACTTCCAGAGCGCAACACACCCGGGGTGTGTTAGGCGACACACCCCTTTCAAGGCCGACACGCCCATGCCTCTCTTGACATGGGCGTGTCGGCGTATTTAAGTAAAGAGCTGCTTTATTTTGTCAGGGAATTTTGATGTGGTTTATAATAGTATACTTTTGATTGATATAGACAATTAACTCATGAATTTATCAATTTGCATGGAGCTTGTTTTGATTTAACTCCTCTGTCGTCAATTATCTTCATTTCACCTTGTAAAAATCTGTTATCTTCATTTAACTCCTCTGTTGTTCCGATTTAAATTTATGAAATTGTGTTATTGCTATCAAATTTTATTTAATAACAAGATTTTAAATTTGATCTACCGTAGACCAAGGTTTTAAATCACTGTTTTAGTCTTGATGTTATTAACTTTTATTTGCACAGTAAATTTTTTCTATCTTTTTGTTGACTTTGAGATAATTTGGTTTGAATGCTACTCTATAAATCGGTTTCTATTTATAGGTTTTTTTGTAGTGAATCAAAGATCAAAGGCCCCGACCGTGATCTAGGTTGCAACTGGAGGCTCAACCTTGCGTGACTTAGGTTGACTTTGAGATCACTGTTTTTTGTTTGACGACTTAACCTAAACTTGGCCGACCTAAGTCGCGGCCTAAGCGCAAGCACGGCCTCCTACAACCCAGGTAACAGTTACGACTACAAGCAACATTGATCTCTAATTTAGTTCTCTAATTTAGAGACCGATTTTCAAATCGGTCTCTAATTTAGAGACTGAATCTAAATCGGTCTCTAAAATTAGAGACCGACTTATATTCGGTCTCTAAATTAGAGACCGATTTGCAAATCGGTCTCTAATTAGAGACCGATTTCAAAATCGGTCTCTAATTAGAGACCGACTTACATTCGGTCTCTAATTTAGAGATCGATTCTCAAATCAGTCTCTAATTTTAGAGACCGAATCTAAATCAGTCTCTAAAATTAGAGACTGACTTATATTCGGTCTCTAAATTAGAGACCGATTCTCAAATCGGTCTCTAATTTAGAGACCGATCGATTTCAAAATCGGTCTCTAATTAGATATCAACTTATATTCGGTCTCTAAATTAGAGACCGATTTTGAAATCGGTCTCTAATTAGAGACCGATTTTTGTTCAGTCTCTAATTAGAGATCGACTTTGAATCGGTGTCTAATTAGAGACCGATTTTAAAAAATCGGTCTCTAATTAGAGACCAAATTTTATTCGGTTTCTAATTCGGTCTCAAATATAAGATTTTCTTGTAGTGAAAGTCGAAGTCCAAGTGATCTTTATCAACCATCAACGGTAAATCAGGAAAACGCTCCATAGTCGCGTCATTCCTGAACAACAGTCCAACATCGAATTCGTACTTTATTCACCGGATAAATTTTTAAGCTCTAGGGCTATCCAAATGGATTTTTTAAATTCGTCGTCGAATAATATTACAGTAGAGAATCAAATTATACTTTCATGTGAGATGTTTATTATTTTTACCGTTGCACACTACTCTTAAGGCTTCTTAAAATATTTAAAACTTACATAATTGCAACTTCAAATTGATTAATAATAATGCTCATTAATTGACCCAGAATTTTTTATTAATTAAAATTTATTTTAATACATAAGATCCTAATTTTTTTTATAGATTTAACAATAACGCTCAGTTTTATCCCAATAAAAAAATTTATTTTATTTTTTTAGAAACTAAATAACTTTTAACAAAATTCTTCAGTTTTAATAATTTTATATAAGATTAGTAAAAATCTCGATGGGAGGAAGTCTAATCACTTTTAATAGCAAGAAGGATCATTATGTTATAATATATTTTTTTTAGAGGGGAGATCTGTTATAGTTGTTTTGAACAGTCCGCTAAGTGTCTTTGGAAATACTCAGATTCGAATCCGGTCGAAGAGCACTCGACAGAGTCGATCGGCAGAGTGGACGGCAGGGTGGATTGGTAGACGGGTCAGAGCAGTTCTTGATTGTTCCGCAGCACCACTCGGTGTCGAGGTCTGTATTTTTTCACAGTATCCTTAAAATAGATTCGTCCCCTCTTTTGTGCTTTTGAGGGTGATGGACGATTGTTTTCCAGAATACAACGATGGAATTGAAGAGCGATTAAGCATAGATCATTTTCGACGAACTGGTTGAACAGAAGAAAGCTATCACCGGCGAAGAAGCAGAGGGAAAAAGAGGAGAGATTTTCCATATCTCAAACGCTTCCACTTGGGCAAATCATGTCCTGACCGATCGTACATTCGACGTGCACAGGTCGTGCTCGCATACGAGTCACCTTGCGGTAGTACAATCCGAACCCTGGATTCACATCCCCTGCGTATCCACATGTGAGAGAAAATCTTTTCCCTTGCATATGTTTATAACTACGTACAATACTTGTGATACATTATAAACGAACCAAGTTATCCCTCAACTTTCAATGTGGAACTAAACTCCTCAACACGAGAATTTCTCCATTCTTCCATTTCCTTATTTCCATTCACATTTCTAACGACATTATTCTTATTTGTTTTTTTTTATTTTTTTGTTTTTTTTGTTATTTTGAATTTTTATAATATCGAGAATAAATTATACATCGTCCGTCCCACAGACAAAGTCGATCAGATGGCTAAACACTGTAGATGTTACACAATATAACACGAGTCAATTTCTTTCTTTGAAAGATTTCTAGCTCTCTATTGTGATTTACTTTCTTTCTTCACCGTAGAGTCATAGATAGGGGATTTTTGGAGGAGAGATTTTTTCTTTTTGCACAAGAAATAAATTATATATTTATAATAAAGTTAATATACAAAGTTGGAGATTAGAATTTTTCAGGACAAATTATAGCATATCTTTCATTTTAAAATTAAACTTTTATTTAAATAATAATAAAGTGAAATAAATAAAATGCTATGTATGTGAGTTTAAACTCAATTTGGTGGATGGAACGAAGGAAATATACTTAGTTGGTTAAATGACCATTAAAGTCATAAATAATACTAAAATAGTGATTTGCAAAATATAATTTAAAGTTGATACACGACATTATTAATTCATGATAAAATACTCTCTAAAGAGATTAAATTAATAGAATTTTTTTCTAGAATTTCATCGTTAAATGGAGCCTGTCAATTGAGGACTCTTAAAATTTGTAATCATAGAATTATTTTAAAATGTTTATCGGAGAGCTTTCGTATGGTCGAAATATTAGAAATATGTTTAGCGCGGTTCTTTCATTTTATCTAAAAGTTCTTTTAATTGCAAGTGAATTGAAATCTTTTCAAAATGTTAGAATCGTCAACCTAATAGTTCTCACCGACCTGTCCCTCGGTCTCTGTGAAGGAGTAAATTGCGGGGTGGACCTTTGGCTCATTAACTCGGTGGTAAGCACATAGAAGGATATTCAACCCAAGGGAGATTTTAGACCCCTTATCTGGTTTCGAATCCGAACATCCTCGTAAGCATCACCTTGCACTTACCATCAAGCCATCCCCGAGGGATAAGTGAATTGAAATCTTGGTACGTTATCTTTTAGTTTAATTGGCTTAATTAAGAAAGATTGTTTTATATTTACATATTGGCTAAAAAAATTTTTCATCGATTGTCTTTTCATTTTCGGCAATTTACCAAACACAGTTGTTAAAGTTTCAAAATGCCCAAAACGCGCACTATACTTTCAGAATTATCAAATCGCGCGCATAATTCCCAAAATACTCCTCCCGCCAAACAGATTGCAATTTAATGCAGAGAGAGATTTGTATCCATTCGAGCCCTGTTAAATCCGAGCCATCGAGCGTCACTTCCGCGTGGGAGTGGCGGTGATCTTGTTGATGAGCACCACCGAGTTTCCTCCATAATCGAGAACACCATTTTTTATGAAACCCTAATAGTTATCAACGACATCACTGCTCCCACGAATATATCAGCACTTAATCCAGAAGTTGGCACAGCTCACTCACCAGCCTCTTCACATAGTATTATCATGTATGTATATGTTTTTATTCTTGAGACTGCTATGAGGTTAATAAATGCATTGTAGGTGGTTGTATAGCCAAGTTTGCCACACACCCATAAATACGATGTAGGCATATCATACCAAAGTAGACCAATGCACCCATAATTGCGATGCAGGAGATTCATAACCGAGTTTTGTCGCCACCTAAACAAATTCCACCTAACTTAAAAGGTGATGCTTCCAATTAAACCCCACGATTACTTAAGTTCCCTGATTGATATTCCCAGCACTAGGAGATTCAATCTGTCTGAGAGAGTAGGTGGTGCTGGCAATGAAATTCCCAGCACCACCGTATCCCTAAAATTTAAAATCCCAGCACCATGGGAGAGTAGGTGGTGCTGGCAATGAAAATCCCAGCTCGTTGGTCTGGATAAAAAGTTATGCTGGAAATTTAAATCCCAGTAACATCGTGGTGCTGGGCTTCAAATTCTCAACACCATTAAGGTTCAACAAATTCGGGATAAAATCTGGTGCTGGGAATTTAATTCTCGTCACCACCGTGGTGCTGAGTTTAATACTCCCAGCACCATGGGGAATGAACTTGTCGAGATAAATGGTGGTGCTGGTAATATATATTCCAACACCACGATGGTAATGAGATTCAAACTCCCAGCAACACCTTGGTGCTGGGAATCTAATTCACTAGACCAGGGAGATATAAGTGGTCAACATTAAGGGTGGTGCTGGGATTTGAAACCTCAGCAACACTATGGTCCTGCGAATAAGACTCTCGACACCATTGGCATTGTACTGGTCGAGATAAATGGTGGTGCTGGGAATTTATATCCCAGCACCGCCGTGGTAATGGGATTAAAACCCCCAGCAACACCATAGTGCTGGGAATGTAATTTCCAGCACCATGTCCCCAGCAACACAGTGGTTCTGCGTTTAGAAATCCCAGCACCAGGGAGATGGAACTAGTCCAGATAAATGGTGGTGCTGGGAATTTATATCCCAGCACCACCGTGGTAATGAGATTAAAACCCCCAGCAACACCATGGTGCTGGGAATGAAATTTTCAGCACCATGTACATAAAATTTGCCGGAATTATTGGTGGTGCTGGGAACTAAAATTCCAGCAACACAGTGGTTCTGCGTTTAAAAATCCCAGCACCAGGGAGATGGAACTGATCGAGATAAATGGTGGTGCTGGGAATTTATATCCCAAAGACCAGTGGGCACAGGATATAAATTTCCAGCACCATGGAGAGGGAACCTGGCTGAGAAAAAGAGTGGTGCTGTCAATTTATATTGGAGAAAAATAAAGTCGTCCAGGCGGGTCGAGTCCAAGCGTGACCTATACTATCATTCTCCACCTTTCCTTATGCTCCCAAACAGTAGTTATGAAAATTAATGCTCTGTGCCAACATTCAGACGAGTGTGCCAATTGGCATGCTGCGTGCCAATTGGCACGCACCCATAACTGCCTGTAGGAGTGTGGGAACTAAGTATCCCTCTGCGCATAAACCCTGTAAATGTCTTCCTCTTCCATTCCATATAAACCGTTCATAATTTCAACATTGAAAGGTCCATCAATGGGTTTCGGTAAAAACCCATTGATGACCCTATCAACATCAAATGTTCTAATTAGTTAAGTGCATAATTGGTGAAACCTAACCATAAACTCTCATCCTCCACTTGTCTTCAGACTTTTAAAGGCTAGTTAAAAAAATTCAGCCTACTTGCATAGCACACTACATATAACAGTGTTGATTTTAAAAACATTTGCAGGGACGACCCCCTTCCTGATGAAGTGTTAACATTTTTGGAAACAATTGAATCAAATTTGAAGGATAGAGAGTTAGATGATCAAGATTCCATAAATCTGTGCCCAAGTAATATTCCATCTTCATCTCAGTTTACTGATGTGGGCAATAGAATTACCAGTGATCAACACCTTGATATAAATAGAGACGCTTCTTCCATACTCGAAGAAGAGTTTGTCACTGCTACCACAGTAGATCATGAATATTTTGAACAAACTTGGAGTGAAGAGGAGGTAAGTGATATACATGGGATAGAAGAGTTAGAATATACAAATTCTTCGGAAGAATTCTTAGCTGATGATATCCAACATGAAGAAGGTGAGTTAAACCCGGATCGATCTGATGACTTAGAGGAAGTGTTCCCCAATTCGATGATCCCTATGTTTTAAATCCACAAATAAGACTATTGTGAGATGTCGATTCATCGATCCAAATGAATTTTTCACTGGACAAGTTTTGTCCTCTCGACAAGAGTTTAAAGATGCACTAGTAAGGCATGCGATGCTAAAAAACTTCAGATACAAGCCAGTTGACACCAGACTCAATAGAATTAAAGTTATTTGCTTTAGTCAGCCTTGTTCATGGAGTCTAGTTGCAAGTGGAGACATGGAGTTCACTGTCACAAAATATGTAAAGCAGCATGAATGTGACAGTGTTAGGGAAACAAGATCATCATGCTTGCACATCCACATTTGTAGAGCAGTTATAGGGCGGTTAGCTACCTCGATGATTACAAACCAAGTTCAATTCAAGAGAAATGCAAGCTAGGTTTGGTGTTCACATTTCATACAAGAGCATACATACGACAGACGTAAAGCATTAAAAAGAGTGGCAGGTGATTTTGATCAGGCCTATATTGATCTTCCAATGTACTTGCGTGAGTTAAGAGTTAGAGATCCTGATACATATGTTGCAGTATTAAGAAATGGTGAAAATCAATTCCAGCGATGTTTTTGGGCATTTGGTGCTTGTCGAAGAGTATTCAGGTTGTATTTGAAAACTAATTGGAATTGATGCTACACATATGACTGCAAGTATCTTGGTGTTTTGCTAATGGCTACGCTCTGATTGTAATGCAAAAATTATGCCAGTTGCATTTGGAATTGTCGAAGTTGAATGTGGATCTACCTGGGAGTGGTTTTTGGATCATGTAAAGACATTCCTTGATGTCCTGCCAGAGTCGTTGAGCATTGTATCAGATAGACATCGGGATTATATCGTGATTAACAAAGTGTATCCATCGCCCATCATGCTTTTGTTGCTATCACTTGTCTTGTAACATGGTAACGATACCGGGATAGATCCTCATTAGGTTTATTTTGGCGCACAAGAGCTAATACAAGAGTTGACTTTGATCGATTAATGCGAACATACATGACAAACACAAGGAACCATATGCGTGGCTACAAAAGATCTATCCAAAAGATGGGCCAATGCACACTTTCTGGCGAGGAGGTACACAATGTTAACCACTAATTGTTAGAGTTTAAATGCATTATTCAAGGAAACACGTGAACTCCCCATCACAGTTTAATTGACAACACTAGAAGAAAGCTTGCTCAATGGTTCTATAACCGTAGGGAAGAATCTTCAAAAGGTCGTTTTCTAACACCTTATGCCATTAAAGAGATTGATGAAAGGAGAGAAAGAACTCGATTATATTCGGTATTCCCATATTCACAAACTAAAATGGAAATCTGAACAATAGCTTCTTCGTATATTGTTGATTTGGATAGGGGAAGTTGCATCTGCGGTGAGTTTCAAATTTCAGGAATTCCTTGCTCGCATGCTATTGCAGTCATCATATATCGGAACATGGATCCATACCGTTACTGCGAGCATTATTTTCTAAGGGAAACCTGGGAGGCCACTTACATGGATCGTATTTACCCATGTCGAAGTAATAAATTTTGGCCTAATGGTGATAAAATTTCCGGAGTTCTACCTCCTCGTAGCCTTGTGCAGCCCGGGCGAAGAAAAAAGGCATGCATAGAGTCCAAACACACTGGGAGGGTGAAAAATAAATGCAGCAGATGCAAACAGTTTGGGCATAATAGGAGGTCTTGTAGAATGCCACCGACTACTAATTCCTAAGTATGTTTATTGTGGATGTGTAAATATTTTTAAAGGAAACAATGTTAATGTTAATGTTAATGTTAATGTTAATGTCAATGTTAATGTTAATGTTAAGCTATTTTGCAGAATTGTAATGGAAAAATTTGTTACGCTATTTTGCAAAATTGTAATCTCAATATCTCTGTGTATCGTGTCCAAAATTTTTGATTTTCAAGGCAGGATTAGGTTTACACAGTCAATTTTCATAAATCAATCCCCGTGCCAAGTGGCACGCGGCCGAAACTGGGAGGTAGTAGGATCAGAAGGAAGTATCCTCGACGCAACAACATGTGAAGCCGTTAGGTCTTTCAGTCGATGTAAAGAATTCGGAATTTGGACTCCTGTAGGTCCATCAATGGGCTTCGGTCAAAACCCATTGATGGCCCTAGTCACCTCAACTTCGGTCCAAACCAACTCCAGTGGCTTTGGGACTTGACCCTCTGTGTATAGTGTCCAACATTTCTATTTTTCAAGGCAGGATCAGGTTTACACAGCCAATTTTCAAAAATCAGGCCCCGTGCCAAGTGGCACGCGGCTGAAACTTGGAGGTAGGAGGATTAGAAGGAAGTTTCCTCGATGCAATAACATGTGAAGTCGTTAGGTCTTTCAGTCGATGTAAAGATTTCGGAATTTGGACTCTGAGGTCCATCAATGAGTTTCGAACCAAAACCCATTGATGGCCCTACAGACTTGTGTTCTGGGATTAAAATTGCGCACACCTTATTTCGGCTTTTTGAAAGTGTCGTATGGTAATCGGGAATTGAAATCCCGGGACCACCGTGTTCTCCGCGATTCTAAATTGTACGTAGTCCTGGGAATTGAAATTCCAGGACCACTGTGTGTTCCCCGGCCAGTTCTAAATTATACGTGGTCCTGGGAATTGAAATCCCAGAACCACCTTATTCCTTAGCCATTTCGAAATTGTACGTGGTGCTGGAAAATAAATTCCCAGGACCACTTTGTTTCTGGGATTATAATTACCAGCACCAACGTATTCTAAATCCGTCCGACCGCACCCGACCCGTTAATATAAAACTCCCCGGTGGAAGTTCAAACATCTCAACACCACATTTCATTTCTCTATCGCTCCTTGCGTTCTGTCTGAATTCGCTTCGCTCAAACTCTCCGATTCCAGAACTTCCTGCGGTAAAGTGTCATTCAACCTCCCGAGTTAAAACATCTCAACACCAGCTAAACACCATCTCAACGCGATTTTCGACCTAAGTAAGTTTTGTAGATTTCTTAAATTCGTCGCCATCGTTTCTTCCGATCTATCTAGGGTTTTTGCCTTTTTAGTTCATGATCTCGTTTAAACCTGCTAGGGTTTAGGGTTTACCATTTAGAGGTAACGTTTGTTTGTATCATCACACATGTTTCAATCCATTTCATCTATTAGTTTAAAATCATGTATTCTAAATGCATTTGGTTGTTAACCTAAGGAATTTTTTCGATTAACGATGGCTTATTTGGTGAATCATCAGCGATACTTCGCAAGAACCCGTGCATTGATGCGAGGAAGAACCAAGAGAATGAACTGGAAAAGCAACGTTTCACAGTTTAAAAAATTTATTGCAAGTGTGCCGCCGAGTGTGGAAGAAGAAACGCTTATTCGGAGCTCCCCCTTTGCGTGGGTTTTGGACATTCCAGATATTACCCATGCTCGACCCCTCGTTCGAATATATTTGATAATTGGGAGATTTGAGAAATGTTTTATATTCCAAGACAAGAAATTGCATTTCCAGAGGCGGATGTCTCCCTCGTCCTTAGTCTACGGATGATGGACTCGAGTTCCTATGAATAATGAAGCTCTGCAGGCTGATATATTTTCAATATTTCGTGGAAGATGATTGCTCTAACAAGCATTTGGAGGATTTATTGAAGACTTCCAGATCTCCTGATAATTTAGGATCTGCAAAACTTTATTGTCAGTTGTTTATTTTATATTTTTTCTCTTGTGTGTTTTTTACTACCACCAGCAGTAAGCCTAGAATAGCTATACGATCACTTATAGATTGTGTAGAGGATTTTGATAACTTAGGCAGGTACAATTGGTGCGAAACACTTTATACGTACATGACTCCTCAAATGGAGTCAATTGGTATGGGAGTCACATTGCGACCAAAAGCAGACGTCGTAGGTGGATCCACGAGACCAATGCTTAAGGGTTTCACACACTTATTGGCTGTGAGTGAATATATTTTATGTCTTCCGCAAATAGTATAGATAAATCTGTCTATTAACAACTAATCTTGTCATTCCAGATATGGATGTGTGAGCATTTGTGTATCCTATCTCCACACGTCCCTCATGCTTTGCCAAGAATTCTTAGATGGAGGTGGAGTTTCACAAATGTAAGGGTCGTTAAGAAGATGGTAGATGGTCTCATACCTGACAAAATCATTGTCGATCTAATTCGGCCAAAGATCTGCACAGTACATCGCTTCCCCACCTAGATTTTACGCATCAACTCCTCAACCCGAAACCAGTCGACGCAAGAGGAATGGCACATCCCGATATGCGAGAGAATGAAATTGTATCTACTCTAAGCACCAAGCTAGTTGAAGCAAGGTGTGATTTTGAAAGCACCTCCCTATTTAAGGAAGCGACCATCGAACAACAAGAAAAGACAATACAGGAGCTTCTTCAAGAGTTAGGGGAGGTCATGAACAGGAAGGACAACGAGATAAGTGAAAGGGATGATATAATTGCTGAAAAAGAAGCATTAATCGCTGAAAAGGACAGTTTAATACTGGAGCTTCAACTCAATTTACAATCCCGGGATGTAGAGGGGTTACAATCACAGCCTATACAAGCTGTACAAACCCAACAGCCTTCTTCTGCATACACTAGGCGGAAGGTTTGTGTGAGGAAGAAGACTCTTGACGGTCTATCACCCCCTAGCCTTAGAAGCCTCCCTCCTGCATGGTTTTCAAACATCCCTAAAAGAAGGAGAGTTGAAACTCAAATTGTCCCCAGCAAGGCTATTGAGTATCCTCGGTGAGACCTAATATCTCTCTGCAGAGGCCAAACATTGGCGAAGTCGGGCCGAGATAAAAGGAAATCAATTGGAGGGTGAACCCGAAATATCGAATCTGGCACACAAGTCTCACGGACAAACAACCAACACTTCGGCGAAGTCAGCAGAGGAGATTGGAGGTGAGCATAAGTTATCCTGTCGAGTCCTATTTTGGACAAAATATTTACAGCTGAGCAGTTTTATTTTGTATACAATGAACTTATAAAGAATTCACCTGGTAAGATGGATCCAAAGCGTCGAAGTCTTTATTGAAACTAAAAAATAGAGTAAGACAGTCTTATATTCTTTGTATATACCTTTCATCTTATGTTTTGAGAGTTGCTAATAACCCTTCCTTGTGTAGTGTGCGATGTCGGGACCGGTGTGGAAGACCGATGCTATTAACTTATACATGGACTCTTTCCTTACAATATTTGATTGGAATGTTTTGACACATGGGATTGCATAGCGCGTATTTTGATCTTAATTTGGCGGTGCAAGGTGACTTATAAGGCGTACTATAACTCAATTTTACGTAGAAATTTGGATTCGGTAAGTTTTTGGCCCTTTTGCAAGGAATTGTAGACTTTACGGCTTCGGTGTTTTGACAGATTTTTTTATACACAGGATATGTTTAATATTATGTACGCCCAAGCATTCGAGCAAACTTTTAAAACCCCAGGCAATCCAATCAGATACATATTTTGTCCAATAATCCGTGGCGATCCTTGCCACCTACTAGTGGCCGACTTGGAAAATTGAGTTCATCCACTCTGACTCCTTGTCCGTCGGAAGGCTTACACTCTCGATTTGAAGAAACAATAAACATTAGATTAGATTTCAGCTAAATAAACCGTTTGTGTATGGAGGATTCATAGCATTTATTTCGGTACCAGGTTGAATTCTTTAAAAACATGCACTCTTCGTATTATGATAACTGGCATCCTGGCCTGGCTGAAAAAATTTGTAATTTAAACTTTTTCGTGCGTCGAGTCCAGGGTCCCAGACAAAGCTCTTCGTAAGACATCTAATAATCTTTGTAAATACCATATTTTATAAGCTAGCATTGGACTAATAATTTTTAATTTTTACTATGATTGCGCATTTTTATAATCTGATACATTGAGAGCCTACTATTTGGGTACCCTAAAAGATTGAGACAATGAGGATATGAGAGCTTGATTCGTGGTGGGAATAGAATAATCAGTGACTCACAATTTTGTTTGCAATTATGGTATCTTTGTATAGTAGGATATGTTGTAAGACTATCTGAGTTTTAGATATGTAACTACACCAAGGTGCTGCTGTAAAAGTCATTAGTCATTTCTGAAAGGTGTTTGCAATGCATGTAGTATCTGCTGATTATGGAATATATATACTTTGTTAAATATTTCAACCACGACTTTATGATTTTGTGATGGGATTTCTACGTGGTCTTTGGGAATTAAATTTCGGGACCACCGTGTATTCTGGGATTAAGATTCTCGGCACCACCTTATTTCTCGGCGATTCGTAAATGGGCGTGGTCACGAGAATTATATTTTCGGGACCATTTGTGTTCTGAGTTAAATTTCCAGCACCACCGTATTCCTCGGCCAATTCGAAACTGTACGTGGTGCTGGGAATTCACTTTCCAGCACCACCGTGTTCCTGGGATTAAGATTCCCAGCACCACCTTTTTTTTCGGCCAGTTCGCAAATGGACGTGGTCCTGAGAATTATATTTCCAGGACCACTGTGTTCCTGGGAGTTAAATTTCCAGCACCACCGTATTCCTCGGCCAATTCAAAACTGTACGTGGTGCTGAGAATTCACTTTCCGGCACCACCGTGTTCCTGGGATTAAGATTCCCAGCACCACCTTTTTTCTCGGTCGGTTCGTGAATGGACGTGGTGCTAGGAATTAAATTTTCAGGACCACTGTGTTCCTGGGATTTAATTCGGCACCGCATTTTATCGTCGATTCGATCGCATGCGTGGTGCTGGGAATTCACTTACCAGCACCATGGTGTTCCTGGGATTGAGATTCCCAGCACCACCTTATTTCTCGGCCAAGTCGCAAATGGATGTGGTCTTGGGAATTAAATTTCCAAGACCACTGTGTTCCTGGGATTTAATTCCCAGCACATTCAATCGGGCCCGTGCCAAGTGGCCTGGTGAGCAGGAGCGGGAGGATCACAGCGAAGTTTGCTCGACGACAACATGTAAGCCGTTAGGTCTATCGGTCGATGTAAAGAATTCGAATTTGGACTCACTGTAGGTCCATCGATAGGTTTGGTCAAAACCCGTTTGATGGCCCTAATCACCTCAACCGGTCCAAACCAACTCCAGTGGCTTTGGGACTTGCCCCTCTGTGTATCGTGTCCAAAATTTCTGATTTTCAAGGCAGGATTAGGTTTACACCCAATTTTCAGAAATCAGGCCCCGTGCCAAGTGGCATGCGGCCGAAACAGGGAGGTAGGAGGATCAGAAAGAAGTTTCCTCGACGCAACACCATGTGAAGCCGTTAGGTCTTTCAGTCGATGTAAAGATTTCGGAATTTGGACTCAGTGGAGTCCATCAATGGGTTTTGGCCAAAATCCATTGATGGCCCTAGACCCTTGCCATGTTCTGGAATTTAAAATGCCAACACCACCTTATTTTCGGCCTGTTTGAAAGTGTACGTGGTACTGGGAATTGAAATCCCAGGACCACTGTGTGTTCCCCGGCAAGTTCTAAATTGTACATGGTCTTGGGAATTGAAATCCCATGACCACCTTATTCCTTAGCCATTTGAGTATGCGTGGTCACGAAATAAATTCAGACCACCGAGTTCTGGGATTATAATTACGGCACCACCGTATTCCTGGCGATTCGAAATTGTACATAGTCACGAGAATTATAATCTAGACCATTGTGTTCTAGATTTTAATTCCCGGCACCACCTTATTTCTTGGCGATTCAGCATGCGTGGTGCTGGGACTTTTTTTCCCAGCACCCTTGTGTTCCTAGGAGTTAAATTCTCAGCACCACCGTAATCTTGGACCAGTTCGAAATTGTATGTGGTCCTGAGAATTAAAATCCCAGGACCATTGAGTTCCTGAGATTTTAATTCCCAGCACCACCTTATTTCTCGCCCAGTTCGAATTGTACATGGTCTTTGGGACTTTAATTCCACCACCACTTTGTTCTGGGAGTTAAATTTCCGGCACCAGTATTCTCGGTGAGTTCAAAATTATGCGTGGTCTTTGAGAATTAAAATTCGGAACCTGTATTCTTTGGAAAATTTAATCCCAGGGCCGTTGTGTTCACAGGATTTCATTTATCGACACCAAGAAATATTGAACAATATATTATATAACATTTATTAAAGCTCAAACACAAACAATAAACATATTTACAGTCACTGTTGATCTATGGGAAGCAGTACCATTTACAAATTAGCAAATTTCATTAATTACAACAATGCATTGTCATACTGCCACCTGAACACTTCTAAAATTACATCAGGAAGAACTCATCCCTTAAAATTGAGGCGAGAGACATCTATTCTGAATTTGGTCATGTCCTTGTTTGAAGTCCATCTTCTCACCATAAAGCAGACATCTCATTTATTGCATCACAAAGAAGGCACAATCATTGCTGTAAACATGCAAAGAAAAATTTTATATTTCAATTCAAAAGTATAATTTTCACGTTCAGTATTTTTATTTTAGTACCTTGCCACTTGTTGGGGACAATCAGTTATAGAAACCCAAATTCGATGGGGTAATAGGCTTGTAAACATGGATGAATTGCTGTAAGCTCCTTAGGTGAATATCCTTTAAATTGGGATACCTATAATTACACGATGACTAAGTTAACATAACTATTCATTAACAGATAACAAAGTTAAATTGATGGAATATCTATATTTAAAATATTTAACTACTCACCACGCTCAAAATCATTGATCTTCCACCATATGAAATGGAGTTGTAATGATTGAAACTCATTGCTTTTGTGTCGATACACAATAGGTGAAAGTGAGTTTGGTTTAAGTATAAAAATATATCTAACCTCTCCATCATTCATGTCCGTGTTTATGATTTGTGTTGTGGCGTCTTCCACAACAATCTTAATGCTGACTGAAATTGTGTGTAGAGGAAAATATTTAAACAGTTAGTATAACATCAAATGTCGTGAAAATACAAGATAATTTAACTCCCTTACAATGAACACGGATGAGCAATACACAGACTTGTTATATGACCTACATGAAGAGGAGGCCCCCTAAAAGAATTGAGCAAAATGTATCGATAACCTCCCAGTGAAAGCGGATCCATTAACTCAGTATAAAGAATTGAGTTAATGAAAAGGACCTTCCTCCCAAACATAACTCATTATCGCCTACAAAAAATTTAATCGTAAATAAATATTTGCACTTTATAATATTGTAATAAATTTTTTTAATGTAATGGTGGATGTAACTACCATACTTTATTTTTTCTAAACTTTTTAGCAAGTAGGTCACATCAGCATCTTGTTTCTTCTTGTTCTTTTTGATCCATACTATGATACAAAAATATTATTAGTTATTTAAATAAAATAACACAAACTAATTTTGGGAAGTATTGACTAACCATGATGGCTTCCATTCTCATTTGGTTGAGTTTATCAATTATTGCTTCATCCTGTCAAGATCTTTTCATCTTCTTCCAAAATACGAGATAGTATCCCTCGCAATTCATCCATACCAATTTTTGTTTGCCTTTCTTGTCAAATACTTTACATTTCTTTACTTTATCAGTTGCCCTTCTAATAACTCAACATCGTAAATTTCTGTCTTTTTCTTTTGCTTTGAGGTACCAATTTTGCCACGATGGACTATCAGCGGAGTATCCTATAATCATAGCGGAGTTCTATCTCGTAGTCTTGTTCTGCGGCAATTTGGTTCCGGTTGAGGTTGAGGTCAACTTGACTTATTTGGTTCAGCCTCCATACCTTCTCTTCCTATAATTTCCATTAGTTCTTTTACCCTTTCAGTTAGTGTCATGTTTTCCATTCTTAACTCTTTGAGTTGTCTCTAATAAACTAAACACTCATGGCATTCACTAGTAGGGTATTTTTCTTGTATAGTTTGTGATGATGATGTCTCTATTAGATGAGGAGTATTTTCAATATAATAGTCAACCTTATCAAGCAATATATTTTCACTACGGGTACATACTAGATCAACAATGACCTATCAAAAAATCAACAATTATTTAGATAACGAAAATGAAAAACTGCTAAGTTGTGGTCTTCTATTTACCTGTTCAGGGGAGACTTGCTCCAATAAATTCCTGACCTTACTAATATGTGAAGGAGTTGCCCTCCACTATTTATTCGTGGGCATTCAGTATTGTATGGTCTCTGGATTGGGACATGTTCCAGAAACCAAGCCTGCTCATATCGAAAGTGTTACACACTTACGTAAATATAAAAGAAAAAATTATTTAGTAAGAAAGAACTTACAGCCAAAAGGCCAACCCCTTTAGATAAGGAATTCTCTTACCTTGTATTATTAGAACATATATCTCCAATAGTAGGCAATTGTGGAGCCATAAATTGATGGATGACTTGACCCAATTGAAACTACCTATGTTGTCAAAATCATCTACAATATCTACAAGACCTATGGGGACCTTATATGTAGTAATCTGACAACACACAAGCAAATATATACAATACATACAACTTACAAAATACCAAAACATCTTCATCTACTTCTACTCTAGTAGAAAAGGTTTTAAGCTCTAACCTCGATCTAGTTGGTTCTTTTTGGAGAATTGAGAATTGAAAAGAGCACTGATGCATTAGTTGAATTCATAGGAACATAAGCCCTCTATCTCAATCTGAGCAAAGGACACATCTCTTACGGTGAAAGCAGCCGATTGAAAACTTAAAGCTTTGACGTGTCGAATCCCAACTTTGAAATATATTGACCAATATTCCACGGATTTGTGAAATGTCTTGTATATTCAAAAAAATAGCAAATGGGGTTTGTTTAATTATCTCTCTGTGCCTTTCATGTAAATAAACTGATGGACGTTGCTTCCCTTTAGCACTTGGACCTCTAAAAAATTCAATAAAGTGACCTAAAATGCTGGTCCATTGCAGTTTCTTTGCACACTCATTATTTCCCAAACAATTTGAAAATACATAATTTATTCCTTCATTTTGTAATTGTAAAAAACAAATTTGAGATTCGGCAATTCTTTGCAATAATCCTGTAAAAAAAATTGACAGCACCACTCTTTTTCTCGGCCAGGTTCCCTCTCCATGGTGCTGGAAATTTATATCCCAGGCCCACGGTGGTGCTGGGATATAAATTCCCAACACCACCATTTATCTCGACCAGTTCCATCTCCCTGGTGCTGGGATATTTAAACGCAGAACCACTGTGTTGCTGGGGTTTTAGTTCCCAGCACCACCAACAATTCCGACAACTTTTATGTACATGGTGCTGGAAATTACATTCCCAGCACCATGGTGTTGCTGGGAGTTTTAATCCCATTACCACGGTGGTGCTGGGATATAAATTCCCAGCACCACCATTTTTCTTGACTAGTTCATCTCCCTGGTGCTGGGATTTTTAAACATAGAACCACTGTGTTGCTGGGGTTTTAATTCCCAGCACCACCAACAAATCCGACAACTTATATGTACATGGTGCTGGAAATTACATTCCCAGCACCATGGTGTTGCTGGGAGTTTTAATCCCATTACGACGGTGCTGGGAATTTACGGCTCTATTTATCTAATTCATATACAGATTGAAGAGATCGTCCATTTGTATTTGAATGTTTGAAACCATTCCAAAACCATAACGGGGAAATCATTTTAAACATATGACATACGTATTGGACTAAAACAAGGAATGAGACACATACCTTGGACTGAGAAGGAGAGCTTGAAACGGATGCTAGACTCATTCTTCAAAACCAAATCGTAGAAAAAAATCCAATGAGATGTACGCCTTTCAACGGAAACCCTAAAACCGAGTAAGAAATGGGTAAAACTCTAGTTAAATGAGAGGACGACACCATATTACCTCGAAGCGTCTCGACGAAATTCCAAGAACTCGGAAGCTAACGTAATGAAGCAGGAGGAAAAATGGAGTCTAAGCTTTTCCAAGTTTTTGTGCGCTCGAAGATTTCCCGGAAGCTGAAGACACGAAGACGCTAATGTGGTGACTTGTTTGGACGGGACGTTTCGATGGCTCGGGATTTGGAAATGTGGCTCGGATGCATGCGGGATCTTTGCATTAAAAACGCTGTTTGGCGGGAGGGGTATTTTGGGAATTATGCGCGCGATTTGGTAATTCTGAAAGTATAGTGCGCGTTTTGGGCATTTCGAAACTTTGTCAGTTGTGTTTGGTAAATTGTCGTTTCATTTTACGTTGATATTGTTGAGATTATTGAGAATACAATCAAAGTTCAATATTGATAAAATATGAAAAAAATTATAAGGCCCTTAGGGGCACAGTGCAACAGCAAAAGCAGAGAGACATTCCATAGGAGAATACAGTTTGATCCTCTGCTGTGACATCATTCGACGGTGAATTTAAGAAAAATTCATTCGGACGACCCTGGGACTTTGGAGTTTGTTCGGTGGACGGAGTACAACTTTGGCGTTGGATTGTCATTCAGGGATGATGCGCTTGTGGAGTCCGGACTGAACCGTGAAAAAACTACGAGCGCTTTCCTGATTTACTCTTGGTGGCAGTTGGAGGCCACTTGGACTCTGACCTTATATGGCTTAGCTGATAGAGAGGCATTCCGATGGTTCATGAGATAAGGTCGATCACTCTCAGAGATTAGTTGGACTGAATGTTTGGATATCCTAGTGTCAATAAAAAAAATTATGAGCTTATAAGATGAAAATATATTCCCATATATAAGATCATGAGTTTTAAACGAAGAAAGATAAGGCTCTTATATTCGGATAAAAAAATTAGACACTAAGTAGGAAATCTAATTAAGTCAAAAGAATCAGACAACTAGTTGAAAGATCTCATGAGACACTATGCAAAAAGTTTAATTTGATCAGGATGATCGAACAATTCACAGAAAGATTTAGTGAGACAACAAATAGAAAGTTCAGTTATCTCAGGAGGATCGGACAAATTTCGGATTTGACGACGAAAATATTTTTTCGTCGTAGATTTGGCGACAAAAATATATTTTCGTTGTACAATTTGTGCCGCCAATCGATTGTCTATGATCATCAGTCGACTGGTCAGTCAATTCAAAGATATTATATTATATGTTATAATACTATCAATCGATGTGCTCAAGCCGGCAACCACGGTTGGATCGTGGCCACACACGATCAGGTCGGACCACAGTCGAAATCTAGCCTGATTGTGCTTTAATTCTGACCACAATTCAATTGAATTCCTACTACGATATGATTGGATTCCGATTCTATTACGATCGTAATGCATTCCGACATTGAATGTTATGATAACGACGAAAATTTTAAATTTTAAATGATTTTGATTTTTTTTATATATATTTTTATAACCGTGACGTAATAATAATAAAAAATTGAACTTTAAATCAGTTTAATTCTGGTCGAAAAAGTAAAAAAATCAATTATTTTTAAAAAAAACTTGAATTCTGTTTGGTTCGGTTTCCATTACCATTTGATTCTGATTGAATTTTGATTAGGATTATGAAAAATTAAGAATCAGAATCATATTTTTTTTATTTCAATTCTAATTTATGAATAGGAAAAAACAATGTGCCTACGGAGATACGTGATGATTAAGATACAATGAAATTTATAGATAAAATAAAGATCGATTCTGAAATAGATCTAAATTTTTTTCTTAGATTTAGATGATTTTTACGTGTGTTGATCATCACGTCAAGATCTATAAAAAATTTTATGATTTACTTTTTTTTCATAATGATCGTGAGATAAATTAATAGAAATAATTAGATTGATAAATTTTAACTTTTCGCAGGATCGAAAAAAAAAACAATTTCAATTTGATTTTTTAGTCAAAGTAAACGAATACTCCTACTCGTACTTTGGGTCTAACACAAACGCGTCCCACACGTACGTCTACAATTTCCGACTTTGTCAAATAATTCGTTTTGTTTTCGGCAAAAAGGGAACTCATTAGATTTTAAAAATAATAATAATTAAAATAACAGTTTATTATACTTTTCATATTAAAAATATCTACGGTATAGTTTCTATGAATTTTCTTTTTAATTTAATTTCATAAAAAAAATTGTACTTTTAGCATTTTCAAACTTAAAATTATTTAAACTTTATGATCATCAACTTATCTCTTATATTGATTATTTCTTCGAATATCAATGGCACAAAGAGTAGTCTCTACGAGAATGACGTGGTGATTAAAATATAATGGTATTTACAGAGAAGTAACATAGATCGATTTTCGGAGAAGGTTTAAAGTCTTTTTTTAGATTCAGATGATTCTCACGTATCTTGGTCATCATGTTAAAGTCCATAAGATTCTCTGTGATTTATCTTTTTCATTATGATTGTAGAATAGATTGATAAGAACCACTAGATTGATGATTTTAATCTAAAAGTCAAAGAAAGCAGATTCGTTAAAAAATAAAATTCAATTCATTGACTAAAATGAACCAAACAAAACAATTGGAAAAAAAAAGAAGAAGAAACGGCAATTTACCAAACACAATTGCTAAAGTTTCGAAATGCCCAAAACGCGTAGCATGGTTTCAGATTTACCAAATCGCGCACCTAATTCCACTTTTACACCTCCCGTCAAACAGATCTGCAATTTAATGATGAGAGAGAGTTTTCATGCATCCGAGCCACTACTGGAAATTCCGAACCATCTAAACGTGATGCTGGGAATTCAAATCCCAGCACCACCTTTTTTTTTATTTGATTTCTAATTTATATCGGTCTGATTTCTGAAATATTACTGTGAAACCCTAATAAAACCTCGAATATCAAAAATTTTGGCCACGGATACACAGAGGGACACTACTCAAATTTAATGGACTTTGATTGGATCGAAAAAGAAGTGAATAAGACCAGTGATAGGTTTGGCCAGAAACCCATTGATGGACAGAGAATCAAATTCGAAATCTTGACATAGTGAAGATCTTACAACATGAATTTTTGATATGTCGAGGAAACTTAGTTTTAATCCTCCTATCTCCCAATTTTAACTTGTAACCGAAAAAAATGAATGCGAAAATTAAGAAGCGATGGAAGATAGTGATAGTGGTCTTTGAAATTGCGATTCGCACCAGCGTGTCTGAATTGAAATTTCTAATCTTGAGATTGAATTCTGTTGGAATCACTGACACCATTGTGGTAAATTCGATCTACGATGTCTTGAAATTGTAATTCGACACAGCTCTGAAATTCAATTCGGCACAGCGTGTCTTTGGAATTGTAAATTTCACACCACGATAAATCCTACGATGGACAGGTTTCACACAACAACAACACTTGGAAGACCTCATGCTAATGCATTCAATAAAGCTTGGAGTTTGGCTTTGTAATCCTAGTTTGCTATATCATATGCCTCACCACCATGTAATTAAATTTGATCGAGAATAGATGACTTTTAATGATGATTAATGTCTTTGTACCTTGACTTTCCTCCGATTGCTTTAATCTTAGTCCGCATTCCTAAAGTCTTTGTCCTTGTAAAAGATCAAGAATTTGTATCTAATTTTACGATCACCATGCTCGAATCTGAATAAAAGCTTGAATTGTAAACATACACTCAGTTCTTTGTTGCGATTTTAAATCAAGTATGCGACAATGATTTATAGGGTAACTAACAAATTGCTTGCGAGCGTGAAATGGTGCTTTAATCTTTTTGTCCTTGTAAAAGATCAAGTGAATTTTTATCTTAGTCGGCCAGAGTTGTTGTTGTGTGAAACCTGCGTCATCGCATGCGGTGGATTTTTATCGTGTCTTTGAAATTTACAATTCGACAGCTGTGTCTTGGAATTGGAATTTTCGGCATTTGTGATCTTGAGATTGGAATTTCGGCACCACATGATGGTGTTGCAGGATTCCAACACCATTGTGGTGGAATTCAATCTCGGCACCGCGATTCTTTGCGAAATTCAATTCTGGTCTTGGAATGCGAATTTCACACCACTATCACTATCTTCCATCGGTTTCTTAATTTTGACCATTTTTTTTTGACACGTTAAAATTGGGAGATAGGAGGATTAAAACTAAGTTTCCTCGACATATCAAAATTCATGTTGTAAGATCTTTGATCTATGTCAAGATTTAAATTTGACTTCTAAGTCCATCGATGGGTTGGTCAAAACCCATATGGTCTTATTCACTTCTTTTCGATCCAATCAAAGTCCATTAAATTTGAGTAGTGTCCTCGTGTATCATAAAATTTTTTGATATTGAGGTTTTATTAGGGTTTCACATAATATTTCAAATCGACGATATAAATTAATCAATAAAAAAGGTGGTCTTTGGGATTTGAATTCCCAGCACCACGTTTAAATGGTTCGGAATTTCCAGTAGTGGCTCGGATGCATGAAAACTCTCTCTCATCATTAAATTGCAGATCTGTTTGACGGGAGGGGTAAAAGTGGAATTAGGTGCGCGATTTGGTAAATCTGAAACCATGCTACGCGTTTTGGGCATTTCGAAACTTTAGCAACTGTGTTTGGTAAATTGCCGAAGAAGAAAGCATTGGCCTTCCTTCCTTGTCTTGTATCTATGGTATTTTTAACGGATGCTACACTTCTCTAGATGGATGAAATTCTTCACTTCGAAGTTTCCTTTTATCTATACAATAACCATACAGAGTTAATCATGATTGATCTATCGAACTATAACCGTATCGGTATTTGAACATGGTGAAAGATAGACATCTTGATTAATATTTTCATCCAATAGTGAAGATCTTTGTTCACTGTTATAATTTTATATTATATTAATCATCCTACTTTATTCACTGATATGATGCTGCACTCGATTAGGGACAAAAATAAAATAAAATGTGAACGAAAATCCTTCTTTTTCCTACCTCTATCTCGACGAGAGGGAGCCAAAGCTCTAATCTTTTGTTGAGCGAAGAATTATATTCCCAGGAATATAGTAATGCTGAGATTTAAATTCCCAACACCACATATAATATCAATTGACCGAAAAAAAGATGGTGTTGGGAATTCAAATCTCAGAACCACTGTGTTCCTGAGAATATAATTCTCAGTACTATATTTTTTTCGGCCAGCTTGATTTCCATATTTGACAGGAGGGATAAAAAACGAATGAGGTACGCACTTTGATAAATATAAAATTATGAGACTGTATTTGAGCAATTCCAAACTTGAAGTGCACCCCTTGATAAATTGCCGAAGTATATATTCGAGCGATCAATTGGTCTCATCTTGTAAGTTGATTCGATCCAACTAATGAATCCAAACACACATTAAACAATCACGGTGACTAAGTGAATCAAGGAGCCAAGTGAACCGAGCAATTTGGCTATTCATGATCTACATAATAATATCATTGTAGTTGGATATCAACTAGACGATGAATCATTACTATTTGAAATTTCAAACTAAAATCGACTAATAAGATTTTAAGTATAGTGTGTAGGAAGATCATTTTCGAGTTTTTATTGTAAAATTGAACGAAGGTTTGGACCACGAACAACACTCGCAGTCAAGTGATTCATCATCTTCGAGGAACAAGTGTTTGGCATCGAAAAGTTTAATTTATCTTCGAGGAACAAAAACTCGAAGAGATTTTTAAGCACAAGATGGTGGACCCCGGGAGGATACCACAACATAGGTGAGACGGGATTAGGAATTTTATTGTTCTTGGAAAAAGAAAATTGATCAAGCTAGAGTAATTCTTCTAAGCAGCATACATGATGAGCTAATCATAATATATGAACAGTATCATGTTGCTTTGTCGGTCTGACATTCTCTTAAAGAGAAATATATGGTGCCCAATCAACTCCTAAGTTGAAGATGTTGACCTATAAGTTCATCACTTATAAGAAGAGGCTCGATCATACTATGAAGCAATATTTAATGCACATGTCGAATATGATTGCCTCTATGAAGAAAATGACAGAGTCAATGTCAAATGAACTTCAAGTACTGAGAGTGATCCAACCCTTACCTGACTCCTGGGATATTATGAAGACCTGCCTCATACACACTGAAAGTATCCACACTTTCATAGATGTGAATAGGCACTATAAGCTCGAGGAGGAGCATCAAGAGGTGACCAGGTCAACTTCAAATCATGCTAACTTTGCAAAGTCGAGTAAGGGCTCTCGGTGTACAAAGCGCAAGTGATGCAGCATGAGAAGAAGACTAAAGGTCAAGACAAGAAGAAGTCATTTGTAAAGACAAATGAGAAAAGATAGAAAGCAAGAAGAAGGAGTTGGAAAAGAACAATGTCCGATGCTACATGGTTTGAGTTATATGTCATCTAGTGTGATGTTCACTAACTCTTATTCTTTGTGGATTGTAGACTCCGAAGCCACAGACCATGTAGCTTGAGATAGAAGTGCATACGTGGAATTTTGTTGTATAAGTCCACATGCAAGAAGAATATATACAGGAAACGGGACATTTGTGAAGGTGAGAGGGATTGTCACTTTCAAATTGTTACTGCAAAGTAATCAAGTCATGTATCTCCATGACATGTTGTATGCTCCAAAAATTCGATAGAATTTTATTTCTGTTCATTGTCTATATCATCTAGGATACTGTGTATCTATTGGAAACTCAAAAGTTGCTATCTCGTATATATACCACTTCTTTAATATGTTCCAATTTAGTCCATAAGGGATTTTATGCACTAAATTTATTTTCATTTCATGAGTCTTATCCTGCTTCTTCTATTGTCTTTGCATCTGATAGTTTAGTGGATAATGTGAACGTATAACATAATAGACTTGGCCACATAGGACTAGAGAGGATGGACGATGATTATCAACATGTGACATGTTAGGCCAACTAACCAAGGTTGGGTTGCCCTTGTATGAGTTTTGCCTAGCAAGCAAATCTACGAGAAAATCATTTGGTAAAAGCAATGAGAGTTGAGACTTCATTGCAGCTGGTTTATTTTGACATTTGTGGACTTATGAGCGTGAGAGCCCAAAACGGAGCCATGTATTTTATTACGTTTATAGACGATTACATGCGTTTTGGTTATGTCTACCTGATATCACACAAGTCTGAGGTACTAGAGTGTTTCAGGAAGTTTATTAGTGAGGTTGAAAATTAGCTAAACTTGAGGATGAAAACTCTCAGAACTGATCGGGGACGCGAGTATCTGTTTGAGCAGTTCAAAGATCTCTGTTTCGAAAAAGACATTACAAGATAGCTAACTATTGTTGCTACTCTCAATAGAACGGAGTCGTCGAGAGAAGAAATAAGATTGTATTGGAGATGGTGAGATCTATGATGACACAGACCAATTTACTTATCTCTCATTGGGAGATGCATTATTGACTACTGTCTATGTCCTTGATCATATTCCAACAAAGTCCATAGTTAATATCTCATACAAGTTTTGGACAGGAAGGTAACCTGTCCTTGGCCAATTTAGACCATGGGGAGTGGAAGTGGTCCATCTGAAGGTATGGAGACTCTCTCTCCTCGTACGAGTGGTCAGGGAAATGTACTTTATTATCGTTTCCCGATTAAGAATGAGATTCTCATTGTGACTTCGGAGGATAAGGATGATCCGAAGATTCTAAGATAGGCTCTCGAGGTTTCTGCGAAGGACCAATGGTTTATGGTCATGTAAAAAGAAATGAAATAAATGAAAGTCAACAAGATCTGAGACCTAGTTGATTTACTTGAGAATAGAAAAACTATTGGGAACAAATGAATTTTCAAAATCAAGAAAAAGGTCAATGGATCAATCGAGAAGTATAAGACACGTCCGATAGCTAAGAATTATACACAGACAAAGAGCATTGACTACGAGGAGACTTTCTTTTCAGTAGGCAAATTTACATTGATTCTTTACTTTTAGCGATTACCATAAGTTTAGATTTAGAGTTATATAAGATGGACAAAATTATTTTCTTTAATGGAAATTTGGATGAAAAAATCTACATGCGTTTGCTTCTTTTTCTTACTACAACTACTAGCCTCATTGATTTCTTTGAAAAGAAAATTCAGATATAGATTTTTTTAAAAAAAAAATAATTATGATTCAAATAAGTAGAGAAAAGTGTCTCTAGGATGATTGGACTCTTTTTTTTAGACGACTACTTTGGATTTATTTTATATGATTATGATCTGAAAAAATTGGAGAAATGAATTATTTGAGAAGGATTTGAGTGATACCTTTGTATGAGCGATTCACCTATCTTTTCTATAGGCAGCTACAATTTGAATAGCAAATCAAAATTATATAGTAAGCAATATTGGAATTTATTTTGGTTCAACTATATATATAATAAATACTATTGTTCCGGTCGAGAATGACTCAAATGTATCCACGATCGAGCACTTTTGACTGGCTGAATACAGATCCAAGTCTGTCTTCAATGTAGCAGTTCAATTAGATCGACCTTCTCCTATATGTTTTTGTCAGGTCGAGCGACACTTGCGGGAGGTCGGCTTCCTCCGTACTTGTGGGAGGTGGACTTCTTCCGCACTTGTGTGAGGTCAGCTTTCTTCATAGATTAGTCCTCCAAATGGCGATGAATACCTCGAACTTGAAAAGACTCACAAACTGGTGAGAAGGAGATTAGATATAGCTCGGCGAAGTCCCTTCGACCTCAAGTCAGTGATCGAAGAAAAATAGAGAAAATGGAAAGGAGAGTACAATATTCAGAGCTTACTCTCAAGTTTTTTTTTTTTTTTGTGTATTGTCTGGACTATTATATACCTATAATAAGAAAAGACATGGAGATGTGTAATGGGTGATGTAACAATATGGAGAAGTGGGAGAGGGGGGTTACACCATTGAGAAGTGGGCCCGTGGAATCATGGAAGTATGGACAAAGCCGCCTTTGGGAGAGGGTTACTGGGGCCCTCGCTCAGGCCCAAATTTTTTTAAAGATTTGTATGGTCTAATTTTTTTAATTTTTTAGTGAAAATGAGACCTAATTTTTTAATTTCGCTCAGGGCCCTAAGATTAAATTTTAAAATCATGACCGACTCCGGATATGGAATGAAGACATATAAATGTATATGTACGCATATTTATCTACTAAGTCAATCTTATCACATAGACCCTAGATTATCTCTTTACATCACCTATAATGATAGACTGTTCATAATCATACAATCTCTCATATATTCATTATTCGATTTTCCACTATATAAAAAATGTTATCCGTTTTTCACATTGTCCCTACGAGGATAGTGCGTTGGTAAGTGCATACACAAGGAGCAAAGTTCGATCCCCTATGTCAGTGGATTGTTTAATGTCTGCGTCGGTCTACGTCCTCCACCACACTTGTCATAACACAAAGGTCAGTGACCACCCGTGATTTACTCGCTCTCATATTTATGGGGTCGAGATGAAGGACTGTTAAGTTGACGATTCTAATCTTTTGCACAAGAGTATTTTCTTCTAATGAAATGAAAAATTTGAAAGATTGAACTATTGAGTCATCTACTATGAGCAAGGGCAGAGTCATGTGTACTTTTACTCGGACTTTCGTCTGAGATTTTTTTTTTTTACACTGTTTGACTGGTCATTGTATTAAAAAAAAATTAATCTGGATATTAGTTTTTGATAGCCGATGAAAATTTTTCGAAATTAATCGAACTAAAAGTCTGAATATCTCAATTATTAAAAAAAATATATACATGGTGCCTAATTTGGATAATCTCTACAGTTCCGTATATCCTTTGGTAAATTAAATTGTCATCAAATCAAACAGACTTGGTCTTACAAACTCAAAGACTTAGAGAAGTCAGATCCACCGTGGTCACCCACTCACGCCACTTGCATTGACTTTAAAAAAGTCAATTTGATTATTAGAGTAGCAATTAAGCACGTTAACGAGTGATTTGGCCATCACATATAGGGTGTGCAAGTTCCATTAAACCTAACAAATTGATTAAATCGATAGAAATTAAAAGTTTGGTTTATTCGAAAATTCAATTTTTATTCTTAAAAATATTAGTTTTTTAATTAATTCGGTTCCATTTTTAATTTTTAAATTAAAAAAAAATAATTTAACTATTAAAATAGAATTAAACACTATCAATCAATTGATACTATAGTATTAATATGGTAAAATAATAATTTTCATATATCAATCAATCGACTTGTACGATAGCAAACAATCGATTGTTACTATACCAATAATCAACCGAGATTAAAAATTGATTTTTTTTTTCAATTTTAACACCAGTCGATTGGCATTAAAAAAAAAATTTAATCGAATTAATTGATTTATTATTGGTTTGATCGGTTCGATTTTATTGAAAATTTCGAACGATTCAATTTTATAAAAAAAAATAATTTATTCGATTTTGATTAAATCGATTCGATCAATTCGATACAGACTATTTGAATATTATCATATTTTATCAAGTATAAATATGATAAGCATCTCCTTTAATCATTATTTGAATTTTATCATTAAAATTTAATAAATCGAATAATGGATATATAAAATTGATTAATTTAGTTAAATTGAATTAATAATTTTTTAAAAAATTAAACATTTTAATATATATATATATATATATATATATATATATATATATATATATATATATATATATATATATATATATATATATATATATATATATATATATATATATATATTAATTCACTTGGATAATTCAATCAAAATTGAATAAATCAAATAATATATTATTTAAGAAAAAGAACTTTCGAATAACACGTTTTATTAAGTTTAATCGAAGTTTCGTTCACTCTTAACTTTATATATATCGATAATCGTTTGTTTAGAGTTACATGAACTGAAAGATGGAGAAACTAGTTTGGGTGGCGAAGAACTACTTTCTGATAATCGGCGTGGCTGCCTGTCTCCTCATTCCCCTTTCCGTCGAGCTCCTCCTCTTGCTCCACCGCTACAGCTTCCTCATCCCCTTCGCGCTCTGGCTCTGCAAGAAGAAGAAAGAAGTCGCCGGAAGGAACGCGGCTGCCGTTGTTCCGCAAGCTGCTCCGGCGCCGATGGCCTCCACCGTGGCGAACTTGTTTGATTTCCTGTTCGTCAAGCCGCAAGAGGAGGAGCAGTGGCTACGAGGCTTCGAGGTGGATGAGCCGTCGGCGGTCTCGCAAGGGCCGGCGTGGTGGCTCAGCCAGCCTGTGCTGGCCCCGGCTGGCGAGGCAAGAAAGGAGGCGGCGGAGGAGTTCACGTGGGATGGGGTACTGGTTGACTCGACGGCATGGAAGTTCGCTGATGTTGCGCCTTCGGCGCCGCCCATCTCCACCGCCTACTCCACGTCCTTCTTCCCCTTCGACGACTGCAAGGCGGAGGGTGGATGGGAGCATAACAAGTCTATGGAGGAGACGTGGGAAGCGATCTGCTTGATGAAGGAGGAGAAGGGGATGAGGAGGAGGGTGAAGGATGCTGGCGGGAGGTGGAAAAGGGAGGTTCCGGCGGTGAAGAAGGACGGGCCTTTCCGGGGCATGGATGCGCTCATCGAGAAACAGCGCCAGCTTTTCGAATTCTTCCAACGAGAAGAATCGCCGGTGCGACGGCCGCGCCGGGCGGCGGAATTGGACCGGCCGCCAGCAGCTCCCTTGGGCGTAACACAAACGCGCCGCGCCGCGGAATTGGACCGGCGCCTGTAGCTTCCTTGACCGTAACGCAAACAATTTATATACTATTTATTTCTCAATGAAAATAAAAAGATGATAGTTTCATCTTAGATATTTTTTATCGTCCACTAAAGATATAAACGAATCGAGTAGATTTACAATTTTTTTAAACAGATTCGAATAATATTTAGTTCGAATATGAAATTATCGAATTTGAGCCGAACTCGAATATGCGTAAATATTTTTTGAATCGAACTCGAGTCGAAATAATATTATTCGATTGTTTCCGAATCGTTCGCAAACTTTAATATTTTATTTATTAAAAATTTTTATATATTAAATCTATAAAATAATAAATATAATTAATATTAAAAGTTTTTATATATTAAATATATAATTATTCGAGTATCAATTTTCGAATATTAAATCGAACCTCAATTCTGAATAGTAATCGAATAGTTTGAATTAATATTCGAAAATTTCGAATCGAATCCAAACTCGAACTCGAGCTCAAAATTATTAAATTTTCAAGCTTCGAATCGAGTTCGAATATGTCAATTTGAATTCGAACTTAAACTCGAATACTAATTTTTTTTTTTAAGTTCAGTTTGATTCGGCTCGTTTAAACTTCTGTCGTCGACTCCACAGTTAGATGAATAAAGATAAATCACGATTAATTTTTGATTGTATTGATATCTAATACCTGATACCCTACAAATTTACTTTTGCTCATTTAGTATAAATGTATACTCTGATTTTACCCATGGAAACTTATATACTATTTATATCGATCGAAGTGTGATTTACTTAAAAATATTATCAAAATAACACTTTATAATGGTAGTTTGTATTTCCACTTTGATAAAAGTTGCTCCAAAATAAAATATGAAAGAGATATTTTAAATATTAAATTATAGGCAGAATGTTATTTTAACCATTTTTAAAAGGATGGTATTCACGTTGATAAATCAAGAGCATCATTTGCCCTCGAATTACGGTGCAACAGTATAATATTTATATGAATTTTTAGATATTTTAAATTATAATATATTTATAAGATTTTCATTTAAATGGATTGATAAATTTTATAATACGAGTATTTTTTAATTTATTCTGACTATCCATAAAAAATTTTGAAGGATCAGATGGTTTCATTTTCATTTTATGCTAAAATATTAAAAAAAAAAATAGTTGCAATTGCTTGATTGAAATAGGATGACATATGAAATGAGTACGGATCGATTCCGAAGGAGGATCTAAAATTCGTTCTTGAGCTCAGATGGTTCTTCTCTGCTATGATCAATTGTGTCGAGTCAAAAAGTCCTCTGTGATTTATCTCTCTCATAATGATCGTGGGATATATCGACGGAGGCCACTAGGTTGACAGTTCCAACCTTTTGCGAGATACTACCAAATAAAAGTGTCTCCACGGAAGGGTCTTATAACTAGTACGGTAGCAGAGTTGCAGCAATGAGTAAGAGTCAATCCTCTAGGATTGTAAGTCTTTCGAAATGTCTATCCTCCTATCATGCTAGTCTTGAATTGGACAATATATTCTCTATGATTTATCTCATTCATATTGATTATGGAATTGACTGATAAAAATACTGAGGAATAATAAATTGTCTGTTGATACTACTAAACAATAAGTTAATTAGTTATTATTATTATTATTTTAAATATTGTTAAGTTGAGAGATATCAAATAAAGTCAACGTTAAAAATTCAAATTCAATTCATAGACTAAAATGGAAAAAAAACAAAAAAGCATCGCCCTCCCTTCACTGCCTAAAACAACTTAATTAGGGAGAGAAATGTGATCAGATCGCTTATGTGATAAAAACGACATAATTGTTCCAGGGTAATGACACATCGATAAGAGTTTGAATGATCATTGTAGTAGTCATGGTTCGATTCCTACCGATCATAATTTGTGGAGAGGATTTTATCGTTTTCCACTCGCTCACGGGTTGCAGAGACGGGTCTCTGTTTTTCAACTAGATTGATGTGGGGTATTGACGTACATACCCCTCGCGACGATTTGATGGTGCGTCATCTTGATTTATCCTTGTTGACCGATGGAGACTCTTCAGAAACCGTGGGACATAACCGGTTCACTAAATGGATTAGTCGGGCGAAACTTGGATATCACTTGTTAATAAAAAAAATGACATAATTAAAAATATGAAGTGGTTGAATTGGTTGATCTTGTTGACTAATATCGAATGGACTTGACTTAGAGATTCATTAACAAAAACTAAAGGATAAGGTGGTTGTGAAACCAATCGACTAGGAATATAGCTAATCGATCGACTTATTACAACAACAAAATGATAATTTATCAAAAAGATGCACTTTAAATTTGGAATTGTCCAAATACAATTTCATAATTTTATATTTATCAAAATACACACTTTATTCTTTTTTTATTCCTCTCGCCAAATAAATATGCAATTAATTCTGAGATTGATATTGTACGTAGTGCTGAGAATTTAAATCTCAGATCCACTGTGTTCCTGAGAATATAATTTCCAGCATCATCTTTTTTCAGCCAGTTGATATTGTACGTAGTGTTGAAAATTTAAATTCCAGCACTACTTTATTTCTGGGAATATAATTCCTAACATAATCTTTTTTCTAGGACATCTTGATATTGTATGTGATGCTGTAAATTTAAATCTCAGGATCACTGTGTTCCTGGGAATATAATTTCCAACACCATCTTTTTTCTAAGCGAGTTTGATATTGTACGTGGTACTGAGAATTCAAATCCTAGGATAACTGTATTTCTGGGAATATAATTTCTAGCACCACTTTTTTTTTGCCAATTTGATATCCATGTTTGACGGGAGGAATAAAAAAGAAATGAAGTGCGCCCTTTGGTAAATATGAAATCATGAGATGTTGTTTAAGTAATTTTAAATTTCACGTGCGCTCTTTGATAAATTAGCGAACAAGAATAAAAATGAAGATTTATCAAAAATAACTTATAGGATATAAATAAACGATACGGAATAACCCTTAGGGTGCGTTTAGTTCAAGTAATCATACATAACCTTGATTATGTTATTACCAGGGAATAAAACATAACCTTGGAAAAAAGTATAACCTTAGATAAAAACCTTATTTGGTTGGAGGTTTTAATATATAACTTAGTTTAACATTTTACTAAATCGATGGTATTTCTTGATAACGCGATGATCGGCGATCGATCGGCTTATTTGGCGGCCATGACGATCGGCGGCGCGACGATCTGGCCGATGGCGCCGACGATCGCCGGTAACGGCGCGATGGCGGCCGGGCGACGGCCGGTGGCGGCGAGGCAAGGGCGCATGCGGCAAGCGGCACCACGACGATGCGGCAAGTGGCGACATGGCGATGGCGGCGACCGACGATGGGCGACGGCGGTGGTAGACGATAGGCGGCGACCAACGACGGACGACAAATCGATTGAGTTTTGACAAATTGACATTTAATATATTACTAGGGGTAATATTGAAAACAAATTTCCTTAACCTCGAGAATCAACAAAAACCTTGGTTCTCCAAGGTTTTCCGATTCCCCTTAAAAAGATTTTTGTTCATAATCAGGTAATGAATAATTATCAACCTAAACCAAATAAAATTTTTTGTTGATAATCTAACAAAAATCCCCAACCAAACGAACCTTTAGAAGAATGACAAAATTCAACTAAATTTTCATATTGAGTTTTGTTGACCAATTCAACTTTGAGTGAGGGTTCGGTGGGCTTTGAAGTGCAAATTTAAAAGAAAATATCGAATGGAACAAAATTAAGCAAAGGATAATTTCTCTAGTTGTTGTTGAGAGTATAATCAAAATTTTATATAAAAAAATTATAAATTTATAAGATTAAAATATATCTTTATTGGTATAATTTTTTTAGATAAACTTAAAAAAAAAATCATGAAGATTTAGATTAAAATCTATAATATTGTATTATTATAGAAATATATGAATTTCATCGGATTTAACAATTAGAATCAAAAGAGAATTAAACATGACATAAAGTCCAATTAGATCAAGAGAATCAAATAATCGATAGAAAGATTTGGTAGTCATATATCAGACAGAAAATCCAATTGAATCAGGAGGATCAAATAATTGATAGAAAAAAATCTTATAAATTGAGAATCAGAATAGAGAAAGTAATTCGAGGATGGATGAACTTAAGGGGAGAATCCAATATGGGTCTTCATTTGAAGAGAAGATTTACGACAGTATTACGAGGTCTTTTGAATAAAATTCAAAAATAAATTTATAAGAATTTAGATTCAAAGTAGATAATAATATATCATTATAAAGATATTGAATTTTATGGGACCTATTGTGGTCGTGCAAGGGTCACTTTGGTAATTTTTTAAAGTTTTTTTTTTCAATGAGAAAATTATGCTTTTATTTTTTTTTTTTTTTTTTGAGAATGGTAAAATATATTACGGGAGTGGAAAAGTTTGTACATACCTAAGCATCTACAAACAAAATGAAACACAAATACATACGGATTGTACATGTCCAATCCGATATCACTACGTGCCTATCAGCACATACATCAATCCATACCCATCTTAGAAAAAGCCATATCCCATCGGGAAACCTGTCAAACCACGGTGTTGCGGAGCACATTCGCCGTCATACTGCACAGGCCCACCTTGCCACCGATCAAGTCCCTGCCCGGTAGAAAGCCCCATCCTTTCCTATTAGACGCCACTTAAAATCGAACAGGACATGGTACGCAGTGCCGGCACCATCATGAATCTGTCGGTTCCCTCCGGAAATGTTTGACTTCCACGTCAGCAGCAGCATACACATCCTGGACCCACCTCCACCTGGGCTTGAGCCAGCTCAGCTTGCCAGTTCAGTTGGCAGCAAACACAGCAGTTGGGACAGACAACAGCGTTGCTGCCCACGAAGCTGCTTGGCTCGCAGGCCTAGGTTGCTTGGCCGGTCCTTGCTGCTGCACACCCAACAGACACCAGCTAATTCTGTACGAAATAGACATGTTGACCGGCGCACGTCAAGCCTGCAGCGGCACCTCGAAGCCCGAGTTTGACCTCCCGTGCGCTGCCTTCGTCCTCCCCAAGCTTTCGTCGGAGAAGCTCCAGCAGCCACAAGAGGCCTTCCATCACACGAAAATTATGCCTTTAAGAAGTTTTAGATTGTACTGCAAATTAAATTGAGATTTTTTACTAGATATGCATGTCTCAATTAGTAGCGTAAATGAATCGAATCGAATTGAACTTTAAAATTTTTTTAGTATTCGAGTTCGAGTTCGAATTCGAACTGATATATTCGAGTTCGATTCTAAGTTCGAAAATTTAATAATTTTGGGCTCGAATTCAATTCGAATCAAAGCTCGAATTCTGATTCAATTCGAATTTTTCGAATATTAATTACTATTCGATTACTATTCAAAATTGAGGCTTGATTTAATATTCAAAAATTGATGTTCGATTTAATATGAAAAAAATTTTAATAAATAAAAAATTAAGGTTCACGAATAGTTGTGAACAATCGAACAATATTATTTCGATTCGAGCTCGATTCAAAAAATATTTACACATATTAGAGTTTGACTTGAATTCGATAATTTAAAATTCAAATTAAATATTATTCGAACTAGCTCGAAAAATTCACGTATCGATTCAATTCTCGACAACTCAGCAAGAATTTTGTTATGATTGTTATCGCTCTCTTATCTGCGGAAAATGACAGTTAGCAAAGTCGTCACTCTCATGTTTTTTTTTTAATTTTTTAATGAGAAAAATAATTTTAAAAAGAAATATATATTCTTTAAAAAATACAAAAAATATATATAATGAGCCTTTAAAAAATATAAAAATTTATCGGTAAAATATTTTTTTACATCAGATATTATATATCAGATACGATTTCTTTTCTCTATTAATTTTGATGATCAATCGGCCAAATTCTACGGCTGCGTCATCGACTGACGGGATTGAATCAGAGTAGTGTTGGATTAGTGCACGTTGAAAACCTATGCTATATCAAGAGATCGATCACGTCGAAACGGAAGACATTGAGCATCATCACTAGCATAATACGCATTGTTGATGGATAAAATCAACCTCTAAATCATAGACGACTTTTAAAAGGTGGATGAAGTATTAGGCGATGACTTAAAATTTGGATTTTTCTACGTTTGGCAGTTATCATTGTTTACCGGTTAAGACAATTACAATTAAGAAGTTTGCTTCATTGTCAACTTTCGTGGGCCCACTTTTTTTCAAGGTTATAATGAAGTTTTTTATTTTTTTGATGTGACATTGATATGACATCATGGAAATCATAATAAAAATTCCTACGAATTTTACCACTGAAAATGTCCTTAATATAGATAAGGAAATTAAGATTATTCATAATAGCTTTGAATAAAATGCACATTGAGATTGCGTTTGACGGGGGTAATATAATTAAATTTGTAATATAATATATTGTATTTGGTTAGCAATAGATGTATAATTTTTTATTATAAAAATTATTATATTTTTTTTATTTGGTATCTGTTATTTATTATAAAGAATGTAATTCATATTATTATAAAATGATAAAATACTTTTAAAATTTCGTCTTAATATAATTAAAATCCTAATTAATTCCCTATGATCGTCATCGCCATTGTTGATACTGCTGTTTGTCGTCGGCCTTCGACGGCGACGCGATCGGCGATTTCTACCATGGTTATCGATCGTTTGGCCGACGATATCGACGATCGACCGACGATCGATCGACGATTGATGGTCGATCGGCGATCGATGATCGATCGACGATCCATGAGCGTTGAATGTCTGCTAGTCGTCAGCCAATCGTCGATCGTTGATTGGTCCTCAACCGTCGACTAATCGGTCATCGATCGATCGACGGTCGATGACTGGTCATTGGTCATCGATCGATCGATCTACTGACTGATCGTCGATTGTCGACGGTGGTCATCAATGACCTTTGCTAGTGGTTGTCATCGACTATCAAAAATAATAAAAATAATAAAAATAATATATTTATTACGACAATTTACCAAACACAGTTGCTAAAGTTTCGAAATCAAACGCGGCGTAGCATGGTTTGATTTACCAAATCACGCACCTAATTCCACTTTTACCCCTCACAAAGCGGATCCGTAATTTAATGATGAGAGAAATTTTCATGCATCCAGTCACTCGGAAATTCGAACCATCTAAGCGTAGTCTTTGAGAATTCAAATCCCAAAGACCACCTTTTTATCTGATTTCTAATTTATATCGGTCTGATTTCTGAAATATTACTGTGAATACCTAATAAAACCTCGAATATCAAAAATTTTGGCCACGGATACACAGAGGGACACTACTCAAACTTAATGGACTTGGATTGGATCGAAAAAGAAGTGAATAAGACCATCAACGAGTTTTGGCCGAAACTCGTTGATGGACTTAGAGAAGTCAAATTTGAAATCTTGACATGTGAAAAATCTTACAATATGAATTTTTGATATGTCGAGGAAACTTAGTTTTAATCCTCCTATCTCCCACGAAAAAAAAATGGTCCGAAAATTAAGAAACGATGGAAGATAGTGATAGTGGTTGATTCGGCACGAATGAATTTCGGCACGTAGTGGTGGATTGGAATTCCCAAAGACTACAATGGTGTTGCAGGATTCACACTATTGTGGTGTTGAATTCCAATCCACGATGGTCTTCAAATTCCACCTAAGATAATGGTGCCGGAATTGTAAATTTCAAAGACTACAATAAAAATACACGATGAGACGCAGGTTTCACATAACAACAAGAATCTGTTTTAAACATAATCAAGATACTCAAACAATAGATGAAAACCACTTCATAAAGATAAATTTTGCAAAGTACGAGGTGTATATTTGTCTGTAATTTCAATCATAAAGGATGAGTAGTGGATTTTCTATCGTGGTGCTGAAATTTACAATTCCAAAGACCGCAGTCGAATTGGAATTTTCAAAGTGTGTGCTGAAATTGAAATTTTAAAAACACAATCCAGAGTGCAAGCATGAAATCATTCAAAGAATAGGATAGAGAACATAATGCACGGTGATCATTTAAACAATGTCGATAAATTAAGCCTTTTTGAGGAAAGTTACTTCTCTTTCTTGTCACTATATTTTCTCCCTCTTTTTTTGCTTTTGTTTAGCCATCGGTTTAGCCTCGTACGATACAAGCTAAAGAAAAATGAACAGCAACTACAGGAGTATCAAACATCACTTCATCTAGTTGCTCAGTACTGGGTTCATGTTTTTGCCATTCAACATCTGGTCGTGCTTATTTCAATCATAAGGGATGAGTAGTTCGCTAGTTTTGTTCATGCTCCTTTACGATTCCTTTTCCGAGACTTTAGATAAAATTATGCCGTGAAATTTATCATAAGGGATGAGTAGTGTCTGGAATTGGAATTTCGGCACCACCGGTGTGAATCCTGCAACACCATCGCGTCGGGAATTCCAATCCCAAAGATGGTCCGAAAATTCCAATTTATGACGTAGTGGCCGGAATTGCAATTCCAAAGACCACTATCACTATCTTCCATCAGTTTCTTAATTTTCAGTACCATTTTTTTTCGACACAAGTTAAAATTGGGAGATAGGAGGATTAAAACTAAGTTTTCTCGACATATCAAAAATTCATGTTGTAAGATCTTTCAGTCTATGTCAAGATTTCGAAATTTGGATTTCTCTAAGTCCATCAATGGGTTTCGGTCAAAACTCATTGATGGTCTTATTCACTTCTTTTTCGATCCAATCCAAGTCCATTAAGTTTGAGTAGTGTCCTCTGATCCGTGGCAAAATTTTGATATTCGAGGTTTTATTAGGTATTCACAAGAATATTTCGTAAATCGATCGATATAAATTAGAAATCGATAGGTGGTCTGGGATTTGAATTCCCAAAGACTATCGCTTAGATGCCTAATTTCCATAGTGGCTTGGATGCACGAAAATTCTCTCATCATTAAATTGCAGATCCGTTTGACGGAGGTAAAAAAAGTGAATTAGGTGCGCGATTTGGTAAATCTGAAACCATGCTACGCGTTTTGGGCATTTCGAAACTTTAGGAACTGTGTTTGGTAAATTGCCGTATTTATTATGATAAATATTGAATTTGTATTATAATTATATTACATGAGGTTCTTTTATAATTTAGATTGCGAATCTTTTTTCTAATTACATCAAACAAATTAATTCGTCTAGTAATATAATCTTAATTACGTATTAATTATATATGTCTCACCAAATCAAACGCAACTTAAATGTCATTGTCACGAGCACCTTTTAATTTATGACGGAGAAAACGAGTCATTCATCACGGATATTTGAATATCTAGAATTATAAATATATATATATATATATATATATATATATATATATATATATATATATATATATATATATATAATTTTCTGCCATTTGTATTTTCTTTAATTGCGTTGTGCATGCATGAAATCACGTAGTTGCGTATGCATCTAACGCAGCAGTGCATGACCTCAAATGCGGCCATCTCAAAGTCAAGAAAATATTCTTAAAATATTTAAAACTTGTATTATTGCAACTTCAAATTGATTAATAATGATGCTCATTTTTCATAAAGGATTGGCTTTGGCACAGAAGTTTTTATTAATTAAAGTTTATTTTAATACATAAGATCCCAATAAGATTTGTAAAGATCTCGATGGTCAATTGACTTCTCTTTTTCATTAATTATGATTTTAATTGTCTTCACGGGATGACATATTAATTGGACAGAATGATATTTATAAAATGAGCATGAATCGATTTTGAAAGAGAATTTAAAATTCCTCTTTAACATTAAATGATCCTTCTTTATCTTAATCAATCATATCATGATCAAAGATCTTTCTACGATTTATCTTTCTCACAATAACCATGAAACAAATTGATAAGAGATTATTAAATTAACAATTTCAACATTGTGAAGTGAGAATGCTCATTGTTCTTATTTATTTTCCTGTATTCTTATTTTTGTGTTGTTAATTTTTTTTATCACCCTTCCAAATAAATAAGCACACTTTCATGGAGAGGGAGAAAATGAAGTTCAAACTTTTATAATATTGAAGATAAATTATCAATAATTTATTTAAGGGCACATATAAAAAAATTAAATTTTCAAAAATTTCAGGCATATTGGACAGAGCTTATATGGGCCAGTGACCCATTTTTTTTTTTATCATAATATCAAATCCTAATAATTAATTACCTTATGCACTTTTTTTTTCTCCCTACCCACGATGCAGGGTAGATCTGGCAAATATGGATATGACATAAAATTATGATACGAATATTTTTTTTTTTTTTTTTTGCATTTGGATCGTATATTTTTGAATTCATGTCTATCCGTTAGATATGTAAAAATTGTATGTCGAATTAGTGTCTTGTCTTTTGGATCCGTTAGATTTGTTAGACCCATTTTTTTTTTTATACTTAAGAAAATTTAGGCATGAAAAAGAAAGGAGATTGAGGACATTTATGTAATCTCTACAAATTTGAATGATGTTGACAATCTTTGAAATTCATTTTGTATTTTTACGATAATTCTAGGGTGTAATGTACTTGTAATTCCAATTGGATAGCGTGGATTGTGGAGATTGTTAATTTTTTATAAGCTCTTTTGTTTAAGTTATTATATTATCGTGTACTTATGGGTCTTTTCGCGTCTATTGGTTTGGATCATTTCTAGTAATATATTTTATACTTTGTTTAAATTATTATATTTTCGTGTAATTATGGATCATTTCGTGTCTTTAATTAGGATCATGTCTTGCAATCCGTTTTACACATATTTTTTCGTGTCTAACCGATAATGTCGAGTCTATCCGAAATTTAGTGGTTCAGATTCTGGATTGAATCCATTGAAAATTAAACGGATTGAATATGAATTAACGTTTTCGGATCGTGTCTAGATCGTGTCAAGATACGAATCCGATCCATTATTTGATTTGGCGGGTCTAATGCAGGAATAAATGATTCATTTTTGCAAAGAGAAACGATGAAAAAAAAATGTGAAAATAAAATATCCATAAATGGACAGTGATCGAATTTCGACGTAACTCTCACTCGGCCTCGTAAATCTTCGTTGTTTATAATCAACGAGTTAAGGAATATAACTCCTCATAATTTATCTTTCTTTATCATCATTGAGGGATCAACGATAAAGGACATTGAGATCGAATATAATCGTCTTTTGCTATAAGTACGCTTACAAAATCAGGAAAAAAAATATAATTTAATTTAATTTAAAAGAAAAAAAAGAATTAATTATATACAAGAAAATGACAATTTTAATAAGGGGGTAATGCATGAATTAAACGTGCTTTTCGAGAATTTTAAAACTCTTTTGAGAATTTGATTATTTTGCCTGCGCTCTTGATAAATTACCGATAAATTATATAACTTATAATAAAGTGAATATACAAAGTTGGAGGCTAGAATTTCTTTCGACAAATTAGTATATCTTTCATTTTAAAAATAAACTTTTATTTAAATAATAATAAAGTTAAATAAATAAGTACTATAATAAATTTAATATGTAAGTTTAAACTCACATTTTGGTGGATGGAATCGAAGAACGAAACAAACTTAGTTGGTTAATGACCGTTAAAGTCATAAATAATACGAAAATAGCGATTTACAAAATTTTAAGTTGATACCCAACATTATTAATTCATGATAAAATACTCTCTAAAGAGGTTAAGTTAATAGAAAAAATTTCTAGAATTTTATCGTTAAGTGATCGGTAATTTATCAAAGGACGCACCTTAAGTTTAGAATTGCTCAAATACAGTCTCATAGTTTCATATTTATCAAAGTGTGCATCTCATTCCTTTTTTACCCCTCCCGCCAAATGTGGACACTAAGCTGGCCAAAAAAAGGTGGTGTTGAGAATTTAAATCTCAGGCTCACTGTGTTTTTGGAAATATAATTTCCAACACCATTTTTAATTTTTTCGGCCAGTTGATATTGTACGTGATGATAAGAATTTAAATCCCAACACCACTGTATTCCTAGGAATATAATTTCCAAAGACCGTATTTTGAGAATATAATTTTCAGTATCATCTTTTTCTTGGGACAATTTGATATTGTATGTAGTGCTAGGAATTTAAATCCGAGGATCACTATTCCTGGGAATTTAAATCCCAGGAACACTGTGTGAAAATTTCTAGCATCATCTTTTTTTAGATGAGCTTGATATTATACGTGGTGTTGAAATTCAAATCCCAAGACCATTGTGTTCCTGAGAATATAATTCCCAACACAATATTTTTTGATTAGCTTGATATTCACGTTTGACGGGAGGGGTAAAAAAGGAATAAGATGTGCCCTTTGATAAATATGAAATTATGAGACTATATTTGAGCAATTCTAAATTTGAGATGTGCCCTTTGATAAATTATCGTTAAGTGCCTCATCTAAAGTATCTATTGAGGACTCTTCAAATTTGTAATCAGAGAATTATTTTAAAATATTTATTGGAGATTTTATAGTTTATTGTCTCAAATGGTTCATCTTATACTAACTACTATTAATTACTCAGCTTAAGGTCGTGCAAACTTAATACACTCGACATATAAGTGGTGAGCTTACATATGATTATCGTAATGCATCCGAATATGTCATATTAGTTTGAACTTGATTAAAAGTGATCTAACCATTATGGTATTAAATTAACGGATTTGTATTATTAGATGTGGATTAATGGATTTTGGTTATATATGTGTAGAACCCTTTAACCCGTACCGTTAGCATTGATGGGATGCTAATGAGTTTTGGGTTAACACTATATTTAGGATGTGATCTCCGTAGGAGAGAGAAAATTCAGTCGATTCTTTTTCCCATCGGACAGAGCATCCGAGGCCAACTCTCTCGACTTATGGAAGATCAAGCTCTATAGTGCTTCTTCCAACTTTAAATTCTTCTGGTGATGCTGACTCCGAATTCAGGTGCATGGTTAACACTTCCGTTCTTTTGTTTTATTTTTCGCATACTTGTTGTAGATCGTTCGACAAGATCCTGTGTATGGATCATTTTTATTTTTGTTTTTCCGATTACATATGTGGATGCACGATCCATTGAGGGATTCAAAAGATCCATCATTGGTATCAGAGTCACAAGTTTTGTGTCGATGATCGTATAACATTAGGATGTGTTTTTTCAACAATTTTGGTCCAAATGCTTGTGTTTTGCGTTAGATCTTCATTTAATTCATTTAAACACACATAATTGTCGAATCTAAGGGTTAGGAGTCCTAGGTTTAGCGTCAGATTGAAGCTTTTCGTGTTTTTTCGTGAAGAACATGAAGAACGGCAGCATAATCGCCATCATTTTTCGTCAAAACCGCCGCTTAGATATGCAAGAATTAGGTCACCAGTTGATGTAGGAACTTCGGTGAGCACTAGAGGGGGGAAATGACGCATTCTCGTCATTTGACGGAATTCGATCGTGCTTGCGTGCTTGTCTACAACATTTGTTATGCGTGGAAATAAAGATAATAAAGCAATAACAAAATATACAAACATACAATACACAATCGATACAACGTGGTTCGGAATCTTAGAGTTCATACTCCACGGATTGAGGTTAAATGAGCTCTAGCAATGCAAATACCACCACTAATCAAAAACACTCATTCTCGACAACAAGTCGGAGGTGGAGAAACCTTGTACAAGGATTACAAAAGTAATACAATATAAAACAAGTAAATACAAAGTAAAGACAACAAAAGAACGTAAAGAAAACTTTACAATAATTGCTTTGGATGCTTGCTTGTTTGGTTACTTGAACCGCACTTGAAGACTCTGATTTGCACTAGCAAATCGCCCAAGAAATCGCTGCCAAAATCCTTCTCCTCGAGCTCCCTTTAAAGTTGCAACTCGGACTGGATTCCGCCTAGCAGTCGATTGCTCGAGACTATCAGTTGACTACTCTTGTAGCCGTTGTGAGACAATGACATAATCCACGTCGGAAAAGGTTCCAACGGATAGACCATCAGTCGACTGATCATACCCATCAATTGACTGATTATGCCTCCACTCGACTGCCAAACCCTAGCGATGACTGAAACATTCTGCGGCCCATATCCGACCATCGATCGATTGTCATCCATCCATGATCGACTATCCAATACTAGCAGTCGACTATCAAGGCCACACGACCGTAGCCGAATGCTAGTCGACTCCTAGACAGTCGACTGGTCATAATTGTTGGGTTTCCGGTACCGCGGTGAGTGTGTGTTCGAACATGTTTCGTAAATATGTGCGTAGCGGAAGAAATAAAAAGTAATAAATCTAATTTATTACATCACACACACCACATGCATGCATAGTACAACATGTGTAAACATAACCGTAGTTTCAAATTTTGCAATAAAAAGGAAATTTATTCTACGTATACCTGACGTATTACGTGTAGCGGGAAAGACATCAACCAGAGCGACCCTCGCTAGAATAGCCTCTATCCGTATCCACGTCGAGTATCTTCGGGATGACTTCACAAAGTCACGAGCCTCGTCTTCGTATGAGTCACTAGCCTCGTGTCGAAGACGATGTGATCGAGAGAAGATCACAATCCGAATCAAAATTCGGATTCAAAATGAGTCATCAAAAACTCGCTTTTCTGGAGAGGTATTCGCCTTGTTTGTAATCCTTCTTCCTCCACCTATGAGGATTATCGGAGATCGAATCCCTGGCAAGGAAGCCGCTGTCAGAGCTCCAAACGTCGTCCAAACGATGCTCCGACACGAAGTAAACAAGCTGCCCAGAAAACTGGACAGCTTTGGTGGAGGATTAGCGCCGACCAAATAAGGAAGCTAGATGCTCACCTTGTCGCCGGAGCCAAGGAAGATCACCGGAGGGTCGCCGGCTGAAGCTTAGACGCCGGCAACAACTTGGACGGTGGCACAAGAGGTGGGCGGCGGCTAGGGTTTGGGCGCCGACCACAAGAGGAGAGGAGGGAGAGGGGCGACAACTTTGGATTAGGGCTCTCATTAAACTCTTGAGCCCTATTTTATAGAGAACAAATTCTCCTAATAGTTATTGGTTCATAACCATAACCCGTTAACCCGCTCCATTAATTTAAGTTAAAATAAACCAAATCGATTTGGTCTATTTTAAGTTAAAACGAACCGAACCAACTTTTGGTTCATTTGTTTAAAACAAACCAAACCCCTTTGGTTTATTCTCCACTATTGGATTAGAACCAAACCAATTTGGTTCATCCATCATGTCTTCATAAGACAGTCCATCCACGCTTCCATTGCGACTGAAACGATTTCATGCTCGCTCCTTGTTTGGTCCAACCAAACCTAGTTTCTCTCGGTCTGAGAATCTCATTCTCAAGCTCGTTTTAAATCATTCGGATTACGCTCGTTGTGTGTGTGACCAAATAGGTTCTCAGTTTATGTTGGTCGTCTATAATTAACCATTAATTATAGAATGATCATGAGTGACACCTAGTAGTAATCATGATCCCCAATTAATCGAAAAGATCAACGGTTGATCCAGAACTATTTTTGAAACCCTTCAGCAGCTATAATGATTTGTGCCCCATTCCCTTCACTCATCTTATACCCACTTGGTTCAGGACAAGGTCTATAGTGTCAGTCTCCACTAGGTTGACTACGTCACACTTAGTCCAAGTACCATTTCCTCGTCCTACGGATTCTAGTTACTGCACATGTATCTAAGAGTACCTTACTCTAAACATGTAATGCTTTGGCCAAAGACTTTAGTAACAATCCGACGAGAGGCCATGGGTATACATCTCCTCGCAAGGAGTGGTGAATCCTTTATAGGCTATTCAAACACCTTCGATCACTTCGACTTATGCCCAATCATCCCGGGTCCACATATCCTCAGAGATGCTTACTTAAGATGTCAAAGCATAAGTCTTCATGACCAAGATGACTTGAATACCGCAAGTTAAAGGAACATCGCACTTAAGTTGCAGTAAAAACTTCATTGATATATCTATATATGCAGAGAACTATATGAAGTCTTACAGCTGGTCACTCCAATGAACTAGTTACCATAACTAGCATCCACGATTAACTCTGGACATCACAATGTCTCCAGCCAGTGAGAATCAGCTGCTTGGATACACCAAGGAGTATACCTCGTGCTAGTCTCGACAGAATTGATGGTGTCCAAATCCATCAATTCATCGACTAGGGATAATTCTGATACATCACAATTACACATGTAGAGATACTCACTAGTTGTGATCCAATCATAAATTCTCTCATGTTGTGAATCGTATCGTGGACATTCAGTAAATGAGTTTAAGATCTAATCAAATACATGAAAACATGTATACTCAAATAGTGAATCTTCATTTATCATATAAATGGTTCAAACATAAGGTGATTGCCTTAGGACATCTCTCATATATTACTAACAAACTCCCACTTGGCCTAATACCAATCGCTACGGTATCCAATACCATAAGCTCTAACATGACCCTCAAACTTACTTTGAGGTAATGCCTTAGTCAAAGGATCCGCTAAGTTCCTTTCAGTGGAGATTTTCTCGATTTGTATTTCCTTCCTACTAATGATCTCTCTGATCAAATGATAACGGCGAAGCACATGTTTGGATCGTTGATGAGACCTTGGCTCTTTTGCCTGTGCAATTGCTCCTTTATTGTCATTTGTAGACCCGGTATTGCTTCAACAATGGTCGGAACCACACCAAGTTCATAAATGAACTTCTTGACCGCAATGTATTCCGCCTCAGGGTAGAATCGCCATGAGATTTTGTTTGAAACTTTTCCAACTCACCGCACTTCATTCAAGGTGAACACGCACTGCATCGAGACCGAATCATCCTTGTCTATCCGAAGCTGGCATCCATGTACCCGCGTATCACCATGTCCCCTTCTCCATATATTAGGAGCACATCCTTAGTTCTTCTCAAGTACTTAAGGATTGTCTTAACAGCCGCCCAATGATCCATTCCTAGATCAGACTGGTATCTACTTGTGACACTCAGAGCATACGATACATTGGGCCTCGTACATAACATAACATACATGATAGATCCTATTGCGAATGCATAGGGAATCTTACTCATGCAAATCCTCTCGTCTTCTATCGCGGATACATAGACTTCGAAAGGTGTATCCCATGCTTGATGGGTAGGAAACCTTTCTTGGATTTCGACATGCTAAACCTCTTTAGCACTCGGTCTATATATGTAGACTGCGAAAGACCAAGCAACCGTTTCGATCTATCTCTATAGATCTTAATCCCGAGGATGTAGGTTGCTTCTCCCAAATCTTTCATGGAGAATGTCTTGGACAACCAAATCTTAACCTACTGTAAGATAGAAACATCGTTTCCTATAAGTAATATGTCATCAACATACAATTCTAGGAACACGACTGCACTCCCACTAACCTTCTTATACACACAAGGTTCGTCTGGATTTTGTGAGAAATCAAACTTTTTGATTGTCTCATCAAAACGGATATTCCAGCTCCTGAATGCTTGCTTCAGTCCATATATGGACCATCGTAATTTGTATACCTTGGTTTTGTCAACCAATGTGAAACCCTCAGGCTGTATCATATACACGTCCTCGAGTAGGTTTCCATTAAGGAAAGCTGTTTTCACATTCATCTGCCATATCTCATAATCATAATGAGCCGCTATGGCCAGGAGCATCCGAATGGATTTAAGCATAGCAACCGGTGAATAGGTTTCATCATAATCAATACCTTGCTTTTGACGATATCCTTTCTCCACCAATCTAGCCTTATAGGTGATCACATTACCATCAATGTCGGTTTTCTTCTTGAAAACCCACTTGCACCCTATAGGCTTTATGCCTTCAGGTGGGTCAACCAAATTCCAAACTTGGTTTTCATACATGAAATCCATTTCCGACTTCATGGTGTCAAGCCACTTATCCCTTTCTGAACTTTTCTGAATTCTTCATAACTGGTAGGCTCCTCATCATCAATGAGTAACACGTCGTTCGATTCACTTACGAGAAATCCATATCTCTCAGGAATATTGCGTGTTCTACCAGATCTATGAAGATGTGGTGTAACAATAGGTCCAGTCGATGGCTCATCACTATGAGTTATTGGCTGTTGTCCTTCACCAGGTATCTCATCAATGTCTATTTGAGTTTCTCGAGCCTCCTCAAGCTCGACGACACTCCCACTGTTTTCTTGCAAGAGAAACTCTTTCTCTAGAAACATAACATGCCTTGAAACAAACACCTTTTGTTCCACAGGATGATAGAATTGGTAACCCCTTGTTTCCTTAGGGTATCCAATAAATAGACATTTATCAGACTTAGCATCCAATTTGTCTGATACAGTCCGCTTCACATAAGCAGGACAACCTCATATCTTCAAGTAAGATACATGAGGTTTCTTACTATTCCATATCTCATATAGAGTAGTAGAGACTACCTTGGTTGACATTCTGTTTAACAAGTAAACAGCTGTCTGAAGTGCATAGCCCCAAAAGGACTTGGGAAGATTCACATGATTCATCATTGACCTGACCATGTTCAATAAGGTCCGATTACGCCTCTCAGATACACCATTATGCTGTGGTGTATATGGCGGAGTCTATTGAGACAATATACCATTGTATCTTAAATAATCTAGAAACTCTTGACTTAAGTATTCACCACCTCGATCCGATCGAAGTATTTTAATACTCTTGTCATGTTGTTTCTCCACTTCATTTCTGAATTCTTTGAACCTTTCAAAGGCTTCAGACTTGTGTTTCATCAAGAACACATACCCAAACCATGAGTGATCATCGGTGAAGGTAATGAAGTAGCTATAGCCTCCCATAGCTTGAGTTGACATAGGTCCACATACATCAGTATGTATTAGATCTAGCAACTCTCCCACTCGTTCACCTTTTCCTGTAAAAGGTAACTTAGTCATCTTGCCTTTTAATCATGATTCGCATGTATCGTATGAATCCAATTCAAATGATTCCAGAATTCCACATCGGTGTAATTCGGACATGCATTTCTTGCTTGCATGGCCAAGACGACAATGCCACATGTAGGAGTCTAATTGATTATCTTTTCGAGCACGCTTGTTGCTCGCTTCGATATTGAAAATGTCACTGGATACGTCCAACGTATAAATACCATTGCTTAAAGTTCTAGTCCCATAAAGAACGCCATTCAAAGTTATGTAACAATAATTGTTACTAAAAGTTAAATGATACCCATTTCTATTTAAACAAGAAATAGAAATGATGTTCTTTATCAACGAAGGAACATAAAAGCAATTATCAAGTTCTAAGACAAGTCCTGTAGGGAGTTTCAATAAATACATTCTGATGGCGAGTGCAGCAACCTTTGCTCCATTCCCAATACGTAAATTTGACTCTCCCTTGATGAGTCTTCTTCTATTCCTTAGCCCATGTATGTCATTACATATATGTGAGCCACACCCAATATCCAATACCCAAGTGTCTGAGGAAATAGAATGACGATCAATAACGAAGATATCTGAAGAAGATGGGGTATCTGATGCCTTATTCTTCTTTACGAACTCAAGATAAATCTTGCAGTTCCTTCGCCAATGACCCTCCTTGCCATAATAATGGCAAGTGCCATTTTGAGATGATTTGGCCTTTTTAGCCTTTTTCTTCTTCCCCTTCTGCTGTTCCTTTGACTCCCTCTTAGAACCTTTCTTCGAGGAATCAACTAACAACACTGTCCCCTGCTCATGCTTCTCAGAAGGCTCCACAGTCTTCAGCATGGTGAGCAGTACCACAGATGAACCCTCTTGCATCTCAGAGGTGAAGAGGAGCTTGGAGACTTCGAACCTTTCGAATATCACTTACTCATCAAGCAACTCATAAAGATGAAAGACTAAGGTATGAGCATCCATATGCTCATGCTTCTTCCGCAGCTCGGGTACCATCGCGTCTAGCATTATGTAACTCACTAGTTCAGAATCAATCATATGTTTCTGATAGGCCAACAATTGGTCCGGGGATCAGCGGGAAGAGGCACCGAGGACATTCGTAGCTTTTTCATCTTGAGAACAATTCTCAAGCTTCTAAGCCACCCAAGAAGATCGACCTCCAATTTATTTGAATTCAAAATAGAGCGCAAATTCAAAGACATCACGATCAATCGATTAACTTAGAAATACAAATCGAGCATATATGAGAAAGATGATTTAAAATGCATCACCATACATTCATAAATCTCATTCATTTTTCGAATTTCAAAAACCCCAAAATCACTTTCGGAGATCGTAGGTCCATCTCCGAATGAGCTGATATCCAACACAGATATGAACAACCTTGGAGAGAGTCCAACAAGCCATTCATAGCTACGATGGTAGGTATCAAATATACCGATTGCATATCACATATATGCAACTATCACAATGTGCTATCAACTAATTGAATGTTCACACATACATCGGGTTGTTAACTCATTAACAAGTATACATCATATGCATAGCACCCAACTTCACCTCCCTTCACATCAACCTTGGAGAGAGTTCAATAAGCCAATGCTCCAGGTCAAAGCCAACCCATTAATTGAGAAATAGTTTTAATATGGTTAGAGTACATTCAACCAATTAGTCCGGCTTGGAGAGAGTCCAACAATTAAAGCTAACGATCGACCTCTGACTCTTACCATATTAGTATTAAACTATTCCATGGTTTGAACATGTTCGGGTTCGAGCCGGGCTTGGAGAGATCCAACAACCCAAACAAGAAATATAACTCTGGTTCTAACCATATTAATGGAAGGTGTAGGCTTTAATATTGAGTAAGGATTTTTATGTCTCATCCTCTTTGCATGCAAATACCTATTATCTACATGACATAACATACATGACATACATGACATACATCTACATGTCACGACACGCATGACATAATGATATGCATCTAATGCAATTACATGACGTACAATTATGACATGTACAAAATTTCCTTATATGTCATAACTATTTATGGAAATAAAATATGTTTAAGATTTGATTCCCAAAATCAAATCATGATTAAATTAGAAAATAAATTTCCAAATCTAATCACATATTTTATTTATGAAAGGTCTCAATTAAGGAAAGTCAAATTTAATTTAGGAAACAAATTTCCTAAATTGTCAAAACTATTTATGGAAATAAAATATATTTAAGATTTGATTTCCCAAATCAAATCATGATTAAATTAGGAAACAAATTTCCAAATCTAATCAAATATTTTATTTATGGAAAATGTCAATTTCCATAAATATTTCTAACTTTCCAAAAGTAGAAGATTTTCATAAATACTTCTAGACTTTCCAAAACTAAAAATTTCCATAAATACTTCTAACTTTCCAAAAGTAGAAAATTTTCATAAATACAATTACGACTATCGCAAAATAATTTTACGATTATGTCGAAACACAACCTGGGCTCTGATACCACTGTTGGATTTCCAGCACCGCGGCGAGTGTGTGTTCGAATATGTTTCGTAAACATGTGCACAGCGGAAGAAATAAAAAGAAATAAATCTAATTTATTACATCACACACACCACACACATGCATAGTACAACATGTGTAGATATAACCGTAGTTTCAAATTTTACAATAAAAGGAAATTTATTCTTATCACGTGTAGAAGGAAAGACATCAACCGAGCGACCCTCGCTAGAATCACCTCTATCCGTATCCACGCCGAGTATCTTCAAGATGACTTCACAAAGTCCGCTCTTCGTACGAGTCACTAGCCTCGTGTCGAAGATGATGTGATCGAGAGAAGATCACAATCCAAATCAAAATTCAGATTCAAAATGAGTCCTGAAAAACTCGCTTCTCCGGAGAGGTATTCGCCCACCGTTTGACGAATCCTTCGTCCTCCACCTATGAGGATTATCGGAGATCGAATCCCCGGCAAGGAAGCCGCTGTCGGAGCTCCAAACGTCGTCCAAACGATGCTCCGACACGAAGTAAACAAGCTGTCCAGAAAACTGGACAGCTTTGGTGGAGGATTAGTGCCGACAAAATAAGGAAGCTAGATGCTCACCGTGTCGCCGGAGCCAAGGAAGATCACCGGAGGGTCGCCGGAGGATCACCGGCTGAAGCTTGGACGTTGGCAACAACTTGGATGGTGGCACAAGAGGTGGGCGGCGGCTAGGGTTTGGGCGCCGACCACAAGAGGAGAGGAGGGAGAGGGGCGACAACTTTGGATTAGGGCTCTCATTAAACCCTTGAGCCCTATTTTATAGAGAACAAATTCTCCTAATGGTTATTGATTCATAACCATAACCCGTTAACCCGCTCCATTAATTTAAGTTAAAATAAACCAAACCAATTTGGTCTATTTTAAGTTAAAACGAACCGAACCAACTTTTGGTTCATTCGTTTAAAACAAACCAAACCCCTTTGGTTTATTCTCCACTATTGGATTAGAACCAAACCAATTTGGTTCATCCATCATGTCTTCATAAGACACGACCCATCCACGCTTCCATTGCAACTGAAACGATTTCATGCTCGCTCCTTGTTTGGTCCAACCAAACCTAGTTTCTCTCGGTCTGAGAATCTCATTCTCAAACTCGTTTTAAATCCTTCGGATTACGCTCATTGTGCATGTGACCAAATAGGTTCTGTTGGAGATTTGACGCCGCTAGAGGGGGGGTGAATAGCGTAGATGACGTACGATGATGGAATTCTTTTGCGTTCGATCGTCTACAATCTTGTTAGCACAGCGGAATAGTAATAACAAATAACTATAACAAGACACACAATCACAACACGATCACAACACAAGCATATAACGTGGTTCGGAACCGTAACGGTTCCTACTCCACGGATCGAGCTCTAACGAGCTCTAGCGATGCCAATGCAATCACTAATCAATAAACTCCTTCTCGACAACAAGTCGGAGGCGGAGAAACCTCGTACACAAGATTACAACAATAATCTAAAGAAATACAAGCAAATACAAAGGAAATGTAAAGAACACTTTACAAAACTAGGGTTTGAGCGCTTTGCTTGTTGGTTGCTTGGATGAGGTCAAGGGCCTCAAATGCACTGCAAATCGCCTTCAAATCGCCTCAAGAAAGCTCCCAAGAACTGATGCCGCAATCTCCACGAGCCTTCCTTTTATCTCGCGGCCGATTTCCGCTGGCCGATCGCCATAAATCACCAACGATCGCTAACACTGTAGCTGTGAGACAACGACTCAATCCACGTTGGACAAATTCCAACGGATTTCACCACCGATCGCCAACATTGGCCGATCGCTAACGCCGTAGTCGATCGCCGCCGGCTACGGAGCGCTTCAGGTTTCGCCATTGACCGACCGCCTGATCGCCATCCTTACGATCGTTGTTGAGACACCGATCGCTCCCATGAGCAATGATCGACAGAGCCCTTAAAGCTCTCAACCGGCAGTCGAACTCGAGTCGACTCCCGGCAGTCGAACCGGCCATAATGCCAGTCGACTGCCAACCTCAAGAATGAGGTTTTAACCCAAGTATGGTGCCCCCATACTTGCTAGACCACCCTTAGCCTAGACCTAAGCCTTCTAGCCACCTCCATCAGCCTCACGCCTCTCAGATCCCTCCAAGTCATCCATGACTTGTTCATCCATCGCGCTAGCTTCCCGGTGCTTCCATCGGCTATGTCATGCTAACGGTGTGTTCACCGCCAAGGCACATTGGACTTACGCTGCCAAGACTCCGCTTGGACTTTACGCCGCCAATATCAATCCCCTTGGACTTCCCAATTGCCAAGACCCATGCTTGGACTTCTCATTTTCCAAGACCCATGCTTGGACTTCTCATGCCAAGTACTCAAGACTTGGACTTTCCCAAATGCCAAGTGTCCCACTTGGACTTTCCATGCCAAGTACCCATGACTTGGACTTTCCCATAAACACATGGTCAACCCTAGTCAACCACCAAAATCTCCCTCGAGTCAAACTCGAGTCTGGTCAATTATAACCTGGGTCGATTGTATAAACAATCTCCACAACATATTAACCGACATCAATGTCAAACATCAATGTCAAACACTCTGTCAAACATCAAAACATCACTCGAGTCAAACTCGAGTCCTGGTCAATCGTGACCTGGGCCGATTGCACCAACAGGTTCTTGGTTTATGTTGACCATCTATAATTAACCATTAATTATAGAACGATCATGAGTGACACCTAGTAGTACATCATGATCCCCAATTAATCAAAAAGATCAACGGTTGATCCAGAACTATTTCTGAAACCCTTCAGCAGCTATAATGATTCGTGCCCCATTCCCTTTACTCATCTTATACCTACTTGGTTTAGGACATGGTCTATAGTGTCAGTCCCCACTAGGTTGACTACGTCACACCTAGTCCAAGTATCATTTCCGTCCCTACGGATTCTGAATTCTTGCACATGTATCGAAGAGTACCTTACTCTAAACATGTAATGCTTTGGCCAAGGACTTTAGTAACAATCCGACGAGAGGCCATGGGTATACATCTCCTCGCAAGGAGTGGTGAATCCTTTATAGGCTATTCAAACACCTTCGATCACTTCGACTTATACCCAATCATCCCGGGTCCATATCCTCGAGATGCTTACTTAAGATGTCAAAGCATAAGTCTTCATGACCAAGATGACTTGAATATCGTAAGTTAAAGGAACATCGCACTTAAGTTGCAGTAAGAACTTCATTGATATATCCATATATGCAGAGAACCATATGAAGTCTTACGGTCACTCCAATGAACTAGTTACCATAACTAGCATCCACTATTAACTCGGACATCACAATGTCTCGGCCGGAGAATCGGTTGCTTGGATACACCAAGGAGTATACCGTGCTAGTCTCACTGAATCGATGGTGTCCAAATCCATCAATTCATCGACTAGGAATAATTTCGATACATCACAATTACACATGTAGAGATACTCACTAGTTGTGATCCAATCACAAATTCTCTCATGCTGTGAATCGTATCGTGGACATTCAGTAAATGAGTTTAAGATCTAATCAAATACATGAAAACATGTATACTCAAATAGTGAATCTTTATTTATTATATAAATGGTTCAAACATAAGGCGATTGCCTTAGGACATCTCTCATATATTACTAACAATAATCCCAGTCGATTGCTCAGAGTCAACTCAGCATGCCAAGTGTCAAAAGATCCATAACTGATCCGGGTACATAACCCCGATCAGTTACACCTCAACCATGAGGTTTACCCCAAGTATGATACCCTCATACTTGTTAGACCACCCTTAGCCTAGACCTAAGCATTCTAGCCACCTCTATCAGCCTCACGCCTATGGAATCTCTCCAAGTCATCCATAACTTGTTCATCCATACGCTAGCCTTCAGGTGCTTCCATCGGCTATTGTCATGCTAAGGTGGTCTATACTGCCAAGACACATTTGGGCTTACGCTACCAAGACACACGCTTGGACTTTACGTTGTCAACCATTGGACTTATGCTACCAAGACTCCACCCTTGGGTTTTACACTGTCAACCATTGGACTTATGCTTCCACGACTTCACCCTTGGACTTTTATGCTGCCAATATCAACCCTTGGTCTTCCCTTGTCAACCCATGTTGAACTTTCCATTTTCCAATTCTCAAGATTGGACTTTCCCTTGCCAAGACCCATGCTTGGACTTTCCATGCCAACCCATGTTGGACTTTCCAATTGCCAAGACTCAAGCTTGGACTTTCCCTGCCAAGTACTCAAGACTTGGACTTTCCATGCCAAGTGTCCCACTTGGGCTTCTCCATCATATGGTCAAACCCATGTTAACCATATAGTTAACTCATTGTCAAACATCAAAACACAAACATCAAGACACTACTTGAGTCAAACTTGAGTCTGGTCAATCATGACCTAGGCCGATTGCATCAACAGTTGACTGATGTATACATCAGGCAATTGGATTAGACATCAGTCGACTGATGTGGACTATCAGTTGACTGTTGGTCGAAATCGGCACACATAAACTTTTTAGTCGGCGATCATTGTTTTCATCGATCATTGCCATAAGGTCCAATCGATCATTGGCGGAAATTTCCAACAGAATGTTTATGAGTCAACTGTGGAACTCGACTGGGGTATGGCAATCGACTGTCATTTTTGATAGTCGACTGATGGGCTTAAACTTCGGTACAGAATGATTTTTAGTCGACTGGACAATCGATTGATGACATCAGTCGACTGTTGGGCCTTAATTTGAACACAGAAGATTTGTTAGTTGATTGAAGCAATCGACTAATCACGATCAATCGACTGCTATATAGCAACAGTCGACCGATGATATAGGGAACTTTCGAAGGTCATAACTTTTCACTCAGGATGAGTTTTGAGGCATTCTTGGTGGCATTTTGAAGCTCGTTCTGTAACACCCTGTTTAGGGCCTTAAAAAAGTCATTTAGTGTCATTTCGGAGGCTTCGAAGTTTTTAAGTCCCATATTATGATCATTTTGCATTCCATACATCATTTAATAGCAACAATACAGTCGAGTAACCTAGGATTTCATTTGTATCCATTAGCACATGTATTGTTAAGTTGAACTAATACTATCACCAAAGTGAGAACTATTAACTAAACTTAGTGCATCATTGTGTGAGTGGATGTATATCTATGCTAAGGATGATTAGTCCAAAGGAAAATCATCTTTATGCTAGATATATGTTTAAAGGAGGTTCACTATAAACAACATACATGTAAGATGTCGGCCGAAAGGAAGGCATGTTATGTGATTGATTAAAGGAATAGTGAACTATGGTTATATAACCAAACCAGGAATAGTGAATTATGGTCATATAATCAAACCTAACTCATATTTGATTATCAATCATGCACATATTGTGTCGGCCCAAAGGAAGACACATTGTGCGATAGATTACAGTGTTTTGAGTTAGGATTAGAGAGTACTGCTAACAAGTTACAATTTAATCCAAAGATTAATTGTAATGTTGTATTTGGTATCTCATAAAGAGACCCATCATATGTGCATATATTTCTTTCTTAGTATTTTCTTTATATCACTATTTATATATATATTTGCATGTTTATCGTTATTGATGTGAACATTTGTTCTCTTCTTTCTTTTGTCTTATAGTACAAATGATATCTACCAATAAAATTAATATTCCAACAACTTTAGTATTAGAAATCATTGGACATAAAAGGACTATTAGGAGTAAGGTTACTAAAACTACAGTGTTTGGTAATGAACTTCTCGGCTTAGTTAGTTCAGAAGTCAATTTCGTTACTGTACCTATTGATATATGGTGGATAGACACTGGTGCTACCACTCATATTAGTGTCACCGAGCATGGTTGTCTTACTAGTCGATTTCTTATTAATGGTGAAAGATACATCTATATTGGTAATGACAAGAAGGCTAGAGTGACTACTATAGGTGTTTTTAGGCTTTGTCTAGGGACCGATATATTTTTGGATTTGGAAAATACATTTGTAGTTTCATCCTTTAGGAGGAACTTAATTTTCATTTCTTCTTTGGACAAATCAAGATATGCTTGTTCATTTGGAAATGAAATATTTAGTATTTTTTAACATTCAAAATTTATTGGTACTGGTTCCCTAGTTGACAAGCTATACAGTTAAACACTATAACTCTCATTGACAACATAATAATTCATAGTATAGGTACGAAACACAATTTGATTGACGAGAATTCATCCATGTTGTGGCATAGACATTTAGGACATATATCCAAACAACGCCTAGAAAGGTTAATGCCACAAGGAATTCTCCATTCCCTTAACATGTTATATTTTCATGTTTGCATACAGTGTGTCAAAGGGAAAATGACTAACAAAAGGAACAAAGGTGCAAGTCGGTGTAATAACACTTTAGAACTGATACATACAAATATATGTAGACAATTCCCTAAGGCATCTTGGAATGGACAAACATACTTCATCAGTTTTATAGATGATTACTCCCGATATGACTACTTGTACCTTTTGCATGAGAAGTCATAGTCCTTGGACATGTTCAAGATCTTCAATGCCAAAGTTGAAAATCAACTAGGTAAGAATATCAAAGCTGTCAAATCCGACCGAGGAGGTGAATATTACGGTCATTATGATGGATCAGGTGAACAACGTCCAGGACCTTTTGCCAATTACCTATCTGAGTGTGGTATTGTGGCTCAATACACCATGTATGGTACTCCTCATCAGAATGGTATAGCTGAGCGAAGGAACCGAACCATAAAGGATATGGTGAGAAGCATGATGTCTTTCACTTCTTTATCGAAATCCTTGTAGGGTGATGTACTCAAGACTACAGTGTACTTACTCAATAGAGTACCCAGTAAGATAGTAAATAAAACTCCATATGAGCTATGGACAAGTAAGCAGCCTAGCATTAGACATTTAAATGTTTGAGGTTGTCCAGCTGAGGCTAGGCCTTATAGGCCTAAAGAAAAGAAACTGGACCCAAGGACAACTAGCTATCATTTTGTAGGGTATTCTGAAAGGTCAAGGGACTTTAAGTTTTATAACTCCTCAAATAGCTCCTTTTTCGAAATGGAAAATGCCAAGTTCATTGAGGACTATGAGAGAATAAACCCAAGGGATATATCTTTTGAGAAGGATAACACTTGTCATCCTACCTCAATTACTACAAATGCAACTAGTAGTGGTATGATTACTATACCCTATGTTATTGATGTTGCACATCCAGAGGGAGTAGTACTTCATGATGTCCCTGTATCCTCCCCTATGAAAGTAGAGGAATTATCTACTCAGATTAAGGTATACCCTCCTATGGTTGAACTGGTTCCTCAATCACCTTAAATGCCTTAAGTACAAGTGTCTCTAAGGCGATCTACTAGGGAAAGGAGATCCACAGTTTCACATGATTATGCTAATCTCCAAGAGCATGAGTTTGACATAGGGCTGGAAGATGATCCTTCTTCTTTCCAGGAAATCAAACAGTGCTCTAATCCTGAAAAGTGGATTGAAACCATAAAAGATGAGATGAAGTCTATGACAGGCAATGACGTATGGAAACTAGTAGAATTGCTTGAAGGTGTGAAACCTGTTGGTTGTAAATGAATATTTAAAACCAAACGGGATTCATTAAGTAATATCGAAAAGTATAAGATACGTCTTGTAGCTAAGGGATTCACTCAAAAGGAGGATATTGATTACAAGGAGACTTTGTCACCTGTATTAACGAAAGATTCCCTAAGAGTAATCATGACACTTGTAGCTCATTATGATTTGAAGCTACATCAAATGGACGTCAAAACTGCATTCCTTAATGGAGACATTGAGGAATCTATATACATGGTGCAACTAGAGAACTTTGAATTTGATGATTCAAAGCACCTAGTATATAAGTTGAAGAAGTCCATTTATGGGTTAAAGCAGGTATCCTGTCAGTGGTACAAGAAATTTGATCAAGTGGTTACTTCATTTGGTTTTAAGGAGAATCCAACTGATCAATGCATTTATGTCAAGTTCAATGGGAGCAAGTTTATGATACTTATCCTATATGCTGATGACATTTTGTTGGCAAGCAATTGTAAACAATTACTGCATGAGACCAAGTCATTTCTATCAGGTAAATTTAAAATTAAATATCTTGGTGAAGCATCTTTTGTATTAGACATACAGATATATCATGATAGATCCAAGGATATACTTGGATTATCACAAAAGACCTATATTAAAAAGGTGCTCATACAGTATGACAAACAAAATTGTACACCTTGTAGAAGATTTATGACCGCTAGAGGGGGGGGGGGGTGAATAGCTCATTTTCGTTGCATGATGGAAATCATTCGCGTTTGTCTCTACATAATCATTAGTACACAGTGGAATATAGAAGTACAATATAAAGACAAATACGAATACACAATCACAAGATAAAGATGTAACGTAGTTCGGAACCTCAAGGTTCCTACTCAACGGATCGGGCTCAAACGAGCCCTAGCGATGTCAATCACATACCACTAATAAACACTCCTCGAAATAATCCGGAGGCGGAGAAACCTCGTACAATAGTTTACAACAATAAACTAAATACAAGCAAATACAATATGAAATACAATAAGAGATGCAAAGAAAACTTTACACAAAACTCTTTTGAATGCTCGCTTGTTTGATTGCTTGAATCGTGGTTGAAGACCCTAATTTGCAGCAGCAAATCGCCTCAACAAAGCTCAAGAAATCATTGCCAAAAACCCCTTTCTGAGCTACTTTTATAACCTACAATCGGGTTGGATTTTTGCTTATCAGTCGACTAATCGGGACCATTAGTCGACTGATGACACTGTTACTGTGAGACAACGGTGTAATCCACGCTGGAAAAATCCAACGGATAGGACATCAGTCGACTGATCATGTCCATCACCAATCGATCGAGCCTTCACTGACCGCTAACCCGAATGAGTCGACTCCATTCTCGTTCGAAATACCGAGACCGGGCCGATCGATCACAAGATCGCCGATTGCTACTAATCGACCGACCGCCACCTGCAATGATCATTGACACTTTCAACAGTCAAACCCTAGTTGACTCACACCAGTCGACTGCCATATGACACCAGTCGACTGACACACCTCAAACATGAGATTTTAACCCAAGTATGGTGCCCCCATACTTGCTAGATCACCCTTAGCCTAGACCTAAGCCTTCTAGCTACCTCCGTCAGCCTCGCACCTCTCGGATCTCTCCAAGTCATCCATGACTTGTTCATCCATTGCGCTAGCCTTCAGGTGCTTCTATTGGCTATGTCATGCTAACAATGTCTACACCGCCAAGGCACATTGGACTTACACTGCCAAGACTCCGCTTGGACTTTACGCCGCCAACCATTGGACTTATGCTGCCAAGACTCCTGCTTGGACTTTACGCTGCCAATATCAAACCCCTTGGACTTCTCAAATGTCAAGACTCAAGCTTGGACTTTCCCTTGCCAATCCATGTTGGACTTTCCATGCCAAGACCCATGCTTGGACTTTTCCTTGCCAAGTACTCAAGACTTAAATTTTCCATGACATGGTCAACTCCAGTCAACCATCAAAATCCCCCTCGAGTCAAACTCGAGTCCGGTCAATCATGACCCGAGATGATTGTGCCAACAATCTTCCCAAAACATTATCAGACATCAATGTCAAACATCGATGTCAAACATCAAAATATCGCTCGAGTCAAACTCGAGTCCGGTCAATCGTGACCTGGGCCGATTGCACCAATACACCTGGGGACACAATTGTATCTAGAGGTGATAAGTTTAGCTTGCAAAAATGTTCACAATGTGAACTTGAAATAAATGAGATGAAGAAACTTTCTTATGCATCGGCAATAGGGAGTCTCATGTATGCTCAGGTTTGTACATGTCCGGATTTAGCGTATATTGTTGGAATGTTAGGTAGGTATCTAAGTAACCCAGGACAAGGGCATTGGAAAGTCATAAAGAGGGTAATGCGGTATCTACAAAGAACTAAAGAACTCATGCTAACATATTGGAGATCCAGTCAGTTGGAGGTGATTGGATATTCAGATTCCGATTTTGCTAGATGCTTGGATAGTAAGAGGTTCACCTCAGGTTTTGTCTACATGCTTGCTGGAGGAGTTATATCATGGAAAAGCGTCAAACAGACGCTTATAACTATAGGATTGGATTGGCTAGGGGGTGAATCACACTTCTTCATTTTCTATAAGAATTGTTAGCGGAAGCAATAGAGAAACACAAACTTAAATGTGAAAACAAGGAAAACAAGCTAACATGAGTATGTAACGTGGTTCGGAGATGACACTCTTACTCCACGGCAATCCATAAGGTGGATCAACCCTAGCAAGTCTTCACTAAAGTCTCCTTTTGATGATCACACCAAGGTGGAGAAACCTTCTTACAATCAGCTCTTCTTCTTACAAGATGATGGAAGTATGATTAGAGAAGAAGAGAGTAAAAACACTTAGAAAGCTTGGAGAAGACTTGGTGAGCTTAAGAACAAAGTTTGGAATGAGAGCACTAGTCCTCTCAAGCTCCCAAGTTCTCCTTTTACAGAGAAAGGGCTTATTTTCCCATTGAGCCTGCAGCAGTCGACTGTTGCATACCAGCAGTCGAGTGTTGCTATTGCTGAATTAATCTAATGGCTTCTGACGAAGCCTTCTCTGTAGTCATCACAACTTAACGAAACTCTGATTAGTCGATTGCTAATAACAACAATTGACTGATCGAGGCATCGGTCGACTGGTCCAAGCAATCAGTCGACTCAGAATATTTCTGTGCCCGTGTCCACCTCCATCAATCGACTACCCTTCATGGTAGTTGACTGATCAAGTAGCCAGTCGACTACCCAAAGTTGGTAGTCATTCTTGTCTTATAGCCACAATCGAGCTCGATTTACTCACGCCCGGTCGGGTCATAACCCTAGTCGATTGTTTAGGCCTTTTGGATTCTCGAGTGTCGAAAACTCGAGACCAATCGACTGGATAAGACCCCAACAAGTATGATCAATTCATACTTGAAACTAACACTCTAAACCTAGACTCAACTTTCTGGCTCTTCCTCGCGCCTCCAGGATCCCTCGAAGTCCACTACTTCTTCATCCTTGTGCTTGCCTTCAAGAGCTTCCCTCGGTTTTGTCATGTTTCAGGTTTCTCCTTTGCCAAAGTTCACTTAGACTTTACGTCAGTAAAACTACATGCTTGGACTTACGTTGCCAAGACCTTGCCTTTGGACTTCCTTTGCCAAGGTCCGCTTGGACTTTACATTGCCAAGACTACATGCTTGGACTTACGCTGCCAAGACCTTCCCTTGGACTTCCCTTGCCAAGGTTCATACTCGAACTTTTTTTTACCAAGCTTTCACACTTGGATTTTCCTGTCACTTAACACATTCACGGTTAGATCACAAATATTGTCTAACTATAAATGATTATCAAAACATTAAAATACATAAATGCTTGGTGCATTGTTACACCAATAATCTCACCCTTTTTGATGTTTGACAATCATTTAAGTTAGGTCTTGAACATGCAATAAAAATATCATATATCCCAATATGAAATTCTAACTTAAATTCTCCTTTCTCCCCCATTGACACACATCAAAAAGAGAAAGGGCATAGAAAATAATTTCATGGATGAGTAAAATTGATTATGCCTTGAACTAATCAAGGTATAAGATAAACATAAAGTTCCCTCTTAATCTAAGACATAATGTATCATGTGTAAATGATATGTTGAGCAAAGTAGAAAATTATAAATGAGAGTAAATCCTAACTTTGCACCAACAATAAAAATTATGCATTTTAGGTTATGGGAATAGATAAGCTTCATGAAATACTCCCCCTTAACCCTTGCATCAATTTAGTCCTATATCTCCATAAAAGTTATCATATTACTGCTGCACTAATCATATTATGGAGTTAGGACACCTAGGATTGAACTCTAAGCAAGTAAACAAGGTTGATTTTTGAAACAAATAGTGCAGCTGTTGACTAGACACTAAGGTAGTCGACTGCTAACCCTGAAACGCCTAGTTCAGGTTTTCAACCTAATTTCAGAAATGCATAAATAATTCAAGAAATATCAAAAATTTATGAAATTTTGTGGACACATTTTTAAAGTCATTTTATATCAAGGAAAATCAATTTGAAAAATATATATTTTCCAGAATTTGAAATTGACACAAATTTGAAAGCTAGCAAAAGCTTTAAGGTTTTTCAAAAACTTGTATCACTTTTGCCTATCAATTGAAATATGTTTTTCAAAATATGATAAACATAGTTTAAAAGATATTTTGTTTGACATTTCCAATTATGTTCCTAGAGCTAAGTGCACATCAATCATATACAAGCCTTCTCAATGATTGATCAAATTAAGGATCAATGTCTCTAGATGACACTTTGGTTCATAGTAATGCATCATAACAAACATGATGAACCAAGTGCATCTTCCTAACATCTCACATGATGTCTAAGTGGCTCAATACAAAAATCATGGATTCCTAGGTGTTTTGTGAGATGGTTTGAGGTATAGTCCTAGATAATGCTATAGGATCATGCAAACCTATACCCTTACTCTACAAAGCACATTCCAAGTTCTTTCCTAAGTGATGAAAATCCACTTCGGGAGAGCTCTGTGAAAATATCGTAAGGTCGACTTAGATTCAATGTAATTAAGTTCAATGTCCCCCTTTGCCACATGATCTCTAATGAAGTGATGCTTCACTTCAATGTGCTTGGTCCTAGAATGATGTACCAAATTCTTAGTCAAATTAATGGTACTCATATTATCACAATAAACCTTAACTTTGGAGTAATGTAGCTTATAATCTTCTAGAGTATGTCTCATCCAAAGCAATTTTTCTACACAATCACTCATGGCTACATACTCCGTCTCGGTGGTGGATAAAGCAACACAAGGTTGCTTCCTACTACTCTAACTAACTTGGGAGGATCCAAGAAATTGGCATCCACCACTAGTACTCTTCCGATCCAATTTGTAACCCACATAATTGGAATCGGTGTACCCAACCAAGTTAAAATATCTAGTCCTAGGGTACCAAAGTCCTACACTTAGTGTGCCTTTAGTATATCTTAAGATTCTTTTAACGACCACTAAGTGAAACTCTTTGGCACAAGATTAGTATCTTGCACACATACCTACCGCAAATAAAATATCGGGTCTACTAGTTGTTAGGTATAGTAGACTACCAATCATACTCCTATAAAGTTTTAAGTCAATTGATTTACCTTCAAGATCATTGTCTATCTTAGCGTTAGTTGTCATAGGAGTGGTCACTACCTTAGCATTTTCCAAACTAAATTTCTTGATCATTTCTTTGGCATATTTGGTTTGATATATATGGATTCCCTCATTGGTTTGTTTAACTTGTAGACCTAAGCAAAAATTTAATTCCCCAACTAGACTCATTTCAAACTCATTTTTCATATTTTTAATAAAGTCTTGGAGGAGATCATCATTTGTTGACCCAAAAATGATATCATCAACATACACTTGGGCAACAAAGATGTCCTTTGACTTTGACTTAATAAAGAGAGTTTGATCAACTTGGCCCCTTCTAAAATCCTTAGAGATTAAGAAAGATGATAATCTTTTGTACCAAGCCCGGGGAGTTTGTTTTAACCCATATAAAGTTTTTCTAAGCTTACATACATGATTTGAGTAATCTAGACTCTCAAACCCGGGAGGTTATTCTACATACACCGCTTCCTTAATAAATCCATTTAAGAATGCCAATTTCACATCCATTTGATAAAGTTTAAATCCCATATGAGCGGCATACCCTAATAAGATTCTTATTGACTCTAACCTAGCAACCGGTGCATAGGTCTCATCATAGTCAAGTCCTTCAACTTGATTGAATCCCCTTGCAACCAACCTAGCCTTGTTTCTAGTTATGTTCCCTTGATCATCCAACTTATTCCTAAAAACCCATCTTGTAGTAACAATAGTGCTATCATTGAGTCTAAGGACTAGCTCCCATACTTGACTTCTCTCAAATTGAGCCAATTCTTCTTGCATTGCTAAAATCCAATCCGGATCAAGTAATGTATCAATGATTGATTTAGGATCAATTTGTGAGATGAGAGCTACTTGACTAGTAGGAGCTGTTGGTGCAATCGGCCCAGGTCACGATTGACCAGGACTTGAGTTTGACTCGAGTGATGTTTTGATGTTCGACAAAAATATATGACAATGTAATTGTCATAGGGAAGTCCAAGTCTTGAGTACTTGGCATGGAAAGTCCAAGTGGGACACTTGGCATTTGGGAAAGTCCAAGCATGGGTCTTGGCAAGGTAAAGTCCAAGTCTTGAGTACTTGGCATGGAAAGTCCAACATGGGTTGGCAAGGAAAGTCCAAGCATGGTCTTGGCATGGAAAGTCCAACATGGGTTGGCAAGAGAAAGTCCAAGGGGATTGATATTGGTGGCGTAAAGTCCAAGCGGGAGTCTTGGCAGCATAAGTCCAATGGTTGGCGGCGTAAAGTCCAAGCTGAGTCTTGGCGGCGTAAGTCCAATGTGCCTTGGCGGTGTAGACACCGTTAGCATGACATAGCCGATGGAAGCACCTGAAGGCTAGCGCGATGGATGAACAAGTCATGGATGACTTGGAGGATCCGAGGCGTGAGGTGATGGAGGTGGCTAGAAGGCTTAGGTCTAGGCTAAGGGTGGTCTAGCAAATATGGGAACCATACTTAGATTAAAACCTCATGTTTGAGGTGTGCGGTCGGGGTGCCATGTGGCGATCATTGGACCGAAATCAACTAGGGTTTATTGCGGGTTATGGCCTAGCGATGCGAGAGGGCGGTCGGTGATGGCTCAGCGATCGGCCCGATCGTGTGATCGGTCGACCGGTGCTCGAGAAATCGACCACGAGAATGGAGTCGAGACTCGGTGGTCAGTGAGGACTCCATCGATCGGCGATGGTCATTAATCGGTCGGTGATGGTAGATCTGTTGGACTTATCCAGCATGGATCTAGCTGTTGTCTCACGACAAGATGACATCGATCGTGATGGTCCCGATCGATCGGTCGATCAACTTTTTCCATAAAAGGAGCTCATGATGGAGGAAATTTGCATCGGTTTCTTGAGGGTTTTGGGCGATTTCTTTATTTGCAAATCAGGTCTCAAGGTGATTTCAAGCAACCAAGCAATCAAGCAATCCAAAGGCAATTGTAAAGTAGTTTTCTTTACTTGCATTGTATTTCATTATTGTAATTGCTTGTATTAGTATCTTATTGTTGTAAGATTACTTGTAAGGGGTTTCTCCACCTCTGACTTGTGTCGAGAAGGAGTATTTGTGATTAGTGAGTGTGTGTGCATCACTAGAGCTCTTTAGAGCTCGATCCGTAGAGTAGGAACCGTGCGGTTCCGAACCACGTTATATCGTTGTGTTAGCGTGTTGTGCATTTCGTTATCGTTATTACATTTCTATTTCCGCACTAACAAAATTATAGAAACAACGCGAAAGAATTCCATTGGCGCTATTCACCCCCTCTACTAGTTCAATATTCCTAACAAGTGGTATCGAGCAGGGGCTCTTCTACGGATTAACAACCCAGTCAAGAAGCTAGAGGAAGAATATGGAATTTGAGGAAAGATTGGGTGCAGCGTCAACATCCCACCTTCCTTCAACGCGAACATTTTGCGTATTGGAAAGGTAGGATGGAATATTTTCTAATGACGAATATAGAAAATTGGTTTGCCGTGACTATAGGTTTTGATGCTCCGAGAGGAGAAAATGTCGAAATCCTCAAGATGAAGAGATGGACCGAGGAGCGAGAAAAATTCAAGACAACCCGTTAAGGTAACAAAAATGTTGATTGATTTGATACCTAGCGATATTTTGTCCAGATTAGGAAGCTATAGGGATGCGAGGGTTGTGGAACAAGTTGATCAAGTTCGATAATCATCCCGAATCGGTCCAAGAAGACTTGGAAGAGGAGGAGACCGAAGAAGAATCATCATCATCCTCACAAGAAAGTGAGGAGTCAACTTCCAGGTCGGACGAGGTGGAGGAAGTGGAAGAAGCATCCACCTCAAGGATTGAGGGGGTGGAGAGAACCTTCATACGAACATCGAAGAAGAAGCCGACATCCGGTCAAGATGAAGAAGCCCAAAGTCCAATTCGGTCCCACCACCTAGGTAACTCAAACACTTTATCTTCCAATAAAAATCATATAATGTGCTTTGAGTGTAGGAGTATGGGCATTACAAGAGCAAATGCCCAAAGAAGGTTAGGAAAGCTTCTCCGGCGCCCAAAAGTCAACAAAAGTCAAAGGATGCCGGTTCCCCAAGTCAAAAGAGCAAGGAGCATATTATATGCTTCAAGAGCCATCAAAAGGGGCATTATAGAAGCCAATGCTCTAGGGGGAGGAAAAGACCCAAGAAGAAGCATCACAAGTAGGGGAGCTAAGGCTAACCCTAAGGTACATTTAATAATGCATCCTCTTTAGTTAATAGGCAAAAGCATGCTAAGGGTTTCAATTCTCTTGCTATTTATCATAAAGAGTATGCTAGAGAAATAACAAACATATTTGTTTAGGAGCTAAAAGTGTCCATTTTAGTAATAAGGAGAAATTTGAGACTAATGTCCCTAGAAAAACCATACCCAGGGAATCTATTAAGAAAATACAAGAACATCTAGGTTTTAATCCAAAATGGACTAGGCATATGCCAAGAAAGTCAAATGCCCAAGTTTTAAATCAAAATTCTAAAATTGGGCAATTGGAATTAGAAAACCAAGCCTTGAGGTCAAGGCTTGAAAAACTTGAGAAGATCCTCAACACTATGCAAAATCAATTTAAAGGGTCTAATGGTCAAACTCCTAGGTCAAGAAGTCAAAGTCAACATCTAGGACCTAAGAGTCAAAAGTCAACCAAGGGCAAGAATGGTTTGGGTCACAAACCTAAGTCCAAGGTGACTTATCATAGTGTTCCATTTGACTATGGAACACTAACTAAGTCTAGGAAGACCAAGGTCAATAGGGAAGTCATCCCTAGAGTTGACCAAGGGTTGTGCCTAGTGGCCAAGGTTTCTAAGAAACCTAGGGTGGCCACTAAGAAGGTTGCAAGGAGTTACCCTAGAGTCAACCTAGGCAAGACCAAAATGACCAAGGCTAATAAGCCTAGGAGGTCATTAGGAAGGTATCTAGGAGGTTATCCTAAGGAATACCTAATTAACCTAGGAGCTCAAATCGGTTTTGGGTTCCTAAGGCGTGATTGATTCACGCTAGGTGGGTTAGGTGTGCCAACCTTGATTGGATGAGTAGTTAACTCAACCATGATAAAGATGGCACTTTAGGATATTTTCAAGGTTATGGTTACTTTGAAAATACATTTGAGCTTTAATCCTAAAAGGTTTTAGGATGTGCCAATATTATTTGAGAAGTTTGATAAAATGATTAAATTGACACAATTGAGTTTTAGAGATTAGTTTTCCATTTTGGGTTTTTGGTACACTAGGAAGATTAGTGATAATATGGCAAAATATAATTAATTGTATCAAATGACAATGAATATTAAAATTTAGGTATACTTATACCTATACTTTTTACTTGCTATGATTTGTTTGCCATATGCCATGACATGACATCATGTTTATGTTCTATCATTTATATGTCATGAGTATGCTTAGGGATTAAGGACAAATGTCATGTGTTTTTAGATTTTATCATATGCCATGACATCATGATCATTGGCCATGCTTAATTATTGCTATCTTTATGCCATGATCATTTCATGCATTTAATTGATTAAAATTGAACTAAGGACAATGGCATGACTTGGAGTCCCATTTATAAGGGAATCAAGTAGGGTTGCCTAGAAAAATGCATGAAACCCTAGTATGAGGAAGAACAAAACCCACATCTCACATCCAATTGACATGTATGTGTATTTATACACCCTAGATACATGTGAGATGTTAGGATATGAGTTAAGTTCAAGGTGCATAGGTTTTGCATCTAGATGAACTCAAACTCATCTTATATGATTGGTGGATCATTGGGAGAGCATGTGTACAAGTCATGTACATATAGCCCAAGGAATATGATCCAAGATAAGGTTTTGAAAACGTTTTAAAATCATTTTGAAAAACCTTGATGAAGTCTATCTTTTGATAGCAATCATCATTGATAGAGTTGATACAAGATAGGGCCAAAACATTGAAAATTTCAATGGTTTTGAGTTTTGTATCAAACTCTTTATTTTATGGGTAAAATAATTTTCAAACATTTTTCACCCATTGTATTGGTCATAGGTATTATACGTACCAAATTTCGTGATTTTTTGATATACGTATAATTAGTTATGATTTTCTGAAATTCAACTCGATAGCGAAATTGAAATTTGATTATCGATCGTGATATTGGTGGCGATCGTGATGGAGGTGATCGATTGATTTCTGAATCACTCATTGGTAGCTGATTCGGGAAAACAAGATTGTTTAACCCGATTTTCTGATTATAGCCCTAATCACTCTAACCCTAGGATATGCTTTGGGTAGCATTATAAAGGGTGAAAATCCATTGGATATGGATTAGGAGAAGTATTTAGGGTTTGTATCAATTTTAAGGTGTTGGAAAGTTCTATATTGAATTTCTAACCTTAATTTTGATGGTTTAGAGTTCCTATTGGCTTAGGGACTGCCCAAGGACATTGTTGGTGCAATGGTCAAGGGGGAGCAAGCCTTTAGGGGGAGGTATCCATCTTGGGATGATGGATGTGTTTTTCTCCTTGAAGAGGAGAAGTTATTAGGAGAATAACATCAATTGGGAAATTGATGGGACTTTTGAGAGACCCAATTTGGAAATTGGGAGAGTAAATGGGATTGTCTCTCTTGAGTGATATTGGACTTATCACTAGGAAGATGGTAGACATCCTAAGTATTTTTGGACCAAGGGGGAGATTGTAAGATCTCATTGGGACATGAGACATTGACCTCCTTGGAGAGAAAACCTTTTGATGTTAGTCAAGGGGAGAAATGTTTGGGGAGAACATTTGGAGAGTATTTACCAATTTGGGATAATTGGTAAAGGATTTGAGTTAGTGTTCTAACTCAATAATTTGTTTAGTTTTGTCAAACATCAAAGGGGAGATTGTTGGTGCAATCGGCCTAGGTCACGATTGACCAGGACTCGAGTTTGACTCGAGTGATGTTTTGATGTTTCGACAAAAATATATGACAATGTACTTGTCATTGGGAAGTCCAAGTCTTGAGTACTTGGCATGGAAAGTCCAAGTGGGACACTTGGCATTTGGGAAAGTCCAAGCATGGGTCTTGGCAAGGTAACGTCCAAGTCTTGAGTACTTGGCATGGAAAGTCCAACATGGGTTGGCAAGGAAAGTCCAAGCATGGTCTTGGCATGGAAAGTCCAACATGGGTTGGCAAGGAAAGTCAACATGGGTTGGCAGAGAAAGTCAAGGGATTGATATTGGCGGCGTAAAGTCAGCGGGAAGTCTTGGCGGCATAAGTCAATGGTTGGCGGCGTAAAGTCAAGCGGAGTCTTGGCGGCATAAGTCAATGTGCCTTGGCGGTGTAGACACCGTTAGCATGACATAGCCGATGGAAGCACTGAAGGCTAGCGCGATGGATGAACAAGTCATGGATGACTTGGAGGGATCCGAGAGGCGTGAGGCTGATGGAGGTGGCTAGAAGGCTTAGGTCTAGGCTAAGGGTGGTCTAGCAAGTATGGGGGAACCATGCTTGGGTTAAAACCTCATGTTTGAGGTGTGCGGTCGGTGGTGCCATGTGGCGATCATTTGGACCCAGTCAACTAGGAGTTTATGGGTTATGGCCTAGCGATTGATCGCGAGGTGGGCGATCGGTGATAACGAAGCGATCGATCGTGTGTGATCGACCGTGGTGCTCGAGAAATCGGCCACGTATGGAGTCGAGACTCATCGTCGAGTGAGGACTCCATCAGTCGACTGATGGTCATAATCAGTCGACTGATGGTAGATCCGTTGGACTTATCCAGCGTGGATCTAGCCGTTGTCTCACGACAACAGTGGCATCAGTCGACTGATCGACTTTTTCCAGCACAGGTTGAAGCTATAAAAGGAGCTCGTGATGGAGGAAATTTGCATCGGTTTTGTTGAGGGTTTTTGAGTGATTTTCTGTTGCAAATCAGGGTCTCCAAGGTGATTTCAAGCAACCAAGCAATCAAGCAATCCAAAGGCAATTGTAAAGTAGTTTTCTTTACTTGCATTGTATTTCATTATTGTAATTGCTTGTATTAGTATCTTATTGTTGTAAGATTACTTGTAAGGGGTTTCTCCACCTCCGACTTGTGTCGAGAAGGAGTATTTGTGATTAGTGAGTGCGTGTGCATCACTAGAGCTCGATCCGTGGAGTAGGAACCGTGCGGTTCCGAACCACGTTATATCGTTGTGTTAGCGTGTTGTGCATTTCGTTAGGAGCTTTATGGAAAGAGCTAGTTCTTACTCCTTGGGATAGTTCTCCTACAATTTGGTCTAGGGGATGGTTATGATGAATCCTTAATATTCTAGGAGATGAATCAACATTATTTTGATCATGATTATCCTTTCTCCTTTCATCATCGAAATCTTCTCTTCATCTCCCTTGATTAATACTCCCTATACCTCCCCCTTGATCATTACCCCCTAAAGTTATATTTTGAAGTTTTTGGGTAATGTCTTGATTTTTATCATTGATATCCTTATCAATGGAAAATTTCCTAGGGTAAGTACTAGTAGATTCATCAAATTGAACATTAGAGGATTCCTCAACCTTTTGAGTCATCTTGTTGTATATTCTATAACCTCTACTAGTGGATGAGTATCCAATTAGAATTCCTTCATCCACTTTAGACTCAAATTTTCCTAAGTTGTCTTTGGTATTTAAAATATAGACTTTGCATCAAAAGACCTTGAAATAATGGATTGTAGGAATTGTGTCATTCCATAATTCAAAAGTTGCTTTACTTAAAAACCTATGGATTAAAACTCGATTTTGGATATAACAACTGGTATTAATCGCTTCCGCCCACAAGTAGCTAGGTAGAGAATATGCATTAAGCATAGCCCTAGCCACCTCTTGTAGGGCACGATTTCTCTTTTCCACTATCCCATTTTGTTGGGGTGTTCTAGGACAGGAAAACTCATGCTTGTACCCTTGTTCTAAGCAAAATTTTGAAAAGTTAGAATTCTCTAATTCTCCATCATAATCACTACGAATCCGGTTGATTTTGAAATTTCTTTCATTTTCAACTCTTTTGCTAAATCCTATGATTATTTCTAAAGTATCATCCTTATGTTCATGAAATAAACCCATGTATACCTAGAAAAATCATCAACTATCACTAAATAATATTTTTTGTCATTTAATGAAGGGATACTATGACAATCAAATAAATCTAAATGCAATAGCTTTAAAGGTAATAAAGTACTAATTAAAGTTTTACCCTTGTGTGATGACTTGGATTGCTTTTCTTCTTGGTATGCATCACACATCTTGTCCTTGATGTACTTCACTTTTGGTAGCCCTTTAACTAGATCCAACTTGGCTATCTTGGCAATGTTCATGTTGATATGTCCAAGTCTTCTATGTCATAGCCACCGTTACTCTTCTTTTGCCATAAGACGCTTAGTAGAAATGTTAGAAGCATAGGATAAATCAATATACTAAATATTAGATTTCCTATATCCAACTAATATGCAATCATTCAAGGTTTTGTGTCTAATTAAGCATTTTGAGGATTCAAATTCTACTTTGTAGCCTACATCACAAAGTTGACTAACACTAAGTAGATTAAATTTCATGCTTTTAACTAGTAAGACTTTATCAATAAGACTTTATGAATAATGATTTTAGGGGATGCCTCAATTGTGCCTTTACCTAAAATTTTGAGTTTTCCACTATTCCCAAAAGACACAGTTCCCTTATTAATGTAGTTGATTGTGAAAAACTTGCTCACATCTCCGGTCATGTGTCTTGAGTAACCACTATCCACAATCCATATACTTGGTCAACCTACCTAAACAACATGAAAAATAAATTCCTTAGGTACCCAAATGTTTGGACTGGTAACATCATTCAAAAACTTCTTTGGAACCCAAGCCTTCTTAACCTTTCCCCTAATTGTTGTCTTTCTACTAATAAAGGAGATATATGATACTTCCTTATCCTTAGGTCTATATCCTATGCCAGCCATGTTATAAACAACCCTTTAATCCCTAAGAATCATGTCAAGGTATTTTGACCCACTAGTGAATTTTTCTAAATATGCTCTTAATTTACACAATTCATTATTAAGATTTTCATTTTCCTTTCTAAACATGCAAGAATCATCACATAAAGGTTCTTCATTTCTAATTGCCTTTATTTCTACCTTCAAGTCCTTAATCCTAGATTTTGACTTGTCTAATGCATTTTTAAGATAAACAATAGTTTTATGTAGAAACTCTACTTGGGGCGAGTCTTTTACCTCATCATTGTAGGAATGTTGGCGTTGCTAGGGGGGTTGAATAACAATTCATCGATTTCTTCGCTTGGATTCATCATGCTTGTCTACAATCATTTGTATGCAGCGGAAATACTAATACTAATACAAATACAAGCACAAAATACAACACAAATACGACACAAATTTTATGCGGTTTGGAACCCTAGTTCCTACTCCACGGCCGAGCCCTAGCGAGCTCTAGTGATGCACACCACCACTAAATCTTCTCATTCTCGGAAACAATCTGGAGGTGGAGAAACCTCTTACAATAGAGCTTACAACAATAATAACAAAATACAAGATGTAAATGAATGAAGAAACAAAAACACTTTACACGAATGCCTTTGCTCGATTGCTTGTTTTGGTTGTGTTGGAGAATGCCCTAGAAGGTTGGAATGCAACAACACTTTGCCTTCTAACTCCCCAAGAATCGACTGCCAAAAACATCCATAAGCCTCCTCCAATGTCTCCTATCGGCGCTCGCAATTCCGAACGTTGTAGCACAACGGTCGCCTCGTCAGCCGAGGCACCACCTCGACTGATACTCCAGACGAGTTTGCCTTGCTTCTTATTAGCTTTTTTCATACCTATGCTGGATCCAGTCAAGGTGCTAGTTGAATGATCTAGTCAAGGTGCCACCTCAACTACCACCTAGTCGAGGTACTAGTCGAGCCTGCCTCGCTTCTGATCAGTTGTTTTCAAGCCTATGCCAGATCCGATCGAGGTGCCAGTCGAGTGATTCAGTCGAGGTACTAGTCGAGCCTGCCTCACTGTTGATCATCTATTTTCAAGCCTATCCTAGATCCAGTTAGGGTGCCAGTCGAGTGATCCAGTCGAGATGCCACCTCGACTAGCACCTAGTTGAGGTGCTGGTCGAGTGCTTCCAAAGCACTATCTCGGCTTCCCAAGTCCCACCTCCAAGCACACACCTTACCAGTCGAGGTGCCGCCTCGACTTCCCAATCGAGGTGCTGGTCGAGGTCACCTTGTAATATACTGAATATATATATATATATATATATATATATATATATATATATATATATATATATATATATATATATATATATATATATATATTCAGTATATAAAAGATGTTGATCTCCTGCATGCCTACGAAATGCACGTCGGTGTGCGATTTCACTGTGCATAGACATAGGCACGTAGGGGATAAAGTCCCTATATATATATACATAATAAATTAAGTTAAAGCTAAAATAATAATAATATAATTTAAAATGAAATAAATAAAATAGATTTATTTATTTATTAAAAGGAAATTTAGTTATTTATAATTAGTATTTTAGTTGATAATTTTGGGATGAGATTTTGGTAGATTGGAGTAAGTCTAATTATATTTTCTAACCCGTTGATTAAGTTAATTAATATAAGGTTATATATAAATTAAATCCTAGGTTAGTATTTTAAGAGAAAGGGCTGGAATTAGGAATTTAAATCCTGTATTTCTCTTTCCTTCCCCATTCTCTCTTGTCGCGTTGGCCACCCACGTGCTGCCGCCTTCACCAACTGCTCACGCGCATGCATCGTGTGCCCGCTGTTGTCAGTCGTCGAGTCATCACCCACTGTGATAGTCAGACCATTGTCGAACCCCACACACCGCCGCCACCACCGCCACCACCGCCTTCACCCTCTGCTTCCCCATTGGCCGCCTCTCTTTGCCCGTGCCCAACTCGACGACACCGCCACTGCCATTTCTTCGCCGCTACCCTTTCTCATATCCAGATCGCCGACGACTACCACTCTCTCCTTCCTACGTCAGTCTCTTCTCAGCCGCCGAGAGCTTCATCGCCGACCTTCCCTTCTGCTCGTGCGTCACAACCACGAGATTGCGTCGCCTTCGGCCTCATCTGCCGTCGATCTTAATTGCGAGCACACAGCTCCCTCGATCACTATTGGTTGGCACCGTACGTTGGCCAGCCTTGGTTGCGAGTGACAGTACCACTGTAACATCTCGTGATCACTGCCTCCCTTCTGTATCATCAGACATTCATCGATCCTCTTGGTTGTGTTCTATTTTGGCAGCGTCAAGTACCAACTGATGCCCGTCAAGACTATGATGGTGAGGTGTCCGAGTAGCGAAGGCGGAAAGGGCCGACAACTATAGCGTGGATGGTGAGGTGGTAGAACGATTCAGCACAACAGGAACGCAGCGACTTTGCCGGATGGTCAAGCCGAATGACGATGGCTGAGCCAAATAAAGAACCTGCGCAGCAGCAAATGGTCAAGGGCACCGAGAGGGACCTCGACAATGCCCCTCCGACGCTCAAGGTAGAAGATTAGATTGAAAAGGTGAGAAGAAGCAGAAAAGAACCAAGTTACAAGTGTGAGATCTTACCCTTCTCTTCTCAAGGAGGACCATATATATAGAGGGGAAGCTCCCCTCTCAAAGGACTTTGCCAATAGAAGCGATATGACCCCAGGGGGTCGTACATCATGATCATTGTTATCTGAACTGCATCCAGCGTGTGGGTTGCTATTAATGCACATCGTGTGGTTGATGGGGGACAAGTCTTATTTAATGCTGCAGCTAATCTTCTGAGATCTTGATAGGGAAATCTGCCCTTGTGCGTGGGCGGCAATTAATACATGCCGCGCGATTGATAGGAGACAATTCTCAATTAATACCGCAGACATTCATTCAAACCTTGTCAGGGAATTGCACTTCTGATGAGAATTGCCCCGTCTTAAGGATATGAAATAACCGCCTCCTTCTTTAAATGGGCTAGCTCATAATAAAATGGATCATATGGAAAAAAACGGTGCCTCAGAGATGGCACATCTTTGCCGAGAGATACAACGGATGAGACGAAAAGCTTTCAGCCTAAGAGAAATCCGGGCCGAGATGTGGGGCGTCCAGTATGGGAGAAATCCGAGCCGAGACGCGGGGCGTCCGATATGGGAGAAATCCGAGCTGAGACGTGGGGCGTTCGGTATAAGAGAAATTCGGGCCGAGACGCGGGGCGTCCGGTATGGGAGAAACCTGGGCCACCACTTGTCATGAGTCAGATGGTGCGGAGGATTCAATCTGTCTATCTAACCATAGTTTTAGTTTTACCCGGGTATCATAAGCATCCCCCTTCAAGGATAGGCACAGCCTGACTGACTAGACTGGTCTGGTTCAGACCATGACTTTCCCTCCTATTCCCTTTTGGACGTATTCATTAATATCCATTAAGGCGACGATTAGATTCATGATTGTCCTGTTTCTCTAGGGTTTTCTTGGTCGTGCCACGTGGCTTGAGAGGAGAACCTCGGGAAAAGGGATCGTCGCGGCGCCGCTATAAGTAGTTCACCGTCTCCCTTCCTCTGTCATTTTCTCACTCGCTGCTTCTTTCCTCACCAGTCTCTCGACCATTTTCCTCTTCTTCCCCGGCGCCATTCTACTAGTAAGTTTCCCGTTCCACCCCTTTCCTTGCATTTTCCGTTTATGTTCCATGGCCCCAAAGACCGATCTTTGGTATTTGAGGACCCGCAGCACCGTCGACTCGGAGATTTGCTCCGAGGCTCGGGCTGCCTTCCATATTCCTAATTCTTATCGGCTTCGAGCCCCTCAAAGGGACCAGCGCCCTCACGAACCTCCCGCCGAATTCACCACCTTTTTCCTTGACCAATTGCCGGTCGGTCTCCTGTTTCCTCTTCATCCCTTCTTCACTGAGATATCTACCTACTTTAGGATACCCCTCAACCAATTGGCCCCTAATGCCTTCAGCATCATCAATGGCTTCATCATTATTTTTTTATTTTACCACCTTCCCCTTTCTTCCGAAGCTTTCCATTCTTGTTTCTTCCCCAAGAAGAAAGAAGCCGGTGTCTTCTTCTTCTCGGCTCGGCAAGAAGTAAAGTTCTTGTCGAACCTGATTACCTCCCATAAACATTGGAAATCCAAATTTGTGTATGTTCGCCCTGAGTCACCTTTTCTTTGGCCTACCGGATGGCAGCTCGAACTGCCACCCTCCCCTTCCATTTGGTCTTTCCGAAAATCCACCACTTATCAAGAGATAGCCTCAGTCCTGCTTGGCCTGAGGTTTGATGTGAATGTCCTACTGGAGGAGGGACTTCTACATCATTTTGACTTAAGTCCGATAGAGGCCGAGCTGAGTGGCTCCTTAGGTAAAGAGAATTCTTTATCCTGTCTTTCTCTCCCTGTGTTACTTCTTTATTTTCTAATGTATTGTCTTGTCTCGTGACAGTGGAAGTCATGATCCGGGCTTCTATCAGCAAGAAGCTGAAGTGGAAAAGGGCCCAGGTAATCCCTCCTGAGGGTGCTCCTTCCGACACACCTGAGGAGGGAGGCTCAGACATCCCCCCCACCTCGGCCCTCCATGGTGGCCGAGGTGATAAGCTCAGGGGATTCAGAAGAGTAGCAGAGGCAGCGTAAGAGGAGCCGCCTAGTACTCTCCTCTGTCGAGGGGAGTTCCTCTCAACGTTCTTCTCTTCACCCTTCCTCCTTCCCAAGTCCTCTGCACTCGGCCGAGCCGAGTGGAGAAGGACCCAACGACACAGGGCCAGACATCCCGGAGCCCCGGCGGGAGGAACAACCAAGGGATGTCCCTCCACCAGAGGGGTCTTCTTCCTCCCATCCGCGTAGTTCAAGCCCCATGCCAGAAGTATCTGGTCGATCGCAACCAGGTCAGGGCAACCGTCTCGGAGCCTTCTTCAAGAAATTCGGGATGCCGTCGGTGACTCAGTCAAAGGAAAATCCATCCCGGCAATCAACGATGAGATGAATATTTATCTCACTAAGGTAAGTTATCTCTTATTGCTCTTTTAGTTCTTTGTGGCTAAGTCACACCAATTCGGCTAACCTTTCTATCCCTCTTGCAGTTCTAAAGGTACCATCCGAGCTAATGGCTCGGCTACCCCCTATGACTGCCACCTTTCAAAGAAATGCGGCACAAATGGTCGGCCTAAAGACTTAGCTCCGGGATAAGGAAGTGGGCTCGGCTTAGCCATCCGAGGCGGCCATCTTCGGGCGAGGCTATCCGATTTGAGCGATCTTCAGCTAAGGGCACAGGAGATGAAGCTCCAAGGAGCCCAGCTGGAGGCAAAGGCCGCAGAAGCGGCGAAATACAAGGCCCGAGCCGAGGAAGCGGAGGCTCGATTATTGTGTGGCGGATCAGGCTGCTCGAGGCTAATCTGAGCTAAGCCGGGATGAGGATCGGATCGGTAGAAAGCTAAGGAAGTGCTCTCATCTGGGGCGAGAGGAGGTCGGTGGGAGAAACGAAAAAAAGCATTTCTGGCTTCCGAGGAATTTGCTGACATCATAGGGGGTCGTACTCTGGACCTCATAGAGATAGGATATGAGGGGGATGCCTGACACTTCAAGGAGGTCGGATACCCCCTGGAGGGGCTTCGACCGAGTTCCTGGACCTATAATGACTCATCGACGAGACACCGGACTCGGCGCTGGGGGGGGCTCCCTCAATAGTCTGACTTAGTTTTTATCCTTGTCATCTGTTTGCTTGTTGTTTGTAGGTAAGGGATTTTGTAGCTTTAGTGGCCCCCTTTTTTTTTATATGAAGAGATCTATTAAAAGAAATGTTTGTCTATTCGACTGACAGAAAAAAAAAATCTCTCAATATCTAATTATTCTTATAACATTGAACGCACCTCGAACGATAAAAGGTTTTAACCGGAAGGAGGATCATCAGCAGAGACCGAAATCCGAGTAGGCTGCCCTAAGCGATACCCCAGGCAAGAAGCCGAATTGAGATACTTGGGACCAGCTGCGGTAAGCGATACCCAAGCAGAATAACCGAATTGAGAATACTTGAGACCAAATTTGTGATAGCGATGCAGGAGAATATCGAATGGCTGTACTTGGGACCAGCTGTGATAAGCGATACCCAAGGAGAATAGCCGAATTGAGAATACTTGGGACCAGCTGTGATAAGCGATACCCAAGGAGAATCCGAATTGAGAATACTTGGGACCAGCTGTGATAAGCGATACCCAAGGAGAATAGCTTAATGGTTGTACATGGGACCAGCTGCGCTAAGCGATACCCAAGGAGAATAGCCGAATTGAGAATACTTGGGACCAGCTGTGATGAGCGATACCCAAGGAGAATACCGAATGACTGTACTTGGGACCAGCTGCGCTAAGCGATACCCAAGGAGAATAGCCGAATTGAGAATACTTGGGACCAGCTGTGATAAGCGATACCCAAGGAGAATACCGAATGGCTGTACTTGGGACCAACTGCGCTAAGCGATACCCAAAGAGAATAGCCAAATTGTTATACATGAGACCAATGCTAAGCGATACCAAGGAGAATAGCGAATTGAGAATACTTGGGACCAATTTGTGATAAGCGATACCCAAGGAGAATCTTGAATGGTTGTACTTGGTACCAATTGCGCTAAGCGATACCCAAGGAGAATAATAGCCAATTGAGAATACTTGGGATCACCTTGTGATAAGTGATACCCTATGATAATAACGAATGGTTGTACTTGGGACCAGCTGTGATAAGCGATACCCAAGGAGAATAGTCGAATTGAGAATACTTGGGACGAGCTGTGATAAGCGATACCCAATGAGAATTCGAATTGAGAATACTTGGGACCAGCTGTGATAAGCGATACCCAAGGAGAATAATCGAATAGTTGTACATGGGACCAGCTGCGCTAAGCGATACCCAAGGAGAATAGCCGAATTGAGAATACTTGGGACCAGTTGTGATAAGCGATACCCAAGGAGAATACCGAATGGTTGTACTTGGGACCAGCTGCGCTAAGCGATACCCAAGGAGAATAGCCGAATTGAGAATACTTGGGACCAGATGTGATAAGCGATACCCAAGGAGAATACTGAATGACTGTACTTGGGACCAGCTACGCTAAGCGATACCCAAGGAGAATAGTCGAATTGTTGTACATGAACCAGCTGCGCTAAGCGATACCCAAGGAGAATAGCCGAATTGAGAATACTTGGGACCAGCTGTGATGAGCGATACCCAAGGAGAATACCGAATGGCTGTACTTGGGACTAGCTGCGCTAAGCGATATCCAAGGAGAATAGTCGAATTGAGAATACTTGGGACCAGCTGTGATAAGCGATACCCAAGAAGAATACCTAATGGTTGTACTTGGGACCAGCTGCGCTAAACAATACCCGAGGAGAATAGCTGAGTTGAGAATACTTGGTAGCTTAATGAACCAAGCTTTCAGGAAACCGAGTGTAAGTGGAATTTTCATTATAAGGAAGTCTTGTTACATGGGGGCTTATCAAGCATAATAAGGCCACAGATGGAAAGCATTCCAAGGCCGAACGAGTTCTTTCCCCTCACTATCTTGGAGATAATATGCGCCTGAACTGAGTTTCTTGATAACTTTATATGGGCCTTCCCATCGGGGCGCTAGTTTATGAACCTCCCCGACTGGCTGAACCTTTTTCCATACAAAATCACCTAGCTGAAAGGAGCGAGGTACCACTCTTTTGTTATAAGCCTGGGCCATCTTTCTTCGGAAAGCATACATTCGGTTAGCTGCCTGCTCTCGAGCCTCGGACACCAGGTCCAACTCGGTTAACCTCCTCTCTTGGTTGGTTTCGTCGTCGGGTGTGTAAGCAGATATCCGGGGAGACCTCATACCGATTTCTACTGGGACGAGAGCTTCGACCCCATAAACTAAATGGAACGGAGTGAGGCTAGTACTGTCTTTGGGGGTAGTCCTATAGGCCCACAAGATACTAGGTAGTTCATCTACCCAACTTCCTTCCATATGATCTAACTTGGTTTTGAGCCCTCAGATTAGCTCTCGGTTGGTGACTTCGGCTTGCCCATTACTCTGCGGATAAGCCACTGAGGTGAAGACTTGCTGAATCTCCAGTTGTTGACACGATCCTTGATTTCGACCTTGAAATTGCGTCCGTTGTGAAACCAATCTCCTGGGAATGTCGAATCGACATACTATATTTTTCCAAAGGAATTTTAATACGACCTCTTCAGTTATTTTAGCTAGCGGCTCTGCCTCTACCCATTTTGAAAAATAGTCCATAGCTACTAATAGGAATTTCTTCTGACTTGGCCCCATGGGCAGCGGCCCTACTATGTCCATCCCCCATTGGTCGAAAGGACAAGAGGCAGAGGCCTTTAACTTTCGGCCGACTTACGAGAGAAATTCGATGTTTCGATACTAAGGCATACTTGTACGCAATGGGAGGCATCTTGCTGTAGAGTGGGCCAAAATATCTGTCCAATAGGACTTTTCTTGCGAGAGAGACTCCTCCAGTATGATTTCCATAGCAGCTCTCGTGTATTTCCCGTATAACATAATCTGCTTCCTCGGTCCGAGGCATTTGAGTAGGGGGTTGAAGCGAAGATCGCTTGTATAATGTGTCACATATTAAGACAAAGCAGTGCTTCTTCTCTTTGGCGACTCGGGTCTCGGCCGGTCGTCGAATTGATTAAGGAATTTCTCCTCCGGAGGGTGTGAGATACCAGTTCTTGATCTATGTTGAAGATGTGCATCTCGACTCACAAAGTCCTCGAGGTTCCAATGTAAGGGTACTAGACATACGAGCCAATTCAGACCTTGATTATCTGCTCTAGGTATCTTGTGTAGGGCTACTTCCTGGAATTCCGAGGCCAACCTTTGATAAGCTTGTTTATAACGTTTCAACCTTTGGTTGTTAATGTCGAATGATCCCTTGAGCTGTTCTATGACTAATTGGGAGTCGGAATGCAGAGAAATTCGAGCAGCCGCGAGATTACAGGCTTGCATCCTTGCCAATAGGGCCTCGTGCTCGGCTTCATTATTAGAAGCACGAAAGTTGGTATGTCTGCTATCCGGATAGCATCCTTGGGGATATTAATAGTATTCCTACCCCCTTTGCCTTGTTTAGTTGCCGAACCGTCCACGTATATTTTCCATTCTTCATTCTTCTCTATCCCGGATGTCTCGGAAATGCGATGCCTTGAGAGGCTTGAGGCGGGGTTGATCTTGGATATCATACTCGGACTCGGTAATCCACTTGATTAAGCGGGTGGACTCTTACGGATTGTTCAATATCCTTCCGATGCCCTTTGTTGGTCAAGAGGCGTGATCGGATGAGATAAGAAATAGGACCGGAGCTTCCGAGCCGTTATAAGCAGGGCAAGGGCCAGCTTCTCCAGGGTCGTGTACATGCTTTTAGTGCCTTTTAACAAATGACTGACAAAGTAAATGGGCGGTTGTTTACCTGCTTCCTGCCGGAGTAATACGGAAGCCACAGCTTCCTCATAGGAGGCCAGGTATAACTGCAATTCTTCCCCGGGGACGGGTTTGGCCAATGTGGGCAAGTCGGCTATATATTGCTTTAGCTCTGTAAGGGCCTGTTCGCATCTATCATCCCATGAAAACCGAGTCGACTTGTAGAGTACCTTGAAGAAAGGGAGGGTCCGCTCGTAGGCTTAGGGATGAACACAGGAGAGGGTCGTTATTCGACCCAACAGCTTCTGCACTTCCTTGATATTCCAAGGGGAAGCTATGTTCTGTAATACCTGAGCTTTCTCGGGATTGACTTCAATACCACGTTCGGTGACAATATACCCTAGGAACTTGCCCCCACAAACTCCAAATATATATTTACCCGGGTTGAGCCGAATTCCATATTGTCGTAGGGTGCTAAACATTTCGGTCATGTCCGAGATTACATCTTCGGCTTTAACGGTTTTGATGAGGATGTCATCGATGTATACTTCTATGTTTCGGCCTATTTGTGATCGAAATACTTTATCCATCATCCTTTGATAGGTGGCCCCTGCATTCTTTAATCCGAAAGGTATGACCTTATAGCAAAAGGTGCCATCGGCGGTGATGAAACTGACTTTTTCTTGATCCTCCATGGCAAGTGGAATCTGATGATACCCCTAGTGGGCGTCTAGCATACAAATTAATTCACAGCCAGCGGTGGAATCTACTACCTGATCTATTCAAGGCAAAGGGTAGCAATCTTTAGGGAATGCTTTATTGAGATCCCTAAAATCTATACATACCCTCCACCTTCGGGAACTGTACTTCTCGGATATATCCGGCTTGCAGGAGCTTCTGCACCTCGGCTTGAATGATTTGGTCTTTTTCTGGTCCGAAGTGCCTTCTTTTTTGTCGAGTGGGCCGAGATCCAGGAAATATACTTAGCTTGTACTCCATGACTGTCCGGGAGATGTTCTGGTGTTGTTCACTCGACCAAGAGAAGACGTCTAGGTTGCTGGTCAGGCAATCCTTCATCTTTTGTTTCAAATCATCCAGTAAGTCTGCTGTTATCCGGAGGACTTGATCGGGCTGATTCGGCCACACTTGTATTTTTTCTTCTCCTACGACTTCTTCTGAGGGGACCTCACTCAGAGTGTACACGCCGACGCCTTCTATCTTCCGGTTCTTTCTAGGTCCAGTACGAACTTCCTCTACGTAGCATTTTCGGGCAGCCATTTGATCTCCGGCTACTTCCCCTATCTGATTGCCCACGGGAAATTTGATTTTCTGATGATAAGTGGAGATAACGGCTTCAAAAGAATGTAGGGCTGGCCTTCCCAAAATGATGTTGTAAGCTGAAATAGCGTCCACCACGGTAAAAGTGATCATCCACATCCGGCGAAGGGGCTCATCTCCCAGAGATAGAGGGAGGTCGATTCGGCCGAGTGGCGTGACTTCATGCCCCGAGAAGCTAAATAAAGCGGTATTCATCGGTTGGAGCCGAATTGTTTCAAGCTGCATACGGTCAAAAGCATCTTTAAACAATATGTTAACTGAACTACCTGTGTCTATGAAGATCCGAGTCACATCATAATTGGCGACAGTAGCTTTTATCACCAGGGCATCATCATGAGGAGTAACAACCCCTCACAAATCCTCTGGGCCGAATTTTATTGCCAGTCTATCTACAAGGATCTGGCTGGTGCTTACTTGCATGTTCTCTAGCCGTCGGTCATGAGCCTTTCTGGCTCGATTTGAGTCCCCGTCAGTGGCTCCTCCAGTGATCATGTTGATCGTCCCCCGATGCAGAGTGTTGAGTGCTTGAGGTAAGCGAGGGGGAGAGAGAACCCCGCCTGGAGTATCTTCCTAAGACCTTCGCGGGGCTTGGGTCGGCCTTTGCTATTCAGAAGTCGGCCGAGGGGCTCTTCTAGCCGAATTTCGTCGAACAAGATCCCGTGGTTCTGGTCTCCTGTTGCGAGAGGCATTGCACTGTTGTTCCCTTATTACTTGCCTGATTTTGTCGGCTAAAGTGCGACATTCTCGAGTTGAATGGTCGTATATCTGATGAAAAGCGCAGAAAGGACTTCGTTGCTCGGGTGGTACCACTACGGCCGGTAGTTCTCGGACAACATGCACGACCCTATCCTTTACAAGCCGTGGAGGATAAACAGGGGGAGCCCCAGATGGTCGAAGATGCGGTGGGACTTTCTAGATGACCTTTTGAGATTTGGACCGATTAGGTCACTGTTGTCCATCGGCTGCCTTCTCGGCTTCCTCTAAATTGATATATGCTTCAACTCTAGCCAGCAAAGCCTCAAAGTGGAGGGGAGGCCTTTTCATTAGCGATTTAGAGAAATACCCTCGTACGAGACCGTGAGAGAAGGCGTCTACCACGGTTTTTGGTGAAGCGTCCAGGACGTCGACAGCTACCCGGTTGAAATGATGCAAATAGTCCCTTAAGGATTCCCCCCTTTCCTGTTTCATGGTCATGAGGTACTGGGTTGTCCGTCGATACCTTTTGCTACTAGCGAATCGTTGTAGGAATAGTATGGATAACTCCTAGAAAGAATGGATGGATCCGGCCGGCAGTCGATCGAACCATCTTTGAGCGAGGCCAATTAGATTAAGAGAGAAGACTTTACACTTGGCTCCGTCCGAGTAATCGTGGATTAATGCGACTTTTGAACCTTCCCAAGTATTCTTAGGATCGTGACCGTTATACTCCCCTATCTGCATCGGCTTAAAGGACTTAGGCATCTTGTCATCTATAATGCTGGGAGCGAGAGGGGATTCGACATTGACTGCGGGAGCTTTACCCTTTTTGGGATTCTTCTCAGTTAGTGTATATGAGGGTGCCTCCCCGGAAGATCGTGAAGGCGAGGTGGTAGAGGATGATGTTGGATCGAGCGGATCGCTAGAGGGGGGGGGGTGAATAGCGATAGAAATTTTTCGTTCAAAATCGTTCGTTAAAATGCGAGTAGACACAGCGGAAGATAGAAACAAAACAAGTGAGACAATAGACACAAGAGTTTTACTTGGTTCGTAGCCGAAGGCTACTACTCCAAGGCCCTAGTGGTCCTTGACCACGTACGGAGGGCAAACTACTAAAAAGCTCCTCCTCGTTGGAGGTAGGAGTTAGACGGATACACAAGATGATAAAAGCTCAAGGTAGAGGGACACTCCCCCTCTCCTTGATATGATTTAAAGCTCGAAATAAGAACAACTTATAAACTGAAATATGATTCAAACTTTCGTTACCGACGACTTCAAAGGATGGAGGTTGAAGCTCTAGTTGTCGTAGGGATGTCGGAGAGTCAGAGCGTATCGGAATAACTTGGAAGCTTTTTAATTGATGAAAAACCCTACGACAAGCCCTCCTTTTATAGCCTTTGAGCCCCTCATCGAATGGGTCTTCAACCAATCACAAATGGACACAAAAACTCCTTGAAATGGGGTGATAAGCCTTGACTCCTCGAATCTGATCATTGACCATCAGTCGACTGATGGCATCGATCGAGCCGACCTTCGGCGGATCGGGATTGGACGATCGAGTCCTCCAAGCCGGGCAATGAGATCGTGATGCTTGATGCAAGTCAAAGTTAGCTCAACAAAAACATAATTTCAACGGTTGTCGACCATCCGATCTCGACCTAGACCATCTATAGGATGTCTTTGGTCGGATCTATGCTTAAGATCATCCCCGTAACGAGGATACGACCTCACTTACGCTCGCACACACGAGCTTACCTCGATACTTACGTGTTGCTTTTGCTTCCGGCCTTCCACTCGATTCCTTCGGCTCCCTCTGAAGTCACTCGAGTGTCGCCCGACCACCGCGGCTTCCTCTGGGTGTCGCTAGCCTTCAGCTCCAGCTATAGCAATCTTCTGCACACTCGATTCAGCTCGTGAGATAACGACATGAGCTTAACTTTGTATCGTTTGCTATAATCAAAACTCAGGTTCGACTTAGGTGCCTACTGCACCAACAATCTCCCCCTTTTTGATTTATGGCAAACCCATATACAAAGTTAAGTAAATAGCAAGCATGAAGAATAATGTGCATTAGAAACAAACAAGAAATAAAGAAGATTAATTTGGAGTAGTAAGGATTTTCTTCAAGTACTCCCCCTTGAGGAAACCTCCCCCTTGAACGAGGGTGAGTCTTGAAGAAAGACCTTAATCCTCCCCCTTGAGGGTTGCTTTAAGTAATTACTTAAAGTTGGCCTTAGTAAAACGTTTAAGTTAAGTTCTCCCCTTTAAGTAAAGCATTAACGACATAATGTTTACGTTGACGGCACACATAAGTTTAAGTTAAGAATTCTCTTAACTTGGCCTTTACTTCCTTTTGTTAAAAGTTAAATAAGTTTTCAAAAACTTAGAGTTAACTTTTGGTTTAAATATGAAGTAAGAGTTAAGTTATAAAAACAATTTGATCCCTTAACTTTGGCCTTTTTCTCCCCCTTTTGTCATATATCGAAAAGAGTGAGGGTGTGTGTGGAAAACAAAAATAAGTGTTAAATTTAAAGTCCAAGCATGTTCCACATTATTTTGAAAATAATATACTGAAAATAAGTTCATCTATAAAATGTTCGACTCATATTTGGCTTGATTGATATGAAAGATCAACCAGTCCTGGTCAGAGTCGGTTAATATGTATGATTATACTCCGTGGTTCATAATGATGCACTAGCTCTACATCTGGAACCAGGAGTAAGGTCCTAACATCTCACGCCCATCTACGTGGCTAAGTACACAAACACATTAGTCCTATGTGTTGTGAGATGTACTGACTCCTTAAATCTATAGGTGCATGATATCTAAGGTAAGTCCTATACTAGTTCCATGAAAAATGAAAAGTAAGAAATAGTAGTAATATAATTTGCAAAGTCCTATTCTACTACGCACATGCCTAATTTTCGTCTTAATAGACTGAATTCGGCTTCGGGTAGGGGTTTAGTAAATAGGTCTGCCAAGTTAGACTTCGATTCGACGTATTCGAGTTGTATGGCTCCGTTGGCCACATGTTCTCGAATGAAAATGGTGTTTGACCTCTATATGTTTAGTCCTAGAGTGACATATCGGATTCTTAGTAAGGTTAATTGAACTAATGTTATCTACGTGGAGTTTTGTGTTGGTAAAGTCTAACTTAAAATCGCGGAGAGTGTGCTTCATCCAAAGAAGCTGCGTGACACACTCACCCATCGCGATGTATTCGGCTTCGGTGGTAGATAAGGCAACACAGTGTTGCTTCCTACTGCACCAACTCACTAGACTCGAGCCGAGAAGTTGACAACAACCACTCGTACTCTTTCTATCAAGCTTACTACCGGCATAGTCCGAATCAGAGTAGCCGATTAGTTCGAACTCGGTAGATCTAGGGTACCAAATACCGACATTAAGTGTACCCTTTAGATATCTAAGGATACGTTTAACTAGAGTTAGGTGAGACTCCTTGGCACAGGTTTGGAACCTTGCGCACATACTTACTGCAAATAGGATATCAGGTCGGCTTGCAGTTAAGTAAAGGAGACTCCCTATTATGCTCCTATAGTATTTTAAATCAATTGAGTTTCCGATTAAATCTTCTTCTATATTGACATTAGTTGCCATTGGGGTATTAATAATTTTAGCATCTTGCATTCCAAAGCGTTTAATTAATTCCCTAGTATATTTGCGTTGATGTAGGTATATTCCATCTTTAGTTTGTTTAATTTGTAGACCTAAGAAGAAACTTAACTCGCCTACTAAATTCATTTCAAATTCACTTTCCATAAGTGAAATGAACTCATTTAGTAGGATTGAGTTGGTGGTTCCGAAAATAATATCATCTACGAGCTATGAATATGTCTTTACCTAAGGTTTTTACGAAAAGGGTTGGGTCAACTACACCTTGGTTAAAGCCTTTGGACTTAAGATAAATTGGAAGTCTCTCGTACCAAGCTCGCGGAGCTTGTTTAAGTCCATAAAGAGCTTTCTTTAATCTAAGGACATGATCCGGTTTGTCTAAACTTTCGAAACGGGGGGGGTTGACTAACATAAACTTCTTCTTTAATGTATCCATTTAAGAATGCAGATTTCACATCCATTTGAAACAACTTAAATCCTCGATGTGCTGCATATGCTAATAGCATTCGAATGGACTCTAATCTAGCTACTGGGGCATAGGTCTCGTCATAATCTAAACCTTCGACTTGACTAAACCCTTTAGCAACTAGTCTAGCTTTATTTCTAACTACTTCACCTTTATCATCAATTTTATTTCTAAACACCCACCTTGTTCCAATGATTGTTTTATCTTTAGTTGGTGGTACTAATTCCCATACTTCGTTCCTAGTGAATTGAGCCAACTCTTCTTGCATTGCAATAATCCAATCGGGATCAAGAAGAGCTTGGTCAATAGTTTTGGGTTCAATTTTAGAAATCAAAGATATTTGACTAAGGTTTCACGTATGAGGCTCTAGTTCGAACTCCTAGACTTGGATCACCTATCACTTGGTCGATAGGATGATTCGTTGGGTCCTAGTTGGATTTGGGTTTGAGTCTACAACTTGATCCATAGGATGGCTTGTTTGAGTACTAGTTTGGTTGGAGTCATCTATCACTTGGTCGATAGAGTGACTTGGTTGACTTAGGTTAGGATTAACACTAGACCTGATCTCGGATCGAGTTAGGTCTAGTATGAGTCGCTCGCTAATTGGGGTTGCCGAGGGTTTTGTAGGTTCGTGTCCTTCATCAAATACTACATTGATAGTCTCCTCGACTCTAAGGGTGTCGTGGTTATATACTCTATAAGCTCGCGCTTGTAGTCGAGTATCCTAGAAAGATTAGTCGTGGTTTTGGATGTAAATTTCTCTAGGTAATCCTTAGTGTTTAGGATATGTACCTTACATCCAAATACCCTAAAGTACTTGATGTTAGGTATTTTATCGTGATAAATCTCGTATGAGGTCTTAAGGTGCCTCTTTACCATAAGGATTCTATTTTGGACATAGCATGTCGACTCTGGCTTCCGCCCAAAACCTATCTGCAGGTTATACTCATTTAACATTGTCCTAGCGGCTTCTTGTAGGGTTCTATTTTTGCGTTCTACTAGGCCATTTTATTGTGGAGTTCTAGGGCAAGAGAACTCGTGGTGGTATCCATTTAGGTTACAGAATTCTGTAAACCTATGGTTTTCGAATTCACCACCATGATCAGTCCTAAGTCTTTTGATTTTAATGCTTTGTTGATTTTCTATTAACTTAAATATATTGATTAATTGATCTAAGGTATCATTTTTGTGTTTGATGAACCTAACCCAAGTAAATCTAGAATAGTCATCAATTATGACTAAGCAGAATTTACTTCCGTTAAGTGACTTAGCTCCGTGTGAATCAAATAGATCCATGTGTAGGAGCTCAAGCACACTTTTGGTTCGTTCTTGACTAGTTAGTTGATGTTGTGTCCTAGATTGTTTACCTTGTTGACAAGCATTACATATTTTATTATCCAAATTGTTGAGGTTAGGCAAACCTCTGACTAAATCACTCTGACTCATCTTGTGGATGAGTCTTGGGTGTGAGTGACCGAGTCGTCGGTGCCACAACCACGATTCCTCTTGCCGTGTCATAAGACACTTAGTTGAGGAGTTAGTTAAGTTGATCGTGTAAATGTTGTTATTTCTAGTCCCTTTAAGAATTGTTTTAGAGGTTTCGTTGGTATTAATTACGCATTCATTTTCTAGAAATATGACCTTATAGTTATTATCACACAATTGGCTTACACTAAGTAAATTATATTGAAAATTTTCTACTAATAAAACATTTTGAATAACAAAATTTGAATTGAGCTCAATATCACCTGATCCGATGATTTTGAGATTGCCGTTATTTTCGAAGGCTATCGATCCTTGTCGTTTGAATCGAAGCTTCGAAAACTTGAGTTGATCCCCGGTCATGTGTCGTGAGCAACCACTGTCCAACATCCATTGATCCTACACGCAAGGTAGTTGGATCGGATATTAGATTTATTAAAAATTGGTTGAAAAATTATTAACCTAAATCATCTCACCCATGTCTACATGATCAAACATGTTAATCCTATATGTTCTTGTGAGATGACTTCCAATTTTAGTTGAATTAAATTTAATGACTTAAACACTTGTCAACCTTGCGTTAGATTCGGATTTGACCTTCGGCTCATCAAGTCACCTTTTCAAGATCATGGCTTCTAGGTCCTGGCGAGGCACAAAGGCCTTCTTTGATCGGAACAACGACCACTTCCTTAGACAAAGCCATTTTCAAGAAAATAGAGACTTGACTCACCTAAGACCACTTCCTGGTCTAACTAGTCTAGGATACGGCGAGGTAGCTTCAGCTAGTTCCGCTCGGTCAAGTGCACCGAACTAGATACGCCTTATCTTGCCCGAATACACAAGACTCCGCTTTCCTAGCGTACTATCATCTCGCTGTATCCTGGTACTATGTTATCAAGTATTGACGAGTTATAGTCCTATCTAACCATTCTAAAAAGGAAAATCAAACTAAATAAAAACCTAAGCATGCAATTTCTAAGTTAAAACACAAACAAATTTCATACTAGCTCCCCCTGGACCGTTGAATCGATTCGGTCTCTCCACATAGTGGATTTGGTCCTTGGGAACCCAGTACTGGTTTGATCCTAAGTTTGAAATCAAGGTGGTCTTAGGGACCCATGCTTGGACACGCTTATGTCTACTTACGATTGACATATACGACTTATTGGTCGTGTTTGAGCTAAACCCTAGCCCGGCCTTGTTGTACACGACCCTTTGCGATCCAAGTAGGAGGTCAAGTCCTTTGGATCCCAAAGTAAACCTTTCCAACGTATTCCTAAGATCTTCGACTTAACTTTTCAAGAGTGAGTTCTCAACTTCGAGTTTTTCAACTCGAGTTGAGTCCTTCTCTTGAACTCGACTAGTAGAAGAGGTTAGGGAGACCTCGTGTTTGAGGAGTTTAACTTCCTCAACCAGGGTCTCGACCTTAGACTCGGACTTAGCTAACTTTTTATTTAAAAACTTAATTGCACTATAAAGAGTAGTAATAAGAGACCGACTTACCTTGAGTGTATCTTTTGAACCGGATGCGTATCCGTAGCTTGTCTTGAATAGTGTTGGTTTTCGATTCGTTCTTGCCCGACTCCTCCGATTCCACCGGTTTAGCAATAAGGACTCGATCGTTGTCTTCTTCCTCGGAGGCTTCTTCCCAAGTAGCATTGAGTGCCTTTTTATGTTTTGGTGCCTTGCTCTTGAGTTTTGGGCACCCGGACTTAATGTGTCCAAACCTGTTGCATTCATAACATCTTATGTTTGAACTTTTAGGCTTACCTTCGTTGGGTCGAGTGACGGCTCATTTTCGGCCCTTGACTATCCTCCGAACTAGGTTGACTAGTTCGGCTTCCATTTCCGAGTCGACCTCCGAATCCGACTCATCCTCTTCTTCCTTCGGGGGTGGCTTGCTTGCGGTTTTCTTCCTCGAACCTGCAAAAAGTGCTATACCCTTCTCGGGTTCCGAGTTAGACTGCTCATGAAGTTCGAAATCAAAAAAGAGTTCATCTAACCTAAGTTTAGAAAGATCCTTGGAGACCTTGTAGGCATCGACCATGGATGCCCACAAGGTAGTCCTCGGAAAAGAGTTTAGGACATACCTTATAAGGTCGCGGTTTTCGACCTTTTGCCCGATTGCGTGTAGGTTGTTGACTATGTCTTGGACACGGGCGTGGAGTTGCGTCGCGGACTCGTGTTCCTGCATTTTTAGGTTATATAGTTTATTGAATAGAAGATCACGCTTACATACCTTGGCTTCATCGGTCCCTTCGTGTAGCTCCACTAGTTTTGTCCAAAGATCCTTTGTGCTTATGAAGGGGCTGACGCGATTTAGCTCCTCCTTGGATAGGCCGCATTGAAGGATTTGAGTTGCCTTTGCGTCGGCTTCGACTTGTCTTTTTGTCGCAATGGTCCATTGGTCATAATCCAAGGATTCACCCACTTCGTTAGTCGAAAGTGTGAATCCCGTTTGGATTATGATCCACATCTCGATTTAGGTATTAAGAAAGCATTCCATCCGACCCTTCCAATAACGGACGTCATCTCCGTTGTAAAACGGAGGTCAGACGGTGCTAAAACCCTCGAGATGGACCATTTGGAAGGAAAACCTTGCACACAAAAAATACAAAAAATACGAAAAAGGGTTCCAAGACTTCGCCTTGGATTAGTGGTGCAGGAAATAAAAAGAAACAAACGAGAAATAGAAAGTTAAGCAAAGAAATAAGAAACTAAATAAAAAGTAAGTACTCACAACCTTCGATGTCCCCGAAAGACTACTAAACATCGATTTTTGAGGATGAAAACAGCTTGTTACAGGGGTAAACCCCCATAAGAAGTGTAGATCTCTCAGAGAGCTTCGATCTGGTGGGTAGATCATTTCGTGAGTCCCCTTGTAGCAAAAGTTATGCTCGTTTGATCGTGAGGTACTCCGAAGGCGATTAGTACTTGCAAAAAAAAAACACAACCAAAAATTATGTACCAAGACTTGGTCTTGGATTAGTAGTGTGGGAGAAATCTTAAAAAAATAAATACGAAAAGAAAATTGCTCGATTGGTGGTTGCACCGAATCTGAGCGCCCCCGGCTCTGATACCAATTGTTGGATCGAGCGGATCGCTAGAGGGGGGGGTGAATAGCGATAGAAATTTTTTGTTCAAAATCGTTCGTTAAAATGCGAGTAGACACAGCGGAAGATAGAAACAAAACAAGCGAGACAATAGACACAAGGGTTTTACTTGGTTCAGAGTCAAGGCTACTACTCCAAGGCCCTAGTGGTCCTTGACCACGCATCTTGAGGAAAACTACTAAAAGCTCCTCCTCGTTGGAGGTAGGAGTTAGACGGATACACAAGATGATAAAAGCTCAAGGTAGAGGGACACTCCCCCTCTCCTTGATATGATTTAAAGCTCGAAATAAGAACAACTTATAAACTGAAATATGATTCAAACTTTATTTAAGCGACTTCAAAGGATGGAGGTTGACCCCTGCCGTCAGAGGGATGTCGGAGAGTCGGAGCGTATCGGAAGAACTTGGAAGTTTTTTAATTGATGAAAAACCCTAAGACAAGCCCTCCTTTTATAGCCTTTAAGCCCCTCATCGAATGAGTCTTCAACCAATCACAAATGGACACAAAAACTCCTTGAAATGGGGTGATAAGCCTTGACTCCTCGAATCTGATCATTGACCATCGCGGTGATGGCCATCATCGATCGATCGATGGCGATCGAGTCGACCTTCGCAGCGATCGATTGATTGGCAATGAGTCCTCCAAGCCGGGCAATGATCGATTCTTGCTGCAAGTCAAAGTTAGCTCAACAAAAACATAATTTCGATGATCGTCGACCGTCCGATCTCGACCTAGACCATCTATAGGATGTCTTTGGTCGGATCTACGCGTAAGATCATCCCCGTAACGAGGATACGACCTCACTTATGCTCGCACACACGAGCTTACCTCGATACTTACGTGTTGCTTTTGCTTTCGGCCTTCCACTCGATTCCTTCGGCTCCCTCCGAAGTCACTCGAGTGTCGCCCGACCACCGCGGCTTCCTCCGGGTGTCGCTAGCCTTCAGCTCCAGCTATAGCAATCTTCTGCACACTCGATTCATCTCGTGAGATAACGACATGAGCTTAACTTTGTATTGTTTGCTATAATCAAAACTCAGGTTCGACTTAGGTGCCTACTGCACCAAAAGATGATTCGACTGGTAACGAGATGGCAGGAGTCGATCTGGGGGTAGCTGGAGTAGATTGAATAGAGGTTGGAGTAGGACCCTGGACTGGGCTGGGGGAAGTTTGCAGCGGGGGATTTCCTCGAGGGAGGAGATCGCGCAGGACGTCTTCCATGGTGGTTTTGATAAGGGCTATGATGCTTTCCCTCGTCAGACTTCCGTCCGCGGAGTTGTGGTTACCGGAATTCGCTCCTTGATCTCCTATCTTTGCCTCAGGCATTGATTATATAAGGAGTATTCCCACAGACGACGCCAATTATGATGCCCGTCGAGACGATGATGGTGAGGTGTCCGAGTAGCGAAGGCGGGAAGGGCCGACAACTATAGCGTGGATGGTGAGGTGGTGGAATGATTCAACACAATAGGAACACAGCGACTTTGCTGGATGGTCAAGCCGAATGACGATGGCCGAGCCGAATAAAGAACCTGCGCAGCAGCAAACGGTCAAGGGCGCCGAGAGGGACCTCGGCAATGTCTCTTTGACGCTCAAGGTAGAGGATTAGATTGAAAAGGTGAGAAGAAGCAGAAAAGAACCAAGTTACAAGTGTGAGAGCTTACCCTTCTCTTCTCAAGGAGGACCATATATATAGAGGGGAAGCTCCCCTCTCAAAGGACTCTGCCAGTAGAAGCGATATGACCCCAGGGGGTCGTACATCATGATCATTGTTATCTGAACTGCATCCAGCGCGTGGGTTGCTATTAATGCACATCTGGCGCATTCTATCCACATCTACTAAATAGCAATACGCACCGAACGAAGTAATCTTGACAGGAAAATTTGCCCTTGTGCGTGGGCGGCAATTAATACACGTCTCACGGTTGATAGGAGACAATTCTCAATTAATACCGCAGACATTCATTCAAACCTTGTCAGAGAATTGCACTTCTGATGAGAATTGCCCCGTCAGCTTAAGGATATGGAATAACCGCCTCCTTCTTTAAATGAGCTAGCTCATAATAAAATGGATCATATGGAAAAACCTCGAGATGGCACATCTTTGAGAGATACAACGGATGAGACAAAAGCCCTCGACCTAAGAGAAATCCGGGCGAGATGTCGAGAAAATGAGTCGAGGCGGGCGTATATGAGAGAAATCTGAGCGCGGGCGCCCGAGGAAATCTGGGCCCGAGAGTATGGGAGAAACCTGGGCCACCACTTGTCATGAGTCAGATGGTATGGAGGATTCAATCTGTCTGTCTAACTATAGTTTTAGTTTTACTCGGGTATCACCAACAATCTTGTATGTTGGTATCTGTCATTGTCTTCTTTCGGTCGTGAACAACAACCATCGACCATTGATATTACTGGATAAGGGAAAATCTGATTGAGGTAAATAGCTTAAGGCAATTTGATTAAATGGAACCTGTTTAATTTGATAAATGATTAGATTTATTTAATCGGATTTAATTGGTTAGCTTTAGATTAATTAATTAAATTAAGATAAATTAATTTTGATTAGTCGATTATCTGAATTAATTAATTACTATAATTTATTTAATTAACGGTTAGGTTAATTAAAGTTTTGATTTAATCAAGCAATTAGATTGCGTTAATTAATCAGTTATTTGGATTAATCAAATTGAGTCTGGTTAATTGATTAATTGGTGTTGGCTTAATTAATCTGTTTTAATTAATGATACATTAATTGATCTGGTATAATTAATTCATTAAGTTAATTGGGTCAATTAATTGGATTAATTAGGATAACAGAATTAATCTAATTGTAAGAGCTAATTAAACTAAAAGTAGAGTCATGAATTAGACAGTTAATTAAAAGAATTAATTGAGTTATTAAAGGATGGGTCACTAGTTAGTTAAATTACTGATCTAGTTAAATAACAGATTTGGGAACATAAGCAGAGATTCGAACTTGGAGATAGCTAGGACGCTCAACAGTCAAAGATGAGTGGTTCCTTCTTTGACCTCTTTAGATTTTAGTTCATGATTATTTTGATTACGTTATTTTCTTAGGTTATATTATATTTATACTTTATATTCTTTCTAGTATTGCTTTGATCTTATAATTGCTTGACCTTTTTATACTCTAATTGGTTTCTGGATTGCTTCTCATCATTAACATGTAGTTATTTATTCTAGTATCTGATTGATATTACGATTATGTGCTTATTAATTTGCTTGGTATAAATTGGTAGATACTACTGGTATATGCTTATCTATTTATTATTTCAGTTGCTATTGTGATTGGACTAGTAGAGATAGTATGATTAAGATGAAATTATATTTTAGAGGGTATATAATGTTTCTCATATATTGACTGCTAACTATATCTCCCATTCATGGTTGAGAGAGTCTGAGTAAAGTATTCTTA